>CM060105.1:4975000-6202500 GCA_030522415.1 Channallabes apus | reverse complement strand
GTAGGCTTGATCATGATTCACCCCGAGTCTTTGCGCTGTGATTACGTTTCCATGTTTCCGCGTGAAAAATTCAACGTTTAATTTTTTACTGGTCCTCGCGGAAGCTTGCAGAACTTCGCGGAACGTTAAAGGAACGTGGTGGGCAATCACGGCAGCTCACGGAGATGAGTCAGGCCACACAGGTGAGAGAGGGGTATTAGGCACCGTGATTTGCCTCGAGTGACCGGCGCCCGACGGTCCGCGAAGATCTTCCGCATGTTAAACATGTTTATTTTTTTTGCGTGGTAAGATGGAAACGTAATAACAGCACCAAAACTCGCGCCGAATCATAATGAACCGCACTTACGGCCCCACGTGTGAGATAGAGGTATTAAACCTCCACTCTGTCATCTCATCGTATTCATTCCATAAGTGCGCTATACAACCAGTGTGTAAGTGTGTAAATGTGTACAAACAACAGCACAATGCATGTGTGAATGGCTGAAACGTTAAGTCAGATGAACGCGCGCGCCGATATGAGAGATTAGATCTTTCAGCACGCCGATGTCAGTCACTAGCAAGGAGCATTTACTGATCACATTTAAACAATTTATTCATACAGATGTACATGTTTTATAGGTTTGTTACTGAAGAACTGTGGCAGCGGGCACACCTAAAAATAAACGCAGGATTATTTTTTTTTATAGTTTTATATAAATAAAAAATGCTTTTATAAATGTGGGCTGTTATCTACAGTACTTCAGTACTTATATTTCACGTCAGGCGAGTATACACGGAGTTTGGGTTCATTTTCTGATGCGCTCAAGTTCACCGAAAACAATACAGAACCCCGTTTAGTGTAATTTATTTCATTTAATAAATCTACTACAAATTTAAAGAACACAAAATATAAGATGACACAAGACCCTGGATTCGTTTTTCGTTTGCAGTATAAAACCAAAATACATCTTACTATTTTTGAGAGATTTGTTTTAAAAAAAAATCTAAAAAATAAATAAATAAAAATTCAGATATTTGTCTGTACAAAATAATATTTATGCAATATAATCACAGGCTCTTGATTCGTTATTCGTTTGCAATATAAACCAAAATACATTAACCATATAATATAAACCAAAATATAAACCAAAATATTTAATTTGCTGTATTAAATATTTATGCCGTCTCATCAAACTCGCAACTCACACCGAAGAGCATCCTTCTCTGCCTTGCAAACTCCCAACTCACTTGAAATTTAATATCGTATATAATATTTAATATTGGCATAATATCCCTGCCCCAATTCTCACAGCTGTACAGTATGAATTGAAATAATAACAGTAGTGTTTTTCTTTACTGAATAGGCAGAGCCTCTGAATAGGCAGAGCCGTTGATGTCTTTGGTTTCGGCTGTGAGTGGATGCGCTGTAGTAATCCACGTTTTATACAAATTACATAACCTTTTTTCAGTCATGATATACTAACATATATTTCAGTCATGATTTCAGTCATGATATACTAACATATTTTTTGCCGTGTAGTGCACGCAACATCTAAAGGGCGAGCGTTCACACTGCTGACCAAATCGTCATTAGCGTGCCCCTCCCCCAAACAGCGCAGCGAGGAGCATTTACATTTAAACAGGTTTTACAGGTGTGCTTTGCAAATATACACCCCCCTAAGGGTGAATAGCTGTTCTCACCTACAGTATACACTCGGAGAAACTAGAATGAGCAAGAATGAGATTTTTCTTACCATAACATATAGTGTTATTAATCACTCTACACTGTTTTTAATTACTTTTAATTTTATTTATAAATAAACAAACCAAATAAAATTATTCCATGTGTATTTACCCTTTGTAAAATAGCATTAAAAATGATGGGTCGTGTATCGAGCGATTAAAAAACAATACAAGGCACGTTATGATAAGGAACCTTTCTACAGTACAGTATCTCTTCCATTTCAGTGATTAAAAAACGGTAAAAATGTCAATTTTGGAATCCACAGACGCTCAAACAGCAAAAGAACATGATAATAATAATCAAAATAATATTATTATTCTTTTTGCTTTTTATGTCCACCATTTAATAATGATTTAATTATCAATAATTAAAGCTGCTCACATCGCGCGCTTTCACTTTAAAAATGCAGTGTTTAATCAGCAAGTATATGTCGCCTCTCTTTATGATTGATAAATATTCTGACTGAAACAAATCTGCTCGTGTCGGATTGTTAATTTTTTACATTTTCGTTTGCATGATCCTGCGTGTGCGCTCTTTAACTTTGATCTAAAGTCAGATGAACGCGCGCGCCGATATGAGAGATTAGATCTTTCAGCACGCCGATGTCAGTCCCTATAGCAAGGAGCATTTACTTACATCTAAACATAAATCACTGATCACATTTAAACAATTTATTCATACAGATGTACATGTTTTATAGGTTTGTTACTGAAGAACTTTGGGTTCATTTTCTGACGCGCTCAAGTTCACCAAAATCAATACAGAACCCCGTTTACTTTATTTATTTAACAAAATCATAAAGTTTTTTCGTCATTGTGAGTGCACCTAAATAAAAGTAGAGTCTTTGCCGAGTTTTGATCTAAAGTCAGATGAACGCGCGCGCCGATATGAGAGATTAGATATCTCTTTCAGCAAACACATATTAATGGTGTTAAATAAGCGCTATGCGGCGCTGGGAGAAACGCACGCCGATGTCAGTCCCTAGCATTTACTTACATCTAAACTGAGTCATTTACATAAATCACTGATCACATTTAAACAATTTATTCATACAGATGTACATGTTTTATAGGTTTGTTACTGAAGAACTTTGGCAGCGGGCACACCTAATAATAAATGCCGGATTATTATTATTATTTTTATTTATAGTTTTATATAAATAAAAATGCTTTTATAAATGTGGGCTACTGTTATCTACTTCAAATATTTGTTAAAACAGCGGGGGAAATTCACTCTGACCATTTTAATAATTCATTGATAAGGTAGTGATTCCTTTGGCTGTGCTGATCATGTCATCTCGTCGTCAGTGAGCGCGCCTATAATTCACTTCTCATACGAATGACATAATCTAATTTTTTTTTTTCATTAGTTTATATTAAAGCAGATATTTCTCTTTCTATAAGTATATATTTTTCACGTCTGTGAGGCGAGTATACACGGAGTTTGGGTTAATTTTCTGACGCACCAAAATCAATACAGAACCCCGTTTACTTTATTTATTTAACAAAATCATAAAGTTTTTCGTCATTGTGTGTGCACCTAAATAAAAGTAGAGTCTTATGAGTCTTATGAAAGCTCTAAGATGACACAAGACCCTACACGTGTAGCCTTTCTACTATAATTACACAGCTTACAACGTTTACGTAAATTCGATCCTAAAAAACTGAATTTAATTTTAATTATAAATTTGTACTGTAATGTTACTACTGTGATTATGAATTCGTTTATTTACAATGTTTCACTTTATTTTATCTGCAACGACGTGCAGCTGTGGACGACCTGCGCCTCATTAAGCCTGGAGAGAACGAACTGATGCCTGAGGCGTCAGTCTATAGTTATATAGCGCCACTCAGTGGTAAAAGCCAGCAAACGCACAAACCCAAATGCTGACGCCATACGCTGCGACGGTAGAAGTCGCATACTGCCTGTGCACCCACTGTACAAGGCAACGAAATCCAGTTTAGGTCTAACCAGAAGTGCAATTAGCAGAAAGTGCAGGATAAAGGTATGCGTTTAGAAAAAAAAAAAAAAAGGGATATGTGCAGGGAGAAGCTATGGGTGGATGGATTTGCCATCTCCACATCATTGCATTCAGTTTTTATTCACAATTTGTTTAGTGTCCCAACTTTTTTGGAATCCGGTTTGTAAATACTTTTTTTAATTAACCGTGCGACATATTCCTACCAAAATTCATAGCATGGCAGTCCCGATCGAGCTGCACGAAACGGTGTAACATACGCGGTCCAAACTTTTTTGTTGAAGAATGCCTATGCAATTGCATAGCCACATATAATACACATTGCATAATACACATAAAACATTCATCATGAAAGATCTGTTGTAAAACAAAATAAAATTCATGTTTGCTTCAGCATTGGAAACAATATTGGTTTAGGCTAACTAATTATAAAACAGTTCTTCGTTGTTCTGTACTTGGCCCGGCTTTTAGATAAAGTCCTTCCATGGGGGATGGGGGATACTTGCCAAACTCCAGAGGTTTTAATGTTAAATGACAATATATATGTGGTTTTGCATATAAATATATCAGGTTTTACACCAGATTCCCTTCCCGTCGCAATTCTCCGATGTGTAATTATTTTTTCCCAATATTTACATTTTTTTCAAGTTGGACAAACAATAAATAAAGTGAAGGTTAATGGATGCTGCATCCCTGCTTACATCTCTGTATATTTAAATGTTCTACCCCGCTGTTAATTATAGTAAGAAAATACTTCCATACGTCCAACTGTGATGGATTCTAGGGCAGAGCAAGGATTTTGTAGAAATATCAAATTTACCATTTGAAGCGGCTTGCATGCTGCGTCAGAACCCCACAAGAGGCGCCCCCGCATTTGAGGCGCAAAAGGTGCACAAATTTGGCCCATTGGTGGTTGTTTGTAATTATGTGTCCTCAGTTTTGTATGTAAATTGAATCATTCGATCAAAGTAATATTCACTATACCAGTACATTGGCTTAATTAGTTGATATTTCCAAGTAAAATGTAATGGAGTGACATCAGTGAACCTGGTAACCTTCTCTGCATTCGGAGCATGACGTCAAAGCCCCTCTCCATATTTGAGTGGTCTTTCCTCAGACATGTACCATGGTCCACATTTCGACGGTTGGGTTGGCAGACTTGACGGAAATGGGAAGAAGTGAATATGGAACCATGAAGGTAAGTTTTAAGTGAAACAAACTTTGTACGTTAATGTGGGCTCACCTACTTAAGTCAGTTTCTCCGCACTGAAAGCAACGCGCTTGCTGCGCTAGTGTAACATCTGGACCACCACTGCCTCGGAGAGTAAGATCCAGCTCCCGGGACTACTGAGTCGTCGCTTTGTCTCCCCCTAGTGTGTCTGCGTGTGTATGTCTCGCACTTTATCACTTAATCAGAATCACCTGTGTATCCTTTTGTGTCTCCCTATTTATACCAGCCAACCCCATAGTCTCTTGTCCGTCCACCATTGTGTTTTGTTCACATTACGCACTCAAACCCGCTAATATATTAAAGAGAACTGTTCACATGTTTCCCAGGACTGAACGCCCTGAGAAGGAAGGAGTGGGAACACGGAATAACTTCTGAGAGAGAGACTCCCAAGTCTTGTTTTTGTGTTGTTTTTGATTTCAGTTTGAGTTGTGTGAACTAAAAATAAACGAGTGTGTTCAAGGCCTGCATCTGCGTCCGCCCCTTGACTCGGAATCATGACAGCTAGCAAATAGTGTATTTTCCTGCTAGCTAGCTAACTTGCTAACTAACTTTGCTGTCAGGCGGTATGTCCAGAATTTCCCCCAGCACTTTACAGCTTAGACGGCCACCTAAACAACACACGCCTGCTGCCTTAACTAACGTCTTAAAAAAAAAATAATAATAATAATATATATATATATATATTTAATATGCAGGGACTGAACATGTGTATTTGTGAATAAAACGACCACGGTCTAGTTTGAAATAATTCCTGCACTGCTGCCATGAGGTCTATTTAAAAAAAAAAGAAAAAAAAACGATGTACATACTCGATGACATACAAATGTGTTCGTTGCAAAAGGTGCCCAAATTTGTTGAGAAAAATTAATTTGCATGTCCAGTGATGAGGCAGAAAACTTCCCTCACTGGGCAGAGACAGTTTCTGGACCCTCAGATTATGACATGCACTAGACATTAACTCTTGTCTCAACACACATCGTTGAGAAATTCATGTTAGGTTGCACACTTCACAACGTTAGAATGCAGTTGCAGGCTTACATTCTCCATGGGTAACTTTCTGTTTACATCTGTATGTGCTGCTATGTATGTATGTTACATATGTTATGCTATGTATTTTCTGCAGTAAATTTCCTTTTTGTGTTTAATAGCATCATGTCGATGGCATTATCATCGTTGCTTAGTTGAGTATCTTGGAGAGAGTGGAGAGGAGCTGATCAAAGACTATCAGGTATCTGATGATCATCATGACTAAATTAAAATGATTGTCTAGCCTTATAATCTGGTCTTCACTTGTGATATTATATTGAAGGTCAAAGATTCTCTACACTTGCAATGTTTTTTTAAAAAAGACTCAAGATTAATATTCTTAAATCAGGCTTTTAACTGATTTCTTAAATCTTTATGTTCATTCATTCATTCATTCATCTTCTGTACCGCTTTATCCTCTATTCAGGGTCGCGGGGGACCTGGAGCCTATCCCAGGAGACTTCGGGCACTAGGCGGGGTACACCCTGGACAGGGTGCCAATCCATCGCAGGGCACACACACATACACACTCACACACTCATTCACACACTACGGTCAATTTGGGAACGCCAATTAGCCTAACCTGCATATCTTTTGGACTGTGGGAGGAAACCGGAGTACCCGGAGGAAACCCACCAAGCACGGGGAGAACATGCAAACTCCATGCACACAGAGACGGGAATCGAGCCTGGCCGGGGAATCGAACCCAGACCCTGGAGGTGCAAGGCGACGGTGCTAACCACTACACCACCGTGCCGCCGAAATCTTTATGTTCTTACCCTTTATTTTTTAAATCATATTTAATCTTTATCTTATCTGCCTTAAACTTTAAGTTGCCTTTTGTCTCTTTTTTTCTGAATATTTAACGATCATTTATTAACTTTATTTCATGAGCAAAAAGTATTTAATTTGATTATACCTTTATAATCTATTTTAATGATTTAATCCCGCAGTTTTCAGCTCCAGTGTTTCCCCCATGGGGACATTCCATACTGGGAGTAGTTCTGGTCGACCAACACGGGTGCCGTCCCATGGACAGCTCTAGCCTGGGTAGCTGGAGGGCTCTGCACCTCTGTGTGAAACCTCTTGTCTGCCCGGGCCAGGGTGGTCACTGTGTCGGCACTCCCTCTGGTCGTGGGCGTTGACCGTATGCCGTCAACTTAAGTTACCCACTGAAACTGAAATATAAGTTTGAAGTATTTCAAAAGCTGTTTCTTGAGCTTGACACCTTAAAATGTCACCAAAGGTCCAGTCTCTGCACAAGAAACTTTTAGCACGAGTGTGCTAGTGTTATTTGTGCTTTTGTCCAGCAAGAACAATTTGTTTGCATTTTGTGTCTGTTTTCTGACAGTGATTCCAAGTGGTGCTCAGTTTTATATGAGTTCTTTCTGTCCTGAACGTTCTGAGAATGTCTGCAAAGGTAGTAATTGCAATTGTTAATGGACAGAGTTGATGTATGTATTCTTTACTGTTCTTGATTAGAAGAAAGGGGACAGTGCACACTGAATTTTTGAATAGCATGTTTTTTTTGTATATGTATATATGCTCTGTTTTGAAATTTGCGAGCAAGAAGTTCTATGGCCATGTTTTTGTGGTTATAATGTTATGTAGATGTTTTAAATATATCTATGCCATTTCAACTTTGAAATAAAAGTGTCCCTTAAGCTGCAAATATTTGTTTTGGAAAATATTGAATTATTATTTAATAGAATAATACAAATATTTACTTAATTTCGCTCCCTGAAGAGCAGCACAGAGAGTCTGAGGAGGAGCTTCTACTCGCAGGAGATAAGGTCTCTGAATCACACCACCACACAAGACTAAAAACATCTTTTTAAACTCCCAACATTGACTGGACAATCATGGACACATTCATACACACTTGCACTACATATTTATATATCTGGACTATTGCACAAGACACTTTATTAAGTCACTTTTCATCCATATTTGCACAACCATTGTCACTTTCAAATTGTTTTGTCACTTTCAAATATAATTTTTTTCTTCTATATTTTGAAATATTTTTATAATGCCCTTATTTGTACAGTGTATTGTACTAGTTAAATTAATTTTCTTTAGTATTACTTTTGATTCGTATTCATTCCTTACGTATAAGTTTTTATTTTATTTATTATATACAGGTCCTTCTCAAAAAATTGCCATATTGTGATAAAGTTAATTATTTTCTGTAATTTACTGATAAACATTATGTAAGAGCCATATCACATTTGTTATGTAAGATGGATCTGCAGAATTTGTTGTTGTGTTTATTTTATTTGTTTTAATTCACTTCATTCTACCTTATTCTGTTCATTAGTTAAGAATTAAGCATTAAGTTTATTCCATAAGCTCTGAATGTGTTAATTAAGCATCCATTTTGACAATTGTAAGTTGGTCTGTGATGTCATTCCACTATTACATGCCTTTGTATGACTGTCGTATGATAGAAAGTTCAGTTTTAGATGCGGAAGGCTACGGAAACACAAGCTTTTGACCGTGAGCTACCCGTAAGCAGATATATACAACAAAAGTGTTGTTAGATGCGTGAGCTGAACGCAATGAGAGATATAACATAGGTTGTTGTAAAAGTCAGAAATTTACAAGATACAGCAACAGGTGTTGTAACCACAGTGGATTTACTCAAGACGACTGTATGAAGTGTTGAATCTCTGATGCTGAAAATAAACGACAAGAGACAGAAATCATCGGACTTCAGTTCTTGTGAGTAAATGATCAAACCAAAGCTACGCGTCAAAACTAGTGAAATGATATGTCCGCATCTACACATTAGATTTTCATATATTTTAGATTCATTACACACAACTGAAGTAGTTCAAGCCTTTTAATGTTTTAATATTGATGATTGTGGCATACAGCTCATGAAAACCCAAAATCCCTATCTAAAAAAATTTGCATATTTCATCCGACCAATAAAAGAAAAATGTTTTTAATACAAAAAAAGTCAACCTTCAAATAATTATGTTCAGTTCTGCACTCAATACTTGGTCGGGAATCCTTTTGCAGATTCTTGTGTCTTGTGTCTCTCAACTTTCTGTTCACAATATCCCACAGATTCTCTATGGGGTTCAGGTCAGGAGAGTTGGCAGGCCAATTGAGCACAGTAATACCATGGTCAGTAAACCATTTACCAGTGGTTTTGGCACTGTGACCAGGTGCCAGGTCGTGCTGAAAAATGAAATCTTCATCTCCAGAAAGCTTTTCAGCAGATGGAAGCATGAAGTGCTCCAAAATCTCCTGATAGCTAGCTGCATTGGCCCTGCCCTTGATGAAACACAGTGGACCAACACCAGCAGCTGACATGGCACCCCAGACCATCACTGACTGTGGGTACTTGACACTGGACTTCAGGCATTTTGGCATTTCCCTCTCCCCAGTCTTCCTCCAGACTCTGGCACCTTGATTTCCGAATGACGTGCAAAATTTGCAACCTGTAGCCCATTTCCTGCACACGGTGGCTCTGGATGTTTCTACTCCAGACTCAATCCACTGCTTCCGCAGGTCCCCCAAGGTCTGGGATCGGTCCTTCTCCACAATCTTCCTCAGGGTCCGGTCACCTATTCTCGTTGTGCAGTGTTTTCTGCCACAATTTTTCCTTCCCACTGAGGTGCCTTGATACAGCACTCTGGGAACAGTATATTTGTTCAGAAATTTCTTTCTGTGTCTTACCCACTTGCTTGAGGGTATCAATGATGGCCTTCTGGATAGCAGTCAGGTCAGCAGTCTTACCCCTGATTGCGGTTTTGAGTAATGAACCAGGCTGGGAGTTTTTAAAAGCCTCAGGAATCTTTTGCAGGTGTTTAGAGTTAATTAGTTGATTCAGATGATTAGGTTAATAGCTTGTTCAGAGAATCTTTTCATGATATGCAAATTTTTTGAGATAGGGATTTTGGGTTTTCATGAGCTGTATGCCACAATCATCAATATTAAAACAATAAAAGGCTTGAACTACTTCAGTTGTGTGTAATGAATCTAAAATATATGAAAGTCTAATGTTTATCAGTACATTACAGAAAACAATAAACTTCATCACAATATGCTAATTTTTTGAGAAGGACCTGTAAATTTTTTTAAGGTCACAGGCGGTCGTATAAGCATTTCACTGCATATCGTACTGTGTATGTGACAAATAAAATTTGAATGTATTCCTCTACTTCTATATTCTTCAGGTTTGCTTCCATTAGCCCTAATTATTGTAGATGAGTGATCGTTCTCCCCTTTCTTTCTTCATTTCCTCGTCTTGACAATACTGACATTGCCCTGTTTAGCATCTTCTTTGATGTTTAATGTTGAGATTTCTGTGGCTGTTCCTCATTTACTACCTGTACTTAAGGGGCCTCCCTTCACATCCCCTGTCCAACTCCTCCTGCCACTCCCTCACAATATTGCTTCACATTAGGCTTTTCACTTTACAATTTGATTAACTGTTTAATATGCCCTTTCATTTCCTGGTATACTCAAGTGTGAATGACTCATGCTCCAGCCTTTAAGCTTGAATGTGCTGCCTTTGAGTCACTACTTTGGATTATGTACTCCTAATACTCCTCAGCCCATTTCAAAGCCTCATGAAGGGCATATATAGTGATGCATAGAAGTATTTGCCCCTTCATGATTTTTTACATTTTTTTTATTTAATATTACACAAAAATAATCTGAGTAAAATAAAATAAAAATTAAGAAAACAACAAAAATTCTGATGACATTATCTTAGTGTACTTGTGCATTCTAAATGAAATTAAATACGTACAACTCCGTCCACAATGTTCACAGTGATACGGTTTCTAGACTGTATGTTTCTGCTGGCGGTCACTGAAGTTACTCCAGTCTCTAAATCCCTTTAAACACTGAGCACAGTGATATGACTCCTCTTCTGTGTGGATACGCTGGTGTCTTGCCTTGTCTTGATGCCTAAAACTCTTCCCACACTGTCCACGGTCATGTGGCTTCTCTCCTGTGTGAACGCGCTGGTGCAGTCAGAGAGTTTGCTGATACAGAAAACTCTTCCCACACTGATATGGTTTCTCTCCTGTATGGATGCGCTGGTGAATTTGAAGATTAGTCTTGGAAGTAAAACTCTTTCCGCACTGTCCACATTCATGGGGCTTCTCTCCTATGTGAACACGCTCATGTCTTTGGAGATTACTCCCTAGGGTAAAACTCTTTCCACACTGTCCACAGTCATGTGGATTCTCTCCTGTGTGAACGTGCTGGCGCAGACGGAGAGTTTGCTGATACGGAAAACTCTTCCCACACTGCTCACAGTGATACGGCTTCTCTCCCATGTGGATGCGCTGGTGTGTTTGAAAATGAGGCTTAGAAGTAAAACTCTACCCACACCGGTCACAGTGATATGGCTTCTCTCCTGTATGGATGAGCTGGTGTCTTTGAAGACAAGTCTTTTAGTTGACTGGACAACTACAGCTAATTTGATGGAGACAGGTAACAGGGGACTTGGTGTATCATCAGGAAAGGGGAAAGTGGACAAGGAAATTTGGTGGTGGACCAAGGAAGTCCAGGAGTGTATACAGAGTATACACAGAGATTAAGGTAAGAAGTCATCGAACACTGAGAGGACTGAAAAAAGTAGACAGGAGTACTGCAGGGAAATGCAGCATGAGGTGATGGTAGAAGTGGCAAAGGCCAAAAAGAGAGCATATGAGGACTTGTATGCCAGGTTGGACAATATGGAGGGAAAGGTGGATCTGAACAGGTTGGCAAGGCAAAGAGATAGAGATGGAAATGATGTGCAGCATGTTAGAGGGACTAAAGATAGGGACAGAAACGTACTGACAGGTGCCAGGAAGGTGATGGGAAGATGGAAGGAGTACTTTGAAGATGTGATGAATGAGGGAAATGAAAGAGAATGAAAAGTAGGAGATGATGGAGCAGTAAGTAGCAAAAATTTATAAGAGTAAGATGAGGAGGTTGTTAAAGAGGATGGAGAGTGGAAAGGCAGTTAATGCAACCATGGGGGGGGGGGGAATCCAGATTCTTCTTGTGCCAGTCCCAAGTCTGGATAAATGCAGAGGGTTGTGTCAGGAAGGGCATCCGACGTAAAAATATTTGTCAAATCAATGATGCGAATCAGAAATATAATTTCCATACCGGATCGGTCGCGGCCCGGGTTAACAACGACAGCCACCGGTGCTGTTGACCTACAGGGTGCCAGTGGAAATTAGGCTACTGTTGGTCAAAAAAGGAGAGGAGTAAGGCGTGTTCGAAATCAGAGAGAGAAAAGGAAAGGCAAGAGTTTAGGAGTGAAGTAGGGACTTTGAATGTTGGGACCATGACAGGGAATGCAAGAGAGTTGGTTGATATAATGCAGAGAAAGAAGGTGGACATCCTGTGTGTCCAGGAGACCAGTTGGAAAGGTAGCAAGGCTAGAAGCTTAGGATCAGGGTTCAAATTGTTTTACCATGGTGTGGATAGGAAAAGAAATGGAGTAGGAGTTATTCTGAAAGAGGAGTTTGTAAGGAATGTTCTAGAGGTGAAGAGAGTATCAGATAGGATGATGAGTCTAAAGCTGGATATTGAAGGGGTGATGTTCAATGTTGTTAGTGGCTATGCCCCACAGGTAGGGAGTTAGAAGAGAATGAGACATTCTGGAGTGTGTTAGATGAAGTAATGCAGAGCATCCCCAGAGGTGAGAGAATGGTGATTGGTGCAGACTTCAATGGACATGTTGGGGAAGGGAACAGAGGTGATGAAAATGTGATGGGCAGGTTTGGTCTTCAGGACAGGAATGTAGAAGGACAGATGGTGGTGGACTTTGCAAAGAGGATGGAAATGGGAGTAGTAAATACTTTCTTACATTTACATTTAGGCATTTGGCAGATGCTCTTATCCAGAGCGACTTACAAAAAGTGCTTTAAAGTTAACATCACTGGATACATACTTACACTAGGTTAACTAGGTTAATAACCAAGAGCCATTAGTCGAGCACAACTGGGAAGAGAGGTTTTTTTTTTTTTTTGGGGGGGGGGGGGGGGGGGGTTAGTCCAAGTACTGGAGAAACAGATGCGTCTTGAGTCGTCGTTTAAAGATAGTCAAAGTCTCTCCTGAACGGACATCTAGAGGAAGTTCGTTCCACCACCTAGGTGCCAGAACAGAAAAAAGCCTGGATGAATGTCGCCATCGATCCCTGAGAGATGGTGGGATGAGGCGAGCAGTGCTGCAGGATCGTTGGGAACGTGGTGCAGTGCATGGTGTGATTAGAGCAGAGAGGTAAGTGGGTGCAGGGCCATTTTTAGCTTTGTAGGCAAGCATCAGCGTTTTGAATTTGATGCGGGCAGCTACAGGAAGCCAGTGCAGGGAGCGGAGGAGTGGGGTGGTGTGGGAGAACTTGGGGAGGATAAAAACGAGACGTGCTGCTGCATTCTGGATCAGTTGCAGAGGACGAATCATGGACAGAGGCAGACCTGCCAGGAGTGAGTTGCAGTAGTCCAGTCTTGAAATAACAAGGGACTGAACAAGCACCTGAATAGCCTGTGAAGAAAGAAATGGGCGAATTCTTCTGATATTGTAAAGAAGAAATCTACAAGAGCGAGTAAGGTTAGCGATGTGTGGGGAAAAAGACAGATGGTTGTCCACATTTACCCCAAGATTGCGGGCAGTGGCTGAAGAAGTGATTTGGTTGTTGTCCAGGGATATCACAAGATCTTGACCTGGGGATAAGTCACAAGGGATGAACAACAGTTCAGTTTTACTCAGATTGAGCTTTAGCTGATGTGCAGTCATCCAGGATGAGATGAAGTGCAGAAGAGGCAGGAACATAGGGTGACATAAGAGTGGAGGCAGAAGCACTCAGGTAGACTACATCTTGTGTTAACGTTGTAATCTGAAAGAGATTAGTGACTGCAAAGTGTTGGAAGGAGACAGTGTAGCCAGACAACACAGAATGGTGGTGTGGAAAAATAACCCTGTTGGTGAGGAAGGTGAAGAGGACAAAGGCAGAGCAGAGGACAAAGTGGTGGAAGCTGAGAAAGGAACAATGTTGTGTTGTCTTTAGGGAGAAGTTGAGACAGGCTCTGGGTGGTCAGGAGGTGCTTTCAGTTGACTGGACAACTACAGCCAATGTGATCAGGGAGACAGGTAGGAGGGTACTTGGTGTATCATCAGGTAAGGGAAAAGTGGACAAGGAGACTTAGTGGTGGAACGAGGAAGTCCAGGAGTGTATACAGGGAAAGAGGCTAGCTAAGAAGAAGTGGGACACTGAGAGGACGGAAGAGAGTAGACAGGAGTACAGGGAGATGCACCGTAAGGTGAAGGTAGAGGTGGCAAAGGCAAAACAAAGAGCATAGGAGGACTTGTATGCTAGGCTGGACAGTAAGGAGGGAGAGGTGGATCTGTACAGGTTGGCGAGGTAGAAAGATAGAGATGGGAAGGAGGTGCGGCAGGTTAGAGTGATTACAGATAGAGATGGAAATGTACTGACAGATGCCAGGAGGGTGATGGGAAGATGGAAGGCGTACTGAGGAGTTGATGAATGAGGAAAATGAAAGAGAACAAAGAGTAGAAGAGGTGACTGTTGTGGAGCAGGAAGTAGCAAATATTAGTAAAAGTGAGGTGAGAAGGGTGTTGAAGAGGATGAAGAGTGGAAAGGCTGTTGGTCCTGATGAAATACCTGTGCAGGTATGGAAGTGCTTAGGAGAGGAGCAGTAGAGTTTCTGACTAGTTTGTTTAACGAGATCTTGGAGAGTGAAAGGATTCCAGAAGAATGGAGAAGTGTATTGGTGCTGATTTTTAAGAACAAGGGAGATGTGCAGAGCTATGGCAATTACAGAGGCATAAAGCTAATGAGCCATACAATGAAGCTTTGGGAAAGAGTAATGGAAGCTAGGTTAAGGGTAGAGGTGAGCATGCCTAGAAAGAGTACAACAGATGCAGTATTTGCTTTGAAGATGCTGATGGAGAAGTACAGAGAAGGTAATAGACAGTTGCATTGTCTTTGTAGATTTAGAGAAAGCGTACGACAGGGTGCCGAGAGAGGAGCTGTGGTGTTGTATGAGGAGGTCTAGAGTGGAAGAGAAGTATGTTAGATTGGAGCAGGACATGTATGATAGCTGCAAGACAGTGGTGAGATGTGCTGTAGGTGTCACAGAAGAGTTCACGGTGGAGGTGGGTCTGCATCGGCTCCGAGCCCATTCTTGTTTCCTCTGGTGATGGACAGCATGACAGATGAGGTTAGACAGGAGTCTCCATGGACTATGATGTTTGCAGACGACATTGTGCTTTGTAGCGAGAGCAGGGGAACAGGTGGAGAAAAGTCCAGAGAGTTGGAGGTTTGCTCTGGAAAGCAGAGGAATGAAGGTTAGGGTTAAATTCATAAATTCTGCTAAAATGTGGACAGGAAGAAACAGTTTCTCATGCAATGGAATGATCCATACCATGACCCATTATTGCCATAAGAAATTTCATGATTTTTAACTTGACTAATTCACATCAAGATCTGATGAATTAATCTTAGAGCACTTGTGCTTTCTAAATGATCTTGAAGAAGTATAACTCCGCCCACAATGTCCACAGTGATATGGCTGCTGTCCTGCATGACCCTGCTGGTGGTCCTTGAAGGTACTACAGTCAATAAAACTCTTCCCACACTGTTCACAGTGATACGGCCTCTCTCCTGTGTGGATGCGTTGGTGTGCCCGAAGACTATTCTCATGCCTAAAGCTCTTCGCACACTGTTCACAGTGATACGGCTTCTCTCCTGTGTGGATGCGCTGGTGTATTTGGAGATTAATGTTTTGGGTAAAACTCTTTCCACACCGTTCACAGTGATACGGCCTCTCTCCTGTGTGAAAGTGCTGGTGTCTTTGGAGATGACTGCTGTTGGTAAAACTCTTCCCACACTGTTCACAGCAATACGGCCTCTCTCCTGTGTGAATGCGCTGGTGTATTTGGAGATGACTGTCACGGGTAAAACTCTTCCCACACTGTTCACAGTGATACGGCCTCTCTCCTGTGTGAATGCGCTGGTGTATTTGGAGATTACTGTCACGGGTAAAACTCTTCCCACACTGTTCACAGTGATACGGCCTCTCTCCTGTGTGAATGCGCTGGTGTATTTTGAGATTACTGTCACGGGTAAAACTCTTCCCACACTGTTCACATTGATACGGCCGCTCTCCTGTGTGAATGCGCTGGTGTATTTGGAGATGACCCTTTTGGGTAAAACTCTTCCCACACTGTTCACAGTGATACGGCCTCTCTCCTGTGTGAATGCGCTGGTGTATTTGGAGATGACGGTCACAGGTAAAAGTCTTCCCACACTGTTCACAGTGATACGGCCTCACTCCTGTGTGAATGCGGTGGTGTATTTGGAGAGTACTGTCACAGGTAAAACTCTTCCCACACTGTTCACAGTGATACGGCCTCTCTCCTGTGTGAATGCGCTGGTGTATTTGGAGATCACTTTTCCGGGTAAAACTCTTCCCACACTGTTCACATTGATACGGCCGCTCTCCTGTGTGAATGCGCTGGTGTATTTTGAGATGACCCTTTTGGGTAAAACTCTTCCCACACTGTTCACAGTGATACGGCCTCTCTCCTGTGTGAATGCGCTGGTGTATTTGGAGATGACTGTCACAGGTAAAAGTCTTCCCACACTGTTCACAGTGACAGGGCCTCTCTCCTGTGTGAATGCACTCGTGAGTTTTGAGAGAACTATTTTGGACAAAACCCTTTCCACAATCTTCACACTGGTACATCTGAAAAAAAAAAGAAGCCTAAATAGTGTACATGTTTTATCCAAATAAGTTTTCTTTTCAGTGCATATTGTTAATCGAAACATCTTCTCTAATAGATACTATAAATCTTGTAATTTCACAGGACCGTAAAATTTCTCACCTGTAAGTATATACAAATATACACTACCTGGTCCCACAAAAGAAGTTGAGGTTCAGCTTTTAATAAGCAAAATCTTTGACTGGATAACAGCTACAGTGATTGATAATGTTACTGATCGTCATTGGATAGATCCTTACACTGATTACTAGTTTACTAACTAATTAAGGTCAATGTCACTTTTATTTGCAAAGCACATTCAAAAGTGCTGTACAATGACTCCAAATAATTGTAGAACCCGTACCAGGTAGCACATATTTGGCCTCAGTAAAAAGGGTGTTGCTGTACTGTGGGCATCACCCTGGATTCTTAATAGCTCCAATTTAACTATGCTGACTTGGTTTATGTTAACAGGCAAACTTAATTGCTTCAATACTTTTGAATACACTATATAAGGGAATTGATGGTGCCTCCACTTAGTAGGATTATTAGGGTTGTTCCGATTCCGATACTGGTATCGGAAATGCTGCCGATACCACAAAAAATCTGGCATCGGAATCGGCGAGTATTTGTGTCCATGTACCAATCCGATACCATTTTCCTAAACATAACCTATTTATGCCCGCTAGCTTTGCTAGCTTAGCTTACTTACAGAGTGTCACGGCATGCGCCTGTGATAGGTGTGCGCCCAAATTGATATCGCTCCTCGCTCACTAGTTAGGCGGCGTCCCCCCTCTTTAGGTCTGGAAGGAGCAGAGCCACAGAATCAGGCAACGGCCCATGAGCTATCGCCGCTAATGATCCCGGCGCTATAAAACACAGCGGGGAGTGTACCTCCGGGTCTGACTGTTGGGAAGCTGGACTTTGCGACGCGGTGGATTTTATGAGAGACAGTGGCACAAGAACAGGGCGATGTGATGCGCCCCAGAGACTTTAAAAAGGGGAGCGCCTGTGATCTCCGCAAGAGGAGCGCGTGAACGAGCTGCGCGAGCTCCCGCGGTACCTTCACTCCCGCGTAGAGCCCGCCTTCGCATCCCCGCCGACAAAGTGGAAAAGGCCGCAGAGAGCCTTTAACCCTTTCCTTACCCATTTTTCTAAATAAATTACCCTTTTTCCTGTAAGACTTCATCTCGTGTCCGTGTTTCATGGTGTCGCCCGTGCACTTAGGGTCGAACCCGTTACACAGGGCTAGAAAAAGAAATGCTATATATCTATATATATCTATATATATCTATAACTATATATATAAAAATAACTGCATTTATTAGAAGCTGAATAACCTTCTGAAATAAACTTACCCTGGAACATAACCTGCTACCGAGCAGGTTATCTTCAGAGAGTAAGTTGCTATGGTTACATACATACCCAGAAAGTTACCTCCGTTTTTGGAACCGGAAGTTGAGGTTATCCACTAACTTACCCTCAAACTTATCCGGGTATGTCACATAACCTGCTTACTGGAACACCCCTCTGGAAATTATTCCACTTGTAAAACAGTGCAAGTTAGAAATAAGTTTCTTGTACTTATAAGAAGCTTTAAAGGAGCAGTTCACTGCCAGAACAAACATTTACAGATAATGTACTCACCTCACTGTCATCCAATGCCAGTTCATATCAATGTGTTCATGCCTTTCTTTCTTCAGTCATAGATAAATTATGTTTTTTGAGGAAAACATTTCAGAAATTATATCCATTTAGTGGACTTCAATGGTGGGGGCGACTGTGAATGTCCAAAATGCAGTTTCAATGCAGCTTCAAAGGGATCTATACGATCTCAGCAAAGGAATAAGGGTCTTATCTAGTAAACAATCTGGCATTTTCTAAAAAATAAATAAATAAATAAAATAAATGTGTATATTTTTTAACCTCAAATGCTCATTATGTCTAGCTCTGCAATGTGCATGCATACTCTGTGTAATCCGGATCAATACAGTAGTACCATGTCAAAAATCTAATTTTAACTTCCAAATTCGCTGTTTTGAACTTGAACATTTGAACTTCCTTGCATGTTCACTTTATAAACAGTGGGTCAGTACTTCTTCAGTGATGTAGGATGATTTTAAAGTTGGATGAAGAAAATGAATGAAAGTTTTTCGATCTACCCAACTGCATTGACCTGGATTATGCATGCGCATTGCAGAGCTAGACAAGACAAGCATTTGAAGTTAAAGGGTATATGACAGATCGTTTTACAAGATAAGACCCTTCTACCTCGGCTGGGATCATTTACAGTAGAGCCCTGTGAAACTGCATTTAAATTGCATTTTGGACGGTCAAACTCGCGGACACCACTCAAGCTATATGGAGACAATTCCTCAAAAAACATATTTTCTTTATGAATGAGGAAAGAATGACATGAACATCTTGACAATGGTTGAGTATGTTACCTGTAATTTCTTTGTTCTGGAAGTGAACTACTTCACTGTTCTGGAAGGGAACTACTTATTACCTTTTTTAAATGCTTCCAGAAGCTTCCGTAGTTGAATGGCCGGTAGTAGGTCAGCAATATCTTCTTGAGTCACATATTCCAGGTCCTGTGTAGATTCCAGACCGGAGTTTAATAGCTTGTCTATCAATGCCTGTAGAGAGTGTCTTTGGAAATTGTTGGCAAAGTTCTGAGGATGATAACTCTCAGATCTTCATTCACAATGCTCATTGCCCTACAAAGAGGGAAAATAATGGTGAAGAACAACTATTGCCATGTCATGAATTGCATACTGAGGTAGAGGGTAATAATCCAGTAGGTCCTCCTGGTTCACACAGTAGTAACAGCTCTTGATTGGTGTGATGCAGTGAACACCTACATCATGTAGACACAAAGCCTTATACTTTTCAGTAACGAAGTAGACTGCAGAGTTTTTATGATTAAGTATCATAATAATCTTACCAACTTCAAGCCCATCCTCATCCTTACTGAGAACAACAAACATACTTTTTTTGTATTTGGTTCCTTTTACAGTCACTTCATGACTAATCAAAGTACTTTCAGGCTATCACTTCCTGGTCTCACCTCACAAGGTTTGTCCTATGCATCATTACCTAAATATCGGAACTGATCAATTATTCGATTTAATTCAGTGTAGGTGTACTGTTTATCAACAGTGACAAGATGGTTGATACACAATGCAAGATCAGAGACAACAACGCCTTCAAACAAATCATGCCCAAGGCACGAAGGCAACCCAGGTTGACAGACATGAAACATAGACAGGCTGTTGAATAAGGAGTCAAAGTTAATACCTCCGCTATGAACAGAATGCTCCTCGAGGTTCTGAACATGCTCTTTGTATGAGTCTGGTGTCTGAGTGTTGGCTTTGGACAAAGGATCTGCCTGAAACACATCTTTTTCAATTTCACAATATCGACAGAAGTACCTACTGCCACTGAAATTTTCAAGAAAACCTCCGATGTTGTGTGAACCGAGGTTGTCTCCTGCAATGGCTCGCAAGATTCCTCTGCATACCTGTCCATCAGGTAGCACTATGCCATTAGTCTCAAGGTCTTGAAGGTCTTTCATCAAGTCTCCCATGACCAATTCCTGACCAAAATACTTGAAATCTTGTTCTCTATAGGGCTGGGCCGATAAACAATATCATATCGAATCGTGATTTATTTGATTTTAAAAACGATGAAAAGCTATAGACATTTTTTGCTCGATATGGATTAATCTAAGAGCCAATCACACAGCAGAACAACACGACAACAACCAATCAGCGTGCAGCTTGCGCGTGCCGTGCAGGTCAAAGTTAATTTCCTGCAGCACTTTGCGAAGCAAACTTGACACCAGGACGACAAAAAAAAAATAAAAAAAAGAGGGGAAGCAGCGACGAAAGTGAATCTAACCTCGAGTTATTATCCAAAGACGTTGAAATTGTCGACAAAAAAGGTAGCACGAACTCCGTTATATGAACGCATCACCCACACGACCACACTGAGAGCATGAAAATGCGGGCCGATGCTACTCCGTCAACTAGCAGGGCTAGCAGTGGGGCTGTACCAAAGCAGATATAGATTGCGTCGTCTTTCGTGGCCATTACACTTTATGAAAGGTGTTCCAAAAGGAGCAAGGATATAACCAGGGCCGTTTCTAACTTTCTAGCGAAAGATATGATGCCCATAAACACACGAGGCTGAAGTTTGCTCCTTATTCTCAGCTTCCGGTTTGTTCGGCTCCTTATTGCGCAGCATCTCATTTTGCGGCTGAAGTTTAGCTCCTTATTCGCCTCATTACTAACAGGAGTTGGCGAAAGCTGTGCAGTTTATCAATAAAAGCAGCTTCCGATTCGTTTGGCTCCTTATTGTGCAGCGTCTCATTCTGCAGCTGAAGTATAGCTCCTTATTCGCCTCGTTACTAACGGGAGTGTTCACGTTGCCGAATGCTGCGCAGTTTATCAATAAAACGTTATTTTGGTGGTTTAAACCATTCTGGACAAGAATATATGAACTATACAACAACTAGCAGGTACCCAACTATATAGTAAAAGTGAAATTGTTCTGGCCCAGATTGATAGCTGCATAATTCATTCCATTTTTGTTGTCATTGCATGTTTAAGCCATTATGTCAGTTTATTGGGGCCGTGTGAAATAGCCTTCATTTAACTCTGAATTGTGGGATAAAAAGACAGCCCTAGTGTGTGTGTGGTCTAAATATCTGTTTCTCATTATTGTTTAAAAATATCAAAACATTAATATATCATCACAAGATACTTTTTATCATCACAAGTATTTTTTTTTTTTTTATAAAAATCTTTGCCTTGTAAAGATTCTGAGCATGTGCCTAGAGTATCTTAATTTTTAAGGCCAAATCTGTCATCTGTTTTTGTTAATAAACTATACTTTTAAATGTAATTTAATGAACCCTTTAATTTTTGTGGCTTCAATTTAATTTAAGTTGTTCAGCATTGATGTTCAATAAATAATCATAGATAGTAGATAGTGTGTGTTGCCTTCAATTAATCAATCAAGTAATGCACCCTTCATTCAAAAATCTCTCACTTGTGAGCATATTTACTGTACAAAACTTGTCAGTGAACTATGAGGGCAAAAAAAATAATAATTTATTAATTGAAATCGAGTTAAAATGTTCAATTAATCGAGATTTTGATTTTAGGCCAAATCGCCCAGCCCTAGTTCTCTACACAGAAAAACTAGTTGCATTTGGTCAATACTTGACCGGTTGTGTGGCAATAGGTCTGCAAGTGTGAGATACATGGCTAGTATTTTGTGTTTTATCTTTCCTGACCCCAAGGGATTCACAACTTCAAATGAATCTTGCTAAAGTATCAAGCCTAAAGATGACCTTTCTGTCTGAGCCAAGTTTTTTGTGGTGTTTTCACCATCCCACAGATCTTCAAAAATATCCTTCAACTGGATACGGCTGTGTACTTCTCTGTACTGATGCCAAACCAACTCACAACGATAAAGGGCCTCAATTGTCTGTTTTACAGGGACGTACTGTAAAAAACACTCTTTGCCAGCTTCATTATGTCCTAGACAAATGGGCATAGGTTCAACATAATTAAAACTGCTCTTGAACACGGTTTTCCTGCGCTGATCTGTTTTTAGTGTGGGGCTTATTACATGCTCGTAAGAGATCATCTGCTCTCATATTGTCCATGACATCATTAATGGAAGCCTCTGGAACCCCAAGTACAACCAATTTCTCATTTAGTTTAAAGAGTAGATGCGACTGGTTGACATCATAAACTGACTGCAAGTCTTCAATGATAGTCTGAATGACTGACGATGGAAGCAATAACTTAGCCTGTAATTTCAGGTAAAAGAGAGCCAGATTCTTTAAAAACAATGTCTCATTGATATTTTCTGGACTAATCTCTAAATTCTCACCAACTACACCAATATGTTCTTCTGTCACCATATCACTGTCAAAATTTTGAAAGCTTTCAGCTACAGTCTCAAGTGATGGGGCAACAATGGATTCACTTAGGTTTCCTTGATATGTGAGAGGTAAAGGTAGATACACTGTGAGGGAGTTAGTTAGGACGAGCCCAAATGAGATGAAGCAAAATGTGAGATAAGACAGAAGAGAACTCAGTAACAGCTAGTAACGAGCAGCAACTAGAGACGAGCATTCAGAAGAGACCAGCGGCTCTGCAGGGCGATGATTGCGAGGGGAACCCACACCAAAATCCAAGAAAAAATCTCTGTTCTTTCCTCTACCAACGTACAAGACAGCCATCAGTCCTTGTACATCCAAATCACTTAATACTTAAGCTGATTTCATCAACACAGAGTATTTTACACAATCTCCACACTAACCATGAGTAACAACATACACTGCTATCACCTCTACAGTCAATATCAGTAGCATTAGCATGTGATTATGCTAACCGTGATTAGTATCAGATAGCATTAGTTTCTAGTACTGACAGACCATAGAGATATACACAAAGTCTGTAAACTTACTCTGGCTGAAATATGTCTGTTACCACTTGGTAAATTATACACCCACCTTAGTAAACGGCACGTGCAGCTTTCTAAACAAACACCACGAGCATCTTAACGCGTTCAGCTTCTTCGTTGTTTTGTTGGCGGTTGGAAAACAGCGAAATTGTGCATTAGTGCCACCAACTGGTAAGGAGTATCAGGGTTTTGTTGCATGCTTTAATCCAGTCGTTCCCAAACTGGGAGTCGCGGAATAATTTCAAGGGGTCACGAGAGAGATTAAAAAGTATATTTTTTGTGATTATAATACACACTTTTCAGTATTACAAGCAGTTCTGGACTGGGACCAAAAAACGGCCCGGGCATTCAGTTCAGAGCAACGACCGGGGTGGGGGGTGGGGTTGCGCGCGCCTTCAGAGAATGCGGAGGGGGGCGCGGGATGCGCGCGCGTTCAGAGCATGCGACGGAGGGTGGGGGGGCATGAGCATGCGCGCGTTCATGCGACCGGGGGGGGCGGGGCTTGCGCGCGGCCCAAAAATGTGCGTCGGCCCACGTATGCCCTATGGTCAGTCCAGGCCTGATTACAAGTAAATGCTATAAATAAATATTTTCTGATTTGTAAAGATATTACTGATTGAGTTTGAGTGTTTAAATTGAGTGTTAAAAAAAATTTGCGACTCATAGATATGACATCACTGTGCAGCGACTGGCTCACTAGTTATTGCTACAGCGCACAACTGCACGTGAAAACAGCAACTGCCGAGATGGATAAATTTGTTATTCGCAAATCTAAAAATGAATAGGAAATTGTTTGTCTGAGTCATCAGAACCATGTACATCGACCAAGCAAAAGAGCAAGACCCCGTCAGACCAAAGTAGGAAAATATGAGGAAGAATTCATAAAGTGCAGTCAGTATCAGTATTCAGTAAGTTGCAGTAGCAACCGAATACAAGAGTTGTCCCGTGCAGCAGTGGATGTACTGCTTCAATTTGGATCTACATATTTGTGTGAGCAGTATTTTTCCGATGTTACATATATAAAAAATAAATACAGCTCACGTCATGATGTCGAAGATGATATGCAGGTAGCTGTATCCACCATTAGGCCACGAATTAAGCTTTTGTGCTGCCAAAGACAAGTACACCCTTCCCATTGAAAGATAAGCCAAAATTATTTAGATGTATAGTAAATATAGTAAAAATACTGTGAACAGCTTATGTATATTGCTTGTTTATGATAGTGGGGGTCGCGAGATCTTGTTGATCTTCAATTAGGGGTCGCGGGCTTGAAAGTTTGGGAACCACTGCTTTAATCTACCCTAACAAAAAAATAAATATTTTTATATATAGTTATACTGCAGTTTAGTGAAGTACAATGAAGTACTATTTATTCAATACTAATTCAATTAAATGCAGTTGGAATGCAGTTGTATTAAAATATGATTCTGTAACTGTAGTTATTGAACAGCTTATTGCTAAAATAGTTTTATGTCAAGGTTATGAACTGCAGTAACTGCAGTTATCCTGTACTGAAGTTCTGCAGTCCTGTACTGCAGTAGCTGTTGACCTGACCAGGGGGCTGTTCCATGAAAGTAGCTAAATAAAGCCAGACTTCCACGCAAAAGTGAGACTCAAATTAGCGACATCTCCAAATTAAGCCTCATGTCGTTCCACAAACGGAGCTCATCTGTAACTAATCGAGGCTTATTCAAGGCAGGCTTGTATAGTCTCACTTTGTGCGCGCGCCCGGGATATTTTAAAAGCCCATATGAATGGATGAACGAAGCATAGATCCGAAATGAGCCAGACAGGTAAAACACGACCAGCTTTTTTCTCCGCTGCTGAGCAAACGCTGCGCATGGTGATCTAATACACGGACATATTTTTGCACCTTGAATAAAGTATTCCAACTTATTCAAATTATTGTTTTGTTATTTTTATTTATTGGGAAAGTATATTTTACATGAAAAGATGTTATGTTAATGTTTTTTTTTTTAAAAAGTTACTAATTAGACCATGTCTAGTTCTGAAATGCCATCTGTTCTGGACAATGTGAATAAAGGAAATAGTGTCCATTTTGAGCATGCAGGCATAACCCCTGTCCCCAAGCAGGACTCCATTAAACTCCCCTGCAAAAGAAGGTATCAATTACATATGCTGTGACACTCCTACAGTTCAAGAGTGTATATATATATATATATATATATATATATATATATATATATATATAAAGACTTATAAAGTTATGTGTGCCTACTGACGGTTACAACTATTTATCTTTTAAAATTATGATCACTAGTTTCCATGAAAAATGCTTGTGAAGTAAAAACCCTTGCTTGAAATGTTCTCTTGCCTTCTTCTCTGTGCCAGTGAGGATGCTCGAAAGATCCTGGAGTCATGGACAGAGTCTGTCCATTTTGCCTCAACATTAGTAATTAGGCAGTTGCTGTCACAGATCATCTGAACACAGAGAGTGGATTTAGTGATATAGCATATTTTGTCTGGCAGAGCATTAATTTAAGATTGCTCAATATATGAATTGATGAACAATGTCAAATTCAGAGCTAAATCACTGGCAATGTATGGAGTTATTGCCAATCTACATACCTGTACATTGAGGCTATGGAAAGATTTCCTGTTCACATAGTCTGCCTCAGTTGGTCCAGCTGGGGCCTGTATTTTGATGTGGGTGCCGTCCACAGCACCCAAGACATTGGGAAAACCTGAGGAACAAATTTAGCTTAATACAGGCATATCAATTTTTAAGTCTACTTTAACTGTCACATACCTGCTATTGCATAAAAGTTCTCCTTGATCCTCTGTGTTGGTAGATGGCCAGGAAAGATCATATAAATATTTAAATATTGCCTCAGAGAAAGGTAGACCATCCTTATTTCATGGCATACGGTTGCTTTAAATGCTCAGCATCACCAACACTGTAGAGGAATGTCCCACTGGCGAAGAAACGCAGTAAAGACAGATTGCACTGTGGTCAGGCATTTCCTTCGCCGTGTGGGTTTGCTGAGGTGTGGTTCCAGCAGCTCATATAGGTAGACTATGCTGGGTCTGCTGAACCAGTATCTCTTCCACAGATAGTCATCTGGGAAGGCAAGAGGGTTTACTCTGTCCCTAAAGACCCTTGGGGCTGGTGGTCTGAAAGCTCTTTCTAATATCCGTGCACCCTCATCCACAGGGTCTTCAATAAATGGACAGGCCATAATTACGTCCTGGGGCTTCTCTGTTTCTCTTTCGTTCTGAATCTCCATGCAGGTGTTGGTCTCACTCAGTACTGCTTAAATAGGCCTGACCTTCATTAGGCAATTAAGCTGACATCTCGTTTTTTTATTATTATAATTATTATTATTATTATTTTGGTAAATGTAATAAGGCTTTTTTGTGTAACTGTTCATATGAATTTATTATTTTCTGTTTTCAGTCATTGCATTTCATGTTTGACCTTTTTTAATATGCTTACGATTTTATTTAAATTATTTTGGGGATAATTAAAATGCGGAGACATGATTTTTATAGACTTAATAATTTTGTATTACACGACATGATTAGTGAGCGCGCGGAAATTAAACTGACGGAACGATCTTTAGGGAATATGTTCCCATAAGTCAGAGATTCTTTGAGACACCACTTAAATAAGCGAGACAGTTAGCCTGCCCCGGACCAGGTTAATTTGCCAGCATAAGTTGCCGGGGTAACTGAGTTTGAACTTTTTTAAGTTTGATTTATGAAAGCGAATCTACCAAAAATAAGCCTGACTAACCGAAATAAGCCTGGCTTATACTCTAATCTTGGTTTATGGAACAGCCCCCAGGTTATTATTATTATTATTATTATTATGCGCATAGGCGAGCATGCAGCAGCTTGGTGCAGTTGCTCTTCGTTTTTTTGTGTTTTGTTTGTTTTTTAATACTTCTCTGCTTTTATCCATTTATAACTTTTTTTTTCTAAGTCAGTAAAGTCTGCCCTTTCAAACCATGCATTTTGTTTACACTAGGGAACAGCTGGGGGGTGTTCCAGAAAGCAGGTTATATGACATACCCGGATAAATTTGAGGGTAAGTTATGGCGCTTTTCCACTGCATAGTACGGCACGACACGGTTCAGTTCTACTCACTTTTGTGGGGTTTTCCACTGGGAACAGTACATAGTACCTGGTCCTTTTTTCAGTACCACCTCCGCCGAGGTTCCAAGTGCGCCGAACCGTTACCAAAACGTGACGCGTAAACTCTGCTGGTCACTGATTGGCCGGAGAAAATTGTCATTACTGCGTCACCGAACTTGCGACACGAGACACAACAGAACTGCTATATTCTAGAACAGCCAGAGAAGTATCGCATGCACCTTTTGTTCTAACAAAAAATGGCTGTTTCGTGGTCTATTGAGGAAGTGCAGACGTTCCTCTCGTTGGTAGCCGAGGATCGAATCCAGCGAGAGCTGGATGGGGCGACGCGGAATGAGAAAGTTTTTCAGGAGGTCGCCAAGCTCTTGGGTGCACACGGCTACCATCGGACTTACAAACAGTGTAGGGACAAGTTAAAAAAAATGAAGAGCGACTACAGGAGTATAAAGGACCACAACAGCCGGAGTGGTTCAAACAGGCGCTCGTGGAAGTGGTTCGACCAGATGGACGCAATCTACGGTGCTAGACCAGCGAACAATGGAAGGGAGGGTGCCCTGGACTCGGCCACGCCAGTGTTGGACTCGCCCACGCCATTGTTGTTGAACACGATCGAGGATGGTACGTTGTGTTAGTATAACGTTTGAAATCTTACCTTTATTGATTTTATTGACCGTCGATTCTTATTTAATATCGCAATTTGACTGTAAAATCATGGCCTAATGAAGCACGAAGGCCTAGTAGCTAACATTTATCAGTGGTAGTGCTATTGTTCATGATCATGTATTTTTCTGGTGTGTTGCAGTAATTTGTGCATTCCCAACTGATCCGACAAACTTTGCGTTTCAGACTCATTGTCCACGATCGATTCACTTGCATTTTTTTCTCCATGCAACGGCGAATCCTCTTCCCAAGCGGTGCTAGCAGCGTCTCCACCACCTCCGCGAACGCCATCACCATCAACCTCCAGCGGCACGACGACACCACAGCGTGTGTTAACGGGTATGATACAAATTTGATATTTCATAAATTATAGTATGTACAAATAGGATATCACAATATAGGATATAAAGGTCCTTCTAAAAACAATAGCATATTGTGATAAAGTTAATTTTTCTGTAATGTACTGATAAACATTAGACTTTAGTATACTTTATATTCATTACACACAACTGAAGTAGTTCAAGCCTTTTATTGTGTTAATATTGATGATTGTGGCATACAGCTCATGAAAACCCAAAATCCCTATCTCAAAAAAGTAGCTTATTTCATCTGACCAATAAAAGAAAAGTGTTTTTAATACACAGAAAGGAAGCATTAAAATACTTCAGTTGTGTGTAATGAATCTAAAATATATGGAAGGCAAATGTTTATCAGTAAATCACAGAAAATAATAAAGGTCATTATTTTCTGTGTTTTACTGATAAACATTTGCCTTCCATATATTTTAGATTCATTACACACAACTGAAGTAGTTCAAGCCTTTTATTGCTTCAATATTGATGATTGTGGCATACAGCTCATGAAAACCCAAACATAAGTATTTTAATGCTTCCTTTTTTTGTATTAAAAACACTTTTCTTTTATTGGTGGGATGAAATAAGCTACTTTTTTGAGATAGGGATTTTTGGGTTTTCATGAGCTGTATGCCACAATCATCAATATTAAAACAATAAAAGGCTTGAACTACTTCAGTTGTGTGTAATGAATCTAAAATATATGGAAGGCAAATGTTTATCAGTAAATCACAGAAAATAATGACCTTTAATCACAATATGCTAATATTTTGAGAAGGACCTGTATGTCCTTATATACCGTGTCGCATGAATTCCTGTTGCTTACCATAAATAGTATAATATAATGCCATAAAGACTGTAAATGTTATTGAGGGGAAAAATTACTAAATAATAATTTCTCCCATTTTTACTCCAATTCTCTATGCTTTGGTCCAGGCAAGAGGAAACGGAACCTGCAACATCAGAAACATCTTGCTGTATTAAGAGAGATGCTGGTGACAGACATTCAGCAGCAGGAGCTGAACCGTGCCCAGAGGGAGCGCCACTTGCAGATGGCACTTGAAGAGGCCAAACAAGCGAGGGAGCAGGAAGCGGCCTTGAGGGCAGAGGAACACTCTCAGACGGCTGCTTTCAATCAAGCATTCCTCAATGTTATGGGGATGCTTGTCCAGGCAATGAGTGGCCGACGGGAATAGGAACACTCTTGCTGATTAATCCCATAGGCATGTGTTTATTTGTTTGTTTTTTGATAGTTTGCACTACATGTCTGCACACAGTTTCTTATGTATATCATTTTTGCACTTTATTTTTTCTTGTGTGTTCTGTTCATATTTTTATTATAAGTGTTGTGCTTTAATAAAATCAAATTTCTCAAAAACGTGTACCCCAAGACTATATTAAAGTATTATTGTATGAGCAGGTAATGTAACTCTTGATAAAGACAAATGATTAATGCTGCCACAATACAAGCCAAGATGATTAAAAAAAAAACACGGAATTCATTGTAAAGTTTGAAATGTAGTTAAAAAATTTATTGATTACACTTTACAGAACATGCTATGTAAATGGTTAGCTATTCAGGTAACGCATCAGACCTGCACGGACATCCCTGCCCTCCTCCTCTACAGCCTGTGGCACTGCCACCACAGTCTCTGCTGCTGGGGGTGAATCCCAAGCATTCTCATAGGCCTCACCATGACTCTCACAAAGGTTATGTAGAGCACAACATGTCAGCACCATGGACTTCACAAGGTTGACAGCACAGTCATTTCTTTTCATAATGCATCGCCATCTTCCTTTTAATCGACCAAAGGCATTCTCAACAACTACACGTGCTCTGCAGATTTTCATGTTGTAGACCTGCTGCTCTGCTGTCAGGTGTCCAGTGTCAATGAATGGTTTTAAGAGCCAGTTCTGCAAGGGATAGGCAGAGTCTCCCAGAATGTAGTAGCCAGCAGTCACCCCACCTATGTTTCTGGTGTTAGCTGGTATGTGGTTTCCACGGCTTGCCAACTCCCACAGTGTTGACAGTCTCAAAACCTGAGCATGATGCAGGCTTCCAGGCAGTCCTGTGAACACAAGTCCCTTTCCATCCACAACACCTTGAAGGATGATGGAGTGCCAGCCTTTACGGTTGAAAAAGTCACAGTGATATTCCTCTGGTGCTACAGTATAATGGGGATGTGTGATCCATCAATAGCACCAATACAGTGTGGGAGCCCCCACCTGTTCTCAATGTAGGCAGCCATTTCTTTAAACTTTTCCTGATCCGGATAACGAATTAGCTCTGGTACCAAAAGTGTTTCTGCTGCTGCACAGAACTCCTGAACACACCAACACACAGTCGTTACGCTTACACCAAAACGATGTCCAACACTTCTGTACTCAGCACCGGTTGCAAGCTTCCACAGTGTGATGGCTATTCTTTTCTTTAAAGGTACACACATGAGGAAGTTTGTGTCCCGTCTCACCATCGCTGGACGCAGTTTGTTGCATAGGTGGATGAATGTTTCTTCAGACATTCTAAAGTTCTCCAGCCACTGAGTGTTTGTAAAACCGGGAACAATCACATCCCACCACTCTGAAGCACGGTTAAATGTCCAAACAGATGGTCTGTTGCGGCGACTTTTTTGCAAAATGTGGTAGATCTGTAATATACAGAATCAGCGTTTTAATGTTACACTGGCAGTTAAGTTCATTTTTTGCTTTGCAAAAGTGATACAAGTTAGCTAGTGATGTGCTTTTTTGAATGCTTACCCTTGCGCGTCGTCGAGCTGAAGTGTTGTCGTCGTCTGCGTGTTGTTGTAAAAGTTCCAAAACTCTCTTGTTTTTTTTGCCTGTGTTTTCTTTGGCTGCCATCAGCCTCTTTTGAAATAAACATCTTCGTCTCGCTGTTAAAAACATCCACATGCCGAGAATGAAGAACACCATGCCGTCGATATGCTCCATTGTTGTGCGTTTGTTTGTGGTGCGTTTACGCTGACGTCACGGCAGTAGAGGCGCCGCAATTAAAACGACACGTGAATAATCCCGCCCACTCTAAAGCGTTACTAAACTGCAGTGGAAGTGCAAACCGCGCCAAACTGCGCCGAACCGAAGTGAGTTGAACTGAACCGTGTCGTGCCGTTCTATGCAGTGGAAAAGCACCATTAGTGGATAACCTCAACTTCCGGTTCCAAAAACGGAGGTAACTTTCTGGGTATGTATGTAACCATAGCAACTTACTCTCTGAAGATAACCTGCTCAGTAGCAGGTTATGTTCCAGGGCAAGTTTGTTTCAGGAGGTTATTCAGCATGACGCGCCCCTTTGATGAGGATCCCGTGGACGTGGAGGCACAAATTATACGAGGTTTTTTTTCACCAGGAGAGAGTTATAAGATCTTGTATTGATGTGTTTTAATTTCCGAATGATTATTTAAAAGAGCGTTATCGGTTTTCAAGGGAATCGTTTATTTACTTAACAGATCTCTTGAAACCGCATATTGCAAATGTCACAATCCGCGGGTCTGCGCTTAGAACTAAATATTATGTGCATAGCACTTCGGTTTTTTGCGTCAGGGCATTTTCTGTACAAAGGTGGGCGATGCAGAGCGTGTGGGAAAGGCAACTGTATGTAGAGCCGTTCGTACAGTATGTCTGGCACTTAAACACATTTTACACACATGTGTACAGTTCCCTGGCCATAAACCTCTCCACGTTATTAAAGAGGAATTCCACAGAGTGTCAGGTTTGTCTTTTGTAGTAAAATCTATGACGCATATTTAATATGTAGTCATACTATTTATATACATGTATTCATCCTGCACACACACACTTGATCCTTCCATATCTGACTTTCTATTTCAGGGTTTCCAAATGTTATTGGGTGCATTGATGGCACCCACATTCCTATTAAAGCTCCTTCAATAAATGAGGGAGACGATGTTAATAGGAAATCGATTCATAGCATCAGTGTACAGGTAACAACTTGATTTTGTATCTTTAATTTTTTGCCTTGTTTATTAAACTCATTCCTTTTTTCCCACTAACTATAGGTAATATGTGAGGCAACCCACATCATTACCAGTCAGATCGTTATCAGTATGTAGACTTAAATGGTGATTATTCTGCATGTTCTCTAGTGGAGTTTGGCGTTCCGCAGGGTTCAGTTTTAGGCCCACTGCTTTTTTCCCTTTACATGCTTCCTCTGGGCAACATAATCCGTAAGCATGGTATTAGTTTTCATTGTTATGCAGACGACACACAGTTATACATCTCAGCAAAACCTGATGAGAAAACCATCTTACTAAATTTGAGCAATGTGTGCAGGACATAAGAAATTGGATGCTAATTAACTTCCTTCTGCTTAATCCGGATAAGACAGAAGTTCTAGTCATAGGACCGCATACAGCTAGGAGTAAAATCTTAGATCACACCGTATCTTTAGATGGCCTTTCTGTTCCATCAAGTGCAACAGTAAAAGACCTCGGCGTGATTATAGATTCCAGCCTTTCATTTGAAGCTCTTGTAGATAATATCACCAGGATAGCATTCTTTCACCTCAGAAATATTGCCAAGATAAGAAATATGTTGTCACTAAATGACAACGGCATGAAAACTAAATTAAACTGTATAACTCACAAGGAAACAATAACATCTTCCTCTTATACTCTTCCATTGTAAAACTGAGAAGTGCTTAAATATGCAAAACTGTACGACTTGTCTTCACAAACCAATAAGACTGCAAGATCACGTATAATCCTCAGCCAGAGTTTGAACTATAGAGTGCTTAATGCAGCATGCACGTGCTACGGTTCTTGTGAATTTAGAGATGCAATTGCTGACCGAAACGTCAGCTCATAAATGCCGAGACACAGTAACGGTTTGTGTATGTCGTTATTGAGATACTCAGACAAGATGGAGAATTAAATCATGATGACATTTCAAAATTCAGCCAAGAAAACTTGCCCAGTTGGAAGAATCTAGAAGAGGGGTGGGTCTTCCCTTTATTTTCCTTCACTGAAAACTAATTTTAAGTTTGTGGCAATGTTTTAAGTAATTCAGATTTGGCTGGGCACTTTTTTATTTATTTTTTTTGGGGGGGGGGGGGGGGTTCTCAGAACACATTTAGATTTTTGCTCAGTCAGTCTTAAACCTGTTTGTCTTCAAGTGTCAGAAAGACGTCAAGAGGTGGACATCACTGTGTGGAACAAAGGTGTGGTTGGATTGTACTTGATAAAATATTACAGGATTATCTAAAATCTCACACAGTCTACCAAAGATCCACTTCCTTTTTATGAATCCAATAGATCTCATTTTGATAACAAAACACTTTTCATGCTTTTTTTCTTGATGAGCATTTGCTTTATTTATTGTCTTTTGTTAGTAGAGTCCACAAAGCCTCATACTGTGCACATGACATTAAGGGGAGCCTCCCAGCCCAACAAACAGCAACTGTTGTAGGTGAGTAAATTGAGTTAATATTTTAATAATATTTGGTCATTCCACATACAATCAACCAGATGTTGCAGGCCACTGCCTCAGGAAAAAAGGTTAAAAATACACATGACCAACATCTTCCTCACAGAACACAAGGAATGAAGCAGAGACATTATTTTTTTGCATACTGTGTATAATACTTTTTACAGATTTTAAAAGATCTTTTGTTTAGAAAAGATCTTTTTGCCATTTTTTTAACGTTTTGCAAAAATGACATGTACTGTCCAACTAGACACCTTTTCAATGTGGTTGTGTTTACAAGAAATCTGAAAATTTATATAATTCTGGTCCACATTTCTGTGGCTTTGCAGCATTCACTCCATCACTGCTAACTACACTATAGGACCAAACGTTGTTGAACAGGTCTGGTGGAACAACATCTCATCCATGGTGTCTTTGTTTATACATACATGCATATATTGTATATATATATTCTTCTTTGTCTTTCGGCTGTTCCCTTTCAGGGGTCGCCACAGCGAATCGTTTATTCATTTTTCAGTGATTTTGATTACAAATTCATTTTGAAACGATATAACAGCAGTACCATCGCAATTATTCTCCCTTCGAAGTGCCCTACGAAAGCATTATTTATGCCGGCTGGAAGACAGCCTTGGTTTTGGTTGTGCAAAGAAAAGGTGAGTTTTCAATTGAGTATCTTTGTTAAAACATACCCAAAGAGAAATTTCTCATAACAATATTTGTAGTAAAATGTTAGAGGTTTTCACTTATAATGAATGTTATGTGTACTGTTCACGTATTCAACATATACTGTGCACAAAGTGTTAAGCACTAAGAAAATAAAAAATGTATACACTACCATAGTGTAAGCCTATTTAAAATATTACTCAATACAGTATATATTCAATGAATGTACCCAAATAAATCAACAACAATGGTATAAATAAGCATGTGGTTTTGTGTTGTGCTCTCAGAAGTAGAAGTAGAATATGGACAATTCATAGACTGTAGGATTACAAATTTATATAATGTTAAATCTAGCTTCCAACATAATAGTATATAAACTGAACAAGTTATGTACATTGGGTTTTACATTTCAAGGTAAAGTTGGTGACATTCTGAGAAGATACAAGTCTGGTAGCCCAGGTGTCAGAGACATTAACCTTTTGTCTTTATGTACTTCCTGACCGCTGGGTAGGGTCCCAAAGTCCATGTGAATGCTAATCTCAAGGCCAGGCCGTGCCTTTGTCTCTATGATAATGTAAAGGTTTGGGGCATACTGTCAGGCTGATTAGATTAGAACCTATGCATTTGAAAGCCACTGTTATGCTGATGAGATCAGGGCTGGGGAACTTCCGTTACCAGGCTGCCTCCGGTACCACACTATGCTTCACACTATAAGAAAGACTTGGATGACTACAGCGATGCTCGGTGAGTTCTCAATAAAGAGTAACTTCTGCTTGAATGATATCCCAACGTCTCCTGGTCTCTGAAAAAGTTCCCAACAGTTAAGAAAAAAAATAATAAAAAAAATATATATACAGTATATAGCCTACTTGTTTGCAAAAGTATTTACAGTACGTCTGCAGGGAGAAACCATGTAGGAAAACATGGTTGTCTTAACAGTTGTCTGACTTCTGCTCCTGCAGGATGCATTCTGCCTTGATGTGTGTTCGAAGGATCATCATTATCATCATCATTCTCATCAAAAGTGTCATCTTCCTCATCCACAGTAGCACCAGAAAGTCCCTCCTCTTCCTCATCAAAAAGCGGGACATTTTCCTTGACTGCAATGTTGTGGAGAATTGCCGTAACTACAATTACAGATGTCGCCCTTAAAACCCTGCGTGTTTTCCCGCGGGATGCCGCAATTTAGCGCGCGGCGTGCCGCGACTTGCCGGAGGCAACATTCGGGAATTTTAAATAAATGTGTTGCGCTTCACTGAATATCCGCCAGATGGCGCATGGAAGGACTTTATCTAAAAGCCGGACCAAGTACAACAATGAATGTAAGGACGCGGATGAACAGTGCTGAAGCGAACATGAATTTTATTTTGTTTTATAATAGATCTTTCATGATGAATGAGTGTATATGTGCTTCACATTATCAAACACAGGCAAAGGAGACAGAAATTATTGAGGGATCCACTGAAAAAAGTAAACCTAGTTTAATGTGTTTAATGTATCAGAACCTGTATTTCAGTTACTGTTAGTTAAAGCCCCTGATTAAACTTAAATCTAATCCATTCACAAAGGACATTTCTGCTTCAAACCGTGTCTCATGACGCAGCAATTTCACGGACTGAATCACATGCGGGTGGAGATTCTCAAAGAAAACTCCTTTAAACCAGGTAAGAAAGCAAACTCGTGTCATTTCTATGTTAAATGTATCTCTTCTATGAGCAAATTCATGATTTATGTCAGGAACAACTACTTTGTAGATTGAGTTTTGTGTCCGTGTTTGCTACTGTAGCTAAAACCACCTATATTACCTGCATTAGCATTAGCTAACTAACGTGGTGATTTTCAAAAACACCAGAGTTTATACAGTAAGTCAGCGGCGCCGAAGAAAATAATTATATTTAAGTACCGTTGGTTAACGATGTAAAAATTAATAGGAAAGTGACGTAAACATAGAACAAGCTAATTTGGAGTGAATGCTGTTTGTAGTGTACTGCTTTCTATACTTTATACACACTGTAATTAAGATTTGCTAACATAAGAACTTGAGCCAGTCCAATTTTTGTTTTTACCTTTTTTTTTTTTTTTTTTAAAGATCAGTAATGAGTTTCTGAGAATTATATCTGCTCCACTTCAAGCAAGATTACTGGTTTCCTTGGACAAGCAACACTACAAACTAATTGAGATCATCAGAAACTAGGGAGGAACCCGTCAGAGAGAAGACCAGAGATATAATCTTCATCTTCAAGTTCTTGATCTGGTATGTATGGTACGGTTCAGGACCAGGGAGGGAGCCGGAGACAGCAGAACAAAGAGATGATATTGCCAGCACCAGCACAGGGAGCACAGTTTTTAGTTTAGATCTCATGTTTACATTTTATTGCATGTTGATGGCTTGACTGTAAACAACAAACAATGCAATAAATGTATAAAAAATATATATATTTATTGTCTCTTTCCAGGACCAGGCATATCGTTCAATTATTTTTTGGCCAAATAGGCAGCCGTAACAAGAGGTGAGGGCGCGCGCGTCATCACATGTGCTTACCCGACTCTGCGTTCACCGTAAACTTCAATATACATAGACGTTTATATTTTTGTTTATTTGTATATGTATGTTATTAATTTTACTTTTTTAGAGATTGTATGTGCGTGCACAGAGAGTATGTGTTGATAAATTTATGTGGATAAGTTGATAAGTGTATCAGAAAGCATTAAAATGTTCATTTGAATTAAAATGACACACACACGTCTGTATATACAGTATATCAATTACATATATATCAATTTCATTAGTTCGTTCATTCTATTTGAAGCTTCGGATGTTTTTTTTTTTTGGTTTCGTTAGATTAGTTCTGAACTCGCTTCCGTGAAACTATCGCTAAAACAATGTACTGAGCCCTCCTGAGGATATAAAGCTTTATTATTGTGTTTGAATAAATATTCAGATCTACCACAGCAGGTAATAAACTATGGTGTGTCATAACCGAAGCAAACACCACGATTATGCCTCGTTTCGTTCGACGGGAACGTGGTTCACTTGGCCGCGGTGTATTATAAACCTGTGGAATGTTTCACTGTTTATGCTCACATAAGAGGAACAAAAGCTCAATGAGGACTAAACCAATGATTTCGGTAACTCCACTGAGTGTAACATCTGCATAGTGACACTGAACATCTTCACTTTTCCGTTTACCTCTGAAAAAAAAGCTGTATTTTGTTTGTTTATATTTAGAGTTTTTATAACAGTAGAACAAGTACCCGCGCGCACGCACACACATAGACACACACACACTCCCCTGAGCCCTCGGGAAACATCCAATCACCGTCGGTATACAAATGAGTCAAGACGTAGCCTAACGTGGTGTCGTGTCGGATTTCAGTGGTCACGGAGTGGGAAGACTTTGAAGAAGCTGCAGTGACAGTGAACAGCTGAACAACTTCACTTTTCCGTTTACCTCTGAGGAAAAAAAGCTGTATTTTGTTTGTTTATATCTAGAATTTTTATAGTAGTAAGAGAGAGTTATAGTTTGGTCTGTACTGTAGTTCGCACCCTTGTAGAGAATAAATAAATGAATAACACCTTCATATCCCCTCTCAAGAGTGTCATAGTCCATTGTTAGTTTTAATGATCTGGCTGAAACTAATTATCACTACATAAGTACCCTAACACCATTGATCATGAGTCTCAGCTGAACCTAATTCTATAATTGTAACAGAAAATGTAGATGCAGATTCCAAATGTGTATTTATATAATAGATAGATAGATAGATGTGTGTGTGTGTGTGTGTGTGTGTGTGTGGGCTCTACGCAGGGGCAAGAGAGGGCAGCGCACCCTTAAATGTCTGCACATGTTAATATATTCCTAAAATGTATATATTACAAGTTGATAAACTGATCTGCGGTAGCGGAAAAATCCGCTGAAATAGGACAGGCACACTAACCCGCACACACACACATACACACGCGCGCGCGCACACACACACACACACACAGACACACCTCCCTTGAGCCCTGCGTCTGTCGGATTTCAGCGGTCACGGAAAGACTTTGAAGCAGTTTATATATGAATCTAAGCTTGAACTTATCAGCATTTTAAATATATAATACTTTTCAAATAAAATCGCTATTACTTTGACCCTGAAGTTTAGTTTAGCACACACGAAAAAACAGAAAAGTCATTTCTGGTAAATCAACGGAATGTGTAGTTTATTTACAGTAATTCATTAAAAAATGAATATACATTGTACAGTACACGGTAAACACGGGATATATATATGGTATAGCTCTTAAGGTCACTGTGGCACGCAAACCCCCTGACCACAATAAGGTGGCAATCCCTCAGGGGGGGGAGGTGAAAAATACAAATTAAATAAAATAAATTATCCTTAATCCAGATTTTATCAATCAACGACATAATATTTATCTTAGCTGGATGGTCTAATTCTCAAAACCGTTTAACCTAAAGAAAAACATAACACACTATAACTAGAATATTTACAAAACTGAAAGGTTTTCTTATGAATAATTAAAAAAAACATTATAACTCAAAAAGATCATATGTTTATATATATATATTTTATAGTAACTGAACAGCTCTCTTCTCTCCAATCCACTCATACACCACAGTCTCCTATTTCTCTGTGCGCGCGCTGCAGCCTGTGAATGAATACACGCAGCGGAGGTTTTACATATTTAAAACGTAAAAAGGTGTCTCCATCATAAATAGCCCTGAATATATATATACACATGTTTTGTGAGATTTTCCCTTACTTGGTTTTATCAATTTATATTACTCCCTATAATAATGTAAAAATTGCTAATTTATGTTTTGGAAAGAAACTTAAGTAATTATTTCATCTATATCTTTCATAAATCACACAACTAAAATATAATTAAACAGTTTATTCACCAACATTACCAAATATTTGTGACATTCACAGTCTAGATCCAAGTTGTCTTTTTAATAAAAGTGCATTCAGCTAAATTTTGCATCCATAGAAAAAAACTGCACGGCACCAGGGCCTGAAATACTTGTTTTAAACAAAATTGTGTAAAATAATAAATAAATAAAATACAGCATTCATTTAGAAATAAAATGCAGCAGAAAATACTTTAAACAAACTGTAGAATAAACGTTAAAACGTAATAGCCCTCTGAAGCAGTGAAGTTGCAACTTTCAAATCAGCACTCTGGACTAGTGCACTTAAAAGTATGCCATTGAAACCTTAATGCATGAAAACATTTTAAGCTGAACATGTAAACACAACATGTAAACACTTGTAGTCAAGCCAAATCAAATGTTTTAAGATGATAACTTCATCTTTAAAGCTTGCACTTTTGGTGATAGCTTAATCCCATCAAGTTCTAGAAGAACTTTCTGAAAATAGCCTCTCCTTCAAGGATTATGGATACACCAACCGGTTCTTCCCCTTCAACAGCACGGACGACAAGGATTTTAAGAAGGTTTCACTTCGTCTGTCCCCCTGCATAAAATTTACAAGAAAATAAATCATTTATTTTGAGAAGCAAAAAAAATCTGAATTGCTTCAACCTGTGCTGACTTCATTGAGAAAAAAAATAATAATAAAAATAAATGATAATAAAAAAATGACCATCACTTCATATACTTCATATTGTTAAACTTGGGTTAAATTGCTTTATCTTGCATCAGTAAAACATGGCATGAGATGGCTTTACAGTGTCAGGAAATCCTATGATGAATGCTGAGTTTGTATTTAAAGGGTTAGTCCAAACATGACAATTCGTTCAATAATTACTCATATTTATATATTCATTTGCATTTATATGCTTCTGTCCAATACAACAAACACTATATTCAAGGTATTAATAAATTGTATAATTAATAAGAAAACAATGCTTTACCAGGCAATCATCAAAGAGATCCTCTTCAGATTCACGTCTCATCTTTACGCTTTGTTTCTGTGAAAATATTTACATTGTATCATTACATAATCTTTTATTCGTACAACTACATTTAGGCCTTTATCCAAAGCAAATTACAAAAGAGGAAGGCATCAAGCATGTCAAGCAGTGCTACTAACACAAAGTTTCTGACACCGTTAGAAAATACAAGATAGAACAGTGAGGGATTAAGGAAAAAGTGAGAAGCAAGAATCATGTGTGCAAAGATTAAGCATGTAGGGTCACAGGATGACTCGACTTATTTTTATTGTCTGCAATGCGATTTAGACAAATTAGAACTGCGGTAAAGCCAGCCGCGGTTCAGAAGAACACGGTCAAGCCAGCCGCGATTGATTTTAGTGTGCGCACATATTACAGTGATTACGGTAGTTTCAGGACCGACACAGAGACAACGCGCTTTCAGAGCGCTTTTCATTTAGACGCCCAGGACTGAGAGATAATACAACATGCTCGTCAATTTTTACTTGCTTATTTATTTGCATTTCTGCTTTAATATCCGTGTTATTTATTGGTGACTTTGACGGTTGTCTGTTACAATATTTTTCTTAAATATTCACCATTCAAATAATTGTTTTATGTAGATAAGTTACAGCAGAATTCGTAGAAAACAGACAAAATAATGTATTTAGTCTTTCTAAATACCAGAATTGATTTTTATTTTGTTTTACTGTTCAAAAGTAGCAGTTATTCTTCAATGAATGTTTTCTATAATGAGGATTAACGTCTGCTTTGGAAGAGGGGTCAAATAAACAAATGTTCACAATGGGGAAAAAAAGTTAAATAAAATGCCTTTATTTCACTTCAGAGACCTATGAAAAAATTAATTCTAGTAAGTATAAAACGCCATGGTCAGTTTTTATCCCATATAATGTACACACATTATATGATAAAAAAACAAAAAGTAGAAAAAAACAATGATCAGTTCTTATTCAGGACGTCCCATACTATATACACACCACATATGAAACTATTTTACTGCAGCATTTTTCAGATATGGGGCATTCTCTCTGTGTTGTTCATGAAACTACCGTTATGACTGTAATATGCGCGCGCACTAAAATCAATCGCGGCTGGCTTGACCGTGTTTTTCTGAACCGCGGCTGGCTTTACCGCAGTAAATTAGAGCTGCTGTCAATACTGTATGAACATATGTACAGGTTCTTTACTCGTAACTCATTAATAAAGTTCGGCTTCAGAAAAAAAAACGTTTATTGCTAGTGCTCTTTTACCATTTAATGCTTTAACACACACGACTCAGTTTGTTCAGAAATGGCATCTAACTGGCGAGCCTTTGTCTGAACACGCCGTTTTCACTCGGGGTGGGGGTAAGAAACACACATCTCGGTGTATTAATCCGCGCGCTCGGTTCGTTATTATTTTATTTATTTATTTATTTATTTACCACAGGACCCATGGGGGCTCCGTAGGTTCAGGTTTTTACACGAAAACGGTGTTTTGTGAATCTCCACACTATTAAAAACTGAAATTGCTAATTGTACGTCCTGAGATTAAGATGAACATTAATTGGGAGTCATGAAAGCGAGAATCACATCCAAAAAAGAAAGCTAAACTTACCTCGAACACGACAAACTCCAGCTGCAGCCACGCCGTGTTGTAACCTCCGTGATGATTCCCAACCGACTGATACACAGCGCGGGCACAGCGACTCCAAACACGCATGCGCAGTTTAATTTGCACACATTTTCGGCTTCAGTAGACACACAATACTTCAGACTGAAACACGACTGCCCCCTACAGGTAATGAAGGGCATGTTCACAGCTTCCCGCACGCAGCCGCGCAAAGCCGCGGCAAGTCACGGGATCCCTTTTCTCGAAACGCGGGTTTTTAATGGCGACATCTGTAATTATGGCCTGTCCATTTATTGAAGACCCTGTGGATGAGGGTGCACGGATATTAGAAAGAGCTTTCAGACCACCAGCCCCAAGGGTCTTTAGGGACAGAGTAAACCCTCTTGCCTTCCCAGATGACTATCTGTGGAAGAGATACCGGTTCAGCAGACCCAGCATAGTCTACCTATGAGCTGCTGGAACCACATCTCAGCAAACCCACACGGCGAAGGAAATGCCTGACCACAGTGCAATCTGTCTTTATTGCACTGCGTTTCTTCGCCAGTGGGACATTCCTCTACAGTGTTGGTGATGCTGAGCATTTAAAGCAACCGTATGCCGTGAAATAAGGATGGTCTACCTTTCTCTGAGGCAATATTTAAATATTTATATTACCTTTCCTGGCCATCTACCAACACAGAGGATCAAGGAGAACTTTTATGCAATAGCAGGTATGTGACAGTTAAAGTAGACTTAAATATTTATATGCCTGTATTAAGCTATATTTGTTCCTTGGGTTTTCCCAATGTCTTGGGTGCTGTGGATGGCACCCACATCAAAATACAGGCCCCAGCTGGACCAACTGAGGCAGAACTATGTGAACAGGAAATCTTTCCATAGCCTCAATGTACAGGTATGTAGATTGGCAATAACTCCATACATTGCCAGTGATTTAGCTCTGAATTTGACATTGTTCATCAATTCATATATTGAGCAATCTTAAATTAATCTGACGCTTGTAACGCTTGGATTATTATAAAACCTTTAGTTACACAAATACGGATTCGGGAATCTAGGTATGAGCTGGTAAACACCACTTCCGGTATTGCGCAACCGCGGCGGGACAATAATAGACGCAACACAAGAGCAAATAGTGAAATAAACCAAAGTGTATTATACAAAACAAACCAACAACCAAACAAACACGGTGCACCGAAACCAATATATACAAATATAATACAAATATAAACAAAGTGTATGGTGTATGCAGGGGTGTGTGTGTATGAGTGGTAGTACAGAGTGTATTGTATTGCGGATATGAAAATATGAATTGGAGAGATTATTCTCGGCCTCACCAGGATAGATGTCACCACTGGGAGCTCGAGTAACGGAATGAGAGGTGAAAAGTGAGTGTCCAACGAGATAAATCCAATCAAAGATCATCCGTGTGGAAGCAACAAACTAACTCTCTCTCTAAACAAACTCTCTCTCTAAGCGCGCTGGGGTAATCTCTCCGTGCCGGCTACCTCGCCGGTTCCAGCTTTATGCCGGCACACGTGATCAGTTGCATCCGGGTTCCCTCGCGTCGCGATCGCGCATGCGCGTGGGAGCGTGCCCGGTGACCAACACTGTCATAGGGGAAAATATAAAACCGCTAGGGCACATCACTGTCATGCACACACAATCTGCGGCCGGCACTAGGACCCGGAAGTAAGTCGGCCGCCTACCAGGATGTATGAGAGGAGTAAACAAACGGTGGCTTACCGCTCAGTCATTGAGTTCGGGCCATGTCAGTAAACGTTGGCTTTCTTCAAACCGTGAGTACTCACTGTGTTTTGGTTATCGCTTCTTACCGTTGTGTGTGTATTTATAGGACGCGGGTTAAATTTGTGTTTTTCCCTTGCTCCACTTTCGTGAGAGTCCTTAAACTAAATCGTGTGGTTATCCTGCCTACTCGCCGTTACTCCGCGTTTGGGTTTACCATCCACGCTACATTGGGCTAACCGCTAAAGCTACGTCTTCTGGTCACCTCAGGTTAGTTCATCTCTGACAGAATGACTGAGCCTCAAGCGGTAAACCCAGCGGAGCATGCGCGCCTATGCGGCGTGGTAGATCAGCATGCCGTGCTCATTAACCAGCTAACCGCGGAGCTCGCTACTCTGCGCCAGGGTGTCCAAGACATCGCGGCCTTGCGCCGCGAGGTTGCGGAGCTCAGGCGCGAGAACGCGGATCTGCGGGCGGCTGTTGAGGGCGCGGCTAGCCGGCCTCCCGTCGCAGCGGCCGCGGCGCCGCACCAACCCCCCCCCCTACTGATGCTCTTCTTGCACTTCCAGAAAAATGGAATGGCACGGACGGGAGATGTGATGTGATGTGCTTGATCTGGTCTTCGAGTTCAATGCCACCAAGTACTCCACTGATCGGCTACGCATCGCTCTCCTGGTCTCGTTGCTAACAGGGTAGGTAGCTGAGTGGGCCACGGCAGTTCTTAAATCTGATTCTGATACCGCCCATTCTTACAATGAATTCACCCGCCAGCTCAGATTGACTTTCGAACACCCAGCGGGCGAGGTAGAGACCGACACTAAACTCTACCACCTGCGGCAGGGAGGATCATCCGTGAGCCGGTATACAGCGGAATTCCGGACCTTCGCCGTGCAGACAAACTGGGGAGACGCCGCGCTCCGGACGTCCTTCTACGAGGGACTGGCTTCCCGCATCAAGGACGAGCTCGCCGGGCGAGAACTTCCCGCCACACTCGAGGGACTGATCCAACTGGCCCTGCGGATCAATCAGCGCCTTCTGTCTCGCCCGAAGCAAGCCCCGAGAACCCTGCCGCCTGCACCCGTCTTCTCCTACACCACCCCACGACCATCAGCAACCTTCACCAACCCCAATACCGGAACTGTTGGATCTCCACCACTACCGACGCCACCATCTCTCGCCTTACAGTTCAGGTATCCCTCCAGATTGGCCACAAACGAGTCCGAAGTACTGCGTTCATCGACTCCGGGGCAGCAGGTAACTTCATTGACTCTTCTTATGCCAAAAAATTGTGGGTAAAATTTGAGGCGTTATCCCTGCCCATTCAGATCACCTCCGTCGACGGTCGCCCCCTATCTACCAGCCCAATCACCACCCAGACTCAACCCATCACCCTCCTCATCGATCAACACCGCGAACAGCTCAGATTTCACGTCACCTCCATCTCATCTCCTCCTATCATCCTGGGACACCCGTGGCTCCTGCAACACGACCCTCTCATTTCCTGGACACAACACAGAATTTTACAATGGGGCGCGACCTGCACCGAACTATGCCTAGGGGCGCCGGCTGGGACATGCTCTAGGGAGTCCGAGGCCCCCGACGTCGACACTAACGCCATTCCCGAGTCCTATAGGGACCTGGCAGAGGTATTTTGCAAGCGGCGGGCCATCCATCTTCCTCCACACCGCCCATATGATCTCGCCATCGACCTACAACCAGGCGCAGTCCCACCCCGCGGCCACCTCTACTCCTTAACATCAACAGAGACGCAGGCGATGGAGGAATATATAACCAACGCCCTCCGCCAGGGGACCATCAGGCCCTCCTCCTCACCTGCTGCCGCGGGGTTCTTCTTTGTAAAGAAGAGGGGGGGTGAACTTCGCCCATTTGTCGACTATCGGGGGCTCAACAACATCACAATAAAAAACCGACACCCTCTGCCTCTTACCAACTCTGCCCTGGACGCCCTCTCTGGTGCCACCATCTTTACTAAGTTGGACCTCCGGAGCACCTACAACTTGGTGCGCATTAGAGAGGGCGATGAGTGGAAGACGGCCTTCATCACCCCGACTGGACATTACGAAAGCCTCGTAATCCCCTTTGGACTGTGCAACGCCCCCGCCGCCTTCCAACACCTGGTAAATGATGTTCTGCGAGACATGTTAGGGCGGTGGGCATTTGCATATCTGGATGACATCCTAATTTACTCCCGTACCGCTGAGGAACATACCCAGCACGTCAGGGCGGTTCTAAAGAGATTACTCGCCCATCAGATGTACTGTAAGTTGGAAAAGTGCGCTTTTCACGAGCGCTCCACCACGTTCCTGGGCTTTGTCATCTCGCCCCAGGGTGTGGCCATGGACCCGCAGAAGCTGGAAGTTGTGCGTCATTGGCCCCTACCCAAGACCCTCAAGCAACTTCAACAGTTTCTCGGGTTTGCGAATTTCTACCGTCGCTTTATCCGGGACTACAGTACAGTTGCCGCCCCCCTAACCGCTCTGACTCGTCCCTCCTCTCTCCCTTTCCGCCTCAACTCTACTGCCATCTCCGCCTTCAACAGACTTTGTGACCGCTTTACCACCGCTCCCATCCTCCTCCATCCTGACACCAGTAAACCATTCGTTGTTGAGGTGGATGCTTCAGATGTGGGCGCTGGAGCTGTTCTCTCACAACGAGGTCCAGATCAGAAACTACACCCAGAGGGTGTACGCCCGGGGTCAAAAAACACCAAGGCAGATACTCTCTCGCGACAACTCGAGATGGAGCCACCCCGGGCGGACTCCGCTCCTGTCCTACCCTCCTCCAGAATCATCGCACCACTTCACCTGGATCTGGAAACAAGGGTCCGCCAGGCACAGACCTTAGAGACCGAGCCGGCAGGTGTCCCGCCTGGACGACTCTACGTGCCCAACGCCATGAAGTCCGAGGTTCTTCAGTGGGGTCATTCGTCCACCATCGCAGGACATCAAGGCACGCAGCACACCCTACGGTTCCTCCAACGGGACTTCTGGTGGCCATCAATGGCGAAGAACGTCAAAGAGTTCGTTCAGGCATGTCCAGTGTGCGCCCGGGCCAAGAACCTCAATCAGCCCCCCTCCGGAGATCTTCAACCTCTCCCGGTTCCTCGTCGGCCCTGGACGCACATTGCCGTCGACTTTGTCGTGGGCCTGCCGGCCTCGGACGGAAAGAACACCATCATGACCATTGTAGATCGGTTCTCTAAGGCCGTGCACTTGGTAGCCCTTGCCGGACTCCCGTCAGCCAAGGAAATAGCAGAGCTGATATTAGAGCACGTAGTCCGTCTGCATGGGTTCCCCAAGGACATCGTCTCGGACAGAGGGCCCCAGTTCACAGCCAGGTTCTGGAAAGCCTTCTGCCGTCTGATCAATTCAACCTGCAGTCTCTCATTTGGATACCACCCCCAGACTAACGGTCAGACGGAGCGGGCCAACCAACAACTGGAGCGCTACCTGAGATGCTTTATTACCGATCGTCAGCGCTCCTGGGCTCGCTACCTCATCTGGGCAGAACTTTCCCACAACTTCCATGTCTCATCAGCCACGAAGCTAAGCCCATTTGAGGTATGCCACGGCTTCCAACCTTCGATGTTCAACCATCAGGAACCGGAGGTTGATGTGCCGTCAGCCCAACAGTTGGTCCGCAGGTGTCGACGGCTGTGGACACAAGCCAACCGAGCCATCCAACAGGCCAACGCCCGCTACACCATTCAACATTGCCGTCGACACCCCCCGGGACGATTGTTCCACGTAGGTGACAAGGTATGGCTTTCCACCCAAAATCTTCACCTCCACACCGAGTCAAAGAAACCTAGATTCATCGGCCCATACCGTATCACCCACAGGATAAACCCTGTCACCTACCGGCTCCAGCTGCCTGCGGCGCTCCGGATCCACCCAGTCTTCCACATCTCACAATTAAAGCCCTTCATCACATCTCCCATGATTCCACCCTCCCCCCCTGCTCCTCCTCCCCGGATCATCGACGGTGGTCTCGCCTATACCGTGCGCCGGATCCTCGATTCGCGTCCTCGAGGCAGAGGTACTCAGTACCTGGTTGATTGGTCATTCTCGACCCCGAACTAATCCAAGACTACCGTCGTAGGGTATCCTCCACCCCAGGACCGTCGGGAGTCGGTCCTGGACAGGGGGGTACTGTCATGCACACACAATCTGCGGCCGGCACTAGGACCCGGAAGTAAGTCGGCCGCCTACCAGGAAGTATAAGAGGAGTAAACAAACGGTGGCTTACCGCTCAGTCATTGAGTTCGGCCCATGTCGGTTAACGTTGGCTTTCTTCAAACCGTGAGTACTCACTGTGTTTTGGTTATCGCTTCTTACCGTTGTGTGTGTATTTATAGGACGCGGGTTAAATTTGTGTTTTTCCCTTGCTTCACTTTCGTGAGAGTCCTTAAACTAAATAGCGTGGTCATCCTTCCTACTCGCCGTTACTTTGCGTTTGGGTTTACCATCCACGCTACATTGGGCTAACCGCTAAAGCTACGTCTTCTGGTAACCTCAGGTTAGTTCATCTCTGACAATCATAGACTACAGGGGAGCAGCATTAGCTCTTCAATTATTTGCCTATATATAAAATGTCCCTTCATGTGGCCGCGCTACACACTCTCTGTGTTCAGATGATCTGTGACAGCAACTGCCTAATTACTAATGTTGAGGCAAAATGGACAGGCTCTGTCCATGACTCCAGGATCTTTCGAGCATCCTCACTGGCACAGAGAAGAAGGCAAGAGAACATTTCAAGCAAGGGTTTTTACTTCACAAGCATTTTTCATGGAAACTAGTGATCAAAATTTTAAAAGATAAATGGTTGTAACAGTCAGTAGGCACACATAACTTTATAAGTCTTCATATATATATATATATATATATATATAGTCTTGAACTGTAGGAGTGTCACAGCATATGTAATTGATACCCTTCCTGCTTGGGGACAGAGGTGTCAAGTAACGAAGTACAAATATTTCGTTACCTTACTTAAGTAGAAATTTGGGGTATCTATACTTTACTGGAGTAATTATTTTTCAGCCGACTTTTTACTTCTACTCCTTACATTTTTAAGCAATTATCTGTACTTTCTACTCCTTACTTTTTAAAAATAGCCTCGTTACTCGTCCCATCCCCCCGTTGCATGATCAGAACGCACACACCCGGCGCATGATCAGAACGCGCAACCCCCCTACCCCCCGTCACATGATCAAAACGCGTGACCTTAATGCCTTTAACCCCCTCAAGTTACTTTTACTTTTATACTTTAAGTAGTTCTGAAACCAGTACTTTTACACTTTAACTTAAGTAAAAAGCTTGAGTTGATACTTCAACTTCTTAAGAAGTTTTTTTAAACCCTGGTATCTATACTTCTACTCAAGTAATGAATGTGAATACTTTTTGACACCACTGCTTGGGGACAGGGGTTATGCCTGCATGCTCAAAATGGACACTATTTCCTCTATTCACATTGTCCAGAACAGATGGCATTTCAGAACTAGAGATGGTCTAATTAGTAACTTTTTTTTAAACATTAACATAACATCTTTTCATGTAAAATACACTTTCCCAATAAATAAATAAAAAAAACAATAATTTGAACAAGTTGGAATACTTTATTCAAGGTGCAAAAATATGTCCGTGTATAAAATCACCATGCCCAGCGTTTGCTCAGCAGCGGAGGAAAAACTGCCCATGTTTTACCAGTCTGGCTCATTTCGGATCTATGTTTCGTTCATCCATTCATATGGGCTTTTAAAATATCGCGAGCGCGCGCACAAAGTGAGACTATGCAAGCCTGCCTTGAATAAGCCTCGATTAGTTACAGCTGAGCTCCGTTTGTGGAACCACATGAGGCTTAATTTGGAGATGCCGCTAACTTGAGTCTCACTTTTGTGCGGAAGTCTGGCTTTATTTAGCTACTTTCATGGAACAGCCCCCAGGAGACTCATTCAAATAAAAACATATTCACCACCTGAACACAATGTACCTTTGGGAAAAACCAACATAAAAAATAGATATATAATAATAAAATAAAACTAAGCTATTTTATGATTATACCAATCTTGTATCATTCAAGGAAAATTGCATGGGTAATAAGTCTTAGAATTACTACATTAATAATATACCCATGACACTTGAAGCCATGACCACTAAAATCTGACACGGTTTTTACAACTTACTTCAAACCTAAAATATTCACAAAACAACCCATAAAAAATAACTTAGCCATAGCTAGCTACCAAACGATTTGTTCTCTCATTATCCTGAATTAATTACTAAGGCCTATTAATAGTTTGGCACTAATATTACCTTCATAAACCTCTAAAACATAATTTAGCATTAATAAACCTACAGTAAGTAAACAGCAAACTAATAAATACTACCACAACATTAACAGTAATGAGTCATAAGGCAATGTAAAACTATGATTAACAGTCATGATGAGCTAAGCATGTTAGAAAATTAGACATCAAGAAAAATACACAAAACTTACCATCAAATAATATTTTTTCTCTAAAACCCCTCTGTCTCTGACCTTCTCAGTTCCTGTTCTCCTTGTTTGTTTTGTCCGTCAAAACCTTGTGTTTGGAGGCGAATTCCGTTTTGGAGCTTCAGGACACTGTAGGAGAAAAAAAAGGAGAATCATTCAAATAAAAACATATTCATCATCTGAACACAATATATCTGTCATATATTAATATGGAAAACCAACATCAAAAAGAAATAAATATATAATAATAAAATAAGTCAATTTTAAAAATAAGTTGTTTATTTTTATTTATTTATTTTTGGACCAATATGACAGCCAAAAACAAAAATCTAAAGCTAAACTATATACTGTTTTGCTTTTGATGCCAGCTGCCTTTTCCATTTCAAATAGCACTGTAAATAGTAAGCTCTGAAAACATTTTAAATAAAACACATTTTTCCCTTGAGGTGTAAGAACTAGGCTACTTTACAATTATACAAATTTTGTATCAATGAAAAAAAAATTGCATAGATAAGTCATAGAATTAACATATTCATCATTCATTCATTCATTCATTTTCTATACCGCTTAATCCTGTGTTCAGGGTCGCGGGGGACCTGGAGCCTATCCCAGGAGATTTCGGGCACTAGGCGGGGTACACCCTGGACAGGGTGCCAATCCATCGCAGGGCACACACACATACACACACACATAAACACACTACGGGCAATTTTATTGTAGGAACACCAATTAGCCTAACCTGCATATCTTTGGACTGTGGGAGGAAACCGGAGTACCCGGAGGAAACCCACCAAGCACGGGGAGAACATGCAAACTCCATGCACACAGAGATGGGAATCGAGCCTGGCCGGGGAATCGAACTCAGACCCTGGAGGTGCAAGGCGACAGTGCTAACCACTACACCACCGCGCCGCCATATTCATCATGTCTGGTAAATTAAATACTTTTTTTAATTAACCGTGCGACATATTCCTACGAAAAATTCATAGCATGGCAGTCCCGATCGAGCTGCACGAAACGGTGTAACATACGCGATCCAAACTTTTTTGTTGAAGAATGCCTATGCAATTGCATAGGCACATATAATACACATTGCATAATACACATAAAACATTCATCATGAAAGATCTGTTGTAAAACAAACTAAAATTCATGTTTGCTTCAGCATTGGAAACAATATTGGTTTAGGCTAACTAATTATGTAAGGATTTCTTGTTTTTGCTAGACCCCGTCTAGTCAGTGCTCAGCCTGTATTTTGCTTCCCGCCTGGTACCAGGGAACCCCTCAATAATACACAAGTCCGTGCTCAGTGAGACGTTCCAAGTTTATTGTGGGAGAGAGCAGTATATATAGCACACACACACAAAGAACCAAAGAAGAGGGTGCAGAAGTGTTTACATTTGAGCAGGAATGTTTAGAAAAGATAAGGAAAAGAAGAACATAAAAATTAGGAGTAGCTCTGCATTTACGAGCGTTTAACAGTTTTACGACCTTTAACATAAACTACTATAGGATGTGTTTATTGAAAGTGCAGCTTGTGTCGAGGTAAGAGAAAGAAGTAACATTCTGTTCTCACGCACACAGAATATCATAAAACATACGAAAAATCTAATATTCCCTACAGTTCCCCCCTTTTATTCATAAGAAACATCGTTGAATAAAACTCAGAACTTTCAAGAAGTCGCCGGCGGATAATAGGTCATCGGACGCGGCGCAGGAACATAACCTGAAACATACTTATACAAAAGATTTTGCACACAGCGAAGAATGCATGGACCTAAAAGACACAACAACCTCTACAGAATGAAGTGTGACCAAAAGAATACACAGAAATATAACAGGTTGAGTGTAAACCTGTGTGTGTGAAAAATCTTGTTCACCATGTCAAACATATAAATAACTACTAGTGGTGAACTATTGCCTTTCTTGACGCTACAGTGCTCAGAGTGCGGGCACGCCCAATCTGCACTCGTCCCACCTTACGAGGCGCTAAGACACCACCAGGAATGGTAAACTAATAGCAATAGTGAAGTCGTCCCGTGGCAACCCAAGACAATCCCTCTGTGTCACGTCACAGGTTGGTCATCACTGCAGCACGTCTTCAGTCTAGGAAACAACAAAAATCACAGAGAAAGAAAGATAATAATACACAAACATTTATTCATCCTTTGATCTCACGCCGACAGGACATCTCTTCAGCCAAGTAGCATGGATCCACTGTGGAAAAAGATCAGTTAGGACAGCAGTACGAGTAATTGCGATTATTTCTGCTGGTCTGTCATATTTACAATCTCCCAGTTTTCTGGGGGTCAAAGATTTTACCAGAACAGTATCTCCCACATTAAAAGGATGTGTGGGTTTTGTTGAGGGTACTGGAGTCACATTAGCAATTTGTTCATAATGTTTAGTTAGGGTGTCTATTAGAGCAGCAGAATATTCAGCAATATGTACATCAAGATCAGTTGTTCCTATCGCGGGTTTACCTTTCCTCCATGGCACGGGAAAAGGTCTGCCAAATATAATTTCATGTGGTGACATGTGCACATCTTTTCTTGGTGTCATTCTCATTTCAGCTAGAACAGCAGGTAACAGATCAACCCAGTTTTTACTCCCCATAGTTTGCATTGCTTTAGTCAGTTTTTCTTTCCGTGTCCTATTTGTTCTTTCGACTATACCTGATGACTGTGGGTGATAAGGAATGTGAAAATGCCAGGACAGTGAAAGATATTTACACAAATTCTGTGTTACCTGTGATGTAAAAGGTGTTCCTTTAATCCGAGTCAATAGCATGAGGAACGCCATAACGAGGTATTATTTCTTTCGCTAAGACTCGGGTCACCACCTTTGCATTCTCTCGAGCACACGGGAAAGCTTCCACCCACCTTGAAAACTTGTCTACCAAAACCAGAAGATATTTGAATGGGCCACATGCAGGCATATGTGTAAAATCAATTTGCCACTCTGCAAACGGAGCAGTAGGTAAAGGAAGACTTTCGTGTTTACCTAAACCCTTTGTCACATTATTCTGAGCACACACCAAACATCTAGATATTAATAAATCTATTGTTCCAAGCATGTTAGCTATGCAAAAGAGTTTTTTCATATCTTCCTTAACCCCCCTTCGTGCACGATGTGTAACACCGTGGAACTCGCGCACGAGGAACGGAAGACAATGAGATGGCAGGCACAAACGGCCATCAGCACAATACCATAAACCATCAGAAGCAACGTAGGCACCCTGAGCTTGCCAAAAAGAGGAATCATTCGGCGTGGCTGAAGCTTGCAAAGACAATAAATCTACATCGGGAATCAAAGAGCTAGCAAGAAAAGATGTATTGATCAAATCAGAACCAGAATCACGAAAGAAAATCTGTTTTTGAGCTGCTTGTTTAGCAATACGATCAGCTAGCGAATTCCCTCGCTCTTCTGTAGAATCACCAGAAGAATGAGCCTTAGTTTTTACAATAGCAAGAGTACCAGGTAGATGGCATGCGTCTATTAAATCCTGAACAAGGGAAGAATGAGAAATTAGCTTACCCTCAGCAGAACGAAAACCCCTGGATTGCAAGATGCAGCCAAAGTCATGAGCGATACCAAAAGCGTAACGAGAATCAGTGTATATAGTGACATCTTTTCCTTCAGAAAGAACACACGCACGAGTTAGAGCAAAAAGTTCAGCTGCCTGAGCAGATGAGAAAGGGAGAGAGTAAGCTTCAATGGTTATATCTGGCAGTGCACACACAGAATAACCACAGAGAAATTTCCCATCATATGGTTTTGAACAGGAACCATCTACAAACAAAGTGTCACCAGTTGTTAATGGAGTAGAAGATAGATCAGGACGTATACTAGTGGAGTGAATAATCTCTGAACAACAGTCATGATCTGTGTCTATTAGCGTGTCGTCCTGTGCATTGATCAAGCGTGCCAGAGCATATCCGAGGGTGTCAAAAGAAGAGGTGGTTTTTATCTCTAAGTTACTTGTAGAACACAGGATAATCTCATACCCAGACCGTCTCTGAGCCGTCATGTGTTGTGTTTGAATGTTCTGCAGCACTTGTTTAACCTGATGTGGAGAATACAAAATTAAAGGATTAGAGAGAACAATCTTTTCAGCATCTTGTACCATCACCGCACAGGCGGCCACAGGCCTGAGACAGGCAGGCATACCTTGTGCCACAGCATCTAAAGTTTTAGATAAGAAAGCACATGGTCTCATCCCCCCCCCCCATGGTCCTGTGCCAATACAGCAGAAGCGGTGCCCCCGTGCTCACACGCATATAGATGGAACGGTTTTTGATAGTTAGGCAGGCCCAGTGCTGGAGCAGAAGATAGGGCCTTTTTCAGTTCCTTGTATGCCTCAATCATGTCAGCAGTCCATGTCAGAGGCTGTTGGAGCGGATCATTGTGTGAGATGGCTGTTCTGATGCGTTTATCATAGAATGAGCAGTCAGGAATCCACTGACGACAGTAGTTGATCAGTCCCAGGAAAGCCATGAGAGCATGTTTAGTGCTGGGACGTTTAGTGTCGAGAATAACCTGGGTTCGTTCCTTTGAGAGCCCTCTTTGGCCTTGGGAGAGTTCAAAACCCAGGTATTTTACAGTGTCTCTGCAAAACTGTAATTTAGTCTTTGATACCTTGAAACCCTTCTGTGCCAGGTGTTTCAGGAGACAAATGGTGGCTTCTTCGCAGATGGCAGGCGAAGCGGCAGACACCAGTAGATCATCCGTGTAAGATAGGACAACAGAATCAATGGGGGGAGTTAGATCACCAAGTGCATCTCTTACTACAGCCGAAAAAACAGCCGGTGAGTCAACACAACCCTGCGGAAGACGAGACCAGGTGAACTGCCGCCCCCTGTGGGTGAAGGCGAACAATGGCTGTGTCTGCTCTTCCACAGGAACACTGAAGAAGGCAGAGCAAAGGTCAATAACAGAGAAATGCGAATGATGACAAGGTATAGAGGAGATGATGGACAGCACATCAGGCGCTACAGGGACAATTATGTCATTTATTTTTCTCAAATCTTGTGTAAATCTCCACGTACCATCAGGTTTCAGTACTGGATTAACAGGTGTGTTATAAGAACTTACACATGGTTTAATAACACCCTGCTTGAGCAATGAGCTTAAAATTTCATCTATTCCTGAGGCTGCTGCTGTTGTTGTGGTTGTACTCGCTGTGGTGGCTGCTGTGAAGGATTAGGAGAAAACACCTTATTAGCATCATGCCACTGATCATCATTCAATCGATTGTACACATTTTGTCCACTACGTCCCTCATCAAGGGCCTTCGTGCGACATTCACGAGCCCAATGGCCTTCTTTATAACAATAATAACAATAACCAGATCTACGGGGTGCACTCTGACCCTGCAGACCTCCTTTACCTCTTCCACGGCCTCCTCGGCCTCCTCTACCCCCCTTTTTTCCACCTCTGTGTCCTTCACTCTCCACAAACAAACATGCCACTTGTCTGTTTTCTAAAATACCGTCTCCTTCCAGTGTTCTCACACGCTCACCTAATTTTTTAATAGTTGTTGTAGAACGGTCTGACAATTGAAACTTTAAAATCTTCATGATTTCTGGTCGACAATTATTCAAGAAGGTGGTAAGGAAAAGTGGGTTAGGGTTTTCTTCAGGGAGGGGCATACCACCCAAAAGGGTCCAGGTCTCTCGAAACCTCTCCAGAAACCTGGATGTGGTCTCACTCTTTTCTTGTTAACAATTAGTTACCTGTGACAGATCCTGACTAGCTTGTTGACGTGCAAGAAGATAAGTAGCTAGCTCATCTTTTAAAAGTTTCATAGCCTCATTAGAATTACCCAAAAGAAAATCATATTCCTTCTTTTTTCGTCTCCCCCCTCCCTCTACGTCTTCATGTTTCACCACTACAGTCCATCTGTCTTTTTCAGGATCTAAACATTTTACCGTCTTTATCAAATCAGCCTCATCGTACCCATCTCCCAAAACCGATTGCAAAATAAAGCGATAATCCGCACCCATGAGCTGACAGTGCCTGGAAGCCTTTATCAGCATATCAACAAAATGCAAAGGTTTGTTGGGAGAAGGGAGCATCTTAATAATGTCCTTCAGCGTGCTTACGGATGGTGGAAGGATTTTTGGACCCTTTGGTCCCATAGAGAAAACAAACGCAGTGTTTTCTTGTCGAGGTTTGGGGCGAGACCTCTCATCCGGACCTTCATCGTCCGAGTTATCAAAATCCTCACCATCAGTATCCTCGGGATCATCCGAAAGAGGGCTGTCAGGAGTTCGTCGTGACACCTTCTTGGGAGTCTTTCCCTTTCCTGAGGCACACTTCCGACGAAGGTGAGCACGGTTTTGTGGGTACGGGAGAGACAGGCACAGATGGGCAGCTCACAAAAGGATTAGTGGGATTCAAATTAGGATAAATTTTCTCAATTATTTGTTGGTTAGATGCTGATGTTTCTATGTCAACATGATATGGAGGAGGGATCGGAAAGGTTGAATGAACGGGCGGCTTGAATTTAGTTTCGGATGTGACCTTTGGAATCTTTCTCTTCTGTATCTTAGTTTCTTTTATGTCTAAGTATTTATCCCAAAGAGCTTTCATTTCTATCCATTTTTGATAACATGAACCCATGTAAGGATAATCCCATCCTGGGTCACCCATACCCTCATATATCTGAGAGTAAGCAGAGGCTAGATATTCAGGCTTAAAAGTACCTCCGCGTGGATAGGTTAAAAATTGAAATTGTGGTTCAGTCCACCCTGATAAATTATCAAGCCAAGGTGTGGTAAAATAAGTGAGTCCACACCTATTCATCCAGTCGCGTGGAACCTCTTCTGGGTCTGGCTTTGGATAAGTAGTTGTGTTCTTATTACCCATTTTATAAATGTGAATTAACCCGCGACAGAAAGAACCAATATCTTCAACAAAAAACACACAATACAACAACAAAAGACAACAAAAAGAGCTCAACAAAGACAAAAAAAAAAAGCTGGCAACAGAATACAGCTTCCACACTATGCTTCAGTTCAAGGAACCTTTCAGAAGCGAGCGCGCGCTATACTGGCGTAAAAGCCACAAGACAATCCTCCCCCGTACTATATATGGTCCAGATACCAAAACCCAGGGAGCGTGCTTGCTCTATCCTTATAGAGAAAAATAAAAAAGCAGCACTCACCTGATTAGAGGTATCCCGGACGAGCCCCCAAATTGTAAGGATTTCTTGTTTTTGCTAGACCTCGTCTAGTCAGTGCTCAGCCTGTATTTTGCTTCCCGCCTGGTACCAGGGAACCCCTCAATAATACACAAGTCCGTGCTCAGTGAGACGTTCCAAGTTTATTGTGGGAGAGAGCAGTATATATAGCACACACACACAAAGAACCAAAGAAGAGGGTGCAGAAGTGTTTACATTTGAGCAGGAATGTTTAGAAAAGATAAGGAAAAGAAGAACATAAAAATTAGGAGTAGCTCTGCATTTACGAGCGTTTAACAGTTTTACGACCTTTAACATAAACTACTATAGGATGTGTTTATTGAAAGTGCAGCTTGTGTCAAGGTAAGAGAAAGAAGTAACATTCTGTTCTCACGCACACAGAATATCATAAAACATACTAAAAATCAAATATTCCCTACAAATTATAAAACAATTCTTCGTTGTACTGTACTTGGCCCGGCTTTTAGATAAAGTCCTTCCATGGGGGATGGGGGATACTTGCCAAACTCCAGAGGTTTTAATGTTAAATGACAATATATATGTGGTTTTGCGTATAAATATATCAGGTTTTACACCCGATTCCCTTCCCGTCGCAATTCTACCATGTGTAATTACTTTTTCCCAATATTTACATTTTTTTCAAGTTGGACAAACAATAAATAAAGTGAAGGTTAATGGATGCTGCATCCCTGCTTACGTCTCTGTATATTTAAATGTTCTACCCCGGTGTTAATTATAGTAAGAAAATACTTCCATACGTCCAACTGTGATGGATTCTAGGGCAGAGCAAGGATTTTGTAGAAATATCAAATTTACCATTTGAAGAGGCTTGCATGCTGCGTCAGAACCCCACAAGAGGCGCCCCCGCATTTGAGGCGCAAAAGGTGCACAAATTTGGCCCATTGGTGGTTGTTTGTAATTATGTGTCCTCAGTTTTGTATGTAAATTGAATCATTCGATCAAAGTAATATTCACTATACCAGTACATTGGCTTAATTAGTTGATATTTCCAAGTAAAATGTAATGGAGTGACATCAGTGAATCTGGTAACCTTCTCTGCAATCGGAGCATGACGTCAAAGCCCCACTCCATATTTGAGCGGTCTTTCCTCAGACATGTACCATGGTCCACATTTCGACGGTTAGGTTGGCAGACTTGACGGAAATGGGAAGAAGTGAATATGGAACCATAAAGGTAAGTTTTAAGTGAAACAAACTTTGTACGTTAATGTTGGCTCACCTACTTAAGTCAGTTTCTTCGCACTGAAAGCAGCGTGCTTGCTGCGCTAGTGTAACATCTGGACCACCACTGCCTCGGAGAGTAAGATCCAGCTCCCCGGACTACTGAGTCGTCGCTTTGTCTCCCCCTAGTGTGTCTGCGTGTGTATGTCTCGCACTTTATCACTTAATCAGAATCACCTGTGTATCCTTTTGTGTCTCCCTATTTATACCAGCCAACCCCATAGTCTCTTGTCCGTCCACCATTGTGTGTTGTTCACATTACGCACTCAAACCCGTTAATATATTAAAGAGAACTGTTCACATGTTTCCCAGGACTGAACGCCCTGAGAAGGAAGGAGTGGGAACACGGAATAACTTCTGAGAGAGAGACTCCGAAGTCTTGTTTTTGTGTTGTTTTTGATTTCAATTTGAGTTGTGTGAACTAAAAATAAACGAGTGTGTTCAAGGCCTGCATCTTCGTCCGCCCATTGACTCGGAATCATGACAGCTAGCAAATAGTGTATTTTCCTGCTAGCTAGCTAACTTGCTAACTAAATTTGCTATCAGGCGGTATGTCCAGAATTTCCCCCAGCACTTTACAGCTTAGACGGCCACCTAAACAACACACGCCTGCTGCCTTAACTAACGTCTTAAAAAAATAAAATTATATATATATATATATATATATATATATATATATATATAAAATTAAATATATATATATTAAATATGCAGGGACTGAACATTTGTATTTGTGAATAAAACGACCACGGTCTAGTTTGAAATAATTGCTGCACCGCTGCCATGAGGTCTATTTAGCTTACAGCAGGTTATGGTCGCTGAACCGCTGGATGTCCAGGTGGTGCTCCGAAAATAATGTGGGCTACATAGATAATTGGAAGACCTTTGAGGGCAAAGCTGGCCTGTTAGGGCGGGACGGTGTCCATCCCACTCGGGAAGGTGCTGCTCTCATTTCCTGTAGTATAGCTCATAGTCTCAGTAGAGGTCTAGTTAATCGGTGACAATCCAGAGCCCAGGCCAGGGAGCAGACAGACAGGCTAAACCAACCGTCTGCTAGCTGCATAGAGTCGTCACTCAGGGTTCACCATATTGAGACTGTGTCTGTTCCCCGATCTAAGCAAAAATGTAGAAAGACCCAGAAAGTCTGTTTCAATAATCTAATTAACATAAAGTCCACAAACTCCGATCATACTGAATGCGCAGCCGGCACCTCTGATCTGAAGCTAGGATTGTTAAATATTAGATCTCTCGCATCAAAAGCGGTTATTGTTAATGAAATTATCACAGATCAGGCGTTTGATATACTCTGTTTAACTGAAACATGGGTTAAACAGGACGAGTATGTAGCTCTAAATGAAGCTAGTCCTCCTGGATACAGCTACATACACCAGCCTCGGTTAACTGGTAGAGGAGGAGGCGTCGCAGTTATTCATAATGATAATCTGTCTATCGTACAAAAACACCGACACAAATTTAACTCATTTGAAATTCTCTATAGTAACATAAGTGTATTTAAGTATATTAAATCAGCTCAGTCGATTCCACTAATTATAATTTACAGACCTCCAGGGCCGTATTCTGAATTTCTTAGTGAATTTGCAGATTTCATCTCAGACCTGGTCATTTCTGTAGACAAAGTGTTAATTGCTGGAGATTTTAACATTCAATTTGAGAATCCAGAAGACCCTCTGAGAACAGCATTTATATCCATACTGGACTCCGTAGGTGTAAATCAGTGTGTAGTAGGACCCACTCATAAAGCAGGTCACACTTTAGATTTAGTAATATTCTTCGGATTAATTATAAGAAATGTATTCACAATTCCACTGTCTGAAATTATCTCAGATCACTATCTTGTCTCCATTCAAGTGTCTCACAGTGATAATGTACGCACAGCACCGCGCTACCGTATTAAACGTACATTCACATCGACTACCACACAGAGTTTTATCAGTAATCTCCCAGAGTTACCAACTTCGATTAGGCCACCGTCTGACCCCACAGAACTTGATCAGGCGACTGAATATTTAGAGTCGACACTTCGTTGTACCTTAGATAATGTAGCTCCAGCTAAAAGAAAAATTATTAGAGATAAGAAACTCGCTCCCTGGTATAACGATCACACGCGCACTTTAAAACAGACTGCTCGGAAATTAGAGCGTAAATGGCGTCAAACTAAATTGTTGGTATTTCAAATAGCATGGAAAGAGAGCATCCTGAACTATAGGAAAGCTCTTAGTGTACCTAGATCAACGTATCTCTCCACTCTTATAGAAGAAAATAAAAATAATCCTAGATTTTTATTTAATACCGTAGCCAAATTAACCAGAAATAAGACCACTACAGAAATCTCCACAACAACATCATGCAATAGTGAGGACTTCATGAACTTTTTTAATAATAAAATTGTAAATATCAGGCATAAAATTGAGGCTTTGAAACCAAACAATGTAATTGATACTGATGTTAACCTAGCCATGTCAGATTCAAACCTAGAATACTTTACTCCTCTTGAAGAGAATGAACTAATTTCACTCATCTCTTCTGCAAATTCATCAACCTGTATATTAGATCCTATACCGACACATTTTCTTAAACAGATAGTATCAGTAATAACAGAACCGCTGTTGAGAATAATTAATTTCTCACTCAGCATTGGTTATCTTCCAAATATCTTTTAAAGTAGCAGTTATTAAACCAATAATTAAGAAACCTGACCTCGACCCCTGTCAGCTGTCCAATTACAGGCCAATATCAAACCTCCCCTTTATCTCTAAGATTCTGGAAAAGATAGTAGCGGAGCAGCTATGCTCATACCTACATAGAAATGGCATACATGAACTGTATCAGTCAGGATTTAGGCCTCATCACAGCACAGAAACAGCACTCGTTAAAGTAGTAAATGACCTCCTATTGGCCTCTGATCAGGGTTGTGTAACTATTCTTGTATTACTCGACCTCAGTGCAGCTTTTGACACTATTGATCATGCTATTCTTCTTCACAGATTAGAAAATTTAGTAGGAATTAAGGGTACAACCCTCTCCTGGCTCAGATCCTATTTGACCGATCGTTATCAGTATGTAGACTTAAATGGTGATTATTCTGCATGTTCTCTAGTGGAGTTTGGCGTTCCGCAGGGTTCAGTTTTAGGCCCACTGCTTTTTTCCCTTTACATGCTTCCTCTGGGCAACATAATCCGTAAGCATGGTATTAGTTTTCATTGTTATGCTGACGACACACAGCTATACGTCTCAACAAAACCTGATGAGAAAAACCATCTTACTAAAGTTGAGCAATGTGTTCAGGACATAAGAAATTGGATGCTAATTAACTTCCTTCTGCTTAATCCGGATAAGACAGAAGTTCTAGTCATAGGACCGCATACAGCTAGAAGTAAAATCTTAGATCACAACGTAACTTTAGATGGCCTTTCTGTTCCGTCAAGTGCAACAGTAAAAGACCTCGGCGTGATTATAGATTCCAGCCTTTCATTTGAAGCTCATGTAGATAATATCACCAGGATAGCATTCTTTCACCTTAGAAATATCGCCAAAATAAGAAATATATTGTCGCTAAATGATGCAGAAAAACTAGTTCATGCTTTTATCACTTCTAGGTTGGACTATTGTAATGCCTTACTGTCTGGTTGTTCAGTTAGGTGCATAAACAAGCTTCAGCTAGTCCAGAATGCAGCAGCAAGAGTCCTCACTAGAACCAGAAGATGTGAGCACATCACCCCTATCCTATCTTCAGTGCATTGGCTCCCTGTGAAATTTCGCATTGATTTTAAAATACTACTCTTGACATATAAGGCATTAAATGGTCTCGCGCCGCAGTATCTGAGCGAACTGTTAGTGTCTTACGATCCGCCACACCTACTTCGGTCAAAGGATGCAGGCTGCTTATCAGTACCGCGTATTATGAAAACTACAGCTGGGGGCAGAGCTTTTTCTTACAAAGCCCCAAAATTATGGAATAGTCTTCCAAATAGTGTTCGGGACTCAGACACAGTCTCAGTGTTTAAGTCTAGGTTAAAAACCTATTTATTTAACCAAGCATTTTATAAATAGATTTGCCATAAGGTAAAGGAGCAGATCTGGGGGACTCATGGACGTAGAGTATTATGGTGAACTGGTATGTTTAGATGCTGTCTTCCTCAGTCTCATTTGATCACTCAGGTTTGTTGACGGTGAGGTGATTGTTTGCTTTACATCTCAGGGAGCCCTCATGTTTGTGTTTCCTTCTGGCTCTCCCTTTTAGTTATGCTGTCATAGTTAGTCCTGCCGGAGTCCCTGCTTGCACTCTACAGTAAATATACATTCACATTAGACATTGTGACTGTGACCATACCTAATTGCAATCTCTCCTCCTCTTCTCTTCCTCCCCCTCTTTCTCTTTCCTCTCTCCCCCTGTCTCCCCCTCTCACTCTTTCTCTCTCTCTCTCTGTCGAGCTACACATGTGGTTCCTGAGCTGCCAGTGATCCAGACTCCCTCTGCCCTCCGGACCTGTCTGATCCATCCTGGTGCCCGGTTTCTGGTTGGAGGTCTCATCGCATGGATGCTCCGTGTGTCTCTTTAGGATGCGTCTGGTGTCTGGGGATGATTCTCTATACTTAGAAGATGGTTCTGGCCTCGACTGGTGTGGTCAGCTGTTTCTCTGAGGACTTGACAATTCGATAGTTCAGGACTGGAACTTTCTACAAGTCTATCTGAGTCTCGAATAACTACTGGACTCCATTTTAACATCAAGTATTATAACATCAATGAACATCAACTATTATAGCTGAACCTAACACTTAACACTGTATAAATGCAGATCATTTCCTGCTATCTGTTTCACCCAGATGAGGATGGGTTCCCTGTCGAGTCTGGTTCCTCTCAAGGTTTCTTCCTATTACCGTCTCAGGGAGTTTTTCCTTGCCACTGTCGCCCTCGGGCTTGCTCGCCAGGGAATATCTGAACATTTTGATTCATACACATTCACATTCCATACAAACTTAAATAATTCTTTTGATTGTGTAAAGCTGTTTTGAGACAATGTCAATTGTTAAAAGCGCTATACAAATAAAACTGAATTGAATTGAATTGAATTTAAAAAAAAAAAAGAAAAAAATACGATGTACATACTGGATGACATACAAATGTGTTCGTTGCAAAAGGTGCCCAAATTTGTTGAGAAAAATTCATTTGCATGTCCAGTGATGAGGCAGAAAACTTCCCTCACTGGGCAGAGACAGTTTCTGGACCCTCAGATTATGACATGCACTAGGCATTGACTCTTGTCTCAACAAACATCGTTGAGAAATTCATGTTAGGTTGCACACTTCACAACGTTAGAATGCAGTTGCAGGCTTACATTCTCCATGGGTAACTTTCTGTTTACATCTGTATGTGCTGCTATGTATGTATGTTACATATGTTATGCTATGTATTTTCTGCAATAAATTTCCTTTTTGTGTTTAATAGCATCATGTCGATGGCATTATCATCGTTGCTTAGTTGAGTATCTTGGAGAGAGTGGAGAGGAGCTGATCAAAGACTATCAGGTATCTGATGATCATCATGACTAAATTAAAATGATTGTCTAGCCTTATAAACTGGTCTTCACTTGTGATATTATATTGAAAGTCAAAGATTCTCTACACTTGCAATGTTTTTTTTAAAAAGACTCAAGATTAATATTCTTTAATCAGGCTTTTAACTGATTTCTTAAATCTTTATGTTCTTACCCTTTTTTTTTTAATCATATTTAATCTTTATCTTATCTGCCTTAAACTTTAAGTTGCCTTTTGTCTCTTTTTTTCTGAATATTTAACGATCATTTATTAACTTTATTTTATGAGCAAAAAGTATTTAATTTGATTATATCTTTATAATCTATTTTAATGATTTAATCCCGCAGTTTTCAGCTCCAGTGTTTCCCCCATGGGGACCTTCCATACTGGGAGTAGTTCTGGTCGACCAACACGGGTGCCGTCCCATGGACAGCTCCAGCCTGGGTAGCTGGAGGGCTCTGCACCTCTGTGTGAAACCTCTTGTCTGCCCGGGCCAGGGTGGTCACTGTGTCGGCACTCCCTCTGGTCGTGGGCGCTGACCCCTCTCAGTCTGGATGGCCCCCAAAAGTGACTTTCTTTGTCTCAGGGTCAGCCTCTGTGAAGCACGTTCTGTAACTTTATGTAAGAAAAGTTCCATGTGAATATTGATTGATTTGAGTACACTAAATTGAGTATACCTCTGTTTTTATTTTCTCTTAACCTTTTCTTTTACTTGGAATCTATTCTAGTTATTTCTAATTGTGGTTTGTTTTTCACAGGACGTCAGCCAAGAAGCATTGAAAGAGGACTGCAGTAATCACATGATGAAGATCATCGTCATCCATCCCAATGTGGCACAGGAAAACCAAGATCCCATGAACGTGTCAGTCATCATTGAGGGGACAAAAATTCTGGAGGACTGCGTAAGTGTGACAAACGCTTGCCTCCTGCTCATGGGTGTCATCTATGCCGTCAACTTAAGTTACCCACTGAAACTGAAATATAAGTTTGAAGTATTTCAAAAGCTGTTTCTTGAGCTTGACATCCTTAAAATGTCACCAAAGGTCCAGTCTCTGCACAAGAAACTTTTAGCACGAGTGTGCTAGTGTTATTTGTGCTTTTGTCCAGCACGAACAATTTGTTTGCATTTTGTGTCTGTTTTCTGACAGTGATTTCAAGTGGTGCTCAGTTTTATATAAGTTCTTTCTGTCCTGAACGTTCTGAGAATGTCTGCAAAGGTAGTAATTGCAACTGTTAATGGACAGAGTTGATGTATGTATTCTTTACTGTTGAAGAAAGGGGACAGTGCACACTGAGTTTTTGAATAGCATGTTTTTTTTGTATATGTATATATGCTCTGTTTTGAAATTTGCGAGCAAGAAGTTCTATGGCCATGTTTTTGTGGTTATAATGTTATGTAGATATTTTAAATATATCTATGCCATTTCAACTTTGAAATAAAAGTGTCCCTTAAGCTGCAAATATTTGTTTTGGAAAATATTGAATTATTATTTAATAGAATAATACAAATATTTACTTAATTTCGCTCCCTGAAGGCCAGCACAGAGAGTCTGAGGAGGAGCTTCTACTCGCAGGCGATAAGGTCTCTGAATCACACCACCACACAAGACTAAAAACATCTTTTTAAACTCCCAACATTGACTGGAAAATCATGGACACATTCATACACACTTGCACTACATATTTATATATCTGGACCATTGCACAAGACACTTTATTAAGTCACTTTTCATCCACATTTGCACAACCATTGTCACTTTCAAATTGTTTTGTCACTTTCAAATATACTTTTTTTCTTCTATATTTTGAAATATTTTTATAATGCCCTTATTTGTACAGTGTATTGTACTAGTTAAATTAATTTTCTTTAGTATTACTTATTCGTATTCATTCCTTACGTATAAGTTTTTATTTTATTTATTATATACAGGTCCTTCTCAAAAAATTGCCATATTGTGATAAAGTTAATTATTTTCTGTAATTTACTGATAAACATTATGCAAGAGCCATATCACATTTGTTATGTAAGATGGATCTGCAGAATTTGTTGTGTTTATTTTATTTGTTTTAATTCACTTCATTCTACCTTATTCTATTCATTAGTTAAGAATTAAGCATTACGTTTATTCCATAAGCTCTGAATGTGTTAATTAAGCATCCATTTTGACAATTGTAAGTTGGTCTGTGATGTCATTCCACTATTACATGCCTTTGTATGACTGTCGTATGATAGAAAATTCAGTTTTAGATGCGGAAGGCTACGGAAACACAAGCTTTTGACCGTGAGCTACCCGTAAGCAGATATATACAACAAAAGTGTTGTTAGATGCGTGAGCTGAACGCAATGAGATAGATATAACATAGGTTGTTGTAAAAGTCAGAAATTTACAAGATACAGCAACAGGTGTTGTTACCCCAGTGGATTCACTCAAGACGACTGTATGAAGTGTTGAATCTCTGATGCTGAAAATAAACGACAAGAGACAGAAATCATCGGACTTCAGTTCTTGTGAGTAAATGATCAAACCAAAGCTACGCGTCAAAGCTAGTGAAATGATCCGCATCTACACATTAGATTTTCATATATTTTAGATTCATTACACACAACTGAAGTAGTTCAAGCCTTTTAATGTTTTAATATTGATGATTGTGGCATACAGCTCATGAAAACCCAAAATCCCTATCTAAAAAAATTTGCATATTTCATCCGACCAATGAAAGAAAAATGTTTTTAATACAAAAAAGTCAACCTTCAAATAATTATGTTCAGTTCTGCACTCAATACTTGGTTGGGAATCCTTTTGCAGATTCTTGTGTCTTGTGTCTCTCAACTTTCTCTTCACAATATCCCACAGATTCTCTATGGGGTTCAGGTCAGGAGAGTTGGCAGGCCAATTGAGCACAGTAATACCATGGTCAGTAAACCATTTACCAGTGGTTTTGGCACTGTGAGCAGGTGCCAGGTCGTGCTGAAAAATGAAATAATCTCCATAAAGCTTTTCAGCAGATGGAAGCATGAAGTGCTCCAAAATCTCCTGATAGCTAGCTGCATTGACCCTGCCCTTGATAAAACACAGTGGACCAACACCAGCAGCTGACATGGCACCCCAGACCATCACTGACTGTGGGTACTTGACACTGGACTTCAGGCATTTTGGCATTTCCCTCTCCCCAGTCTTCCTCCAGACTCTGGCACCTTGATTTCCGAATGACATGCAAAATTTGCAACCTGTAGCCCATTTCCTGCACACGGTGGCTCTGGATGTTTCTACTCCAGACTCAATCCACTGCTTCCGCAGGTCCCCCAAGGTCTGGAATCGGTCCTTCTCCACAATCTTCCTCAGGGCCCGGTCACCTCTTCTCGTTGTGCAGTGTTTTCTGCCACACTTTTTCCTTCCCACAGACTTCCCACTGAGGTGCCTTGATACAGCACTCTGGGAACAGTCTATTCGTTCAGAAATTTCATTGTCTCTTACCTACTTGCTTGAGGGTGTCAATGATGGCCTTCTGGATAGCAGTCTGGTCAGCAGTCTTACCCATGATTGCGGTTTTGAGTAATGAACCAGGCTGGGAGTTTTTAAAAGCCTCAGGAATCTTTTGCAGGTGTTTAGAGTTAATTAGTTGATTCAGATGATTAGGTTAATAGCTTGTTTAGAGAATCTTTTCATGATATGCAAATTTTTTGAGATAGGGATTTTGGGTTTTCATGAGCTGTATGCCACAATCATCAATATTAAAACAATAAAAGGCTTGAACTACTTCAGTTGTGTGTAATGAATCTAAAATATATGAAAGTCTAATGTTTATCAGTACATTACAGAAAACAATGAACTTCATCACAATATACTAATTTTTTGAGAAGGACCTGTATATTTTTTAAGGTCACTGCCGGTCGTATAAGCATTTCACTGCATATCGTACTGTGTATGTGACAAATAAAATTTGAATGTATTCCTCTACTTCTATATTCTTCAGGTTTGCTTCCATTAGCCCTAATTATTGTAGATGAGTGATCGTTCTCCCCTTTCTTTCTTCATTTCCTCGTCTTGACAATACTGACATTGCCCTGTTTAGCATCTTCTTTGATGTTTAATGTTGAGATTTCTGTGGGTGTTCCTCATTTACTACCTGTACTTAAGGGGCCTCCCTTCACATCCCCTGTCCAACTCCTCCTGCCACTCCCTCACAATATTGCTTCACATTAGGCTTTTCACTTTACAATTTAATTAACTGTTTAATATGCCCTTTCATTTCCTGGTATACTCAAGTGTGAATGACTCATGCTCCAGCCTTTAAGCTTGAATGTGCTGCCTTTGATGCACTACTTTGGATTATGTACTCCTAATACTCCTCAGCCCATTTCAAAGCCTCATGAAGGGCATATATAGTGCTGCATAAAAGTATTTGCCCCTTACTGATTTTTTTAACATTTTTTTTATTTAACATTACACAAAAATAATCTGAGTAAAATAAAATAAAAATCAAGAAAACAACAAAAATTCTGATGACTTTATCTTAGTGTACTTGTGCATTCTAAATGAAATTAAATACGTACAACTCCGTCCACAATGTTCACAGTGATACGGTTTCTTGACTGTATGTTTCTGCTGGTGGTCACTGAAGTTACTCCAGTCTCTAAATCCCTTTAAACACTGAGCACAGTGATATGACTCCTCTTCTGTGTGGATATGCTGGTGTCTTGCCTTGTCTTGATGCCTAAAACTCTTCCCACACTGTCCACGGTCATGTGGCTTCTCTCCTGTGTGAACGCGCTGGCTGCTTGAGATTACTCTGAGAAGTAAAATTGCTCCCACATTGTGAGCAGTGATACGGCTTCTCTCCCGTGTGGATGGGCTGGTGTGTTTGAAGCGTAAATTTTGGGGTAAAACACTTTCCATACTGTCCACAGGCATGTGGCTTCTCTCCTGTGTGAACGTGCTGGCGCAGACAGAGTTTGCTGATACGGAAAACTCTTCCCACACTGCTCACAGTGATACGGCTTCTCTCCCGTGTGGATGCGCTAGTGTGTTTGAAGATGAGGCTTAGAAGTAAAACCCTACCCACACCGGTCACAGTGATATGGCTTCTCTCCTGTATGGATGAGCTGGTGTCTTTGAAGACAAGTCTTTTAGTTGACTGGACAACTACAGCTAATTTGATGGAGACAGGTAACAGGGGACTTGGTGTATCATCAGAAAAGGGGAAAGTGGACAAGGAGATTTGGTGGTGGACCAAGGAAGTCCAGGAGTGTATACAGAGTATACACCGAGATTAAGGTAAGAAGTCATCGAACACTGAGAGGACTGAAAAAAGTAGACAGGAGTTCTGCAGAGAAATGCAGCATGAGGTGATGGTAGAAGTGGCAAAGGCCAAAAAGAGAGCATATGAGGACTTGTATGCCAGGTTGGACAATATGGAAGGAAAGGTGGATCTGAACAGGTTGGCAAGGCAAAGAGATAGAGATGGAAATGATGTGCAGCATGTTAGAGTGACTAAAGATAGGAACAGAAACATACTGACAGGTGCCAGGAAGGTGATGGGAAGATGGAAGGAGTACTTTGAAGATGTGATGAATGAGGGAAATGAAAGAGAATGAAAAGTAGAAGAGATGATGGAGCAGGAAGTAGCAAAAATTTATAAGAGTAAGATGAGGAGGGTGTTAAAGACGATTGAGAGTGGAAAGGCAGTTAATGCAACCATGGGGGGGGGGGGCAATCCAGTGTCTTCTTGTGCCAGTCCCAAGTCTGGATAAATGCAGAGGGTTGTGTCAGGAAGGGCATCCAACGTAAAAACATTTGCCAAATCAATGATGCGAATCAGAAATATAATTTCCATACCAGATCGGTCACGGCCCGGGTTAACAACGACCGCCACCGGTGCTGTTGACCTACAGGGTGCCAGTGGAAATTAGGCTACTGTTGGTCAAAAAAGGAGAGGAGTAAGGCGTGTTCGAAATCAGAGAGAGAAAAGGAAAGGCAAGAGTTTAGGAGTGAAGTAGGGACTTTGAATGTTGGGACCATGACAGGGAATGCAAGAGAGTTGGTTGATATAATGCAGAGAAGGAAGGTGGACATCCTGTGTGTCCAGGAGACCAGTTGGAAAGGTAGCAAGGCTAGAAGCTTAGGATCAGGGTTCAAATTGTTTTACCATGGTGTGGATAGGAAAAGAAATGGAGTAGGAGTTATTCTGAAAGAGGAGTTTGTAAGGAATGTCCTAGAGGTGAAGAGAGTATCAGATAGGATGATGAGTCTAAAGCTGGATATTGAAGGGGTGATGTTCAATGTTGTTAGTGGCTATGCCCCACAGGTAGGGAGTTAGAAGAGAATGAGACATTCTGGAGTGTGTTAGATGAAGTATTGCAGAGCATCCCCAGAGGTGAGAGAATGGTGATTGGTGCAGACTTCAATGGCCATGTTGGGGAAGGGAACAGAGGTGATGAAAATGTGATGGGCAGGTTTGGTCTTCAGGACAGGAATGTAGAAGGACAGATGGTGGTGGACTTTGCAAAGAGGATGGAAATGGGAGTAGTAAATACTTTCTTACATTTACATTTAGGCATTTGGCAGATGCTCTTATCCAGAGCGACTTACAAAAAGTGCTTTAAAGTTAACATCACTGGATACATACTTACACTAGGTTAACAACCAAGAGCCATTAGTCGAACACAACTGGGAAGAGAGTTTTTTTTTTTTTTTTTGGGGGGGGGGGGGGGGGTTAGTCCAAGTACTGGAGAAACAGATGCGTCTTGAGTCGTCGTTTAAAGATAGTCAAAGTCTCTCCTGAACGGACATCTAGAGGAAGTTTGTTCCACCACCTAGGTGCCAGAACAGAAAGACGCCTGGATGAATGTCGCCCTCGATCCCTGAGAGATGGTGGGATGAGGCGAGCAGTGCTGCAGGATCGTTGGGAACGTGGTGCAGTGCATGGTGTGATTAGAGCAGAGAGGTAAGTGGGTGCAGGGCCATTTTTAGCTTTGTAGGCAAGCATCAGCGTTTTGAATTTGATGCGGGCAGCTACAGGAAGCCAGTGCAGGGAGCGGAGGAGTGGGGTGGTGTGGGAGAACTTGGGGAGGTTAAAAACGAGACATGCTGCTGCATTCTGGATCAGTTGCAGAGGACGAATCGTGGACAGAGGCAGACCTGCCAGGAGTGAGTTGCAGTAGTCCAGTCTTGAAATAACAAGGGACTGAACAAGCACCTGAGTAGCCTGTGAAGAAAGAAATGGGCGAATTCTTCTGATATTGTAAAGAAGAAATCTACAAGAGCGAGTAAGGTTAGCGATGTGTGGGGAAAAAGACAGATGGTTGTCCACATTTACCCCAAGATTGCGGGCAGTGGCTGAAGAACTGATTTGGTTGTTGTCCAGGGATATCACAAGATCTTGACCTGGGGATAAGTCACAAGGGATGAACAACAGTTCAGTTTTACTCAGATTGAGCTTTAGCTGATGTGCAGTCATCCAGGATGAGATGAAGTGCAGAAGAGGCAGGAACATAGGGTGACATAAGAGTGGAGGCAGAAGCACTCAGGTAGACTACATCTTGTGTTAACGTTGTAATCTGAAAGAGATTAGTGACTGCAAAGTGTTGGAAGGAGACAGTGTAGCCAGACAACACAGAATGGTGGTGTGGAAAAATAACCCTGGTGGTGAGGAAGGTGAAGAGGACAAAGGCAGAGCAGAGGACAAAGTGGTGGAAGCTGAGAAAGGAACAATGTTGTGTTGTCTTTAGGGAGAAGTTGAGACAGGCTCTGGGTGGTCAGGAGGTGCTTTCAGTTGACTGGACAACTACAGCCAATGTGATCAGGGAGACAGGTAGGAGGGTACTTGGTGTATCATCAGGTAAGGGAAAAGTGGACAAGGAGACTTAATGGTAGAACGAGGAAGTCCAGGAGTGTATACAGGGAAAGAGGCTAGCTAAGAAGAAGTGGGACACTGAGAGGACGGAAGAGAGTAGACAGGAGTACAGGGAGATGCACCGTAAGGTGAAGGTAGAGGTGGCAAAGGCAAAACAAAGAGCATAGGAGGACTTGTATGCTAGGCTGGACAGTAAGGAGGGAGAGGTGGATCTGTACAGGTTGGCGAGGTAGAAAGATAGAGATGGGAAGGAGGTGCGGCAGGTTAGAGTGATTACAGATAGAGATGGAAATGTACTGACAGATGCCAGGAGGGTGATGGGAAGATGGAAGGCGTACTGAGGAGTTGATGAATGAGGAAAATGAAAGAGAACAAAGAGTAGAAGAGGTGACTGTTGTGGAGCAGGAAGTAGCAAATATTAGTAAAAGTGAGGTGAGAAGGGTGTTGAAGAGGATGAAGAGTGGAAAGGCTGTTGGTCCTGATGAAATACCTGTGCAGGTATGGAAGTGCTTAGGAGAGGTGGCAGTAGAGTTTCTGACTAGTTTGTTTAACGAGATCTTGGAGAGTGAAAGGATTCCAGAAGAATGGAGAAGTGTATTGGTGCTGATTTTTAAGAACAAGGGAGATGTGCAGAGCTATGGCAATTACAGAGGCATAAAGCTAATGAGCAATACAATGAAGCTTTGGGAAAGAGTAATGGAAGCTAGGTTAAGGGTAGAGGTGAGCATGCCTAGAAAGAGTACAACAGATGCAGTATTTGCTTTGAAGATGCTGATGGAGAAGTACAGAGAAGGTAATAGACAGTTGCATTGTCTTTGTAGATTTAGAGAAAGCGTATGACAGGGTGCCGAGAGAGGAGCTGTGGTGTTGTATGAGGAGGTCTAGAGTGGAAGAGAAGTATGTTAGATTGGAGCAGGACATGTATGATAGCTGCAAGACAGTGGTGAGATGTGCTGTAGGTGTCACAGAAGAGTTCACGGTGGAGGTGGGTCTGCATCGGCTCCGAGCCCATTCTTGTTTGCTCTGGTGATGGACAGCATGACAGATGAGGTTAGACAGGAGTCTCCATGGACTATGATGTTTGCAGACGACATTGTGCTTTGTAGCGAGAGCAGGGAGAAAAGTGGAGAAAAGTCCAGAGAGTTGGAGGTTTGCTCTGGAAAGCAGAGGAATGAAGGTTAGGGTTAGATTCATAAATTCTGCTAAAATGTGGACAGGAAGAAACAGTTTCTCATGCAATGGAATGATCCATACCATGACCCATTATTGCCATAAGAAAATTCATGATTTTTAACTTGACTAATTCACATCAAGATCTGATGAATTAATCTTAGAGCACTTGTGCTTTCTAAATGATCTTGAATAAGTATAACTCCGCCCACAATGTCCACAGTGATATGGCTGCTGTCCTGCATGACCCTGTTGGTGGTCCTTGAAGGTACTACAGTCAATAAAACTCTTCCCACACTGTTCACAGTGATACGGCCTCTCTCCTGTGTGGATGCGTTGGTGTGCCCGAAGACTATTCTCATGCCTAAAGCTCTTCGCACACTGTTCACAGTGATACGGCTTCTCTCCTGTGTGGATGCGCTGGTGTATTTGGAGATTAATGTTTTGGGTAAAACTCTTTCCACACCGTTCACAGTGATACGGCCTCTCTCCTGTGTGAATGCGCTGGTGTCTTTGGAGATGACTGCTGTTGGTAAAACTCTTCCCACACTGTTCACAGTGATACGGCCTCTCTCCTGTGTGAATGCGCTGGTGTATTTGGAGATAACTGCTGTGGGTAAAACTCTTCTCACACTGTTCACAGTGATACGGCCTCTCTCCTGTGTGAATGTGCTGGTGTTTTTGGAGATCACTGTCTCGTGTAAAATTCTTCCCACACTGTTCACAGTGATACGGCCTCAATCCTGTGTGAATGCGCTGGTGTATTTGGAGATGACTGTTGTGGGTAAAACTCTTCCCACACTGTTCACAGTGATACGGCCTCTCTCCTGTGTGAATGCGCTGGTGTATTTGGAGATTACTGTCACGGGTAAAACTCTTCCCACACTGTTCACAGTGATAGGGCCTCTCTCCTGTGTGAATGCGCTGGTGTATTTTGAGATTACTGTCACGGGTAAAACTCTTCCCACACTGTTCACATTGATACGGCCGCTCTCCTGTGTGAATGCGCTGGTGTATCTTGAGATGACCCTTTTGGGTAAAACTCTTCCCACACTGTTCACAGAGATGCGGCCTCTCTCCTGTGTGAATGCGTTGGTGTGCCCGAAGACCATTCTCATGCCTAAAACTCTTCCCACACTGTTCACAGTGATACGGCCTCTCTCCTGTGTGAATGCGCTGGTGTATTTGGAGATGACTGTCACAGGTAAAAGTCTTCCCACACTGTTCACAGTGACAGGGCCTCTCTCCTGTGTGAATGCACTCGTGAGTTTTGAGAGAACTATTTTGGACAAAACCCTTTCCACAATCTTCACACTGGTACATCTGAAAAAAAAAAAGAAGCCTAAATAGTGTACATGTTTTATCCAAATAAGTTTTCTTTTCAGTGCATATTGTTAATCGAAACATCTTCTCTAATAGATACTATAAATCTTGTAATTTCACAGGACCGTAAAATTTCTCACCTGTAAGTATATACAAATATACACTACCTGGTCCCACAAAAGAAGTTGAGGTTCTGCTTTAAATAAGCAAAATCTTTGACTGGATAACAGCTACAGTGATTGATAATGTTACTGATCGTCATTGGATAGATCCTCACACTGATTACTAGTTTACTAACTAATTAAGGTCAATGTCACTTTTATTTGAAAAGCACATTCAAAAGTGCTGTACAATGACTGTAAATAATTGTAGAACCCGTCCCAGGTAGCACATATTTGGCCTCAGTAAAAAGGGTGTTGCTGTACTGTGGGCATCACCCTGGATTCTTAATAGCTCCAATTTAACTATGGTGACTTGGTTTATGACAAACTTAATTGCTGCAATACTTTTGAATACACTATATAAGGGAATTTATGGTGCCTCCACTTAGTTGGATTATTAGGGTTGTTCCGATTCCGATACTGGTATCGGAAATGCTGCCGATACCACAAAAAATCTGGCATCGGAATCGGCGAGTATTTGAGTCCATGTACCAATCCGATACCATTTTCCTAAACATAACCTATTCATGCCCGCTAGCTTTGCTAGCTTAGCTTACTTACAGAGTGTCACGGCATGCGCCTGTGATAGGTGTGCGCCCAAATTGATATCGCTCCTCACTCACTAGTTAGGCGGCGTCCCCCCTCTTTAGGTCTGGAAGGAGCAGAGCCACAGAATCAGGCAACGGCCCATGAGCTATCGCCGCTAAGAGATAAGGCCGCAGAGAGCCTTTAACCCTTTCCTTACCCATTTTTCTAAATAAATTACCCTTTTTCCTGTAAGACTTCATCTCGTGTCCGTGTTTCATGGTGTCGCCCGTGCACTTAGGGTCGAACCCGTTACACAGGGCTAGAAAAAGAAATGCTATATATCTATATATCTATATATATCTATATCTCTCTCTCTCTATATATATATATATATATATATATATATATATATATATATATATATATATACACACACACCCACACTGTCCAGATACACACCCAGGTATTGGATCAGTACTCGGTATCGGCCGATACCCTGAGCCCAAGTAAGTATCGGAATCGGGAGGGGAAAAAATGGTATCGGAACATCTCTAAGGATTATATTTATCATTTTCCACCCACTAAGAATATTCACTTGCCAAGCGAGCAACAAAATAAAATGCACATGCTAAGAGGGTTCTAATGTCAGTTAGTCCATAAAATATGGCGTTATATTCCTGTCACAACTCTGAGCGTGTGGTTTGACATTTTGAGAGCAGACAAAGCACTCTATGCACGTGCAATGTCTCCCCTGCGCGCTCAACAGCTTGATTCTGCGCGTGCAATGTCTCCCCTGCTCACTCAACGTGTTCTCCGCGCACACGCGACTTCTCGATTCTGTGCGCACTCGACTCTGCCTGTACGCTCGCTCAATATTGTCCAGCGTTACAACACTGTCACAAAACCAGCCAATCACAGACTTCCACACAATACTTCTGATTGGCTGTTGCTTCTCTATCAGCTGGCAATATCTACCGCATAACGCATTTGTATAGTGCTTTTAAAATGGTCATTGTCTCAAAGCAGCTTTACAAAATCAAAATAAAATAAGAAATTTAAATTATATTATTATATATAATTATATACAAATTAAAATAAGTTATATAAGGGAAGCAATGTAAATAAAGTTGTATTTATTCATACATATTATAAACAAATATTATAGTATTTTTTTTTAACAAGTATTAGTATATACCAGTTTCGTTTGTCCATTGTGTGTTTTTATTTACTTATCTAATTATCCATATAGCTCATTGTTAGACTACATCTACTAAACCTCAAATCGGACAACTCGGTCGCTTTACTTATAAATCTTTATTTACAATGCTTCCGTTAGGCGGTCGATAATAATGCCACTTGATTGGAGGAGAAACAGCCAATCAGAAGTAGTGTGTGGATGTCTGACAAGAGACAACGAGTGATGGGAGACATGACAAAAGAGAACTGAGTGACAGCCAGTAACCAGCAGCAACTGGAGACTAGTATTCAGAAGTGACCAGCAGCCCTGCAGTGTGATGATTGCGAGGGGAACCCACACCAAAATCCAAGAACAAACTCTGTGTTCTTTTCTCTACCAACGTACAAGACAGCCGTCAGTCCTTGTACATTCAAATCACTTAACACTTAAGCTGATTTTATCAACAGAGAGTATTTTACACCATCACCACACTAACCATGAGTAACAACATACACTGCCATCACCTCTACAGTCAATATCAGTAGCATTAGCATGTGATTATGCTAACCGTGTAGTATCAGATAGCATTAGTTTCTAGTACTGACAGACCATAGAGATATACACAAAGTCTGTAAACTTACTCTGGCTGAAATATGTCTGTTACCACTTGGTAAATTCTACACCCACCTTAGTAAACGGCACATTCATCTTTCTAAACAAACACCACGTGCATCTTAAGGGCGTTGAAATCATCGGCAAGCGCGTTTTTTAGTTCAGCCTTAATTACTGCCGAGATGTCTTTACAAGCGAAGAATCTCGGATTTCAAGGCCTCAGCATCCATTTTCTCTGGACTGCCCGGAGGGGGTTGTTGCTCGAGACCGGGTGACGGTGGAGCACGAAGACGAGGCGACGTTGGGCCTAGTGTTGGATGATGCGTCGTATTTATATTTGCGTAATTTTACCGCCGTTGACCCGCATATTAATTTCCACCTTGTTTCAGAGGGTAAATCATATCAAATTTGTTGTACTGTTTTGTAAAATAAAGCGCTTATTATATAAAAAAAACAAGAGTTCGGCGAGAGCACGAGCCAAACACGTCCTACTCCATTGCCATGCAAGAGCGCCCCCCCACACCACATGCATCTTAACGCATTCTTCTTCTTCTTCGTTTTGTTGGCAGTTGGAAAACAACGAAACTGTGCATTAGTGCCACCAACTGGTAAGGAGTATGTATCAGAGTTTTGTTGCATCCTTTAGTCTACCCTTACAAAAAAAATTACTGCAGTTTCTGGGGTGAAAAAATTCAATTTTACTGCAGTTTTTGTGAAGTACAGTATAATGAAGTTGTATTGAAATATGATTCTGTAACGTTGTCCATTATAAAAAATAACTGCATTTATTAGAAGCTGAATAACCTTCTGAAATAAACTTACCCTGGAACATAACCTGCTACCGAGCAGGTTATCTTCAGAGAGTAAGTTGCTATGGTTACATACATACCCAGAAAGTTACCTCCGTTTTTGGAACTGGAAGTTGAGTTTATCCACTAACTTACCCTCAAACTTATCCGGGTATGTCACATAACCTGCTTACTGGAACACCCCTCTGGAAATTATTCCACTTGTAAAACAGTGCAAGTTAGAAATAAGTTTCTTGTACTTATAAGAAGCTTTAAAGGAGCAGTTCACTGCCAGAACAAACATTTACAGATAATGTACTCACCTCACTGTCATCCAATGCCAGTTCATATCAATGTGTTCATGCCTTTCTTTCTTCAGTCATAGATAAATTATGTTTTTTGAGGAAAACATTTCAGAAATTATATCCATTTAGTGGACTTCAATGGTGGGGGCGAGTGTGAATGTCCAAAATGCAGTTTCAATGCAGCTTCAAAGGGATCTATACGATCTCAGGAAAGGAATAAGGGTCTTATCTAGTAAACGATCTGGCATTTTATAAAAAATAAATAAATAAATAAATAAAATAAATATGTGTATACTTTTTAACCTCAAATGCTCATTATGTCTAGCTCTGCAATGTGCATGCATACTCTGTGTAATCCGGATCAATACAGTAGTACCATGTCAAAAATCTAATTTTAACTTCCAAATTCGCTGTTTTGAACTTGAACATTTGAACTTCCTTGCATGTTCACTTTATAAACACTGGGTCAGTACTTCTGCAGTGATGTAGGATGATTTTAAAGTTGGATGAAGAAAATGAATGAAAGTTTTTCGATCTACCCAACTGCATTGACCTGGATTATGCATGCGCATTGCAGAGCTAGACAAGACAAGCATTTTAAGTTAAAGGGTATATGACAGATCGTTTTACAAGATAAGACCCTTCTACCTCGGCTGGGATCATTTACAGTAGAGCCCTGTGAAGCTGCATTTAAATTGCATTTTGGACGGTCAAACTCGCGGACACCACTCAAGCTATATGGAGACAATTTCTCAAAAAACATTTTCTTCATGAATGAGGAAAGAATGACATGAACATCTTGACAATGGTTGAGTATGTTACCTGTAATTTCTTTGTTCTGGAAGTGAACTACTTCACTGTTCTGGAAGGGAACTACTTATTACCTTTTTTAAATGCTTCCAGAAGCTTCCGTAGTTGAATGGCCGGTAGTAGGTCAGCAATATCTTCTTGAGTCACATATTCCAGGTCCTGTGTAGATTCCAGACCGGAGTTTAATAGCTTGTCTATCAATGCCTGTAGAGAGTGTCTTTGGAAATTGTTGGCAAAGTTCTGAGGATGATAACTCTCAGATCTTCATTCACAATGCTCATTGCCCTACAAAGAGGGAAAATAATGGTGAAGAACAATTATTGCCATGTCATGAATTGCATACTGAGGTAGAGGGTAATAATCCAGTAGGTCCTCCTGGTTCACACAGTAGTAACAGCTCTTGATTGGTGTGATGCAGTGAACACCTACATCATGTAGACACAAAGCCTTATACTTTTCAGTAACGAAGTAGACTGCAGAATTTTTATGATTAAGTATCATAATAATCTTACCAACTTCAAGCCCATCCTCATCCTTACTGGGAACAACAAACATGCTTTTTTTGTATTTGGTTCCTTTTACAGTCACTTCATGACTAATCAAAGTACTTCCAGGCTATCACTTCCTGGTCTCACCTCACAAGGTTTGTCCTATGCATCATTACCTAAATATCGGAACTGATCAATTATTCGATTTAATTCAGTGTAGGTGTACTGTTTGTCAACAGTGACAAGATGGTTGATACACAATGCAAGATCAGAGGCAACAATGCCTTCAAACAAAGCATGCCCAAGACACGAAGGCAACCCAGGTTGACAGACATGAAACATAGACAGGCTGTTGAATAAGGAGTCAAAGTTAATACCTCCGCTATGAACAGAAAGCTCCTCGAGGTTCTGAACATGCTCTTTGTATGAGTCTGGTGTCTGAGTGTTGGCTTTGGACAAAGGATCTGCCTGAAATACATCTTTTTCAATTTCACAATATCGACAGAAGTACCTACTGCCACTGAAATTTTCAAGAAAACCTCCGATGTTGTGTGAACCAAGGTTGTCTCCTACAATGGCTCGCAAGATTCCTCTGCATACCTGTCCATCAGGTAGCACTATGCCATTAGTCTCAAGGTCTTGAAGGTCTTTCATCAAGTCTCCCATGACCAATTCCTGACCAAAATACTTGAAATCTTGTTCTCTATAGGGCTGGGCCGATAAACGATATCATATCGAATCGCGATTTATTTGATTTTAAAAACGATGAAAAGCTATAGACATTTTTTGCTCGATATGGATTAATCTAAGAGCCAATCACACAGCAGAACAACACGACAACAACCAATCAGCGTGCAGCTTGCGCGTGCCGTGCAGGTCAAAGTTAATTTCCTGCCGCACTTTGCGAAGCAAACTTGACACCAGGACGACAAAAAAAAAAAAAAAAAAAAGAGGGGAAGCAGCGACGAAAGTGAATCTAACCTCGAGTTATTATCCAAAGATGTTGAAATTGTCGACAAAAAAGGTAGCACGAACTCCGTTATATGAACGCATCACCCACACGACCACACTGAGAGCATGAAAATGCGGGCCGATGCTACTCCGTCAACTAGCAGGGCTAGCAGTGGGGCTGTACCAAAGCAGATATAGATTGCGTCGTCTTTCGTGGCCATTACACTTTATGAAAGGTGTTCCAAAAGGAGCAAGGATATAACCAGGGCCGTTTCTAACTTTCTAGCGAAAGATATGATGCCCATAAACACACGAGGCTGAAGTTTGCTCCTTATTCTCAGCTTCCGGTTTGTTCGGCTCCTTATTGCGCAGCGTCTCATTTTGCGGCTGAAGTTTAGCTCCTTATTCGCCTCATTACTAACAGGAGTTGGCGAAAGCTGTGCAGTTTATCAATAAAAGCAGCTTCCGATTCGTTTGGCTCCTTATTGCGCAGCGTCTCACTCTGCGGCTGAAGTTTAGCTCCTTATTCTCAGCTTCCGATTCGTTTGGCTCCTTATTGTGCAGCATCTCATTCTGCGGCTGAAGTTTAGCTCCTTATTCGCCTCGTTACTAACGGGAGTGTTCACGTTGCCGAATGCTGCGCAGTTTATCAATAAAACGTTATTTTGGTGGTTTAAACCATTCTGGACAAGAATATATGAACTATACAACAACTAGCAGGTACCCAACAATATAGTAAAAGTGAAATTGTTCTGGCCCAGATTGATAGCTGCATAATTCATTCCATTTTTGTTGTCATTGCATGTTTAAGCCATTATGTCAGTTTATTGGGGCCGTGTGAAATAGCCTTCATTTAACTCTGAATTGTGGGATAAAAAGACAGCCCTAGTGTGTGTGTGGTCTAAATATCTGTTTCTCATTATTGTTTAAAAATCTCAAAACATTAATATATCATCACAAGATACTTTTTATCATCACAAGTATTTTTTTTTTTTTATAAAAATCTTTGCCTTGTAAAGATTCTGAGCATGTGCCTAGAGTATCTTAATTTTTAAGGCCAAATCTGTCATCTGTTTTTGTTAATAAACTAGACTTTTAAATGTAATTTAATGAACGCTTTAATTTTTGTGGCTTCAATTTAATTTAAGTTGTTCAGCATTGATGTTCAATAAATAATCATAGATAGTAGATAGTGTGTGTTGCCTTCAATTAATCAATCAAGTAATGCACCCTTCATTCAAAAATCTCTCACTTGTGAGCATATTTACTGTACAAAACTTGTCAGTGAACTATGAGGGCAAAAAAAAAATCATTTATTAATTGAAATCGAGTTAAAATGTTCAATTAATCGAGATTTTGATTTTAGGCCAAATCGCCCAGCCCTAGTTCTCTACACAGAAAAACTAGTTGCATTTGGTCAATACTTGACCGGTTGTGTGGCAATAGGTCTGCAAGTGTGAGATACATGGCTAGTATTTTGTGTTTTTTCTTTCCTGACCCCAAGGGATTCACAACTTCAAATGAATCTTGCTAAAGTATCAAGCCTAAAGATGACCTTTCTGTCTGAGCCAAGTTTTTTGTGGTGTTTTCACCATCCCACAGATCTTCAAAAATATCCTTCAACTGGATACGGCTGTGTACTTCTCTGTACTGATGTCAAACCAACTCACAACGATAAAGGGCCTCAATTGTCTGTTTTACAGGGACGTACTGTAAAAAACACTCTTTGCCAGCTTCATTATGTCCTAGACAAATGGGCATAGGTTCAACATAATTAAAACTGCTCTTGAACACGGTTTTCCTGCGCTGATCTGTTTTTAGTGTGGGGCTTATTACATGCTCGTAAGAGATCATCTGCTCTCATATTGTCCATGACATCATTAATGGAAGCCTCTGGAACCCCAAGTACAACCAATTTCTCATTTAGTTTAAAGAGTAGATGCGACTGGTTGACATCATAAACTGACTGCAAGTCTTCAATGATAGTCTGAATGACTGACGATGGAAGCAATAACTTAGCCTGTAATTTCAGGTAAAAGAGAGCCAGATTCTTTAAAAACAATGTCTCATTGATATTTTCTGGACTAATATCTAAATTCTCACCAACTACACCAATATGTTCTTCTGTCACCATATCACTGTCAAAATTTTGAAAGCTTTCAGCTACAGTCTCAAGTGATGGGGCAACAATGGATTCACTTAGGTTTACCTCTGTTGAATTTTTATGTTTCCTTGATATGTGAGAGGTAAAGGTAGATACACTGTGAGGGAGTTAGTTAGGACGAGCCCAAATGAAATGAAGCAAAATGGGAGATAAGACAGAAGAGAACTGAGTGACAGCTAGTAACGAGCAGCAACTAGAGACGAGCATTCAGAAGAGACCAGCGGCTCTGCAGGGCGATGATTGCGAGGGGAACCCACACCAAAATCCAAGAAAAAATCTCTGTTCTTTCCTCTACCAACATACAAGACAGCCATCAGTCCTTGTACATCCAAATCACTTAATACTTAAGCTGATTTCATCAACACAGAGTATTTTACACAATCTCCACACTAACCATGAGTAACAACATACACTGCTATCACCTCTACAGTCAATATCAGTAGCATTAGCATGTGATTATGCTAACCGTGATTAGTATCAGATAGCATTAGTTTCTAGTACTGACAGACCATAGAGATATACACAAAGTCTGTAAACTTACTCTGGCTGAAATATGTCTGTTACCACTTGGTAAATTATACACCCACCTTAGTAAACGGCACGTGCAGCTTTCTAAACAAACACCACGTGCATCTTAACGCGTTCAGCTTCTTCGTTGTTTTGTTGGCGGTTGGAAAACAGCGAAATTGTGCATTAGTGCCACCAACTGGTAAGGAGTATCAGGGTTTTGTTGCATGCTTTAATCCAGTCGTTCCCAAACTGGGAGTCGCGGAATAATTTCAAGGGGTCACGAGAGGGATTAAAAAGTATATTGTTTGTGATTATAATACACACTTTTCAGTATTACAAGCAGTTCTGGACTGGGACCAAAAAACGGCCCGGGCATTCAGTTCAGAGCAACGACCGGGGTGGGGGGTGGGGTTGCGCGCGCCTTCAGAGAATGCGGAGGGGGGCCAAGTGGTGCTCGCTGCAGAGCCAAATGGGAGGAGCTGGAGCTCCAGCTCCCCCTCGCTAGATCTAGTGGGCGGGGCTTGAGACGCTATCAAGCGCTACCAAGTGGATGTTAATGTCAGTGCAGGTTCAACCATAACGGAAGTAAATGCTTATCTTTCTCTAATATTTGTCAAGATTAGGGTTTATTCTTTTCAGCATGGCCAGTACCATTTTTGTGACTAACGGCATTACGTAAATATTTTAATAATGCTTTATTGCCCACTAATAGTGTAGTTTTACGCAAATACTTGATACGAACATTACTCACACTATATATGTGTGTGTTTCTAATAACTTTCTAAACGTTGTATTTATGTAAGATTGTCTTATTTACTACTTATAAGGATGAATAGTTTCCTCACTTTTTAAGTCGCTTTGGATAAAACCGTTTGCTAACTATCTGTGCACCCCTCTTTAATTCATCAACTATTCTAAAGCATCTGATTAATAATGTAATAAATAATGAAGTTTATTTAAATTGAATTTTGACTATAATTTTAAACAGACTCCACCTTTATGTGATAGGCTACACATTATGCTATTTTTTACGTTTTATTATTATTATTTTAAATGGAAATAAGTGACCAGTCCAGTAGCCTAAAACCAGCCATGCAACTTCATTTAATGGTCACAAACTCCACTGTCCTACAAGTTTTTTGCTGGATTTATTTGTTTCTGTTAACCTAAAACAGGAAAATGTGCATCTAAACACAAAATAAATCTTAAATTTAGATAAAATGTCATAATAAGAAGTCATAAAATTATAAATATATTTCAAGAACACAACACTTCTTTTCACACAAGATTTTAATGGTATAACAATATATTAAAATAAATAAATATATTTCAAAAACACAACACAAAAATCAATATTTACATTACAGTACCCCACTAGTACATTCACAAGTGAGGGTTGTCTAAACAAGACACACGGATGTCTCTTTTGTCTCGTACTTCCTGCAAGAAAATGTCCATGTCCTCAACTCTCTGAAAAGTAAAAAGAAAGGGAGCCCAAATTTCTTCTTCATCCCTTTCACCTTCATAAAACATTGTGTTTAGGAACAAGTCTCGCATTGTGATAGCCAACAATGCATCTTCCTCCTTCATCTTCAGGATCTTTGGCAGTTCAATTTTCCCAGCAAATTGGTGTTGGTTCTCCTCCACCCACTTACAGGCCAGCAAAATGTTTTTCATCACCGCTGAGTCCTGTGTGCAAGATAAGGATTCCAATAATAATGTAATTAGTGAAGTTCTGCTTATAAACACCTATATAAAACAGAAAAGGTAAATGCATAAACGATTTAAGCAATACATAAACATTGTGTCTACATACATAGATTCCTGTGGTTGGGGTGATCTCCATGCTATCTGACTCAGCTGGAGTGACTTCCATCATGTCATCTGGATTAGGTAGTTGTTCCTGGGTGACTAGTTGTTGGATTTGACTGTGGCAAGTGACAAACATTAGGCATGGTTTTAGGCATGCATTGTTTATATATTGTCTGCACACTGGAAATCCACAGTATGGATGTTTAAATCAAAAGTATGATTATCAGTACCATACCTTGTCAGAGGAAATGTCTGAATTAACTGATAGCACCACCACTTCCTGATTATAGGCATGTCAGACTAATAAAAGATAGCAATTGAAAGGCTTAGTCTTTTTTTGAATGTCTTTTTGCTTTATAAATAACCATAAATTGATGCAAACTCACCGCAGCAAAATCAAATGGCTTTGAGAGCGTAACATGGAGTGCATACTAAAAACCAAAACCAAAACTTTATTAACAAATGTGGTGTTTAGCACACAAACACAGCTGCATAGCAATTATAAGACCACTTACCATCAACATGAATACCCCACAATCAATTCCTCCAAGCTGAAGAGGGGCACCCTGTAAATTTTAGACAATTTACAATTAGACCATATTCAATAAATACATTATATAGCTGTCATGTCCGGTAAATGTTTTTATTTAGTTTTGTCTTTGTTTATAGTTTTGTTAAAAAAGTGCACTTTAAACTCAGTTCACCCATAGCGGGTTATTTGTGACATCTGTGCACTGCATTCTTTCGTAACACTCACCTACAGATATGAAAAGTTCACAAGCAAAGAAGTTAAAAAGCTGTACCTCAAAATCTGCCAGTACAGACATGTTCCAGTGGCCAGGTGAAATGTGACTTGCCAGTTTTCTAAAGGAATTACAGGCAGTCAGATGTAAACAAAGATGTATTTGACCATATTGCAATAAAAATGTTGGAGCTTTATGTTAGAGCCAGGGGTTTGTGTTTTACCATGATTAAATTATAATTAGATAATACTGAAAACCATAACTGGCTGAAACATAAAAATATGAACTCAAAGAGATCCACCATACATTTCATAATGCGCTACACATTTCAGTTCATGAAGTCGAATGACGTATCGAACTAGATGTATCTGTATCGCACGGTAAGAAAACTGTACTTTAAAGATAAATTTTACATTGAAATGTATATAAAATGTATATCTTACATTTATTGCTGTCTCGACATGACTATGGTTGCTATGTTTTCACACCCTTGAACAGAAACGTTAATTAGTTGTTGTTTTTTTCCGCGTAACTAATGCTAGCATTCTCCCATCTCCCATGAAGCCCCGCCCACTAGATCTAGCGAGGGGGAGCTAGAGCTCCAGCGAGGGGGAGCTGGAGCTCCAGCTCCTCCCATTTGGCTCTGCAGCGAGCACCCTCTCAGGGGGGCGCGGGATGCGCGCGCGTTCAGAGCATGCGACGGAGGGTGGGGGGGCATGAGCATGCGCGCGTTCATGCGACCGGGGGGGGGCGGGGCGGCTTGCGCGCGGCCCAAAAATGTGCGTCGGCCCACGTATGCCCTATGGTCAGTCCAGGCCTGATTACAAGTAAATGCTATAAATAAATATTTTCTGATTTGTAAAGATATTACTGATTGAGTTTGAGTGTTTAAATTGAGTGTTAAAAAAAATTTGCGACTCATAGATATGACATCACTGTGCAGCGACTGGCTCACTAGTTATTGCTACAGCGCACAACTGCACGTGAAAACAGCAACTGCCGAGATGGATAAATTTGTTATTCGCAAATCTAAAAATGAATAGGAAATTGTTTGTCTGAGTCATCAGAACCATGTACATCGACCAAGCAAAAGAGCAAGACCCCGTCAGACCAAAGTAGGAAAATATGAGGAAGAATTCATAAAGTGCAGTCAGTATCAGTATTCAGTAAGTTGCAGTAGCAACCGAATACAAGAGTTGTCCCGTGCAGCAGTGGATGTACTGCTTCAATTTGGATCTACATATTTGTGTGAGCAGTATTTTTCCGATGTTACATATATAAAAAATAAATACAGCTCACGTCATGATGTCGAAGATGATATGCAGGTAGCTGTATCCACCATTAGGCCACGAATTAAGCTTTTGTGCTGCCAAAGACAAGTACACCCTTCCCATTGAAAGATAAGCCAAAATTATTTAGATGTATAGTAAATATAGTAAAAATACTGTGAACAGCTTATGTATATTGCTTGTTTATGATAGTGGGGGTCGCGAGATCTTGTTGATCTTCAATTAGGGGTCGCGGGCTTGAAAGTTTGGGAACCACTGCTTTAATCTACCCTAACAAATAATTAAATAATAATAATAATAATATAAATATTTTTATATATAGTTATACTGCAGTTTAGTGAAGTACAATGAAGTACTATTTATTCAATACTAATTCAATTAAATGCAGTTGGAATGCAGTTGTATTAAAATATGATTCTGTAACTGTAGTTATTGAACAGCTTATTGCTAAAATAGTTTTATGTCAAGGTTATGAACTGCAGTAACTGCAGTTATCCTGTACTGAAGTTCTGCAGTCCTGTACTGCAGTAGCTGTTGACCTGACCAGGGGGCTGTTCCATGAAAGTAGCTAAATAAAGCCAGACTTCCGCGCAAAAGTGAGCCAAACAGGTAAAACACGACCAGCTTTTTTCTCCGCTGCTGAGCAAACGCTGCGCATGGTGATCTAATACACGGACATATTTTTGCACCTTGAATAAAGTATTTCAACTTATTCAAATTATTGTTTTCTTATTTTTATTTATTGGGAAAGTATATTTTACATGAAAAGATGTTATGTTAATGTTTTTTTTTAAAAAGTTACTAATTAGACCATGTCTAGTTCTGAAATGCCATCTGTTCTGGACAATGTGAATAAAGGAAATAGTGTCCATTTTGAGCATGCAGGCATAACCCCTGTCCCCAAGCAGGACTCCATTAAACTCCCCTGCAAAAGAAGGTATCAATTACATATGCTGTGACACTCCTACAGTTCAAGAGTGTGTATATATATATATATATATATATATATATATATATATATATATATATGAAGACTTATAAAGTTATGTGTGCCTACTGACGGTTACAACTATTTATCTTTTAAAATTATGATCACTAGTTTCCATGAAAAATGCTTGTGAAGTAAAAACCCTTGCTTGAAATGTTCTCTTGCCTTCTTCTCTGTGCCAGTGAGGATGCTCGAAAGATCCTGGAGTCATGGACAGAGTCTGTCCATTTTGCCTCAACATTAGTAATTAGGCAGTTGCTGTCACAGATCATCTGAACACAGAGAGTGGATTTAGTGATATAGCATATTTTGTCTGGCAGAGCATTAATTTAAGATTGCTCAATATATGAATTGATGAACAATGTCAAATTCAGAGCTAAATCACTGGCAATGTATGGAGTTATTGCCAATCTACATACCTGTACATTGAGGCTATGGAAAGATTTCCTGTTCACATAGTCTGCCTCAGTTGGTCCAGCTGGGGCCTGTATTTTGATGTGGGTGCCGTCCACAGCACCCAAGACATTGGGAAAACCTGAGGAACAAATTTAGCTTAATACAGGCATATCAATTTTTAAGTCTACTTTAACTGTCACATACCTGCTATTGCATAAAAGTTCTCCTTGATCCTCTGTGTTGGTAGATGGCCAGGAAAGATCATATAAATATTTAAATATTGCCTCAGAGAAAGGTAGACCATCCTTATTTCATGGCATACGGTTGCTTTAAATGCTCAGCATCACCAACACTGTAGAGGAATGTCCCACTGGCGAAGAAACGCAGTAAAGACAGATTGCACTGTGGTCAGGCATTTCCTTCGCCGTGTGGGTTTGCTGAGGTGTGGTTCCAGCAGCTCATATAGGTAGACTATGCTGGGTCTGCTGAACCAGTATCTCTTCCACAGATAGTCATCTGGGAAGGCAAGAGGGTTTACTCTGTCCCTAAAGGCCCTTGGGGCTGGTGGTCTGAAAGCTCTTTCTAATATCCGTGCACCCTCATCCACAGGGTCTTCAATAAATGGACAGGCCATAATTACGTCCTGGGGCTTCTCTGTTTCTCTTTCGTTCTGAATCTCCATGCAGGTGTTGGTCTCACTCAGTACTGCTTAAATAGGCCTGACCTTCATTAGGCAATTAAGCTGACATCTCATTTTTTTATTATTATAATTATTATTATTATTATTTTGGTAAATGTAATAAGGCTTTTTTGTGTAACTGTTCATATGAATTTATTATTTTCTGTTTTCAGTCATTGCATTTCATGTTTGACCTTTTTTAATATGCTTACGATTTTATTTAAATTATTTTGGGGATAATTAAAATGCGGAGACATGATTTTTATAGACTTAATAATTTTGTATTACACGACATGATTAGTGAGCGCGCGGAAATTAAACTGACGGAACGATCTTTAAGGGATATGTTCCCACACGTCGGAGATTCTTTGAGACACCGCTTAAATAAGCGAGACAGTTAGCCTGCCCCGGACCAGGTTAATTTGCCAGCATAAGTTGCCGGGGTAACTGAGTTTGAACTTTTTTAAGTTTGATTTATGAAAGCGAATCTACCAAAAATAAGCCTGACTAATCGAAATAAGCCTGGCTTATACTCTAATCTTGGTTTATGGAACAGCCCCCAGGTTATTATTATTATTATTATTATTATTATGCGCATAGGCGAGCATGCAGCAGCTTGGTGCAGTTGCTCTTCGTTTTTTTGTGTTTTGTTTGTTTTTTAATACTTCTCTGCTTTTATCCATTTATAACTTTTTTTTTCTAAGTCAGTAAAGTCTGCCCTTTCAAACCATGCATTTTGTTTACACTAGGGAACAGCTGGGGGGTGTTCCAGAAAGCAGGTTATATGACATACCCGGATAAATTTGAGGGTAAGTAATGGTCGCTTTTCCACTGCATAGTACGGCACGACACGGTTCAGTTCTACTCACTTTTGGGGGGTTTTCCACTGGGAACAGTACATAGTACCTGGTCCTTTTTTCAGTACCACCTCAGCCGAGGTTCCAAGTGCACCGAACCGTTACCAAAACGTGACGCGTAAACTCTGCTGGTCACTGATTGGCCGGAGAAAATCGTCATTACTGCGTCACCGAACTTGCGACACGAAACACAACAGAACTGCTATATTCTAGAACAGCCAGAGAAGTATCGCATGCACCTTTTGTTCTAACAAAAAATGGCTGTTTCGTGGTCTATTGAGGAAGTGCAGACGTTCCTCTCGTTGGTAGCCGAGGATCGAATCCAGCGATAGCTGGATGGGGCGACGCGGAATGAGAAAGTTTTTCAGGAGGTCGCCAAGCTCTTGGGTGCACACGGCTACCATCGGACTTACAAACAGTGTAGGGACAAGTTAAAAAAAATGAAGAGCGACTACAGGAGTATAAAGGACCACAACAGCCGGAGTGGTTCAAACAGGCGCTCGTGGAAGTGGTTCGACCAGATGGACGCAATCTACGGTGCTAGACCAGCGAACAATGGAAGGGAGGGTGCCCTGGACTCGGCCACGCCAGTGTTGGACTCGGCCACGCCATTGTTGTTGAACACGATCGAGGATGGTACGTTGTGTTAGTATAACGTTTGAAATCTTACCTTTATTGATTTTATTGACCGTCGATTCTTATTTAATATCGCAATTTGACTGTAAAATCATGGCCTAATGAAGCACGAAGGCCTAGTAGCTAACATTTATCAGTGGTAGTGCTATTGTTCATGATCATGTATTTTTCTGGTGTGTTGCAGTAATTTGTGCATTCCCAATTGATCCGACAAACTTTGCGTTTCAGACTCATTGTCCACGATCGATTCACTTGCACTTTTTTCTCCATGCAACGGCGAATCCTCTTCCCAAGCGGTGCTAGCAGCGTCTCCACCACCCTCGCCAACGCCATCACCATCAACCTCCAGCGGCACGACGACACCACAGCGTGTGTTAACGGGTATGATACAAATTTGATATTTCATAAATTATAGTATGTACAAATAGGATATCACAATATAGGATATAAAGGTCCTTCGAAAAACAATAGCATATTGTGATAAAGTTAATTTTTCTGTAATGTACTGATAAACATTAGACTTTAGTATACTTTATATTCATTACACACAACTGAAGTAGTTCAAGCCTTTTATTGTGTTAATATTGATGATTGTGGCATACAGCTCATGAAAACCCAAAATCCCTATCTCAAAAAAGTAGCTTATTTCATCTGACCAATAAAAGAAAAGTGTTTTTAATACACAGAAAGGAAGCATTAAAATACTTCAGTTGTGTGTAATGAATCTAAAATATATGGAAGGCAAATGTTTATCAGTAAATCACAGAAAATAATAAAGGTCATTATTTTCTGTGTTTTACTGATAAACATTTGCCTTCCATATATTTTAGATTCATTACACACAGCTGAAGTAGTTCAAGCCTTTTATTGCTTCAATATTGATGATTGTGGCATACAGCTCATGAAAACCCAAACATAAGTATTTTAATGCTTCCTTTTTTTGTATTAAAAACACTTTTCTTTTATTGGTGGGATGAAATAAGCTACTTTTTTGAGATAGGGATTTTTGGGTTTTCATGAGCTGTATGCCACAATCATCAATATGGCAAACTTCTATAAGATTAATAGTTTTTTTGTAATATTACTGCATGCACAAATATATTTAATTAAAATATGCTTACACTACCCATTACTCTTTTGACTTTCTGGCACTAACTGAGACCTGGATATCTCCTCAGAACTCGGCTATACCGGCTGCCCTATCCTCTGCCAATGTATTCTCTCACTCTCCACGAGAAACTGGTAGAGGTGGCGGTACGGGTCTCCTGTTGTCCAAGAGATGGTCCTTCTCACCAATCCTCGTGTCTCATCTCAGTTTTTCATCATTTGAATTTCATGCAGTTAAGGTAACCTCTCCAATTAACCTCCACATCATAGTTATTTACTGTCCTCCTGGCACTCTAGGAGACTTTCTAGATGAAATGGACATTCTTCTTAGTCGTTTTCCTTCTGCTAACACTCCTCTCACTTTTCTAGGAGATTTCAACCTTCCATCTGACAAACTCCAATCCTCTTTCCTTCTCCCTCTCCTTAACTCCTTCTCTTTAACTCTAAACAGCTGCCCTCCCACACACAAGGCAGGGAATTCTCTCAATCTCGTTTTTTGCCACCCATGCCCAGTCACAGATATCACTACTATTCCTCTTCATAAATCTGATCATTACCTGGTATCTTTCACCATAAACCTTCCTATTCTATTTAAACCTAACCACCAAAATTTCTCTTTTTCTCGCAGAAACGTTCACTCTGTCTCCCCCGCCTCTGTGTCTTTATGCACCCTATCATCCCTCCCAGACCCAGACTCCTGCTCCTCTCTACCACTAGAGACTGCGACTGAAACGTTCCTCTCCTCTCCCTCCATAGATCCATAGATCTCCTTTGCCTGCTGTCATCTAAACCAAGTAAGATGTCTTGTCCTGCTCTTTAATAGTGCCAACCTCAAACGCGTAGCGCCGAACTTTTACCAGCATATCACCTGCCCCACCAGGGCTGAAAGGACACTGGATCACTGTTACACTACAGTCAAGGACGGCTACAAGGCACAATCTCGCCCTCCGTTTGGTAAATCCGACCACGCCGCCATCTTCCTCATGCCAAAATACAAACAAAGGCTGAAACAGGAAGTTCCGGTTCAGAGGGAGGTCGCGCGCTGGGCGTACCAATCGGTGGCCGCGTTACAGGACGCACTTGATGACGCAGACTGGGACATGTTCAGAAATAGCTCAGATGATGTCAGTGTGTTTATGGAAGTGGTTGTGGGATTCATTGGAAAGCTAGCGGATGATACCATGGAGAAAAAGACTATCAGAACATTTCCCAACCAGAAGCCGTGGGTGGATAAAACCATCCGCGACGCTCTGAGATCTCGCACCGTTGCCTACAACACGGGACTTGCATTGGGAGACATGGAACCGTACAAGGCTGCGTTATATAATGTGCGGAAGGCGGTGAAAGAGGCGAAGGAGCACTACGTGAGGAAATTAGAGTCACAACTCCAACAGAGTGACTCTAGGAGTCTGTGGCAGGGACTAAGGACAATTACGGATTATAAAGCACCAACATCCGGTATGACGAACGCAGACGCGACTCTGGCAGACGAGCTGAACACTTTCTATGCTCGCTTCAAGGCTGCAGCTAAAGACGCTAGTGATGCTAATGCTAGCGGCACTAACGGTTCATCATCACCGAGCACGACGTGAGGAGAGCCTTCAAGAGAGTGAACACCAGGAAAGCAGCAGGACCAGATGGCATCTCAGGCCATATCCTCAGAGCCTGCGCAGACCAGCTAGCACCTGTGTTCAATGAGATATTCAACATCTCTTTTTCTCAGTCGGTGATCCCCACATGCTTCAAAGAGTCCATCATTGTTCCTGTTCTGAAGAAACCCCATCCTGCTTCCCTCAATGACTATCGCCCTGTAGCCCTCACCTCAGTAGTCATGAAGTGCTTTGAACGCCTGGTCAGAGACTTCATCATTTCTTCACTACCAGACACACTAGACCCACACTAGAACTACAGTTCGCTTACTGTCCAAACTGCTCTACGGATGACGCTATCTCTCATCTCCACCATACATCACTCACTCATCTGGACACTCGGAGGGGAAATTATGTGAAAATGCTCTTCATCGACTACCTTCTCTTTTGGCTCTTGACGAAGGCAGTCGCATCTGCTCTCCCTCCCTTATCTCTCCCCGCTTGCTTCTCCTGTCTGTCTTGTGAAATACTATTCAGAGACTCTCCTCGTCTTGCTCTTGAAATAAAAAGGAAATGGATTTGATCAAGTGGTCTCTGAATGCAATTGACACGATCTTCTCGACGAGAGATGTGGGTTCTGGGGAACCTACTTGTCCTGCTGGGACGTTTGCTGCTGGATACACGATGGACGGTTGGGAGAAGTGGCGCATTGTGTGCCTGGCCGCGCTGTCTCTGGAGGATGTTGAAGTTATTTACCTATTCGGAACTCTGATAACTGGGATTCTGCTGACTGGATTAGGTGGATTACTTGGATATCGAAAAATCTTAAAAGCAGTCAGTCTCAACCCCAAGAGACTGGCTGGCTGGGAAATAATGGTGACGAGAGCTATCAGTAATCAGACTGTGGTTATGGACCGCAAATTGGATACCATCTTGGGGAGACTGGCAGCTATTCAACGTGATCTGGACGGACCTGGAGACCAGTGATGGACATTAAATATCTTTGAAATTGGCAGGTATTGATCGAAACTTGGAAAATATATATACTTTTTTTTTTTTTCTTTCTGCCCTTCTCTTTCCAGCTACTGCATTTCAAGGCAGTGGCTGGAGACATAACAACTCCCCGAAGACCAAGATAACGAGACGCTCTGGAATCTACCCCCCTCCCCCTTCAAGGTCACCTGGCGCAGACTATTACGGGATGTTACAGGCTTACAAACTGACACGCACGCACTTACACACTCACAGAACAGCTACAGATAGACACTCTACCTTCCCCATTTCCAACGCCTTCGTGTGCTTATTCCCCTCGGTGTGGGCAGGCGGAATCGGGACCAGCGCTCTGTAGCTGCAGGGACTGGAGCTGTTTGCCTACATTGGACATTTCCTATCCCTGTACCCTTATTGTTGCAATGTTGATGTCTTGTGATTACATGTTTTTCTGTGCTTGCTGCTGAGGTATTTTTTTGTACCCCTGATCACACACTGCCCTCTCCGAAGGACAGTCTGGGAGGGGATTTTTTTACCCTCGTTATCCTAATGTATCTGATTCCTTGTTTTCTATGATGGCACCTGGGAAATGGCTGCCGTCGCGACCCTGTGGTCGCAAAAAAAAGCATTTCACTGCATTTCATACTGTATGACTGTGTATGTGACAAATAAAATTTGAATAAAATACAGCTCTGCATTTAATACCATAATTCCCTCCAGACTGACCACCAAGCTGGAGCACCTGGGACTCAGCTCATCTATGTGTCAGTGGATCTCCAACTTCCTAACTGGCAGACCACAGGCAGTAAGGATGGGTGAACATGTCTCAGCCTCCCTCACTCTCAGCATTGGAGCCCCCCAGGGCTGTGTTTTGAGCCCCGTGCTGTACTCTGTACACCTATGACTGCATGGCCACTACCAACTCCACCACCATCATCAAGTTTGCTGACGACACTGTGGTGGTGGGCCTGATCACGATCAACGATGAGTCGGCCTACCTGGAGGAGGTTGGAAATCTGGAGAACTGGTGCCAGAGAAACAATCTCCTCCTGAACGTCAGCAAGACAAAGGAGCTGATAGTGGACTTTTCTACAAAGCAGGAGAGGAACTACCAGACCCCCATCATCAACAGGATCCCAGTGGAGAGAGTGGACAGCTTTCGATACCTCTGTGTTCACATCACGCAGGACCTGTCATGGTCCTGTCACATCAACACCGTGGTAAAAACGGCCCGGCAGCGTCTCTACCAGCTAAGACGCTTGAGAGACTTCAGACTGCCCTCCAAGGTGACTCGTCCCTATGCTGAACTGGTCTTCATGTCAATTTAAATAATTTCTGTCATATTGAACTTTTCTGCACAACACACAAGATGTTATATAATTTCTATCTGTTATCACCCAAATGAGGATGGGTTCTCTGTTTAGTCTAGATCCTCTCGAGGTTTCTTCCTAATGTCATCTCAGGGAGTTTTTCCTTGCCACCGTCGCCGTCACCCTTGGCTTGCTCATCAGGAAATTTCATTCATCATTTATTCATCTCATTATTATCAAGACACATTTTCTCACGCATACACACTTCCAACTATTTTCTTTTCTAAAATTTTTTTTTCATTTTTTGTAATTTTTTTTTCATTTTTGTGAAGCTGCTTTGAGACAATGACCATTGTTAAAAGCGCTATATAAATAAAATTGAATTGAATTGAAAAAGATGCTCAGGAATTTCTACTCCTGCACCATAGAGAGCATCCTGACAGGAAACATCACTACCTGGTTTGGAAACAGCACCATGCAGGACAGACGAGCTCTACAGAGGGTGGTGCGATCAGCTTCCACTCCGTGAAGGCCAACACAGTGAGACTGAGGAGGAGCTTCTTCCCGCAGGCGATAAGGTCTCTCAATCACAACACAACACACAACTAATTACCATCTTTTTGTAACATCCAACACTGACTGGGCATTCATGGCCACTTTGGACACATTCATGCACACTGCACTATATATTTTTCATCTATGGACCACTGCAGAAATCATTTTAAATAAGACATTTCACGAAGTCACTTTTTATGCATATTTGCACACCACAGCCACTTAAAAATTCTAAATTTCAGTTTTTGACAAATTTCTATTTTCTTTTCTATATTTCTACATTTGTTATATTGATATTTTGCTTTTATATTGATATTTTGTTCTTATTTGTACAGTATAATTTACTTTAACTTTGTACAGTACATTGCACTAGTTAATCTTATTTTTCAAACGTATTTCTTTTATTAATTATATTTTACTTTTGTACAGCATATTTTACTATTTTACTAGTCAATTTTATTTTTAACATAGGCTATTTATTTTATTCATATTATTTCTTATGTATAAGCTTTTACTACTCTTTAAGGTCACTGGCAGTCGTATAAGCATTTCACTGCATACCGTACTGTGTATATACACAGACAAATAAAATTTGAATTTGATGAATTTGATATCAAATCCAATTCCATCTTTTTGTCATCTTTAAGGTCAGAGCCAGCAGTGGACCCATACGAACATGTGAACAAGTAAAAGTGAAGTACAAGAACATCTTACAAAATGGTAATCTTTAGTGTAGTTATCTTGATTTTCTTTTAAGACACTGGCAAATTAATGTGTTTCATTGTTTAAAACAGCAACCAAGAAAAAGGCGGAACAGAAAAAACAGGTGGTGGTCCGGCACCCTCTCCCTATACCCCAGCAGGGCTAGCCCTGGATTTTAATATTAACAGACCAATTGTGGAGGGCATCCCTGGGGGTAGCACCTCCTTAGACCCACAGCCAGGGACCAGCAGCAGCACCACCTTTATTTCAAGTAATTGATTTAATTTGTATTGGAAAAGTGCTACAGCTGCAATGATTTCTAACTACCTTAAAGTCTAAACAACAAATTGTCAGTTGAACTGTCTTAAATCATGAGTAAGAATGAATTAATACTACATTTGTGCATGAGTTATGGATGGCTTACACTATAGTTCATGTAATGCTGTTTTGCCACTTATATGCAGTTTGAAACAACACGCCTACACTTTTACCTGTCCCACAAGTGATGCCTGAAGCATGTGTAGTAAGTCAAGTATTTATTGTGGTTTTTGTTGGTGTTTATTTTTTTCATTTGTGTCTTTTAAATTATACTGTAGAAATTGACCTATTTGCTTAAATTTCTCAGGACAGTGAAGAAACCCTGTCTGACGAGTGTCTGGAGGAATTACTTGTAAGAATGTATGATACAGGGGCGTATGTGTCTTTATCTGTATGTAATATGACGGTATTTTATTATTTATGATGTGCCGGAGTCCTCACCTCCACAGAGGTCCACGGATAGGGCTCCAGAGAAGTCTATAGAAAGTGCTGCAGAAGACTCCACACACAGAAGTACAACTGAGGTGCCCAGTGTTATACTTGTCATTGAATTTTGTTGTGAGAGGCACGTATTGAGGTGTCCCCCTTTAGTTTTTCTGTATAGATATCTATAATTTATAAAAAAAAATTTTTACATTTTCTTCTCCTTCACAACTAGCACAGATTTCTTTGTACAGAAGAAACCTGCAGCTTAAAAATGAATACTTGGTGTTGATGAAACGGAGAGTGGAAGGACAAATTGATGTGGATAATTTAAAAAAACAAAAATTGGTACTTGAAATTCAGTTGCTTCAAAAGGAACTTCACAATAAGTGATGTGACTTTCACACATGGTACCCTACTATTGTTGACCTTGTATAATACTCTCTATCTCTCTTTATGCAGGTGAAAGATGTGATGAATTTCAAATAAAACACAAGAAAATAACTATTTGTGCAGTGTTCTTTTATTCTGTAAATAATTAAGTGAAATGATATTCCACAGTTCTGTCCCATGCAGCTTTTCCACTTGATCCAAGTGCACTGGCTGGAGGTCATCATCAGGATGCACCTCCACCACAGGGGTCCTCTCCTTTCTGATGGTGACGATGTTGTGTAACACAGTACATGCAACAGTAATGTCACAAGCCCTGTCAGGTGCAACCCTCAGACTTTTCAGACACTGAAATCTTCCCTTCAGTTGCTCAAAGGTCATTTCAATGCATGCCCTTGTCCGAGATAGAGCTGCATTGTATCGGGCTTGTGGACCAACCTGAGCAGTTCCAAACTCAGCATCCTTCTACCGATATATTCACCATCTCTCCTCTGAACATGACCAAACCACCTCAATCTGGTCTCTCTGACTTTATCTCCAAAACATCTAACATGGGTTGTCCCTCTGATGAACTCATTCTTGATCCAATCCATCCTTGTCACTCCCAAAGAGAGCCTCAACATCTTAGCTCTGCTACCTCTAGCTCTGCCTCCTGTCTTTTCTTCAGTGCCACTGTCTCTAAGCCGTAGACTATTGCTGATCTCACCACTGTCCTGTACACCTTTCCTTTTATTCTTGCTGATACTCTTTTCTCCACCCATTCTAACATGCCTTTGTGAATCGCATCATTGATTTGCCAAACGTTTTACATCGGATGCCCTTCCTGACGCAACCCTCTGCATTTATCCAGACTTGGGCCTGGCACAAGAAGACACTGTATTGCTCCCCCCGTGGTTGCATTAGGATTCTTCCAAACTAATTTTTCTATATTTTTAGAATTTTCTAAAAAGAAATTTTAAGCATATAAGTAGAATTTTCCATGGTATGTAGCATTTTGTTGCATGGCACTTTATTGTTTACATTTACAGTAGCAGATTCCATTTTTTAATGTAATTTTCCTGGTTTCACCTGAAGGTAACAAAACCAAGCCTGTGCCACAAATATGCATTTAACCAGTGAGAATCCATGCTCACTAATCCTGACCTCTGAGTGAGACACATGACTCTGACATCTCCCTCTAAAATAGGCAATTAGAACCACTGAAACACAAAAACACTGATAATACACAGATCATATGGCCTCCTGACTAATATTGAATAAATCGCCTACAACCAAAACAGTACTGACCTGTGTGTTTTGACACATTTCTATTAGAACCAGCATTAACCTTTTTACACAGGCCAGCCTTCATGCCCCATGTGCATCACTGAACCTTGACCACCCATGATCCTGTCACCAATTCACCAATTTTCCTTCCTTTTCAAATGCAAATTTCAAATTCAATTTGTCACATACACAGTCATACAGAGTACAATATGCAGTGAAATGCTTATGTGGCGGAGCGCTAGGGCTCGACAAAGTTTATTAAATTTAGAATTCCGATTACGCCACCCTGGATAAGGGCCAGGGACCCTGATTAAGTAAATCTCGTCTAAAAGCACACAGGTCAGTTCACAATATAAGGCAGGAAGCAAGAGACTAGGACATCCAGAAAATATAAAAATATTTTATTACAAATACTATTTTAAAAAATTACTGGGACCAGTAGTTCACATGGCATACACTGGTGGACAACCTAGGCATCCAGGACTCCAAATACAGGAACCGAGGCCGGGCGGCGGGGCCTAAGGGCGCAATCGGCCTACACAGCACAGCAGCCTGCAATCACACTGGTGACTCACACACACACGTGCTCGTATTCCACACACTTAAAGACAAAACTAGAATTCCACCGCTGCCATAAGCACCCGGCTCCTGTAACAAAAAGAATCTGATTACAGTACAGTCCCACTTCAATGGACAAGGTTGCCCACCCTCACAATTAGCCAAGAAATAGAAAACAATAACAAAAAACAGGAAAAGAAAAACTGACAAGAAAGGAAAACCAACAGGAGAAAGCCAGCAGAAGGCCAATAAGATCTCTCCCACGTTTTTATTCTACGTGCGTTCTCCCGCTTTACATGCACCTCCAACATATAACAACCCAGTACACACTCACATTCATTCACAAACAGGGGGGGAGTGTTGCGCGCGCACACGCCAACACAGTGGTTTACAACCCAAAGGCTGTAAACCCCGGCACAGAGAGGTAACAACAACAATTGAGCTTCAAGGCATAGCCTAAAAGCAAACAGACAGTAAGAAGAGCACGCACGAGAAAAGAAAAAGACAAATATGATAGACAATGTCAATAGAACAAACTTAAACCAAAAAGATAAAACCCAGCAAGACAAAACAGCAGCACCTGCCGATAATGCTCTTTGCGTCGCACCACCACATGTCGCACCACCACAGGAAGCTAGCACACGTCGCGCCGCCCCCAGTCTGTTACATTAAAAATAACAATTAAAACCATTACCGGCAGAGCATACTACATAAACACAAGCAACTTAGTTACGTACCTGGAATTTGATAAGTCTCACCAGAAGGGCATTTAAGCCGTGATCCGGGAAGCAGAGAGCCCAGTCAGTTCTACAGGAAGATGACCAGTTGGTTGGGAGGAACAATCACATCCACAACACCAGGTGAATGCCTGTGTCCGCTGACTTAAATCAGGCTTTCTGTACTGTGTAAATATTACCAACACACCGATATAATATATAAAACCCACTTAAAACACATACACCGCGCCTGACATCCTTACCTGAAAAAAAAGATCCTCAGCACTTACCGGTTCCGTTCTGGGTGTGACTACACAACGACTGGAAGTAAAGGGGCGGGACCCGTACCCAAGCCACCTTACCGACCAGTTTAAATAGTCTTACCTAACCCATGATAGGACAATCAATTAAAACACGGCCAACCAAAGACAGGTAGGAAGAACTTTACTTATCCTGCCACACTTACATGACCGCCAGTGACCTTAATTCACCAATTTTCCTTCCTTTTCAAATGCAAAATTCAAATTCAAATTTTATTTGTCACATACACAGTCATACAGAGTACAATATGCAGGGAAATGCATACATGACCGCCAGTGACCTTAGAAAGAAAATAAAAGCTTATACGTAAAATAAATATCAATAAAAGGAAATACTAAAGAAATAAATGTAACTAGTAAAATAAACTACAAATAAGGGCATAATAAAATATTGCAAAATATAGAAATATAGGGGGGGGGGGAGCATATATATATTCATTCATTCATCTTCTATACCGCTTAATCCTGTGTTCAGGGTCGCGGAGACTTCCCAGGAGACTTCGGGCACTAGGCGTGTTAACTCTGACAAAGTGTTGATAGTAGGAGACTTTAACATTCATGTACAGTAGATGATGCTAACGACGCTTTAGCACTCAAATTTATGGATTTACTAAATTCCTTTGGGGCTAAGCAAAATATAATTGGAGCAACTCACCGCTTTAATCATACGCTAGATTTAATTATATCCCATGGTGTCTCTAATATAGAGATCATACCTCAAAGTGATGATATCACAGATCATCACCTCCTGACATATACTCTACCCGTAGAACAGATTAGCTGTGTCTCCCCACGTTATCAATCTGTTAGAAATATGAATCCCACTACTAAAGACAGATTCACAAGTAATCTGCCGGATCTGTCCCAATTTCTTATTAGACCCCTAAATGCAGATGGTCTAGATGACTAGCAGCATGGGCACTATTTTTACCAGTACATTAGACACTGTTGCTCCCATCAGATTAAAAAAAGTCAGAGATAAAACATTTGCACCGTGGTACAACAGTCATACTCGCGCCCTAAAGAGAGCAACCCGTAACCTCGAGCGAAAATGGAGGAAAACTAAATTAGAAGTTTTTCGAATTGCGTATAAAGACAGTATGTGCAGCTATAGACAGGCTCTAAAAACTGCTAGGACTGAGCATCTTAGCCAACTGATAGCAAGAAACCAAAACAATCCCAGGTTCTTATTTAGTACAGTGGCTCGCCTAACAAAACCTAAGATGCCCGCAGAGAGTATCCCATCACAGTTTAGAAGTGAAGACTTTATGGACTTCTTTAATGAAAAAATCAATAATATCAGGAAGAAAATAATGGAGGTTCAACCTCTAATAGTATCTCATGATCCAGTTCAGCCTATAGCTTCACATTTAGATTTTCACTGCTTTACAGGTATAGGACAGGAAGAGCTGTATAAACTTATCACCTCGGCTAAATCAACAACGTGCCTGTTAGACCCAATCCCAACCAGATTTTTAAAAGAAGTGATGCTTACGGTTGGAGAGCCACTTCTAAACATTATTAATTCTTCATTACATCTACGTCACGTCCCTAAACCTTTCAAGTTAGCAGTTATTAAGCCGCTTCTTAAAAAAATCTAATTTGGACGCGAATGAAATAACAAATTACAGACCGATTTCAAACCTTCCGTTCATATCTAAAATACTAGAAAAAGTAGTATCAGCTCAAATTTGCACATTCTTGCAGGATAACAACATCCTTGAAGAATTTCAGTCAGGTTTCAGGCCCCATCATAGCACAGAAACTGCACTAGTTAAGATTACAAACGACTTGTTTTTAGCTTCAGACCAAGGCTGCATCTCATTGCTAGTCCTGCTCGATCTTAGTGCTGCATTCGACACTATAGATAATAATATTCTCATAGATCGCTTACAAAATTATATAGGTATTCAGGGACAGGCATTAAAATGGTTTAGATCTTACCTGTCTGATCGCTACCATTTTGTAGATCTAAATGGAGAACCATCTGGTGTAATGCCAGTGAAATATGGGGTCCCACAAGGGTCAGTTTTAGGACCTCTGTTGTTCTCAATATACATGCTTCCCTTGGGTAACATCATTAGAAGACATGGGATTAGTTTCCATTGTTATGCTGATGATACCCAATTATATATCTCAACTAAACCAGACGAAATACCTAAGTTGTCTAGATTAACTGAGTGTGTCCAGGACATAAAAGATTGGATGACCAATAATTTTCTTTTATTAAATTCAGATAAGACAGAGATATTACGTATTGGCCCACAAACCAGCACACAACAGCTTTCACAATTCAGCCTGTGCTTAGAAGGATGTACTGTTACTACCAGCTCAGCAGTAAAAGACCTGGGCGTAATATTAGACAGTAACTTGTCTTTTGAAAATCACATTTCAAATATCACAAAAACAGCCTTTTTCCATCTTCGAAATATTGCTAAACTTAGGAACATCTTATCCGTATCTGATGCAGAAAAACTAGTTCATGCATTCATGACCTCCAGACTGGACTATTGTAATGCATTACTAGGTGGTTGTCCTGCATCCTCAATAAACAAGCTTCAGTTAATCCAAAATGCAGCTGCCAGGGTTCTCACTAGATCCAGAAAATATGATCATATAACCCCAATATTATCATCCATGCACTGGCTACCTGTTCAGCTTAGAATAAATTACAAAATAGTATTACTTACATACAAGGCCTTAAATGGTTTAGCTCCCACATACCTAACCAGTCTTCTGATGCGCTACAATCCACCACGCGCCTTAAGATCACAAAGCTCCGGACTTCGGGTAGTTCCCAGAATTTCAAAATCTACAAAAGGGGGTAGGGCTTTTTCATATTTAGCTCCAAACCTTTGGAATAGCCTTCCAGACAGTGTTCGGGGAGCAGACACGGTTTCTCAGTTCAAAAGTAGACTCAAAACGCATCTTTTTAATCTGGCATACACATAACTCATCCCATAATCTCATACTCCAGTACACCTATACTGAATGGCAACTACGCTAAATCTCCCCATCTGTTCTGTATTTCTCTACCCATCCCGAGGCATCGGGAGATTTTGCCAGCTTCAGTAGACAAAGGCCGACCCTGCGAGGTTCCTGAGGCATCCAGAGAAGGACCAGCTCCAGCTGGATTCAGCTTTATGATGGTTGGAGCTACACATGCTGCTCCTGTGCTTCCAGTGATCCAGACCTCATCTGCCCTCTGCACCTACTGACTCGTCCCTATGCTGAACTGGTCTTCATGTCAATTTAAATAATTTCTGTCATATTGAATTTTCACCTGCACAACACACAAGATGTTATATCATTTCTATCTGTTATCGCACAAATGAGGATGGGTTCCCTGTTGGGTCTGGTTCCTCTCAAGGTTTCTTCCTAATGCCATCTCAGGGAGTTTTTCCTTGTCACCGTCGCCGTCACCCTTGGCTTGCTCATCAGAGAAATTTCATTCATTCGTCTCATTATTATTATCTGCACATTTTTCTCACACATCCACACTTCCAATTATTTTCTTTTCTATTATTATTATTATTATTATTATTATTATTTTTTTTTTTTGTTAAATTTCTTTAATTTTTGTGAAGCTGCTTTGAGACAATGACCATTGTTAAAAGCGCTATATAAATAAAATTGAATTGAATTGAATAGGCGGCATACACCCTGGACAGGGTGCCAATCCATCGCACGGCACACACACACACACTCACACACCCAATCACACACTACAGGCAATTTTAGGAACGCCAATTAGCCTAACCTGCATATCTTTGGACTGTGGGAGGAAACCGGAGTACCCGGAGGAAACCCACCAAGCACGGGGAGAACATGCAAACTCCATGCACACAGAGACGGGAATCGAGCCTGGCCAGGGAATCGAACCCAGACCCTGGAGGTACAAGGTGACAGGTCTAACCACTACACCACCGCGCCGCCGCATATATATATATATATATATATATAGAATTTAAAGTGTCAATGGTTGTGAAAATATGCATGAAAGGTGACTAATGAGAGTGACATGTGCAATTGTCCAGATGTATAAATATTTAGCGCAAGTGTGTATGAATGTGTCCATGATTGTCCAGTCAATGTCAATGTTGTGAGCTTAAAAAGATGTAATTAGTCCTGTGTGGTGTAGATTGAGAGACCTTATCGCCTACGGGAAGAAGCTCCTCCTCAGTCTCTCTGTGTTGGCCTTCAGGGAGCGGAATCGTTTCCCAGACCGCAACAAAGAGAACAGTCCATTACTGGGGTGACTGAGGTCCTTCACGATCTTCCTGGCTTTGGTCCAGCACCGCTTGCTGTAGATCAAGTGCAGGTCAGGGATCTCAGTGCGGATGATGCGCTCAGCTGATCGCAACACCCTCTGTAGAACTCGTCTGTCCTGCATGGTGCTGTTCCCGAACCAGGTCGTGATGTTTCCCGTCAGGATGCTCTCTATGGTGCAGGAGTGGAAGTTCCTGAGCACCTTGGAGGGCAGTCTAAAATCTGTCAAGTGTCTGATGTGGTACAGACACTGCCGGGCCTTTTTCACCATGGTGTTGATGTGACAGGACCATGACAGGTCCTGAGTGATGTGAACACCGAGGCATCTGAAGCTGTCCACTCTCTCCACTGGGCTCCTGTTGATGACAGTGATCTGGTAGTTCCTCTCCTGCTTTGTACAAAAGTCCACTATCAGCTCCTTTGTCTTGCTGACGATCAGGAGGAGATTGTTCCTCTGGCACCAGTTCTCCAGATTTCCAATCTCCTCTAGGTAGGCCGCCTCATCATTGTTCAAGTTCAATTTATATGTATAGCACATTTACTGACCAAAGTGCTTCACATTAAAACATACTCATAAAACACACCCCAAAAACAATAAACACAAAAGTAGCACAACCTAGTGGAATTAATATGCTAAGGAAAAAAATTAGTTTTGAGCAAGGACTTAAAAGAGGATAGAGAAGTTGCCAGTCTGATCTCTAAAGGCAAAGTATTCCAAAGTTGAGGCCCTGCTACCGCAAACGCCCGTGCCCCTCTACGCTTGAGCCTCACGTGTGGGACTACTAATAAAGCCTGATCACATGATCTTAGTGTTCTAGAAGGAGAGTAAGGGTGAAGAAGATCGGAGACGTAAACTGGTGCTAGGTTGTGTAACGATTTATACGCAAAGAGGAGGATTTTAAAATTAATTCTCTGAGAGACTGGCAGTCAGTGTAGATCTTTCAGAATCGGAGTGATGTGATCATGTTTATGACATTTACGAAGAAATCTTGCTGCTGCATTTTGGACAAGCTGTAAGCGAGCAATTTGAGATTTGGAGATACCGCAATATAATGAATTGCAGTAATCTAGACGAGCCGTAATGAATGCATGAACCACCATTTCTAGAGTTTTGGGGGTGAGGAAGTGTTTCATTTTGGCGAGTAGTTGAAGCTGATAAAAACTGGATCCAATAACGGAGGCAATATATTTATCAAATTTTAGATGCTGGTCAATGAGAACACCCAGGTTACGCACCTGTGATGATCTGAAGACAGATAAACTGTCCAGATCAGGGCTAAAACTCTGAGAGTTCTCATTAGGACTAAAAACAATTACCTCGGTCTTGTCTTCATTTAGAAAGAGAAAGTTTTGAGCTAGCCATGATTTAACCTCCTCTAAACACTGCAAAAGATTAGTAGTTGCAGTAACGTTCTTTCTTTTGATGGGAAGATAAATTTGATTATCATTTGCATAGAAATGGAAAGATACATCATATTTTCGTAAGATAGAACCCAGAGGTAGCATGTAGAGAGAGAACAAAGATGGAACCAGAATAGAGCCTTGTGGAAGGCCACAGGTCAGAGGTGGGTAAATTACCCATCTTTACTAAAAACTTTATATCAGACAAATATGACTGAAACCATTTCAAAACATTCGCTTTTAGACCCACCCAAGACTCTAATCTAGATAGTAGTAGTATAGAGTCCGCCGATAGATCCAGGAGAAGCAGAATCACAGAGTCTCCAGAGTCAGTGGAGACATAAATATCATTTAACACTCTCAGAAGGGCGGACTCTGTACTATGGGCAGACTTAAAACCAGATTGAAAAACCTCGTGAATACCCATGTTAGTCACAAAACATTGTAATTGGTCCAGCACAATTTTCTCCAAAACCTTAGAAACAAAAGGTAAGACAGAGATAGGCCGAAAATTCTTTAGAGCAGAGGAATCCAGGGACGGCTTCTTGAGCAGAGGAGTAACAGTAGCTACCTTAAGATTGGCCGGAATACAGCCCATTTGAGGACATTTATTGATAAAGGATACCAAGCCTGGCCCAATCGAATCCAGAATTGAACTTAGGAATCTTGGGTGGATGATATCGTTAGAGCAAGAAGAGGGTCAATGAGGGTCAATTGAGGCCTGTCAATGACCTGCTTCAAAACCTGGAAATTGATGGGTTCAAAAACCTCCCAAAAAGTAGAAGACAGACAGAAGGCATGGTAGGTGAGTCCTTTAATGTTAAGGTAGGGCAAATGCCAAGTCTTAGGGTTTTAATTTTGTCATTAAAGAATCTCAAGGAGCCTTTGCAAACAGCATCAGAAGCAACAGTCAAGGTATTAGCCAAAGGATTAACAACAGACTGAATAATTGAAAACAAACCCTTAGGTTTAGAGTGATTTGTTTCAATAATATTAGAGAAATATGCAGCTTTTGCAGATTTAGCAGCAGATTGGTAAGATGTAAGCGAATCTTTAAATAATTGAAAAGAAATATGCAACCTGTGCCTTTATGCAGATTTGTCTTAGAAGATGAATCTCAGCGTTTTGCCACTGTTAAGATTTTGGTTTCTTCTTATGAGGTTTGAGGGGGGCAGTTATATTAGCTGCCTCAAGCCAGGCAGAATTGAAGAGGCTAAGATGTTGATCAGCATCCAAGTCCAATAATGGTTGATCCAAGTGCATCTCTGAGCAAAGTTCAGTAAAGCACAAGTTGAAGTTTGACCTAAACTGTGGAGAATAGAACCGAAACAGAGTAGCAGATGCATTAGAAAAGTGAGAAAGATCAGGAAGAGACAGTGAAAATAATATGGGTTCATGGTCGGAGAGCAGAAAGTCTGAGAGCACAATATCAGTCACATCAAGTCCATAAGAGAGCACAAGATCCAGCGTATGTCCCTGAATGTGAGTAGAGCTGTTGATCCACTGAGTGAGATTAAAAGCGTCAATAAGATTGAGGAAATCACGTGAGAGTGGATTTGACGGGCAGCAAACATGGATATTAAAATCGCCTACCAACACAAAACGGTCACAGGTTGTGGCAATATTGCCAATAAATTCAGTAAACTGCTGTATAAAATCCTTAGTGGAGTGAGGCGGGCGGTAAATTACCCCTAAACCGACAGGCCCATTCCAGTCTAAGTAAAGAAGCTGAGCTTCAAAACTTGAGAAGGCCATTGCGGAACCCAGCCTGCATCGTGCAGAAAAGGAGTTCTTTAAAATAGTTACAATCCCACCTCCACGCCGACATAAGCTGGGGGAGTTAAAAAATGTACAGTCAACAGGGACCAAATCCGCAAAAGGAGTTAAATCACCCACCTTTATCCAGGATTCCGTGATGAACATAAAATCCAGGATGTGAGAAGAATAAAAATCATTTAATAAAAAGGTCTTGTTCACCAGGGAGCGAGCATTTATTAATGCCAACTACGGTGCGGGAATAATAACAGAGGATGAGGACGCTCTACTCAGTGAGCGCAGATTTCCGTGCGTTACTCCATGTTGATGGTAGCCGAGGCCAACCCGGCGGAGACCGGTACCAACAACCGGACTCAAATGCAGGGGGAAAACTGGACGAAGCCATCGGTAAACCTGATCCAGCGGGCGCCAGATAGTAGAGCCACCATAAAACGAGGCACGGGGGGAACCGATAGAAAACCAGCCCGCCGATCGGCTTTCATCTTTATGATAAAACCACCACGGTTGCCCCGTTTCCTCCTCCGCTTTCTCCGCAAGATGTTAGGGGGCCAGTGGTAAACACAATCCAGGATATCCGTTCGAAGCGACTCATGTTGTTTATCAAAAAAGCGGTCCACCTCTAAGTTGTAGATCATAGTAGTCTCAGCAACCAAGATACGGATATCCAAAAGTGCTTGACGGTCGTAAGTTAGACGCGTGCAGCAGGTCAGCAACAGAGGTAAACCCAACAGCCAAACAAGCAACCAGAAGAGCAAAAGACGGCATGCCACATACACCGGCGCCATCTTGGTTCCATTGTTGGTGATCAGTCCGACCACGACGGTGTCGTCAGCAAACTTGATGATGGTGGTGGAGTTGGTAGTGGCCACACAGTCGTGGGTGTACAAAGAATACAGCAGGGGGCTCAGAACACAACCCTGGGGGGCTCCAGTGCTGACAGTGAGTGTAGCTGAGACTGCCAGTCAGGAAATTGGAGATCCACTGACACACTGATGAGCTGAGTCTCAGTTGATCCAGCTTGGTGGTGAGTGTGGAGGGAATTATGGTATTAAATGCAGAGCTGTAGTCGATGAAGAGCATTTTAACATAATTCCCTTTCCTAGTGTCCAGGTGAGTATAGTAAGTGATGTGTGGAGGAGATGAGAGATTGCATCGTCTGTGGAGCGGTTCTGATGGTATGAAAACTGTAGCGGGTCCAGTGTGTCGGGTAGTGAAGAAATGATGAAGTCTCTGAGCAGGCGTTCAAAGCACTTCATTACTACTACTTTGAGCACTTTTGGTAAGTCCTGGCCACTGCGGACCACAGACATGAGACAAGAGTTGCAGTTTTGGATTTCCTCTAACCCAGTCATCTAGATATCAAAATTTGGATAATTTCACAGTAGCTACAGTAACAATGGTATGTGGCAGTGGGTGGGATATATTATAATTGTAATGTCTAGATAATGATTAAAGCAACTCCAAACGTGCAGCAAAAAAATGGTCCAAGGAAGGTAAACCAGTGAACTGTCGACAGGACCATGGGCAGCCAAGACTTCCTAATGAACATAGGGAGTGAAGGCTGGACGATGTAGTCTGATCCAGTAGAAGTGCAACTGTAACTCAAACTGCTAAGAAGGTTAATCCTCATTCTGATGCATCGGATTTCCATAACTATTATTGTTGCTAAAGTTCAGGTCCATATGTAAATACACTCACCACAAAAAGGCAAACCTAATACCTTATATGGATCACTTTCAACCCAGATCACGACTGAACTACAAGAGCAACATTTACAGGCACGCACATGATTATGGCATACTAACATACACTCAAAAAAATGAACATGGCTATCTGTTACATGTACTAAAATGTAATATGTGTTTTGTACATAATAATTTCATGTTTCCAAGCTAAACATGAATAAGTTATGTTGTATTTGCATGAAATTCAACAACTTAACATGTACTAGATTCAATCATGTTGAGATAAACCAACGAGATCTTGTCAATACGAAAACCGGAAATAGCAAAACCGGAAATATCGCGAGAAGATATCGCGAGAAGAGAACACGAGAAGACAAACGTTGGCGGGCTTGTGGAAAAGGTAAGCAGGAATTAATTCCCATCTTTCTAGAAACTAAACGAAATACTGAACATAAATGTCACCTGTTGTTTACCGATGTTTATTCATGTTATTTTGGTTTAAGTTATTTCTTGTATTTTTAATCACACTTAAAATACCGACGGTTATATGCACGTGCTTAATCTGCAGTTCAGTTCTGGTTTGGGGGCGGCGCGGTGGTGTAGTGGTTAGCACTGTCGCCTTGCACCTCCAGGGTCTGGGTTCGATTCCCCGGCCAGGTTCGATTCCCATCTCTGTGTGCATGGAGTTTGCATGTTCTCCCCGTGCTTGGTGGGTTTCCTCCGGGTACTCCGGTTTCCTCCCACAGTCCAAAGATATGCAGGTTAGGCTAATTGGCGTTCCTAAAAAAATTGCCCGTAGTGTGTGATTGGGTGTGTATCTGTGTGTGCCCTGCGATGGGATGGGCTCCAGGTCCCCCGCGACCCTGAACACAGGATTAAGCGGTATAGAAGATGAATGAATGAGTTCTGGTTTGGGTCTGTTCTCATGAGTTGTGAAGCGCGAGGAACAAAGTATAAATATTAAGTATCATGAATTTTAATTGAATATCTATCTCTGTATGAAAAATCGCAGGAATTTGTGACTGAAAGTGTCCTGTCTGCATCTGACTTCAGGAGTTTCCTGACCAACGTATCTAACGGTCATATTTAAAAGTCATAACGTACAGTTATAAAGTACAAAACGTTTCTGTTGGTGTTTTTTTTTATTTATTATTACTTATTTGTGGTATTTTATGTTTTGTACATCTTTTCAAATTGAGACCTCATTTGTAAGTTGCTCCTGGTGTAAAATAAAAATATCCATTTTATCCCGTTTGTCTCTTTCCTTCCTTCACAGAATGCTGTTGAACAGGGCTTGAAATTTAAATTTACTTGAGTTGGAACAACTTAATTTACAACTGAAAAATTTGTTGTACCAACCCTATTCATTTATGTTAATAGTATTAAATTATGTTGGACGCAGCTGTAGTAAATAAGTTAAATGAACCTAATAACATTACTTTGACGGAACCTAAAAACATTAAGTTGGGCCAACAAAATTGCTTAATGCTGAACGAAAGCCAATAAATCAGGTGGAAATTCTTTCCATAATTTAATTATGTTCATTCAACGAGTTATTTTTTTGAGTGCATGATGCATAAAGTGGACCATACCATACCATACCAATTTATTTCTAAAGCACTTTAAAACAACAGCAAAGCTGGCCAAAGTGCTGTACAAAAAGTCAACATTTAGGCCATAAAAACATAGCAACAAAATAACATACTACTACTAATAGTCATAATAAAATACTGATAATAAAAGTAACAACAGAATATAAAACACAAAACATCTCAATAAAATAATTCACACTGGGTTGAAGGCCAGAGAGTAAAAATTATTTTTTAAACGAGATTTAAAAACAGCCACTGATGGAGCTTGTCGAAAAAGTAAAGGTGACTCATTCCATAGTTGAGGAGCAGCTACTGAAAAGGCTCGATCACCTCGAAGTTTGCATCGGGTTTTTGGGATTTGGAGAAGCAGCTTGTCAGTAGACCTGAGAGAGCGATATGGCACATATAGGTGCAGCAATTCCACCAGATAGGCTGGAGCAAGACCATGTAAACACAAATAAAAGAATTTTAAAACGGATCCGAAAATACACTGGAGCCAGTGAAGGGAAGCCAAGATTGGGGTAATATGCTCTCATCTGCCTGTACCAGTTAAAAAACGAGCTGTGGCATTTTGCACCAACTGTAGGCGAGCCATAGCAGTGTGGCTGATTCCGAAGAATAAAGCATTACAATAGTCAAGACGAGAGGTTATAAAAGCATGGACAACTGATTCCAGGTCCCGCCTTGACAATATAGGCTTAATCTTTGCTACTCGCCTCAAATGGAAAAATCAGGATTTTACAACAGCATTTACTTGACTATCCATTTTTAGAGTAGGATCCATTTTAATACCCAAATTTATAATCAAGGCTTTCTCAAATGGGGCCAAGGAGGAGAGGTCAAAGCGAGGAGATTTGCGGAAGCCATTGGGTCTCAACAACATAACTTCTGTCTTTTCCTCATTCAAGAAATTAAATGGCAACCATCTTTTAACTTCAACAAAGCAGTCCAGAAGAAGCTTGACAGAACATGCACCACTGTGCTTTAATGGGAGTTAAACCTGACAGTCATGTGCATAAAAATGAAAGGAGATGTTATATTTCCGGAAAATAGCTCCGAGTGGGAGCAAATACAAAGAAAATAAATGTGGACCAAGAATGGAGCCTTGTGGTACCCCCCAAGGAAGGGCAGCAGAGTTGGAAGTGAAGCCATCTATACTGACACAGAAGGTTCTATTAGAGAGGTAGGACCTAAACCACTGCAAGGCTGAGCCTGTAATGCCCACCCACTGTTCCAACCTGGATAAAAGAATCTCATGGTCTATGGTGTCGAAAGCCGCTGTTAAATCTAGAAGCACAATTAGTACAGAGTCTCCGGAGTCGATTGCTATGAAAATGTCGTTAAAAACTCTTAAAAGAGCAGACTCAGTGCTGTGGCTAGTTTTAAACCCAGACTGAAACACTTCCAAAATTGCCTGTTCATCAAGGAAAGGCTGCAATTGCAAATATACAATTTTTTCCAGAAGTTTGGCCAAAAAAGGTAGCTTGGAGATAGGCCTAAAATTTGACAAAACAGAAGGATCTAGGCCAGACTTTTTTAGCAAGGGTTGCCCCACAGAATGTTTACTTTTACATTTACATTTAGGCATTTGGCAGACGCTCTTATCCAGAGCGACTTACATTTTTATCTCATTACACAACTGAGCACTTGAGGGTTAAGGGCCTTGCTCAAGGGCCCAACAGTGGCAACTTGGTGGTTGTCGGGTTTGAACCTGGGATCTTCCGAACCATAGTCCAATGCCTTAATCACTGAGCTACCCCTGTTTAAAAATTTTCGGCATCACACTAGAAGCTAAACTGCTATTAATTATAGCAAGAATAAAAGGACCCAAAGTGGGGAAAACTTCCTTAACAAAATTAGGAGGGGTAACATCAGAAGGAGACCCAGATGGCTTACTACTGGAAACCAGATCCTCTAAAAAAGTAAGGGAGACAGGCTCAAAATGCTCAAACACATTCATACAATAAAATAAGGGATCTGATGTGTTTAACCTTATCCATAAAATAGTGAAGAAATTCATCACAGGTTTCCATAGAAGCCTTTAAAGGGACAGGTTCATGAGCATTAAGAACAGAGTTCAATGTGTTAAAAAGAATACGAGGGTAATAATAGTTAGAAACAATAAGATTCGAAAAAAACGCTGTTCTAGCGGCTTTCAGAGCGTTTTGATAATGACACCAGCTTCCTCTCAACATTTCCAATGACACCTGTAACCTGTCCTTTTTCCACCTCCGTTCAGCTCTCCTGCATTCCCTTCTAACAACACGGGTATCATCATTTAGCCATGGCTCTGATCTAACCTTTGATCGTCTGATTTTTAAGGGAGCTGTCGAATCCCATGCGATTTGACTGGCAGAATCAAATTGGAATATTAGCTCCTCAGTGCTGAGCAATGCTGAGGATTGTAAATCCCAATCACAAGTGAAAATCGCAGAGAAATGAGTAGCGGAGGTGAGATTAAAGACACGGCAGTGCCGAACCGAATCACAAGAGAGAAAGGTACAAAATCAAATAAGACAGGCATATGGTCTGAAAATGCAGCATCCGCAATTTCCTCATTGAGGACAGATAAGCCACGAGACAGTAAAAAATCCAATGTGTGCCCACATTTCTGAGTGGGACCATTGACAGACTGAATAAAGTTAAAAGAGTCCACTAAACCTAAAAAGTCCTTTACCAGAGGCTTGTCAGGACAGCACACATGAATATTAAAATCCCCAACAATTACCACTTGATCATATCCAATCCATCACAACACTCTAGAAAATGTGCCAGATGATTTGGTTATACCTTTTTTATCTACTTAATCATCTTGGGGGTGGAAAATGTGTTTTGCGCAGGAAATAAGAACTGGACACCTTTTAAACACTGTAATGTTAACATTAGGGCTCATCTAAACAATACGCGAAGCTCTCTATGTATCCAGTGATTATTCAATTCAATTCAATTTTATTTGTATTAACTCTTTTAACAATTGACATTGTCTCAAAACAGCTTTACACAATCAAAATAATTATTTAAGTTGTATGGAATGTGAATGTGTATGAATCAAAATGGTCAGATTGTCCCTGGTGAGCAAGCCTAGGGCGACAGTGGCAAGGAAAAACTCCCTGAGATGGTAATAGGAAGAAACCTTGAGAGGAACCACACTCAACAGGGAACCCATCCTCATCTGGGTGAAACAGATACCAGGAAATGATCTGCATTTATACAGTGTGTTAGGTGGCAGGCAGGTTCAGCTATAATAGTTGATCTTAATTGATTTTAAAATGGAGTCCAGGTAGTTATTGGAGACTCAGATAGACTTGTAGAAAGTTCCAGTCCTGAACTATCGAATTGTCAAGTCCTCAGAGAAACAGCTGCTAACACCAGTCGAGGCCAGAACCATCTTCTAAGTAGAGAGAATGATCCCCAGACACCAGACGCATCCCAAAGACACACACGGGGCATCCATGCGACGAGACCTCCAACCAGAAGCGGGGCACCAGGATGGGTCAGACAGGTCCAGAGGTCAGAGGGAGTCTGGATCACTGGCAGCTCAGGAATGACATGTGTAGCTCGACAGAGAGAGAGAGAGAGAGAGAGAAAGTGAAAGGGGGAGACAGGGGGAGAGAGGAAAGAGAAAGAGGGGGAGAAAGAGATTAGACTGTTTGAAATTATGGAGTTTGTCATACAGATGTCGCCCTTAAAACCCTGCGTGTTTTCCCGCGGGATGCCGCAATTTAGCGCGCGGCGTGCTGCGTCTTGCCGGAGGCAACATTCGGGAATTTTAAATAAATGTGTTGCGCTTCACTGAATATCCGCCAGATGGCGCATGGAAGGACTTTATCTAAAAGCCGGACCAAGTACAACAATGAATGTAAGGACGCGGATGAACAGTGCTGAAGCGAACATGAATTTTATTTTGTTTTATAATAGATCTTTCATGATGAATGAGTGTATATGTGCTTCACATTATCAAACACAGGCAAAGGAGACAGAAATTATTGAGGGATCCACTGCAAAAAGTAAACCTATTTTAATGTGTTTTTTTTTTCTCATTCCATTAGTAAAAAAAATAATTTGCTCTTTTTAACTGAAGTGTCTAATTTATGCTTATGGGTGAATCTTTTTTTTTTTTTTTTTTTTTTTTTTTAGTATAATGCTGTTTACAGCAGGAAACCAAAGTGAAATATTTCATTTTGATCAAGGTACTCTTATTAGGTTGAGTGTGATTTGCGCATGCGCAGTCTTTAGACCATAGTTTTGCCGGTATAATTTTATTTCCGCCTCAAACCGGAGCATGACGTGTTAGGGAATCAGAACGGACACAAGTGCAGGTCTCCTTCAAGATTTTATTGGTTGCAGGTATGCCTTGACTCAGACAGAAAAGGAAAAAAATAAATAAATTAATAAATAAATAAATAAATAAAAATACAAAAATAAGATCAGGAACAAGCTGCACTGCTTTCTTCTTTTCTTTTCCTTTTCTTTAAAGCAAAACCCAGGAGCGCCAACGTCCCAAAAGGGGAAAAAACAAAAACCACTCCGTAGAGGAAAAGGGGCCTTAACCAGGAGACGAGGCTGTAGTTCCTTTGGCGGCCAGCAGGGGGCGATAGGACCGAAGTCCGCTGAACTGCACGGCCGCGAAGAAGAGCAAGAGCCGGCCGGCTTCGGGACGGGAAACTGCAGTGCAAATTCAGAAAAGAAAAACAGGATCCAGCCTGGGTGCAAAAGGACAAAAAACCACGGGAGAGAGGAGGGAAAAAATAGGTGGAAAACAGGACCGACGGATACTGGCTTGGAGCCAAAATAAACTCTACATACAGGACTAGACAGAACAAGAAACGGACAGGCGATACAGCTAGCGACATGGGACAACGATCTGACACAGGACGATGGACAAGAGGGAATAAATAGGGCGACTGATTACAACGAAAACGAGGGGAACAGGTGAGTGAAATCATCTTGATAGAGTGATAGGGAGGAAGTGGGAGGGATGGTGGTGATGTCACAGACACGAGCACATGGCGAAGGATCAAAACAAACACCATGTGCTAGAATAGACATGTAAAGACTGGGAGAGAGGAAAGGAGAAAAGAAAAAAGATTTAAATCTTAATGATCAGACCGGGGTCTTGACAGTACCCCCCCCCCCATGGGCGCCACTAGGCGCCCCCAGGGAGGGGCTCACCTCGTCGTCGACAGAGGTCCACGACCAGCGCCCGATCCAGAACATCCCGGGCCGGAATCCAACTCCTCTCCTCTGGACCATAGCCCTCTCAGTCCACTAGATACTGAAAACCCCGACCTCTGCGACGGACGTCCAGCAACCTCCTAACAGTGTATACTGGGGAGCCATCCACTAGACGAGGGGGAGGGGGGGTCGGAGCAGAAGGGGCAAGAGGGGAGGAATACACAGGTTTAACCCTAGAAACATGAAATACTGGGTGTACCCGACCAAGCGTGGAAGGAAGCTTGAGCCGGATCGCCACTGGGTTCAAGACCTTTGTGATCCGGTACGGACCAATGAACTTGGGAGCCAACTTGCGCGAGACCACCCTGAGAGGCAAGTCCTTGGTAGAAAGCCATACCCTTTGACCACAAACATAGTTAGGGGCAGGAGGTCGGATTGTGGGATGCCAGGCAGCGGAGAGCACGTACCAAATCCTGGTTAGCCCGCTCAGACTGCCCATTGGTCTGGGGGTGGAATCCAGATGACAGACTCGTTGAGGCCCCGATCTGTCTGCAAAATTCCTTCCAAAACCGAGAGACGAACTGTGGGCCCCTATCAGAGACCACGTTTACCGGAAGACCATGAATCCGGAATACTTGGTCAACCACCACCTGAGCAGTCTCTTTGGCGGAGGGGAGCTTGGGGAGAGGGATGAAGTGGGCTGCTTTGGAGAAGCGGTCCACCACCGTGAGAATGACGGTGTTGCCCCTTGACTCGGGGAGGCCCGTGACAAAATCAAGAGCTAGATGTGACCACGGGCGGGCGGGGATGGGTAATGGGCGAAGAAGACCAACGGGAGGCGAAGGTGAACTCTTGTTCTGGGCGCAAACTGAGCAAGCTGCCACGAACTGCCTGACATCCTTGGTCATGGTGGACCACCAAAATCGCTGACGGATGGAGGCCAACGATCTCCGAACTCCTGGGTGACAAACCAGTCTGGATGAGTGACACCACTGGATGACTTTGGAGCGCAGTCTCAAAGGGACATACAGCTTGCCCGCTGGAACCCCTCTGGGTACACGGCACTTCTGCAGGGCCTCCTGAACCTCCCTCTCGACGTCCCATGAGAGCGCAGCCACCACCATGCCCTTGGGCAGGATGGTGTCGACGGAGGTCTCCTTCTCAGGGGTCTCAAATAGCCGAGAAAGGGAGTCCGGTTTGGTGTTTTTAGACCCAGGCCTGTAAGAGAGTGTAAAATTAAAACGGCTAAAGAAAAGGGACCAGCGGGCCTGTCTGGAATTTAGTCTCCTGGCCGAGTTGATGTATTCTAAATTCTTGTGGTCAGTCCAGACCATGAATGGTTGGACTGCGCCCTCCAGCCAGTGACGCCACTCACCCAAAGCCAGTCTGACTGCCAACAACTCCCGATTACCTATGTCGTAATTCCGCTCAGTGGGGTTCAGGCGGTGGGAGAAGAAGGCGCATGGATGCACCTTCCCATCCCGAAGAGAGCGTTGTGACAGGACCGCACCAACTCCAACATCTGAAGCGTCCACCTCAACGATAAACTGTAGTTCAGGATCTGGAGTAGACAAGACAGGAGCAGAGACAAACCGGGACTTTAATTTATCAAAGGATTCCTGGGCCTCATTACTCCATTTAAACAGTACCTTTGGAGAAGTGAGCGCTGTTAAGGGTGCAGCCATCTGACTGAAGTTCCGGATGAAACGCCGATAAAAGTTGGCGAACCCCAGGAACCGCTGCAGAGCCTTCCGAGAGTCAGGAGTTGGCCACTCAGCTACCGCCCTTATCTTAGCAGGGTCGGCTCTGATCTCACCCGCCGAAATCACGAACCCCAGGAACGAAACCGACCTTGCATGGAAGACACACTTCTCCGCTTTCACGAATAGTTGGTTCTCCAAAAGCCGTTGCAACACCTGGCGGACATGCTGAGTGTGTACCTGCAAAGAGGGAGAAAATATCAGGATGTCATCTAGGTACACAAAGACAAATTGATTTACCATGTCTCTCAGCACATCGTTGACCAGGGCCTGGAAGACAGCAGGAGCATTGGTCAGACCAAATGGAAGGACCCGGTATTCAAAGTGTCCCGTGGGTGTGTTGAAAGCTGTCTTCCACTCATCTCCCTCCCGAATGCGGATAAGGTGGTAGGCATTGCGCAGGTCAAGCTTGGTGAAGACCTTGGCTCCCTGCAAAAGTTCGAAAGCTGAAGACATAAGAGGGAGGGGATACCTGTTCTTAATGGTAATGTCATTCAGCCCACGATAGTCAATACAGGGACGCAGGGAACCATCTCTCTTCTTGACAAAGAAGAACCCCGCACCCGCAGGAGAAGAGGAGGGGCGGATGAGGCCGGCTTTGAGTGATTCGTTAATATAGGTGTCCATGGCCTCTCTTTCCGGACCTGAAAGGGAATACAAGTGACCCTTGGGCGGAGAAGTGCCTGGGAGGAGCTCAATGGCGCAGTCATAAGGGCGATGAGGAGGCAAGGACATGGCCCGGGACTTGCTGAACACCAGCCGCAGGTCGTGGTACCCCGCCGGGACCCCGGACAGATCAGCAACCTCCACCTGCAACACAGGACAAACAGAACCAGAAAAAGGGGCAGGACCAAGACAAGAAGCAAGACAATTTTGGCTCCAAGACAGGACAGAATTTCCAGACCAATCAACGTGAGGGCCATGTTGTACCAACCAGGGGTGCCCCAACACTATAGGAGCACTAGGGGAGTCCAGAAGGTACAACGTGGTCTCCTCACGGTGATTGCCTGAGACCACTAGGCTAACTTTGGGTGTCTGGTGAGAAACAGTAGTAATTAAGGTCCCATTTAAGGACCGGGCAGGGATAGGTTCAGGCAAGGGAATAGCTGGAATACCCAAACTTGCAGCTATCGAACTGTCCATAAAATTGCCCTCAGCCCCTGAATCGACCAAGGCCGAGCATGACTGTGAAGTCTCCCCAAACTGAACTAAGACAGATAAAAGTGTGCGAGAGGAGGGGGATTGTAAAAAAGGAATAGCGCTCACCAGGATCCCCCGCTTCACTGGTGAGCCTTGGCTTTTGCTGGGCAGGCTGCGGCAAAGTGGCCTGGCTTGCCACAATAGAGGCACAGGCCTTTGGTCAGACGCAGTTGTTTTTCCTGGGGTGTTAGACGGAGGCGTCCCAGCTGCATGGGTTCAGGTTCTGGCAGGTCAACGGTCGCCACAGGGGGGTTAGAACCCTCCACCCTGCTAGAGGAACGGACCATCCGGCGCTGGTGCCGACGACAGAGACGAGCCTCGATGCGGAGTGCCAGGTCGATGAGGTCTTCAAGGTCGTGGGGCAGGTCATGAGTGGCCAGTTCATCCTGGATATCCTCCTCGAGCCCTGCCCGGAACATTGCCCGACAGGCGGCCTCATTCCAGTCACAGGAGGCTGCTAAGGTCTTGAACTGAATGGCAAACTCTGTGACTGAGCGACCTGCCTGACGGAGCCGTGCGAGCTTGTCCGCTGCTTCCTGTCCTCTGACGGACCTATCAAAAAGCTTCAACATCTCCTGTCGAAGCTCGTTAAATGAGTCACAACATGGGGCTCTGGACTCCCAGACAGAAGTTCCCCATTCACGGGCCTTGCCTGTAAGAAGAGTCAAAACAAATGCCACCCTTGTCTCTTCTGCTGCAAATGTGCGCGGCTGGAGGGCGAACACTACCGAACATTGTGTCAGGAAGGCTCGGCAGGAGTTAGGGTCCCCATCATAGGGAGGTGGGTTGTTGCAGCGGGGCTCATGATCGTGACGTGAGGAGAGGTGGACAGAACCTGCTTGAGCGGCCTCCCGCTGGAGTTCCTGGATGCGCGCCGTGAGGTCTGCCACCTGGGTGGCGAGGAACTCGACCTCTCTCGTGGTGCTGGTCAAGCGGGTCTCATGCTGGCCTAGGAGCACCCCCTGTTGGGCTACTGCTGATCTGATGGGGTCTGGACCTGCTGTGTCCATGCTGGTCAGATCGTTCTGTTAGGGAATCAGAACGGACACAAGTGCAGGTCTCCTTCAAGATTTTATTGGTTGCAGGTATGCCTTGACTCAGACAGAAAAGGAAAAAAATAAATAAATTAATAAATAAATAAATAAATAAAAATACAAAAATAAGATCAGGAACAAGCTGCACTGCTTTCTTCTTTTCTTTTCCTTTTCTTTAAAGCAAAACCCAGGAGCGCCAACGTCCCAAAAGGGGAAAAAACAAAAACCACTCCGTAGAGGAAAAGGGGCCTTAACCAGGAGACGAGGCTGTAGTTCCTTTGGCGGCCAGCAGGGGGCGATAGGACCGAAGTCCGCTGAACTGCACGGCCGCGAAGAAGAGCAAGAGCCGGCCGGCTTCGGGACGGGAAACTGCAGTGCAAATTCAGAAAAGAAAAACAGGATCCAGCCTGGGTGCAAAAGGACAAAAAACCACGGGAGAGAGGAGGGAAAAAATAGGTGGAAAACAGGACCGACGGATACTGGCTTGGAGCCAAAATAAACTCTACATACAGGACTAGACAGAACAAGAAACGGACAGGCGATACAGCTAGCGACATGGGACAACGATCTGACACAGGACGATGGACAAGAGGGAATAAATAGGGCGACTGATTACAACGAAAACGAGGGGAACAGGTGAGTGAAATCATCTTGATAGAGTGATAGGGAGGAAGTGGGAGGGATGGTGGTGATGTCACAGACACGAGCACATGGCGAAGGATCAAAACAAACACCATGTGCTAGAATAGACATGTAAAGACTGGGAGAGAGGAAAGGAGAAAAGAAAAAAGATTTAAATCTTAATGATCAGACCGGGGTCTTGACATGACGTTGAAACAAGTAAGGAAGGATATCAGAACCTGTATTTTAGTTACTGTTAGTTAAAGCCCCTGATTAAACTTAAATCTAATCCATTCACAAAGGACATTTCTGCTTCAAACCGTGTCACATGACCTCATGACGCAGCATTTTCACAGACTGAATCACATGCGGGTGGAGATTCTCAAAGAAAACTCCTTTAAACCAGGTAAGAAAGCAAACCCATGTCATTTCTATATTAAATGTATCTCTTCTATGAGCAAATTCATGATTTATGTCAGGAACAACTACTTTGTAGATTGAGTTTTGTGTCCGTGTTTGCTACTGTAGCTAAAACCACCTATATTACCTGCATTAGCTAACTAACGTGGTGATTTTCAAAAACACCGGAGTTTATACAGTAAGTCAGCGGCGCCGAAGAAAATAATTATATTTAAGTACCGTTGGTTAACGATGTAAAAATTAATAGGAAAGTGACGTAAACATAGAACAAGCTAATTTGGAGTGAGTGCTGTTTGTAGTGTACTGCTTTCTATATTTTATACACACTGTAATTAAGATTTGCTAACATAAGAACTTGAGCCAGTCCAATTTTTGTTTTTACCTTTTTTTTTTTTTTTTTTTAAAGATCAGTAATGAGTTTCTGAGAATTATATCTGCTCCACTTCAAGCAAGATTACTGGTTTCCTTGGACAAGCAACACTACAAACTAATTGAGATCATCAGAAACTAGGGAGGAACCCGTCAGAGAGAAGACCAGAGATATAATCTTCATCTTCAAGTTCTTGATCTGGTATGTATGGTACGGTTCAGGACCAGGGAGGGAGCCGGAGACAGCAGAACAAAGAGATGATATTGCCAGCACCAGCACAGGGAGCACAGTTTTTAGTTTAGATCTCATGTTTACATTTTATTGTATGTTGATGGCTTGACTGTAAACAACAAACAATGCAATAAATGTATAAAAATATATATATATTTATTGTCTCTTTCCAGGACCAGGCATATCGTTCAATTATTTTTTGGCCAAATAGGCAGTCGTAACAAGAGGTGAGGGCGCGCGCGTCATCACATGTGCTTAGCCGACTCTGCGTTCACCGTAAACTTCAATATACATAGACGTTTATATTTTTGTTTATTTGTATATGTATGTTATTAATTATAATTTTTTAGAGATTGTATGTGCGTGCACGGAGAGTATGTGTTGATAAGTTTATGTGGATAAGTTGATAAGTGTATCAGAAAGCATTAAAATGTTCATTTGAATTAAAATGACACACACACGTCTGTGTATACAGTATATCAATTACATATATATCAATTTCATTAGTTCGTTCATTCTATTTGAAGCTTCGGATGTTTTTTTTTTTTTGGTTTGGTTAGATTAGTTCTGAACTCGCTTCCTTGAAACTATCGCTAAAACAATGACACACACACATAGACACACACACAGACACACACACTCCCCTGAGCCCTCTGGAAACATCCAATCACCGTCGGTATACAAATAAGTCAAGACGTAGCCTAACGTGGTGTCCTGTCGGATTTCAGTGGTCACGGAGTGGGAAGACTTTGAAGAAGCTGCAGTGACAGTGAACAGCTGAACAACTTCACTTTTCCGTTTACCTCTGAGGAAAAAAAGCTGTATTTTGTTTGTTTATGTCTAGAATTTTTATAGTAGTAAGAGAGAGTTATAGTTTGGTCTGTATTGTTCTTCGCACCCTTGTAGAGAATAAATAAATGAATAACACCTTCATATCCCCTCTCAAGAGTGTCATAGTCCATTGTTAGTTTTAATGATCTGGCTGAAACTAATTATCACTACATAAGTACCCTAACACCATTGATCATGAGTCTCAGCTGAACCTAATTCTATACTTGTAACAGAAAATGTAGATGCAGATTCCAAATGTGTATTTATATAATAGATAGATAGATAGATAGATGTGTGTGTGTGTGTGTGTGTGTGTAGGCTCTACGCAGGGGCAAGAGAGGGCAGCGCACCCTTAAATGTCTGCACATGTTAATATATTCCTAAAATGTATATATTACAAGTTGATGAACTGATCTGCGGTAGCGATGACGTCACAGTCCGACAGCTTTAGAATGATGTTTGATCAGGTCTACTGTATATTCTGAACATAGAACTGCAAAATGTCTGATACAGTACTTTGGGGGAAACAAAGACTTAAACTGTTAAGTAATAACATTATTAATAACAAATATGTAATAGTTTTGATATTTGAAAATTTTTTATTTTAATGTAAAAGGGCTATCTATCTAATGTAAAAGGACTACTATAAGGTGTATCCGGGTTGTTTAATGAACTTTAAGCAAAAAGACAACATGTATTCATCTGTTTTATATAAATTACTGTTTTAACTTTGACTAGTTTTGGAAGAATAAATTGAATTGTTAAAGTCATGTTTTGCGTGTTTTAATTTTGGGGGATTGTTTGGGTATTTAAAAATTGTTTAGTTGAACCAACAACTTCAATGGGCAAAAAATGGGACACAACTTTGTTTTAAATAGTCAAAGAGTTGGGCTGAAAATAATAAAAATAATTATTGATCATAGAAACAAATGAAACACTTGATTATATGTGTTTGTGATTGTGACCCATAATAATTTTTTCTCAGTATAAATAAATGTTTTGGGTTTTAAGAACTCCAAAAGAGCAACGACAAACTTGGTATTCTCCATTGAGGTTTCTCACCTTCCACTCCTGGTGTTAATTGCTCTGTGTGTGCGTGTGTGTTTTTGGCGGGGGGATGGGTGTGTGTGTGTTTTCGGCTGTTCAGCACTGTTCAACACAAGCACAGTTTTTGTCCTTAACTAAAATACTTCAATACGTTAATAATGAATTTATTTTGTTGAATAAGGTAATAAGCGATATTTAAACCAAACCAGTAAGTTAAGTAAGTGTTCCATACATTAAAGTACTGTGTATAACCAAGTGCCCTAGCAAACACAGTTACAGTACAGTTTACAGTACAAACAGAGTGTGTGCGCTGGGGGGATTGGAAGGTGAGTGAGAATACTCATTTACAAGACAAAAGACGGTCAGAGGCAGCGCCGTTCTAGACCAGACAACACGGGGTGGGGGGAGGGGGGCATCATGTTCGAGCACTGTTTTTACCTGGCCTTACTGTATAGTAACAGTATTGTATTTGCTGAATTGTGTTGAGGCACGCAAACCCCCAGACCACAATAAGGTGGCAATCCCTCAGGGGGAAACTAAAAAATAAATATATATATATATATATATATATATATATATATATATATATATATATATAATTATATAATAAAATATCCTTAATCCAGATTTTATCAATCAATGACATAACATTTATCTAAGCTGGATGGTCTAATTCTCAAAACCGTTTAACCTAAAGAAAAACATAAGACACTATAACTAGAATATTTACAAAACTGAAATGTTTTCTTATGAATAATAAAAAAAAACATTATAACTCAAAAAGATCATATTATGTTTATATATATATATTTTATAGTAACTGTAAGACTTAACACACTATAACTAAAATATTTACAAAACTGAAAGGTTGTCTTATGAATAATAAAAAATACAAACTAAATTAAAACAGATGGGCTGTTGAACAGATCATAATATGTTTTATGTTTTCTGATTATAAATGATATATGGGTTGATTTTAGAAAGGCTAAATCAAATAGCTAGTTTTGGTAATGTCAGTCCAGTAACTATACTATGTATAGTTACTGGATATAACTATACTAAGTAATTATAATATGAATTAATTAAGGGCAGGACCTAACCTAATGTTAATAATTTACACCATGATAACATTAGTATTCATGTTTTTGTATTTTTGTATTAACATTTTAAATGTTCAAATGAACGTTTCAGAGTATATAATTTGTCGTGTCATCTGTGATTGAGACCCATGAGTTAAATTGAAATATTTTTTATAGGTAGTAAGCCAGGTTTTAGTAACCTGCTTTAGTAATGGGCTCTAAAAGACAATGGAACATTACAGAACGTGCGAGTTGACGCCCATGCACAGATTAAAATGTTCATTTGAATTAAAATGACACACGCATGTCTGTGTGTGTGTGTGTATATATATATATATATATATATATATATATATATATATATATATATATATATATATATATATATATATCCTAAAAATGCTGGGTTAAAAACAATCTGGGTTGTTTTTAACCCAGCTGCTGGGTAAATATAGGACTAACTTAATGCTGGGTTAATTTAACCCAGCAAGATGGGTTAAATATTCAATCCAAATGCTAGGTCATATTTAACTATAATGCTGGGTTAATTCTACCACATAAATGGTTCAAATGTTCTACCAATATGTTTGGGGTTTGTTGGTTCATTTTAACTGGAATGTTGGGTTAATTCTACCTCACAAATAGGTTATTATTATTTTCATGTTTTACAGTGAATCTGTAAAAAAAACACCCATGTCTATTAAACAGTTAAATTATTTTGATATACTTGCCTATTACAAAAAAACATACATATATGCAATAAACACCATCCTATTACATGTTCTTAGAAAAAAATATTTATTTTTCAAAAGCACAAGAACAGATAATCAACAGCGACATCATTACTATACTATCATTGATAAGGGCGGGATGGAGTAATTGCACAAATAGACTGAGGCAGCTTCTACAGAGCAGGATCTCTCTGTGACTTCAGATATCTTTTCTGAAGAACAAAACTATCCAGCTATTTTTTTTTTGGTTTGGTTAGATTAGTTCTGAACTCGCTTCCGTGAAACTATCGCTAAAACAATGTACTGAGCCCTCCTGAGGATATAAAGCTTTATTATTGTGTTTGAATAAATATTCAGATCTACCACAGCAGGTAATAAACTATGGTGTGTCATAACCGAAGCAAACACCACGATTATGCCTCGTTTCGTTCGACGGGAACGTGGTTCACTATTATAAACCTGTGGAATGTTTCACTGTTTATGCTCACATAAGAGGAACAAAAGCTCAATGAGGACTAAACCAATGATTTCGGTAACTCCACTGAGTGTAACATCTGCATAGTGACACTGAACATCTTCACTTTTCCGTTTACCTCTGAAAAAAAAGCTGTATTTTGTTTGTTTATATTTAGAGTTTTTATAACAGTAGAACAAGTACCCGCGCGGACGCACACACATAGACACACACACACAGACACACACACATAGACACACACACACACACAGACACACACACTCCCCTGAGCCCTCGGGAAACATCCAATCACCGTCGGTATACAAATGAGTCAAGACGCAGCCTAACGTGGTGTCGTGTCGGATTTCAGTGGTCACGGAGTGGGAAGACTTTGAAGAAGCTGCAGTGACAGTGAACAGCTGAACAACTTCACTTTTCCGTTTACCTCTGAGGAAAAAAAGCTGTATTTTGTTTGTTTATATCTAGAATTTTTATAGTAGTAAGAGAGAGTTATAGTTTGGTCTGTACTGTTGTTCGCACCCTTGTAGAGAATAAATAAATGAATAACACCTTCATATCCCCTCTCAAGAGTGTCATAGTCCATTGTTAGTTTTAATGATCTGGCTGAAACTAATTATCACTACATAAGTACCCTAACACCATTGATCATGAGTCTCAGCTGAACCTAATTCTATACTTGTAACAGAAAATGTAGATGCAGATTCCAAATGTGTATTTATATAATAGATAGATAGATAGATGTGTGTGTGTGTGTAGGCTCTACGCAGGGGCAAGAGAGGGCAGCGCAACCTTAAATGTCTGCACATGTTAATATATTCCTAAAATGTATATATTACAAGTTGATAAACTGATCTGCGGTAGCGGAAAAATCCGCTGAAATAGGACAGGCACACTAACCCGCACACACACACATACACACGCGCGCGCACACACACACACACACACACACACAGACACACCTCCTTTGAGCCCTGCGTCTGTCGGATTTCAGCGGTCACGGAAAGACTTTGAAGCAGTTTATATATGAATCTAAGCTTGAACTTATCAGCATTGTAAATATATAATACTTTTCAAATAAAATCGCTATTACTTTGACCCTGAAGTTTAGTTTAGCACACACAAAAAAAACAGAAAAGTCATTTCTGGTAAATCAACGGAATGTGTAGTTTATTTACAGTAATTCATTAAAAAATGAATATATATTGTACAGTACATGGTAAAGATTACAAAATGAAAAAACAAACAGTGTCTACTTTATAAACAGCTTAGTATGTGCGTCGAGATGCTGAAATCCCTTGCATGTTTTTGCTTCAAAGTGGAGAGATATTTGACCGATAGCCTAGAACAAAAGATCTATAGGTGTGATCACAACCCCCTCCGACCGACCGTGCCATCAATCACTGACCACCTCAGAAGTTCCCTCCAATGTATGGCTGCAATACTTGTTTTGCAAGTATTTTTAACACCATTCAAAGGCTTCAAAGGGGCAGTTATCGGCTATGACACGTTGAAGGAGAACTTAATAGTTCTCAAAAATAGTGTAAATGTCTGCAACAATCACTAGCCATTAAAATGTTTTTTTTTTTTGTAATTAAACACGAAAATATTAATTATATTTCCATATATATACATACACACACACACACACACACAAGGGCGTAGGTTTGCTACCTATTACTCCCTATAATAATGTAAACATTGCTAATTTATGTTTTGGAAAGAAACTTAAGTAATTATTTCATCTATATCTTTCATAAATCACACAACTAAAATATAATTAAACAGTTTATTCACCAACATTACCAAATATTTGTGACATTCACAGTCTAGATCCAAGTTGTCTTTTTAATAAAAGTGCATTCAGCTAAATTTTGCATCCATAGAAAAAACTGCACGGCACCAGGGCCTGAAATACTTGTTTTAAACAAAATTGTGTAAAATAATAAATAAATAAAATACAGCATTCATTTAGAAATAAAATGCAGCAGAAAATACTTTAAACAAACTGTAGAATAAACGTTAAAACGTAATAGCCCTCTGAAGCAGTGAAGTTGCAACTTTCAAATCAGCACTCTGGACTAGTGCACTTAAAAGTATGCCATTGAAACCTTAATGCATGAAAACATTTTAAGCTGAACATGTAAACACAACATGTAAACACTTGTAGTCAAGCCAAATCAAATGTTTTAAGATGATAACTTCATCTTTAAATCTTGCACTTTTGGTGATAGCTTAATCCCATCAAGTTCTAGAAGAACTTTCTGAAAATAGCCTCTCCTTCAAGGATTATGGATACACCAACCGGTTCTTCCCCTTCAACAGCACGGACGACAAGGATTTTAAGAAGGTGTCACTTCGTCTGTCCCCCTGCATAAAATTTACAAGAAAATAAATCATTTATTTTGAGAAGCAAAAAAATCTGAATTGCTTCAACCTGTGCTGACTTCATTGAGAAAATAATAATAATAAAAATAAATGATAATAAAAAAATGACCATCACTTCATATACTTCATATTGTTAAACTTGGGTTAAATTGCTTTATCTTGCATCAGTAAAACATGGCATGAGATGGCTTTACAGTGTCAGGAAATCCTATGATGAATGCTGATACAACAAACACTATATTCAAGGTATTAATAAATTGTATAATTAATAAGAAAACAATGCTTTACCAGGCAATCATCAAAGAGATCCTCTTCAGATTCACGTCTCATCTTTACACTTTGTTTCTGTGAAAATATTTACATTGTATCATTACATAATCTTTTATTCGTACAACTACATTCAGGCATTTCTTCATCTTTTGTAAGTTTGCCTTTATCCAAAGCAAATTACAAAAGAGGAAGGCGTCAAGCAGTGCTACTAACACAAAGTTTCTGACACCGTTAGAAAATACAAGATAGAACAGTGAGGGATTAAGGAAAAAGTGAGAAGCAAGAATCATGTGTGCAAAGATTAAGCATGTAGGGTCACAGGATGACTCGACTTATTTTTATTGTCTGCAATGCGATTTAGACAAATTAGAACTGCGGTAAAGCCAGCAGCGGTTCAGAAGAACACGGTCAAGCCAGCCGCGATTGATTTTAGTGTGCGCACATATTACAGCGATTACGGTAGTTTCAGGACCGACACAGAGACAACGCGCTTTCAGAGCGCTTTTCATTTAGACGCCCAGGACTGAGAGATAATACAACATGCTCGTCAATTTTTACTTGCTTATTTATTTGCATTTCTGCTTTAATATCCGTGTTATTTATTGGTGACTTTGACGGTTGTCTGTTACAATATTTTTCTTAAATATTCACCATTCAAATAATTGTTTTATGTAGATAAGTTACAGCAGAATTCGTAGAAAACAGACAAAATAATGTATTTAGTCTTTCTAAATACCAGAATTGATTTTTATTTTGTTTTACTGTTCAAAAGTAGCAGTTATTCTTCAATGAATGTTTTCTATAATGAGGATTAACGTCTGCTTTGGAAGAGAGGTCAAATAAACAAATGTTCACAATGGGGAAAAAAAGTTAAATAAAATGCCTTTATTTCACTTCAGAGACCTATGAAAAAATAAATTCTAGTAAGTATAAAACGCCATGGTCAGTTTTTATCCCATATAATGTACACACATTATATGATAAAAAAAAAAGTAGAAAAAAAACAATGATCAGTTCTTAATCAGGACGTCCCATACTATATACACACCACATATGAAACTATTTTACTGCAGCATTTTTGAGATATTGGACATTATTACACTTTAAAGGGGTATAAAGACCCCATTTCTAATAAGTAGAAAAAAACAATGATCAGTTCTTATTCAGGACGTCCCATACTATATACACACCACATATGAAACTATTTTACTGCAGCATTTTTCAGATATGGGGCATTATTACATTTTAAAGGGGTATAAAGACCCCATTTCTAATAAGTAGAAAAAAACAATGATCAGTTCTTATTCAGGACGTCCCATACTATATACACACCACATATGAAACTATTTTACTGCAGCATTTTTCAGATATGGGGCATTCTCTCTGTGTTGTTCATGAAACTACCGTAATCGCTGTAATATGCACGCGCACTAAAATCAATCGCGGCTGGCTTGACCGTGTTTTTCTGAACCGCGGCTGGCTTTACCGCAGTAAATTAGAGCTGCTGTCAATACTGTATGAACATATGTACAGGTTCTTTACTCGTAACTCATTAATAAAGTCCGGCTTCAGAAAAAAAACGTTTATTGCTAGTGCTCTTTTACCATTTAATGCTTTAACACACACGACTCAGTTTGTTCAGAAATGGCATCTAACTGGCGAGGCTTTGTCTGAAGACGCCGTTTTCACTCGGGGTGGGGGTAAGAAACACACATCTCGGTGTATTAATCCGCGCGCTCGGTTCGTTATTATTTTATTTATTTATTTATTTACCACAGGACCCATGGGGGGCTCCGTAGGTTCAGGTTTTTACACGAAAACGGTGTTTTGTGAATCTCCACACTATTAAAAACTGAAATTGCTAATTGTACGTCCTGAGATTAAGATGAACATTAATTGGGAGTCATGAAAGCGAGAATCACATCCAAAAAAGAAAGCTAAACTTACCTCGAACACGACAAACTCCAGCAGCAGCCACACGGTGTTGTACCTCCGTGATGATCCACAACCGACTGATCCACAGCGCCGGCACATCGACTCCAAACACGCATGTGCAGTTTAATTTGCACACATTTTCGGCTTCAGTAGACACACAATACTTCAGACTGAAACACGACTGCCCCCTACAGGTAATGAAGGGCATGTTCACAGCTTCCCGCACGCAGCCGCGCAAAGCCGCGGCAAGTCACGGGATCCCTTTTCTCGAAACGCAGGTTTTTAATGGCGACATCTGTAACTACCAGAGCAAACCTGGGGGAACAAATCCATTCTTCGTGATCAATCACACTATAAAGTGCTCTTTGTGGCCTTTCACAGCATGAGTGATTTTATTCATTGGATTTCTGTATAAAGTTGGATGCGCGCTTTATTTTTGCTCCCTCCGCAGGTGACCTGAGGTGATGCCCACTAGCCCCCTTCTTCCTATCTTGTACTTCTGAGTGAGAAACCTTAAGTCAGTCCCCTGCCTCCCTCACAAAGTAGAATCAGGGCAATAACAAGATTAATTAACTAAATGGTGACATGAAAAATGCAAATGAGTGATTGAAACCCATTAATGCAAACGTTATCATAATTTTGAACTTTTTTTCCTTTCTCATGCACTCTGGTCTTCTGATTTCAAAATTCACCACTTGATGTGCTGTACAATCTAAGGACAATAGAAAATATTGCATACATATCACATACAACTCTTACCCAGTGTAGTCATGTGTCTGTCTGAATGAACCCATGAGGAACATTTACGTAACAGTCAGGTGTGCCTGAATTACAGAAAGTTTATGTTTTTGTGAATTGATGTTACAGATGTCGCCTTTAAGACTGCGCGTGTTTTCCCGCGGGATGCCGCAACTTAGCGTGCGGCATGCCGCGACTTGCCGGAGGCAACATTCGGGAATTTAAAATAAATGTGTTGTGCTTCACTGAATATCCGCCAGATGGCGCATAGAAGGACTTTATCTAAAAGCCGGTGGTCCGGGAAAGTCAGTTTCCCTATGTTTCCCCAGTGGCGCGCAGATTCAAATCATGATGTCACTCGCTACCTAACGCTGAGAAGGCGAACGAGGATTTTAACAGTTTTTCTCTCGTTTTAAAGTGTTTTTATGAACTTTTTGAATTAAACAAATAACCTATGCATAATAATCGAGTGTCTTTTCGATTTTTTTTTGTATATTTGAAGATAATTCATACGTTTTAAGCCGCTGCAAAAGGCTGGTTTGCTGGGCGAGTACTGACATCACGACTACTTTTATTACACCTACATTTGTTTATTTGTATATGTATGTTATTAATATTAATTTTTTAGAGATTGTGTGTGTGCGTGCACGGAGAGTTTGTGTTGATAAGTGTATCAGAAAGCATTAAAATGTTCATTTGAATTAAAATGACACACACACGTCTGTATATACAGTATATCAACTACATATATATCAATTTCATTAGTTCGTTCATTCTATTTGAAGCTTCGGATGTTTTTTTTTTTTTTTTTGGTTTGTTTAGATTAGTTCTGAACTCGCTTCCGTGAAACTATCATAAAACAATGTACTGAGCCCTCCTGAGGATATAAAGCTTTATTATTGTGTTTGAATAAATAATCAGATCTACCACAGCAGGTAATAAACTATGGTGTGTCATAACCGAAGCAAACACCACGATTGTGCCTCGTTTCGTTCGACGGGAACGTGGTTCACTTGGCCGCGGTGTATTATAACCCTGTGGAATGTTTCACTGTTTATGCTCACATAAGAGGAATAAAAGCGAGTGAAATGTGGAAATGATGTGTGGCAACTAAATGAGAACTAAACCAAAGATTTCGGTAACTCCACTGAGTGTAACATCTGCATAGTGACACTGAACATCTTCACTTTTCCGTTTACCTCTGAAAAAAAGCTGTATTTTGTTTGTTTATATTTAGAGTTTTTAGAACAGTAGAACAAGTACCCGCGCGCACGCACACACATAGACACACACACACACACACACACTCCCCTGAGCCCTCGGGAAACATCCAATCACCGTCGGTATACAAATGAGTCAAGACGCAGCCTAACGTGGTGTCGTGTCGGATTTCAGCGGTGACGGAGCGGGAAGACTTTGAAGAAGCTGCAGTGACAGTAAACAGCTGAACAACTTCACTTTTCCGTTTACCTCTGAGGAAAAAAAGCTGTATTTTGTTTGTTTATATTTAGGATTTTTATAGTAGTAAGAGAAAGTTACAGTTTGTGGTCTGTGTACTGTAGTTCGCACCCTTGTAGAGAATAAATAAATGAATAACACCTTCATATCTCCTCAGAACTCTGCTACACCAGCTGCCCTATCCTCTGCCTATGTATTCTCTCACACTCCACGAGAAACTGGTAGAGGTGGTGGTACGGGTCTCCTGTTGTCCAAGAGATGGTCCTTCTCGCCAATCCCCCTGTCTCATCTCAGTTTTTCATCATTTGAATTTCATGCAGTTAAGGTAACCTCTCCAATTAACCTCGACATCTTAGTTATTTACCGTCCTCCTGGCTCTCTAGGAAACTTTCTAGATGAAATGGACATTCTTCTTAGTCTTTTTCCTTCTGTTAACACTCCTCTCACTGTTCTAGGAGATTTCAACCTTCCATCTGACAAACTCCAATCCTCTTTCCTTCTCTCTCTACTTAACTCCTTCTCTTTAACTCTAAACAGCTGCCCTCCCACACACAAGGCAGGGAATTCTCTCGATCTCGTTTTCTGCCGTCCTTGCCCAGTCACGGATGTCACTACTATTCCTCTTCATAAATCTGATCATTACCTGGTATCCTTCACCATAACCCTTCCTATTCTATGTAAACCTAATGACCAAAATTTCTCTTTTTCTCGTAGAAACCTTCACTCTGTCTCCCCCGCATCTGTGTCTTCATGCACCCTATCATCCCTCCCAGACCCAACCTCCTTCTCCTCTCTACCACTAGAGACTGCGACTGAAACTTTCCTCATCCATAGATCTCCTTTGCCCGCTGTCATCTAAACCAAGGAAGACGTCTTGTCCTGCTACTTGGCTATCAGATGTACTACGCAACAACAGGAGAGAATTAAGAACTGCAGAGAGAAGATGGAAGAAATCACAACTTGATGCAGATCTCATCTCTTACCAGACTCTTCTCTCCAAATTCTCATGTGCTGTGACTTCTGCCAAAACTACCTTCTTCAGAGAAAAGCTGGAAGCCTCTGCACATGATCCTGGCAAACTCCACAACATCTTCTCCTCACTACTCAACCCACCAACTCCTCCTGCCCCTTCCTCTCTGACTGCTGACGATTTTGCCACATTCTACGATGGGAAAATTGCAGCAATCCGCCAGTCCTTCGCTCCCAACCAAACTCCTACAGCAGAACCTCAGGACCTTCCCTTCCCTCCTTTAGCAGAATTCTCCAACTTGTCATCTGATGAGATTCAGCAGATCATCTCGTCATCTAACCCCACCACCTGTTCATTAGACCCAATCCCCTCCACAGTGCTCCAGGCAATCTCACAAGACCTCCTTCCCTTCACCACAACCATCATCAACCATTCCATATCATCTGGTCATGTTCCTGCTGCTTTTAAGAAGGCAAGGGTTATTCCCATCCTCAAGAAACCCTGCCTGGACCCATCAGAAGTTAACAACTATCGCCCGGTATGACTTCTCTCTTTTATTTCCAAAATTCTTGAAAGAACTGTTTATAACCAAATGTCTCTTTATCTCTCACAGAACAACCTTAATGATCCCAACCAATCTGGATTCAAAGGGGCACATTCCACAGAGACTGCCCTTCTGTCAGTCACTGAGAAGCTCCATGCTGCTAGATCTGCTAAACTGTCATCTGTTCTCATCCTCCTGGACCTGTCAGCTGCATTTGACACGGTGAACCACAAGATGCTATTATCTGTTCTTACAAGCCTTGGAATTTGTGGAACAGCATGGCAATGGTTTGCTTCTTACCTAGAAGATAGGTCATATGAGGTAACATGGAGGGGATCTACATCTGCTCCATGTAGACTCTCTACTGGTGTCCCACAGGGCTCAGTACTTGGTCCTCTTCTGTTCTCCCTCTATACCCAGTCTCTTGGTAAAGTCATATCTTCGCATGTATTTTCATACCATTGTTATGCAGATGACACCCAACTTACACTCTCCTTTCCTCCCTCTGACACTCAGGTTTCCACCCGGATCTCAGCATGTCTGGCAGACATCTCATCCTGGATGACTGCACATCAGCTAAAGCTCAATCTGAGTAAAACTGAACTGTTGTTCATCCCTTGTGACTCATCCCCAGGTCAAGACCTTGTGATATCCCTGGACAACAACCAAATCACTCCTTCAACAACTGCCCGCAATCTTGGGGTAACCGTGGACAACCATCTGTCATTTTCCCCACACATTGCTAACCTTACTCGCTCTTGTAGATTTCTTCTTTACAATATCAGAAGAATTTGCTCATTTCTTTCTTCACAGGCTACTCAGGTGCTTGTTCAGTCCCTTGTTATTTCAAGACTGGACTACTGCAACTCACTCCTGGCAGGTCTGCCTCTGTCCACGATTCGTCCTCTGCAACTGATCCAGAATGCAGCAGCACGTCTCGTTTATAACCTCCCCAAGTTCTCCCACACCACCCCACTCCTCCGCTCCCTGCACTGGCTTCCTGTAGCTGCCCGCATCAAATTCAAAACGCTGATGCTTGCCTACAAAGCTAAAAATGGCCCTGCACCCACTTACCTCTCTGCTCTAATCACACCACGCACTGCACCACGTTCCCTCCGAACCTCCAGCACTGCTCGCCTCATCCCACCATCTCTCAGGGATCGAGGGTGACATTCATCCAGGCTCTTTTCTGTTCTGGCACCTAGGTGGTGGAACGAACTTCCTCTAGATGTCCGTACAACAGAGACTTTGACTATCTTTAAACGACGACTCAAGACGCATCTGTTTCTCCAGTACTTGGACTAACACCCCCCCCCCCCCCCCCCGCAAAAAAAAAAAAAAAAAAAAACTCTCTTCCCAGTTGTGTTCGACTAATGGCACTTAGTTATAAACCTAGTTAACCCAGTGTAAGTATGTATCCAATGATGTTAACTTTAAAGCACTTTTTGTAAGTCGCTCTGGATAAGAGCGTCTGCCAAATGCGTAAATGTAAATGTAAATGTAATATCCCCTCTCAAGAGTGCCATAGTCCATTGTTAGTTTTAGTGATTTGGCTGAAACTAATTATCACTACATAAGTACCCTAACACCATTGATCATGAGTCTCAGCTGAACCTAATTCTATACTTGTAACAGAAAATGTAGATGCAGATTCCAAATGTGTATTTATATAATAGGTAGATAGATAGATAGATATATAGATAGATAGATAGATAGATAGATAGATAGATAGATAGATAGATAGATAGATAGATGTGTGTGTGTGCGTAGGCTCTACGCAGGGGCAAGAGAGGGCAGCGCACCCTTAAATGTCTGCACATGTTAATATATTCCTAAAATGTATATATTACAAGTTAATAAACTGATCTGCGGTAGCGGAAAAATCCGCTGAAAATAGGACAGGCTGCAGCGCACACACACACATACACACGCGCACACACACACACACACACACACACACACACACAGACACACCTCCCTTGAGCCCTGCGTCTGTCGGATTTCAGCGGTCACGGGGTGGAAAGACTTTGAAGCAGTTTATATATGAATCTAAGCTTGAACTTATCAGCATTGTAAATATATAATACTTTTCAAATAAAATCGCTATTACTTTGACCCTGAAGTTTAGTTTAGCACACACAAAAAACAGAAAAGTCATTTCTGGTAAATCAACGGGTTTATTTACAGTAATTCATTAAAAAATGAATATACATTGTACAGTACACGGTAAACACGGGAAAAATTACAAAATGAAAAAACAAACAGTATCTACTTTATAAACAGCTTAGTATGTGCGTCGAGATGCTGAAATCCCTTGCATGTTTTTGCTTCCAAGTGGAGAGATATTTGACCGATAGCCTAGAACAAAAGATCTATAGGTGTGATCACAACCCCCTCCGACTGACCGTGCCATCAATCACTGACCACCTCAGAAGTTCCCTCCAATGTATGGCTGCAATACTTGTTTTGCAAGTATTTTTAACACCATTCAAAGGCGTACAAGTTCCATTCAACATATAATGATGTCTCCACATGTTAATATATTCCTAAAATTTATATATTACAAGTTGATAAACTGATCTGCGGTAGCGGAAAAATCTGCTGAAAAAAAGACAGGCTACAGCGCACGCGCACACACACACAGACACAGACACACACACACACAGACACACCTCCCTTGAGCCCTCGGTAAACATCCAAGCACTGAGGTACGCAAATCCCCTGACCACAATAAGGTGGCAATCCCTCAGGGGGGAAGATGAAAAATACAAATTAAATAAATAAAACAAAATAAAATATCCTTAATCCAGATTTTATCAATCAACGACATAATATTGATCTTAGCTGGATGGTCTAATTCTCAAAACCGTTTAACCTAAAGAAAAACTTAACACACTATAACTAGAATATTTACAAAACTGAAAGGTTGTCTTATGTATAATAAAAAAAACCTCATAACTCAAAAAGATCATATTATGTTTTTATATATTTTTGTAGATTTTTTTATAGTAACTGAACAGCTCTCTTCTCTCCAATCCACTCCTAAACCACAGTCTCCTATTTCTCTGTGTGTGCTCTGGAGCCTGTGAATGAATACACGCAGCGGAGGTTTTGTAAACTGTAGAGATACAATAATTTTACTGCTGGAAAATCAGCATTTTATCTAATTTGAAATATAAACCTAATATTATCTGTTACTTAATATATTTTCTTTAAAAACAGTGGTTTTTATATCATAAACATAATAATCCATAATTATGTGGGTATCCATATTAGATGGCTTTTAGTGAAATAAAACTGTAACTTACTTTAAAACTAAACATGGTCCCTAAAACGGAGCTCTGGACACAGAGCTACAGACCCCCCTGTAACCCCCTTACCCAGTTAGCTAGCAGTTAATGACGACCACTACTTGTGCAGTTCATAAAAGGACAGGTAATGTTTGTCGCGCTGTTGCACAAACAGCACGCTCATTTATTTAAGAGAGAGTTTATGAGAGTTTATGAGTGTGCTGCTTTGATGTGCTGGGTATGGCGGGGCGTCGACGGCTGATCAGTGTAAAGTAGCGTACTTTACACACACTGATCAGCAGTTGACGCCCCGCCATACCCAGCAGATCAAAGGGGCAGTTATCGGCTATGACACGTTGAAGGAGAACTTAATAGTTCTCAAAAATAGTGTAAATGTCTGCAACAATCACTAACCATTAAAATGTTTTTTTTTTGTAATTAAACACGAAAATATTAATTATATATATATATATATATATATATATATATATATATATATATATATATATATATACACACACACACACACACACACACACAAGGGCGTAGGTTTGCTACCTATGACTCCAACTAATACCCCATCCCCCAATCCCCTTTTCCACCGACCAACCCCCAACCCCCTGCCCCATCCACCTACCAACCTCCCACCCCAACTATGTCCACTGAATACATGTTTTTCTTAATATGGTGCGAAATCACTTTACATTAATACTAGCAATGCTTCGATTGATATTAATCCACTCGAAATGCAATTCATTAAGTTAAATTAAGGAATAGTGTAAAGTTAAAGGAATGTTTCATAACTGACAAAAAGATAGTCTTTAATAAAATAAAAACTATTCTTTATTGAGCCCTAGTGCAAATGAAACATCTCAATCATCTGTATATATATATAAAAGTAGATTACATCTAAACATGAACTACTAGGTAGAGTACCACACAACAGCTCAATGCCTATTGCTCCTATATGAAGGAGACAAAAACATGCCTTCGCCTCTCTTAAACAAAAATAAACTGCTGGCATATTTGTTTGACATCAATATTGTCCAGGCTGTTCTTTTTTTCTTCTGATAAACACTAAAGATGATATTTTGTAGAATGCTGAAAACCTGTAATCATTGATTTACATAGTATTTGTTTTTCCTGCTAAGGAAGTCAATGTTTTCAGCTTTTTTCCCCAATATCTTATTTTGTATTCAACAAAATAAAGAAAATCATTAAAGTTTGGAACCACTTAAGGAGTAAATAGTGAGTAAAGTTTTTTTGGGGGTGAACAATGGCTTTGACCCTAACTCTTCCCCTCTGACTGCACTAGGACCGGACAGCATTGCCACCTGATGAATTAGCGTGACAAAAAAGTGAAATGTCAGTTCAAAACTTTTGCCAAAAACACTAATGAATCACTTACATCCTCAGCCTATCACTCCTCATAATGCTAAATATTAGTATAATCAACATGTATAATACACGCACACATATTATATGTTATATATATAATCAACATTCAGATTGACCTCCTGTGACCTCGCCTCTTCACCTGAACTACAACATGGCTGATCTGCTTCTGTCCCCTAATTGAAAAACATTGAGGGATTCCTTATGAGCATGGACAGAGAATGCCTCAGCCTATTATTGGTAACAATGTTAAATCTCAGGACAACTACAGTGGCTTGCAAAAGTATTCGCCCCCCGTGAACTTTTCCACATTTTGTCACATTACAGCCACAAACATGAATCAATTTTATTGGAATTCCACGTGAAAGACCAATACAAAGTGGTGTACACGCGAGAAGTGGAACGAAAATCATACATGATTTCAAACATTTTTTTTTACAAATAAATAACTGAAAAGTGGGGTGTGTGTAATTATTCAGCCCCCTTTGGTCTGAGTGCAGTCAGTTGCCCATAGACATTGCCTGATGAGTGCTAATGACTAGAGAGCACCTGTGTGTAATCTACACTCTCTCCATCGCTGTCTGATATACAGCACAGGTGTTTAGGTTCTGTCACCTGACAAAACAGGATAAACACATGCCATTTAAACAGCAATTATTTTATTTCACTTTTTCTGAGTCTTAGTGTGCAAACCTCGAATCAAATCATTAATGTTCGCCAAGTAAGTGAATGCATTTTAAAAACTATTTTTCTGAAGTGGATTGTCTATTGGTGTCAACAAAATTCTAGCCATATGGCAATATTAGTATATTAGCTTATCAATTTCTTTCACAATGCTGATTTCTGACAAACAGTCACTAGATTAGGAGACTGACAGCGATCATATTTATACTTTTACATTTAGCTGTTTAATCTGCTGTTAGTTTTACGGCCGTATTCACAGACTATAACCTGGCCTGCTGTACTGAATGTGAGTCCACTGCATTTGGCGCTGCTTGTGTCTGAACGCAGCCAATAGTCTATCACATGATGGCAGGGAAAGGCACAGCCAATCAAAATGTTCATATTTGTTTTGGGGGCGGGAGGACTCAAGGAGAGAACGTGATTTATCCCTTTCTGCGTGTCTAGGTTAATGTTGACAGAACGATTAAAAAAAAAGTGGATTAAATTATTGGTGGGGACATTTCAATGGTCGGAGGATATTGGTGGGGACACATCCCCTCCGTCCACCCTAAATCTACGCCCCTGTATATATATATATAATTTAAAACTATTTATTCATTTGTCTTTTATTTACTTACTTACTAGCGAATGCTTTTTTAGGGCTCTAAAAACTACGGCAGTATGAGTGACAATGGAATAGGACATGTGAGTTGCACCGGTCACACACACACACACACACAATAAATATATATATATATATATATAATTAAATTCTTAAAACATCGTGTTCACCCATGCACTGAAAAAAAGAACTTGTAAGATTTACTTGATAAAATCCTCATAACAATTTGGACACAGATTTTAAGTAAATTTTATTGCTCCAATATAAGGCTGAATCCCATTTCTACCCCTTCCCCCTACCCTTCCATTTGACGCGTTCACGTGAAGTGGTAGAGGTGTCTCATTTCTCTTTTGGTTGGAGGTGTAGGGGGAGGGGGAAGGGCCAGATAGCCCTCCAAACGAAGATTTTTCAGGACCTCACTTCAAACGAAGGGCTAAGCGAAGTTTTCAACATGGCTGCTCACTCGAGCAAACAGACCCATAAATGTTAAGTCATTTTTGCCATTAATAAAGATTTTTATGACAAGTTTTCATTATATGTATATTACCTTTAGTCTTGTGTTTGTGTTTATGGTGATGTTCTGTAAAGAAACGTTTGCAAAAAAAATCGCTAAAGTTTGCTAGCGGATAGCACATATTGCACAATATTACAAATATATATTTTTATGTCACATACACTTTACTGCATGCTACAAACAAATATGAAAATTCAGTAGCACGGCAGTTTGCCGAGCATTTGATAACGCATTGTTTATTTTGCTTACGGCCATACACTATTGTTTTGCTTACACTATTCTTACTTATTGCAACGTGACCACAGTTTTGTAATTTATATTCTGTATATGGACGGCTGAGGAAACCCTAAGACTCATCCGTGTTCGTGGTGAAAATGAGCAACTTTTTTAAAAATCGAAATACGGCGCAAAAAACCTTTGGGAGTGAGTAATCTCTCTTATTGGAATGTGTGATAAACATCGGCGCATGTCCTCTGACGTAACATTAGGAACCAGCGACAACGTATGATGACGTATAACAGTGTTGTCCCATTTCTTAGGGGAAATATTTATACCCTTTCCACTTCGTTTCAAGGGACAAGGGGAAGAAAATAGAATTGTGATTCAGCCTAAGTAAAACTCACCCGTAATTGTCAGGTAAAATTGACTTAATTAAATTAACAATAAAAGAAATCAAGTAAAAGTTACATAATTATATTTAATGCACAAATTAGATTTATTTAAAATAATCAAGTAAAGTTAATTCATTATTGTATCAGCAGGAACCTTAATTTTATGAAATTACTATCATTTTGTTTTGTGAGATTTTCCCTTAACTTGGTACTCCCCATAACAATGTAAACATTGCTAATTTATGTTTTGGAAAAAACTTAAGTAATTATTTCATCTATATCTTTCATAAATCACACAACTAAAATATAATTAAACAGTTTATTCACCAACATTACCAAATATTTGTGACATTCACAGTCTAGATCCAAGTTGTCTTTTTAATAAAAGTGCATTCAGCTAAATTTTGCATCCATAGAAAAAAAACTGCACGGCACCAGGGCCCGAAATACTTGTTTTAAACAAAATTGTGTAAAATAATAAATAAATAAAATACAGCATTCATTTAGAAATAAAATACAGCAGAAAATACATTAAACAAACTGTAGAATAAACGTTAAAACTTAATAGCCCTCGGAAGCAGTGAAGTTGCAACATTCAAATCAGCACTCTGGACTAGTGCACTTAAAAGTATGCCATTGAAACCATAACGCATTAAAACATTAAGCTGAACATGTAAACACAACATGTAAAGACTTGTAGACAAGCCAAATCAAATGTTTTAAGATAACTTCATCTTTAAAGCTTGCACTTTTGGTGATAGCTTAATCCCATCAAGTTCTAGAAGAACTTTCTGAAAAATTTCAAAATTTCCTCTCCTTCAAGGATTATGGATACACCAACCGGTTCTTCCCCTTCAACAGCACAGACGACAAGGATTTTAAGAAGGTGCATACTGGCATCACTTCGTCTGTCCCCCTGAGGCGTATGAGGCGTGTGGTTTAGACGCGTTTTGCTCGCTCCCACAAATAACTTTTTTTATTAACCTATTAAACCTCAACACTTACCCAATAATCAGTATCAGGCTCTTCTAGTTCGATCTTTCTTGTGAATATGTCGAAGACGAGGGCGAAAGCTGCAGAAAAAGACGGAGATTCTCCTCCATCCAGTGGCATTACCATGGCTGAGATTAGCCTGCTGTTAGAAGAGCATCGAACGACCCTCGCGACCGATTTCAAGTTATCTTTTGACTCGTTGTCGGCTACGCTGGTCAGTATAAAATCTTCAATTACTGATCTTGGTCAAAAAATTACTTCGCTGGAGGATAACGCCACTGAAACTGATCAGCGCCTTCAAAAACTTGAAAGCGCAAGCTGCAGTTTGAAAGCAGAAAACGACCTGCTTAAAGTTAAACTAGCGGATCTGGAAAGTCGCAGCAGGCGCCAGAATATTAGAATCATTGGACTACCTGAGCAGATTGAAGGTCCGCGCCCAACTGTATTTTTTTCTCAGGTTATTTTTGACATTTTTGGCAAGGACGTTCTTGCTTCGCCCCCCGAACTGGATCGAGCTCATCGGAGCCTCGCGCCGAAACCTGCTCCAGGAGAGAGGCCTCGACCTGTCATCCTGCGATTCCACCGCTTCCAAGCTAAAGACCTGGTGATTCGCGAAGCTCGCAGACGACGTGATCTGACCTACAACGGACATAAGTTTCGCATCTACGACGACTACAGTCCTGAGGTGGTCAAACAGCGGGCCGAGTATAAAAGCTCCATCAGCGAACTTTACAAGGGCGGGTATAAACCAGCATTACTTTTTCCAGCTAAGCTTCGCATCACGCTGCCCAGCGGGGAGAAGAAGTGGCTCCTCTCCCCTTTGGAAGCTGCTGCATTTGTCAATAGCATGTGAGAGCCTTCACATTAACATTAGGGATTTTTTCTTTTTTCACTGTTCAAGTGTTTTCACTGTCTTTGCCTCACCTGATTTAAGACATGTTGCAATCTTACTGTACTTCAAGTTAACAAGTTAAATAACTTCTATCCTTTTTACAGGAATACTGATGTTGAGGAATACTGATGTTTTTTTTTTATTCTTTTTGAGGTTTCAGTTTCAAATTTGATGTTCACTAATGTTTAACTAAGGTTTAACTTCATTATCTATGTTTATTGATATGTGGGTATAGAGCAAGTGAGGTTAGGAAGTAATAAGTTTTGCTGACGTTTGTGTCAGTGGATTTCTTTTTGCTCCTGTTGGATACTGCTTCGTCAGTGGTTTGGAAACTTGGGGTTGGGGAAGGGTCTGGGGTGGGGGGTAGATTATTTGTGTTGTTTGTTCGGGTACTTTGTGTTATGTTTGCCAACTGTTGTTTGTGTGTTTCATTCAGATTTAATTACAGTATGTCTAACCTAGCCACTTATCCTTCCTTTGTGTTTTTTTCAACACCAGTCTTTAGTTCTGGGGTATCTCTCGGAGAAATGGAGTCAGATGGGCATGTTTTCTGCCTGAGCAGCATTGTACTATCTTTGCCCCCTATACCTATATGGCTCCAGGTGGTGCTTTGAGATGTGTTAGCTGGAATGTTAAAGGGCTCAATTCTCCAGTGAAACGTCACAAAATTATATCTCACCTGAGACACCTGAACACTAAACTTGCTTTTCTACAGGAAACCCACCTTAATGCTTCAGATCATCTTAAACTTCGTACTGGTTGGGTGGGTCAGCTGTATCATTCTTCTTTTGCAAGTAAGGCTCGAGGTGTGGCAATACTTGTCCACAAATCAGTTCCACTCTCTGTTTCCAAGGTTATATCTGACCCTAATGGACGGTTTATAATTGTTGTAGGTAAGATAGATGGCTTCTCTCTGACTTTGGCGAACGTATATGGTCCTAACTTTGATAATGAATGCTTTTTCAAAAAAAATTTTTTTGCTCTTTTCAATCTGAACTCCAGTCAACTTATTCTTGGGGGAGACTTTAACTGTTGCCTTGATCCCACTCTCGACCGTACATCTAGTAAAAATGTTGCATCAAAATCCGCTAAAGTCATTCAAATGTTCATGGAGCAGTATGTAGTTTTTGATGTATGGCGCCATTTCAACCCTAATGCCAGGCAGTACTCTTTTTTCTCTCAGGTTCATCACACCTTTTCTAGAATAGATTACTTTCTCATTGATGATAAATTACTCTCCGCAGTCAGTTCATGCTTTTATAATCCCATTGTAATTTCTGACCATGCTACAGTTGTAATGGACATTTCACTCCCAGGCAAACCTCTGTCACGCTCCCCCTGGCATTTTTATCCCTTGCTTCTCACTGAACCCGACTTTATCAAAGCTATCAATGATAGTGTTTTTCTCTTCATTGACACAAATGTTAACTCTGATACATCTGCATCGACAATTTGGGAATCATGTAAAGCTTTTCTATGTGGGGGGATAATATCTTATTCTGCTTTTCAAACTAAGCTCACAGCAGAAAAACTCAATTCTCTCACTAAGACTATAGCTGAGCTACAAACAAGGTATGCACACTCACCGGACCCAGACCTACTTAAAGACCTGCTCATTAAAAAGACGGAGTTTGATGTTATGTCCTCTAAGGAGGCGGTAGAATTGATTCAAAAGACACATCACAATTTTTATGAATTCGGAGATAAGCCCAGTAAGTTGCTTGCTCATCAAATTCGCCAATCGGCTTCATCACGGAATATTACTCAAATTAAAACCGATACTGGTATTACATTAAACCCTCAAGCCATTAATAACCAATTTAGGGACTTCTACACTTTATTATATACCACTGAGTGCCAATTTGATGAGAATCAGCTGAACAATTTCTTTAGACCTTTGGACATTCCTGTTATTGATCCTGTAATGTCGGCTAGACTAGATGAACCATTAACAGTCGAGGAGCTTAAGGGCGCTTTAATGGCAATGCAAAATGGAAATAGTCCCGGACCCGATGGCTTTCCAGCGGAATTTTATAAGACATTCGCGGACAAACTTTCCCCTTTATTGTTGATGATGTTTAATGAATCGTTACAGGTTGGCATCTTGCCCACTACACTACGTCAAGCCACTATCTCTGTCTTACTTAAAAAAGATAAAGACTCCCTTCTTTGTAGTAGCTTTCACCCTATCTCTTTGCTTTGTGCTGATGTAAAGTTATTAGCAAAGATACTGGCAAGACGATTAGAGCTTATCTTGCCAACAATCATCTCCCCAGATCAGACCGGTTTTGTTAAAAACAGGCATTCGTTTCATAACGTTAGACGGCTACTAAATATTCTTTATTCGCCTTCTTCTTTAGACATACCCGAATTTATTATTTCAATGGATGCAGAGAAGGCATTTGATCGTGTGGAGTGGTCATATTTGTTTTTTACTCTTAAAAAGTTTGGCTTCGGTGATGTGTTTATTTCTTGGATAAAGCTCTTATATTCATCCCCCCTGGCCCGGGTTCGTACAAATAATAATTTCTCGGACTATTTCCTTCTTAAGCGTGGAACCAGGCAGGGCTGCCCGCTTTCTCCCTTGCTGTTCGCCATCGAGCCTCTAGCAGTTGCCCTTAGATCCAGTCAGATTCAGGGTGTTTTCAGAGGAGGTACTGAGCATAAATTGTCTTTATATGTGGATGATCTTTTACTGTTTATCTCAGACCCGGATCGATCCATTCTTTCACTTCTGGACTTGCTGAGGATCTTCGGCCAATTTTCTGGTTACAAATTAAATCTGCATAAAAGTGAACTTATGCCTCTTAATGACGCTGCTTTGTCTTACAGTTCCTCCTCATTACCATTCAAGGTCTCTCTGATATCATTCAAATATTTAGGTGTCTGGGTCACTAGAAAATATTCGGATCTGTTTAAAGCTAACTTCACCCCACTTCAGGCCAAACTGGCTCATGACACTCAACGTTGGTCTTTTTTACCTTTATCTTTAGCCGGCCGCATAAACTGTATCAAAATGAATGTGCTCCCTAAATTTCTATACTTTTTTCAATGCCTGCCTGTTTATATTCCGAAAAAAATTTTCCATTCACTCGACTCTTGCATCTCTCACTTTATATGGAATAAAAAGGTCCCCCGGATCCGGAAAGATATTCTTCAAAAAACTAAAGATATGGGCGGTCTAGCATTACCTAACTTTTTATTTTATTACTGGGCTGCAAACATTCATTCCATTTTGTACTGGTGGTGTTTCAACAATAAGCCTCCACCGTGGCTGCAAATTGAGGCTGCCTCCTGTGCTCCCTCGTCTCTTACTTCTCTGTTGTGCCTTCCGTTGGCATTGCATGCTCCATCATATTCCACAAATATTATAGTTAAAGCCAGTCTTAAGATCCGGACCCAATTTAGGCGACACTTTGGACTTCAGGCCGTACCATTGTCATCTTCCCTAAATTTAAATCCTTTATTTCCTCCCTCTCTTACAGATAAAACCTTTGGAATTTGGAAAGATTATGGGATTGTTTCAGTAGAGCATCTGTACATCAACGGTATCTTTGCTTCTTTTGACCAATTAAAAGATGCTTTTCATCTACCGAACACTCACTTTTTCAGATATTTACAGGCCAGGGATTTTACTCGAACTCATTTTTCCACATTCCCTGCTATTCCTTCTTCTAACCCACTTGATTCTGTTCTTGGGTTGGATCCTAACCTTAAAGGTGCGATCTCAAAATTATATTCTATTGCCCTCTCACTTCATTCTTCTGCTTCAGATGGTCTGCGATATGTTTGGTCTGTAGACCTTGGTATTGATATTAGTCCTTCAGTTTGGCAGCTAGTCTTGAAAAGAATACATACCTCTTCTATCTGTGCGCGTCATGGAGTTATGCAGTGCAAAGTGTTGCACAGAGTCCACTGGTCCAAAAGTAAATTGGCCCGTATATACCCTAGCACTGACTCTAACTGTGATAAATGTCATTGCGGTCCTGCCGATCTCATTCATATGTTTTGGTCATGCCCGTTTATATTCTCATTTTGGACATCTGTTTTTGAATCTCTGTCAGTCATTACCTCAGTAAAGATCCTTCCGGAACCTTTGATTGGCCTGTTTGGTGTTTTACCCAGTGGGTACTCCATGCCCTCCTATTTTGTTGAACTTGTTGCATTTCTTACTCTCCTGGCAAGACGTGTTATTTTAATGCACTGGAAGGGCTCTAACCCCCCTACTCACTCTCTCTGGATAAAAGATGCCCTTACTTTTATGAAGTTGGAGAAGATCAAACACTCACTGCGTGGCACTCAGGTTAAATTTTCAAAAATTTGGCAACCAGTTCTTAATTATGTTGAATCTCTTCGGTTTACCGATCCGGCAGTGGTCTAGGAAGACTTTGGCATGCATGTTTTTTTCTTGTTTAGTTTTGTTTTTTTTAGTTATTTATAATTTCATTTATTTACTTATTTTTCCTTTGTACTCTCTGTTTCACTTGTCCTTATAATGGTAATCATTCCAATATTACTGCTTTAGTAATTTTCTCCATATCTTTTCATTGTAGTCTTTCATCTTTCCAATGTCTTGAATGATTGTGTTTTTTGTATGTTTTGATTGTTTATTTTTGTGTTGTGTATTTGTTATAAATAAATCATACATAAAAAAATAATCTTGCATCACTAAAACATTGTAAAACATGGCATGAGATGGCTACACTCCATTGATTACTCTGCACCTTTACAGTGTCAGGAAATCCTATGATGAATGCTGAGTTTGTATGTAAAGGGTTAGTCCAAACATGAAAATTCGTTCAATAATTACTCATTTATATATTCATTTGCATTTATATGCTTCTGTCCAATACAACTGTTACGACCCCCAGTCTAGGGTCAAGGGACGCAACAAAGAAAATAATAAATTTAGGATAAATAAATATTCTTGCAACCAAGATGTTGTGCGTGGTTTTTATTTGAACACACACGCACATATACATACAGGAAGCTCTGGGCTTCAGGATTGGGCCAGGCCAAAACAATAAACGAAACCCCCCCCTCTATCTCCACCCTCAAACTAGCTAAACTATCAAAAAGAAAGCTGAAATCAAAATACAAAAACTAAACTAGCTTCCTAACTACTTACAAAAAAAACAGGAGAAAACAGGGGACAACAAAAATGGCACCCAACCCCTACTGCTTCCTTGCAACTATGTACAAACACAAAAAAAAGAACAAAACAATATATATACACAATATTTACAATAAAGAAAACTATGTACAAAAGCGGGAGGAAAACTTCCATCCACGCTAACACAAACAAACAAAAGAACCCAAAAACAACAAAAGGGAAGGAGAGAGGCAAGGCGCGACACACAGGCTCTCTCTCCAACCAAACAAACCAAAAACACACACACACTCAAAACAAATACAAAATAACAAACAAATACACAGTCACACACCAACACTTCAACATACAATCAATCACTCAATTAATCACACAATCCAACAACCACACAATCACAATCCAACAATTCACCAATTAACCAATCAACAACGGAGCACGGAAGTCACACACAAGGCATAAGTCGCGCGCTTCCTGCTTCCACTCCTCAGCTTAAGAAGGCGTGCAGATCCACCGTCAGCCAATCACGGCGCACGTCACGGCACGTTCCATCGGGGCGGGGCTTCCTGCGAAAAGGAGAGCGGGAGAGAGAGAAAGGAGGAAGAGATCGCGCACTCGCCGCTACGCGCCGTCGCGCATGCGCACATACGTGCACTACACACACACATACGTGCACTACACCTCTGCACGTAACAACAACAAACACTATATTCAAGGTATTAATAAATTGTATAATTAATAAGAAAACAATGCTTTACCAGGCAATCATCAAAGAGATCCTCTTCAGATTCATGTCTCATCTTTACGCTTTGTTTCTGTGAAAATATTTACATTGTATCATTACATAATCTTTTATTCGTACAACTACAATTAGGCATTTCTTCATCTTTTGTAAGTTTGCCTTTATCCAAAGCAAATTACAAAAGAGGAAGGCATCAAGCATGTCAAGCAGTGCTACTAACACAAAGTTTCTGACACCGTTAGAAAAATACAAGATAGATCAGTGAGGGACTAAGGAAAAAGTGAGAAGCAAGAATCATGTGTGGAAGATTAAGCATGCAGGGTCACAGGATGACTCGACTTATTTTTATTGTCTGCAATGCGATTTAGACAAATTAGAGCTGCTGTCAATACTGTATGAACATATGTACAGGTTCTTTACTCGTAACTCATTAATAAAGTTCGGCTTCAGAAAAAAAAACGTTTATTGCTAGTGCTCTTTTACCATTTAATGCTTTAACACACACGACTCAGTTTGTTCAGAAATGGCATCTAACTGGCGAGCCTTTGTCTGAACACGCCGTTTTCACTCGGGGTGGGGGGTAAGAAACACACATCTCGGTGTATTAATCCGCGCGCTCGGTTCGTTATTATTTTATTCATTTATTTATTTACCACAGGACCCCTGGGGGGCTCCGTAGGTTGAGGTTTTTACACGAAAACGGTGTTTTGTGAATCTCCACACTATTAAAAACTGAAATTGCTAATTGTACGTCCTGAGATTAAGATGAACATTAATTGGGAGTCATGAAAGCGAGAATCACATCCAAAAAAGAAAGCTAAACTTACCTGGAACACGACAAACTCCAGCTGCAGCCACGCCGTGTTGTAACCTCCGTGATGATCCACAACCGACTGATCCACAGCGCGGGCACAGCGTCTCCAAACACGCATGCGCAGTTTAATTTGCACACGTTTTCGGCTTCAGTAGACACACAATACTTCAGACTGAAACACAACTGACCCCTACATGAAGGGCATGTTCACAGCTTCCCGCACGCAGCCGCGCAAAGCCGCGGCAAGTCACGGGATCCCTTTTCTCGAAACGCGCGTTTTTAATGGCGACATCTGTATGTATCCCCTGTCTGGGGATATCATTTCAACAAGGTTTTGTAAAAAAAGAAATACATTTGTCGGTTCTCAGAATGTTACTATATTTATATTAAAATGTCATGTTTTCTCATTGATATATAACATATTTTGTGGATTGTTTCATATGCCATAATTGCTCATCATCTTTAAAACGTATATCACGTGTATGTAATGGCTGGAGGGGGGGGTATATGGCTTATCCAAAATATATTTTTTAAAATACAAGATGTCTTAAAGAGGGAAAGTATATAATGTAAACAAAAGTATAAATTAAACTGTGCTAACGTACATTATTAATAAATATTGAACAGTAGTCTGAAATAGTTATTATTCTAACCATTGTCATCCAAGCCAGTTCCTCTAGGTCTTGTACTGTAATAAAACTAAATAAAGTTTACTAAATGTATTATAGTTATGGAGAGTATGCAATGAAAAAAATAGATGATGGTTCTGATGATGTAATATTAGGAATTAAATGAAATTAAAAATGAGAATGTGAACCAAGTTGTTTATGAGAAGCTTTTTCAACATTGGTTAATAATAATATTATTCATTAATATTCATTTTAGTGACTTAATAACATTTCCATTTTTGGAAAATTTCAAGAATGTTTAAATAATTTTGCAAATGTTAACTTATTTGCTTAGTGACTTAGCAATGTTCTGCTCCACACTCCAGCCCAGTAGATGGTGGTAATGCACCTTTAAACTGACGGTCAACCAACAATAGACTCAAAAGAAAGAGAAAAAAAACCAGCTGGGTCTTGGAGTTTGAAATGAAAGAGCGCTTCTTTGTCCACACAGTTTTGAAGCTCTGATACTCTGCAGAACATCACTAAAAGTGAGTCAATGGGAAAATACCAACCTGAGCTTGTCAGTTAACACCTAGTGCAGATTCTGGACTCATCAATCTGTGTTTCTCCTCCAGTCTCCTGATTCTTTACAGCTTTTAGAATGAAACCCAGAAGGATATCTTTAGGAAAATCTCCACACACTCCTGCTGATACTGGATCAAAGGTAAAGTTTACTCATCTGTCTTATTTCTCTTTATTGTTTTACACACAGAGAATTTATTTATTGTTTACTGAGGACAACACTCTTCATAAGCCCTTAAGATTTAATAAAGTCAGTGTATAACTGTGTGTGGTGGCTCAGGTTGTTGAGGCTCTGGGTTGCTGATTGAAGGGTTGGGGGTTTGAGTCCCACCACCAGATTAACATTGAGTATTGTTGGGTCCTTGGTTAACACTACCAAGTTAACACTACACCCCATACAAAAAAATGAAGAATCAAGTAAGAGAATTCATTTATTGTTTACTGAGGACAAGACTCTTTGTGAGCCGTTAAGATTTAATAATAATTTAATAATCAAAAAGCTGATTGATGGCGGCGCGGCAGTAGCACGCAGCGGCCGCTCCGGAGCCGAAATGGTGCTACGTTGTTTACGTTTTGTGTGTAGCGCGTTTATTTTACCCTGTGTATGGATACCGTCGCGACTGGTGTCCGTACGTACAACCGCAAGACACTTTTGAACCTAAATAACCCGGTTAACTACATCCACGATGAGTTGCGGTAAACGCTACGTGACCTCGGCTTGATGCGTGAACCAGGCCTTGAAGCCTCGGCGTTGCCTGATGCCTGCGGCCGGAGTAGGGGACACCGCAAGCGGCGCGCGAGGAAGCGGAAGCGCGGCAAGCGGGCGGGAGTCCGTGCTAGGCTAAAAACAAACCCTAGCCGGCTGGTGTTCTGTCGATTTTTGCTGCCTTGTCGAAAAATACTACGGTAGCACAAATCGATAGCAGAGTCTGTCGATTTACGCTACCGCATCAGTACAACTACACTGTGGACTTCAAATGTTAATAGAAGAGCTGTTTGTGTTTATTAGATAGGTTGACCATATTTTGATTTGTAAAAAAAAGAGGACGATCGTCACAGCCTCCAGACGAATTCAGCCAAGCTTCTTGGTGGTTGATGAACATTATTTATTATACAGTATTTCAATGGTGCAGAATTAACCTCTGTAATAAAATAAAATCTGTAAAGACTTGTAACAAAAGAATAGATCTCAGACTCTTTAAATAAATAATTAAATATTGTTCTAAATATGAACTATTCTGTTCCAGCTTCAACAATATATCTCTTAAATGTAATAAAATAACAGAAGAGTCTCACAAAGACAAGACAAATTTTTTTTTTGCAATGTCCGTCAGGAAATGCCTTTTTAAGCAAAGTATACTGGTGCAATCCATGGGCCTTTAACTGTTGTGATATTTCAATGTATGAAGAGCCATTGCACCTTCTGCTGCAATTACATCATCCTCTGTCTTTCCTGGTCTGACAAAAAAACTGTCAACTTTGCATTTGAACTCTCATCTCGCACTGCTTTTTTTTATGTTTGTAGGCTTTCAGGTCCCCAGCACCTTTATTGGATACTGAGACATATGTACGGGCTTTGCACACGGTGCACTCTGCCTCCCACTTGTCCCGACCGGGACGGTATGTGGGAAATTTTCTCTGCAGTTCATCGGTGAAGCTGCTTCAGCATTTTCCCTGCTAAACTGCTCCGCTCTCTGCTGTCTGCACGGCTCCCTGTCTGTGTGTCTGCGCGGCCCAGACCTGCTCACAAGGCAGCCTCCTGGTAATTAGGTTGTGCAAAATAGTAGTACCCTAGTAGTGTGTGCAAAACGCCAGTCAATTTACGAACACGTGTAATGGTCCTATGAAAAACCGGACATTTTCGTGAATTTATGAAACCCGCCAGGACGCCCCGGACAGGACGTAAAAAGTGGACATGTCCACGCAAAAGAGGATGCTTGGTCACCCTATTATTAGCATTATCATAAATCAAAAACGCATGTCATCACGTGCGTAAGCATTTATGTATGAACTCCTCTGTGCACTGAATAATGCTGCACACATATGATAACCACTAAATATATTCAAGTATAGAAAAAGATGTAAACGTAGGTGTTTAAATTTGAGACACTGAACCAGTTTCAGGATTTTATTTTCCTCAACCTTAAGGCTCATTCATGACAATTTATGCAGAAACTCAAATGTTTTGGTCAAATTAAGCAAAGGAAAACGGTTTAAACCCACTGCCAACCTATGTCTCAACACCAAGGTAGTATGGATTTATGGGCGTGGAAACAGTGTGCAAACTTGTGGGACTGCGCATGCGCAGATCCGATAGTTAGCAAAACTCGATGAGTAGCATTTTTCGATTGAACACAGGCCGGCTCTCCCGTCCATCATCCTATCCAAAGTCTGCTCCCTGGATAATAAACTGGACTACATCCGACTCCAGCAGGCTACACAGCGTGAAGTTAGAGACTGCTGTGTCTTTGTTTTCACGGAGACATGGCTCAGCGACAGAGTACCGGTTTTCTGTCGATTTTTTGCTGCCTTGTCGAAAAATGCTATCGTAGCACAAATCGCTAGCAGAGCCTATCAATTTACGCTACTGCATCACTACAACTACACTGTGGACTTCAAATGTTATTAGAAGAGCTGTTTGTGTTTATTAGCATTATCATAAATTTTATCAAAAACGCATATCACGTGCGTAAGCATTTATGCATGAACTATTCAGTGCTTGCACACATGATAATCACAAGATATTCAAGTATACAAAAAGATGTAAACGTAGGTGTTTAAATTTGAGACACTGAACCAGTTTCAAGTTACAAATTTTTATTTTCCTCAACCTTAAGGCTCATTCATGACAATTTATGCAGAAACTCAAATGTTTTGGTCAAATTAAGCAAGGGAAAACGGTTTAAACCCACTGCCAACCTAAGTCTCAACACCAAGGTAGTATGGATTTATGGGCGTGGAAACAGCGTGCAAACTTGTAGGACTGCGCATGCGCAGATCCGGTAGTTAGCAAAACTCGATGGGTAACATTTTTCGATTGAACACCGGACGCCGCTATTCAGCTAGACGAGCTAGCCTCGTTTCGCGCCGACAGAAATGCAGCTGTGTGCGGTAAGACTCGCGGGGGCGGCTTGTGTGTTTACATCAACATGAAATGGTGCAAAAACTCTGTGCTAGATTCTAGTTATTGCTCATCGCTGGTGGAGTTTGTGACTGTTCGATGCAGACCTTTTTATTTACCACAGGAATTCATGACTGTTTTCATTATCGGAGTGTACATTCCACCTAGCGCTAATGCTAAGGAAGCGCTATGGGCACTGTATACAAACATCAGGTGCATGAGAACTAAAAGCATATTCTTGTTGTTCATACTGTTTTGTTCACCGTTTTTCTTTTTATATAATGTCACTTTAATCAACTAAACAAGCAACAACAACATGCTGTTTGTTGGGCTGGGAGGGTCTTCTTAATGTCATGTGCAGAGTTTGAGGCTTTGCGGATTCTGTTAACAACAGACAATAAATAAAGCAAATGCTCATCAAGAAAAATGCATAAAGTGTTTTGTCATCAAAATGAGATCCATTGGATTCAGAAAAAGAAAGTGAACCTTTGGTATACAAACCAAAACCTTTAGATAATCCTGTAATATTTTATCAAGCAAAATCCAAACACACCTTTGTTCGAGAGAGTGATCTCCACCTCTTGAAGTCTTTCTGACACATGAAGACAAACAGATTTAAGACTGACTAAGCAAAAATATAAATGCGTTCTGAGAACACCCCACCAATGACAGACTTAAAACATTGTCACAAACTTAAAAGTAGTATTCAGTGAAGGAAAATAAAGGGAAGAGAAAAACTGTTTTCTAGCAGGAGTGAAGTCTCCCCAAGGACTAATGCAGAGCTCTTGGACTTCTCCCTCTTCCCCTTTCCCAGAGTCTGCTCTGACGTGATAAGAGGAACAGTGGAGAGGAACACAGCCCTCCTCTCGATTTCTCTCTCTCGTGTATGGGTCGACGGACGACTACAGAAACGAACACAGGATGTTTACAGCCGAATCCTTTTTTTCGCTTCTTAACCCCTCTCACATTGTGAAATGTTGCACATTAAGAAATCAACTTGCACTTATATGGTCTATAGTTAAATTGGGCTATACATTTACAACTGAATCCAATGCTAGCAGTAAGCTACCTCAGGTTAACCTAGCTGGCATGCTAACAGTATAGCGGTTAACATTAGAAAGCACGCACACATGTAAGACAATGCTCTTGACACCGCATAGCGATACAATATATTTCATGTAGTAAAATAAAAGTTACTTAAGATCCCACTCACCTCATAACTCAGTGGTTCTCAAAGTGTGGGGGGCGCCCCAATAGTGGGGAATACAGACATGACAGGTGGGGCGCAATGAACGGGAGGAAATTAGTGGAAAATAATAGGAAAGTACCTATTCTAATTCATGCTTTTCTTTATTGATAATGAAGAGCGTACGCTCAAAATAATCACACACAAATAAATGGATCATTAATACAAGTAAATTGAATTGAAACATTATGCGCGACCCACTGGGCAGCGCTGCGCGACTCTGACAGAAATAAACCGCACAGACCATCAAAGTACATTTTCCCCACTGGGATGTGCGCGTACAAACCAGACATGGTAAGGTGGAAAAAATATTAAACAGTCCTGACATTTTAAATGAATTGAGTCGTGCAGGTTTGTGATTCGAGCGACACTGCGCGATCCACCGGGCTGCGCAAATAAACCAGCAGTAAGAGTTTGCTTACATGTGACGAAACCAACAATGAGGAGATTGTAAAGAAAAAAAGGTGCATCGTCTGTGGTGTGGAATTGGTTTGGGAATAAGAAAAGTGATGCGAATGAGACGAACATGATTTGGAAGGTACACAAGTGCACTGTTTTAAAGGGCACCTACAGTGCTACATGGACTTTTTCAAGCTGTTTGGACTGCATTGTGTGTTAGGAGAGGGTGTACACAACCACTCTACAGTGATAAAGAGGCGCCCAGCGATTTTCTTTTAATTTAATAACAAGATGCCCCTTCTGAAATCAGCCCGTTTTCAAAAGCCTGTCGGTGTGAACTCACACCGACAGAGGCCGCTCCTACTACAGTTGATTGACACTGGTGTTTTAGCAAAGACCCGCCCCGAGTGAAAAAAAGAGCCGTCGGCCATTGTTATTCTACACGGGAGCAAAATGGCACTTACATGAGTGTGGTGTGCTGTTTGTTGCAGCAGCCTTGCAGTAGTGTGGTGGTCTAGTGGTTAGGATTCGGCGCTCAAGCTGGGGAACAATAGTCTGCTTGAGGGGGGGAAGAGGGCGAAAAGAAGGGGAAGAAGGGGGAAGAAGGGGGAAAAAGGAGAAAAAATGAAGAGAAAAAAGAAAAATTGAGGAAAAAATGAAGTGAAATGAGAGTTATTACCATCTTTGATGTTTCCCTCTAGTTGTAGACTGCTAATGTGATTGTAATTTTAAGATTTGCATAAAAAATGACAATTTTTATGCATTCTGCAGGGGGAGGTTGTGGATCCAAAGGTCCCAGGTTCGATTCCCGCATATGACGTTTTTTTTTTAAACATAAAAATCTGACAAGTGTCACAAAAATTTAATTAATAGTAACATGAGGTTAGGTTCTTGTAAAAGTATTAGAGATTGTTGTTAAATGCTTCATGTTGTGTCACACAAAAAGTCAATTTGTATTAAAATTAATAATTAATAGAATCAACATGAAAAGCAATGCAACAGTGTATTTTCCTTCTCTACATGACTGTGTCCTGCTGGAATGAAGGCAAATTCATTACAAATGAAATATTAATCTGGTGATGTACTTTAAAGAGAATCATATTCTGTTATTTTTTTTATTTTTAGTCTATAAAAAAAGCCAAACTCTAATAGACTCCTGTTTGTACAGATATTTGTGATAGAAATAAATCATAAAGTTTCTTTAAAAATATAATTCAAGTTTATTAGCAAATTATGGTATCATTATACAGTTATATATTGCACTCACTCATTATCTCTCCACCTTCTTCCAGTTCTTTAAAAATTATCTCAAATTAAATGCTAGGAGGAAATACATACAAAGAAAAACTTAAAAATGACTGTCTTTCTGGTAAAATCGGTGATAAAACAACAATAAAAAAGAACAGAAGACGTGTATCTATGTACTGTATATAGAGATCAAATCTGCAACTTAGACACTATTTACACACCACCAATTAAATCACAAGTTTTCACAAATTATTAGTCTATTTTTTTTTATCAGCCCTTTAATCATTGTCCATTTTGTCAATGCATAATGAATTTGTGTGTTGAGGGCTCTTATAGATGTCACAGAGTCTGACAAAGATGGCCTCTGCTAGGCGACAACAGTCTGTCCACTGGCCAGGTGATCCGGTGGATCCTAAGACACAAGACACGACAAGCCATGGTCCCCACACCTGGTGTAAATTCACCCTTTGTTTTGGGATGCTTGAGCTGTCCAGTGCTCAGCCGCACATGATGCCGAGCAGAGGATGCCTCACGCTGCTTGTCATATGGCAGAAAGTTTTGACAGAGAGCTACGATGGTGCAGACCTGCTGGTTGCTGAGTGTTAACCCAGTTTCAGTTCTTGTCCAGATGGTCCACTCTGTCCATCCGTGGGACAGTGCTTATCCACAGCCTGGTAAATATAGCACATACAATAAAAATCAATAACTATACAACCACAAGAAAACAATACGCATGACAATCTACAAACTCTCACCTAAAGACCCAGCAGCTGTTGCTCAGGTGCTGGTGGGTATCACCCTGGTGGTCCTGGGGGATCAGCAGTCATGGCTGTTGACACAGTGGCTAACAGTTTGGTGGAGAAACGTTAAGGAGGTAATGGCAGTTGCTGACACAGAAGATGGAGAAAGTGACAGAGGAGAAACTGTCCGAATATACGACTGCGAGAGGGTGACAATGTCCTTCTTGCCATGGCATTTGTATCAGCTCTGGATAGTGCAGAAGAGCTGGGGAGGAACTGAGAGAGTAAGAAAGCAGTAAGAAAGGACAGAAAATTAATAACAATAGACATATTTTAAAATCAAATTTAAGCTGTGAAATTATACTAACATTACCTTGCTTGCATGCATCAGAGTCTTAAGTTTGGCTTTAAAGCAGAGCCATGAGCCCCGCCGAACCGTGGCTTTGTGATCTGCAACCAAAAACAGGATGCTTAAGTGATGTCTTTATTTTAAATAATTAAATCACACACACCTCTATTACATAATCAATCATAATCAATATTTACATTTCTTAATCTGTAAAATTGTTTAATGGCAAACGATAAGAATGCATTTCCTTTAAACATGGATTACCTTTGGATGGATGGATTTTATATCAGTGTATAATACATGAGGATGGCGGATATCTGTAATACACAGTTAGATTCAGTTCACTCATATTACCTGTATTAGAGTCTAAACTTACTCAAGGTGGATTTGTGCCACAACAGATGCACTAAATGACTCAAGTTATAACAAAAACCTCATTCATATTGTGATTTAAATCTGTATGAGGATATAATCTACTGGTCTACTAACATTACGGTGTTACTGTAGTCCGGCTACAGTTACAGTTGATTATTCATTGTTTTGTCGAGTGCACAGTGATTCATTTTAAATCATCAGATTATAATCTCATATTAGTTAAATATGCACCACATGTCCGTTATAACGCTGTTATGCCGTGTGTGTGTGTGTGTGTGTGTTACATGTTTGAATGCTGATATTTTAGCAGCCTGCACTTAGTTTGTACATGTACAAGGGAAACGTGTGTTCACGTGTATTTTACACGCAATGGTTTTGTTAATCTTCTGATCATAAGCGGGGCTGAACTCCCCCAGGACTAACATCACCGCGACCACTGTGTGTTAATAAATACAGAAAAGGTGTAATTACTGGAAAACACTCAAATACACCGCTAATGTATACTGTAACTGTTAAACTTAGTGGAGGCGTGTCTCTTTAGGAAACGGTAATGTTAATACAGCATCGGCGAATTTACAATAACGTTATATAACACAAACCGCTTAAATAAAGTCTATTTATCTCTGAAATCAATACTTGATACTTACCGTGTTATGTTGAAAGAATATTCATATTCCGAACAGTTTAAAGGTTTGACTAAGTTGCATCCGCACTGGATGCGGGACCAAGGCCGATATTTTGGAAACGGAGGAAGCTGATTGGCTTTGAATGTTTCGAAGGCGGGACCAAGGCAGATATTTTGGAAACTGAGGAAGCTGATTGGCTTTGAATTTTGGAAACGGAGGAAGCTGACTGGCTTTGAATTTTGCAAACGGAGTGTGAATTTTGGAAACGCAAGGACATGATTCGACAGAGAGACTCGACGCGGATTGGTCGAGCTGAATTTTGGAAGGAAGGACAGGTGATTGGCTGTGAATTATGGAGAATAATGGAGAATTTTGGAAAAGGGCAAAGATGATTAGCTTTGAATTTTGGAAGGCGAGAGACGTGATTTGCCGAAAGAAGCAGCCGCACGGCGTCCATGTAGCGCTCTCATGTGGGAGACCCGGGTTCGATTTCCGCTTAAGGTACATGCTTTTTTTGCACTACATATTTATAAAGTTTTTCTAATGTTCGTTTAGTAACGAGGCGAGTGCGCTATGCTTCGATAAGCTTTTCTGACATAAGGAGAGACTCAGTCACACACACACACACACAATGCTTCGCGTGTATGTTGTCCTATTCCCGACATCTATATGCCTCATTCACACACACAGACACACACACACACGTTGTTTGTCAGAAAGGTCTCTGTTTATTAACAGCAAAAGATCGGTATAAATATGTTTGACTAAACGCCTGTGCTATAGACATATGTTACTACAAATGAACCATTGTAAATGTCCTGGTGAGATCCCGAAAAAAAAACAATGCTTCGCGTGTATAAGGTCGCGGGTTGAATAGCCGGCATTTCCGCGGTGGTAACCGTTAATCCTTCGTAGTCTAGTGGCTAGGATGCCGTGCTCTAACGCGGTAGCCCCGGGTTCGATTCCCCCTCAAGGCACATGCTTTTTGCACTACATATTTATAAAGTTTTTCTAAAAGTTCGTTTAGTAACGAGGCGAGTGCGCTATGCTTCGGTAAGCTTTTCTGACATAAGGAGAGACTCACACACACACAATGCTTCGCGTGTATGATGTCCTATTCCCGGCATCTATATGACAGTCAGACACACACACACACACACACACACACACACACACACACACACACACGTTGTCTGTCAGAAAGGTCTCTGTTTATTAACAGCAAAAGATCGGTATAAATATGTTTGACTAAACGCCTGTGCTATAGACATATGTTACTACAAATGAACCATTGTAAATGTCCTGGTGAGATCCCGAAAAAAAAACAATGCTTCGCGTGTATAAGGTCGCGGGTTGAATAGCCGGCATTTCCAAGCGGCAGCCATTAATCCTCCGTGGTCTAGTGGTTAGGATACGGCGCTCTCAGCGCAGCGGCCCGAGTTCGATTCCCGGTCTGGGAAGTCAAAAAAGTTTTACAACCAGATTCACATGTAAAACTTTTTTATTTATTTATTTTATTTATTTATTAAAAGTATTTCTTTTTATTGATATTTATTCCTTACTCATTTATTTAATTTTTAAGGTCACTGACTGTCGTATAAGCATTTCACTGCATATCATACTGTGTATGACTGTGTATGTGACAAATAAAATTAGAATTTGAATCAAAGGAGAGGAAGAGAGATAGAGAGAGAGAGACAGAGTATGGGAAGGTGAGCATGAATGAACAGATGCAAGAGGAGACAGGAAGATAGCAGCAGGGAAGATTTAACACGTTAATATCAGATCTATGAGGAAGAGAGCAAGAGAGTAGAAATAACTCCTTTATATATAAAATAATTCTAACATCATGTAAAATTATTTTTAACTGTTTTTTAAATATTTTTAACTGTTGTCAAAGCTGTACCCCACTTGTATTGTGAAGACACGCCCTACAGAACTGGGGGGCGGGTTCAGTAGAGGTCATTAACATTTAAAGGAGCATGTACTGAAACAGGTTGCTGAGAACAGAGCTACTTTTTACCAGGTAAAAGTAATGTTTTTTTTACACAACAATTGAGAATTTTTAATTAAAGTATATTACAAACTTTTCATTAGGACCCTAAAGAATCATATTAACCTATGCAAAAATTGAGACTGTATGTCCACTTTAACAAGTGGTGGAAACACGTCAAACCTTTTCTATCATCTGAAATCCAAGCTTCCAAACGAATATGGCCAAAGTAAAAAAAAAATGTCACAAACCTCAGCAATTCAGTTTATATAAAATTACATTATGTAAAACAGTTTCTTTGTGTTTGAATTTTTATTTATGCATTTTCAGATACAAATCGCTATATTGTGATGTATATCGTTATCGAGGTAGAAAATTGCTTCTACCGTGATAGAAGATTTTGGTTATATCGCCCACCCCTAATGAAGCCTATATTGAGCTTGGATTCATGGTGGAGATGGTGGGGGCAGAAGAGAGACCCGTGTGTGTCTTGTGTCTTAAACCGCTGGCAGCAGACCGCATGAGACCCAACAAATTAGGAAGACACTTAAAGACAACACACTCCATTCACGTTAATAATCCACTCGACTTCTTTCAAAGAAAGCCGGCAGAATACAGACAGCAGGATAATCGCATGGTAACATCTGAATCAGTGGACAGCAAAGCACAAATGGCTTCATTCAAGGTTGCATACAGAATTGGCCAGTGCAAAAAAACTACAAATGATTGCTGAGCAGCTAATAAACATGGGGTCAATTATGCAAAGGTGAATGACAATGTAAGCCTTGTATAACAATTACATTCAATTCAATTTTATTTATATAGCGCTTTTAACAATGGTCATTGTCTCAAAGCAGCTTCATAAAAATTAAAGAAATTTTACAAAAAAAAAAATTTATATATATATATATAATAATAATAATAATAATAATAATAATAAATAAATAATAGAAAATAAATAAATAATAGAAAATAAATAAATAAAAACAAATAATAATAATAATTATAGAAAAGAAAATAATTGGAAGTGTGGATGTGTGAGAAAAACGTGCAGATAATAATGAGACGAATGAATGAAATTTCTCTGATGAGCAAGCCAAGGGTGACGGCGAGGGTGGCAAGGAAAAAGTCCCTGAGATGGCATTAGGAAGAAACCTTGAGAGGAACCAGACTCAACAGGGAACCCATCCTCATTTGGGCGATAACAGATAGAAATGATATAACATCTTGTGTGTTGTGCAGGTGAAAATTCAATATGACAGAAATTATTTAAATTGACATGAAGTCCAGTTCAGCATAGGGACGAGTCAGTAGGTGCAGAGGGCAGATGAGGTCTGGATCACTGGAAGCACAGGAGCAGCATGTGTAGCTCCAACCATCATAAAGCTGAATCCAGCTGGAGCTGGTCCTTCTCTGGATGCCTCAGGAACCTCGCAGGGTCGGCCTTTGTCTACTGAAGCTGGCAAAATCTCCCGATGCCTCGGGATGGGTAGAGAAATACAGAACAGATGGGGAGAATTAGCGTAGTTGCCATTCGAGATAGGTGTACTGGAGTATGAGTACTGGGATGAGTTGTGTATGCCAGATTAAAAAGATGCGTCTTGAGTCTACTTTTGAACTGAGAAACCGTGTCTGCTCCCCGAACACTGTCTGGAAGGCTATTCCAAAGCTTTGGAGCTAAATATGAAAAAGCCCTACCCCCTTTTGTAGATTTTGAAATTCTGGGAACTACCAGAAGTCCGGTGTGTTACATGTGTATTTTTGAACTTGGTGTTGTTTGATCTTATTGATTTAGAAATTGATATTTCAATAAACAGTAAACTTGGCCAATTTTGTTGACAAGTGGGGCTTGAAAATTCGCTCACCCCCTTAAGTGGGGAACGACAAAGTTTGAGAACCACTGTCCTAACTGAATGATTTAACAGGACCATCGCTCAGTTTCGGCTCAGTTTCAGCTGTGCTCTACCAAGATGGCGCCGGTGAGGTCGGCTGCCGTCACGACTGCTCTGACCACCTTTTCTATGTTTTTGTTTTTTAAGTTAGTTTTCAGTGTTTTAAAATCGGCAAAATCACCACCATTGAGTACATGAGGTATGATAGAGACACTCTTTCTATTGGTATACAATGTATTCACGATTCGACGTTTTTACCTCTGGCTCCGAGCTGGCCGAGTGAGATCGTGAGGGAGAACAAAGGACGCGATGCGAAGCGGTAGCCCCGAGGGAAACGAGCCAGCGTCAGGAACAGGCTGAGAGGCCGTGCACACCGCACACCTCTGCCTAGCATCCTGCTCGCCAACGTACAGTCACTGGAGAACAAACTCGATGACCTCAGCGCCAGGATAAAGTTCCAGAGAGACATTCGGGACTGCAATCTCCTCTGCTTCACCGAGACATGGCTGAACCCGGCGGTACCGGACCACGCCATACAACCAGCCGAGTTCTTCTCGATTCACCTCATGGACAGGACGTGGGACTCGGAAGTCAAGGGGAGGCGGCGTGCGTTTGATGGTGAACAACAGCTGGTGCAACAGCGCGAGCGTTGTTCCTCTTACACGCTCCTGCACACCAAACCTGGAACTACTGTCCATCATGTGTCGTCCTTTTTATCTTCCACGGGAGTTCACATCGGTCATAATCAGCGCCGTTTACGTTCCACCACAAACGGACACAGACATTGCCTTATGCGAGCTGCATGAGGCGCTCACACAGGACCAGACACAACACCGGGACGCTGCGCTCATTGTGGCGGGGGACTTTAATAGTGCCAACCTCAAACGCGCAGCGCCGAACTTTCATCATCACATCACCTGCCCCACCAGGGGTGAAAGAACACTAGATCATTGTTATATAACGGTCAAGGACGGCTACAAGGCACAATCTCGTCCAGCGTTTGGTAAATCCGTCCACGCCGCCATCTTCCTCATGCCAAAATATAAACAAAGGCTGAAACAGGAAGTTCCGGTTCAGAGGGAGGTCGCGCGCTGGACGGACTCAATGACGCAGACAGGGACATGTTCAGAAACAGCTCCGATGATGACGTCAGCGTGTTTACAGAAGTGGTTGTGGGATTTATTGGGAAGCTAGCGGATGATACGGTGGAGAAAAAGACTATCAGAACATTTCCCAACCAGAAGCCCCGTGGGTGGATAAAACCATCCGCGACGCTCTGAGATCTCGCCTACAACACGGGACTTGCGTTGGGGGACATGGAACCGTACAAGGCTGCGTCATACAACGTCAGGAAGGCGGTGAAAGAGGCGAAGCAGCGCTACGGGAGAAAACAACTAGAGTCACAGCTTCAACAGAGTGACTCTAGGAGCCTGTGACAGGGATTAAGGACAATGTAAGAGCCATATCGCACTTATGAATTTGTTGTTGTGTTTATTTCATTTTATTTATTTCATTTATTCTACTTTGTTCTATTCATTAGTAATGCATTAAGCATTGAGTTTGTTACATAAGCCATAAGCTTTAAATTTCTAAGTTATGCATCCATTTTGACAATCGTAAGTTGGTCTGTGATGTCATTCTACTATTACATGCATTTGTGTGACTGTCATATGATAGAGAGTTCAGTTTAGATGCGGAAGGCCACGGAAACACAAGTTTTTGACCGTAAGCTGGGAATGTAAGAGACAACAACTAGGTTGTCGTAAGCGTAAGCTCCCGTAAGTGGATATATACAGCAAGAGTGTTGTTATATACCTAAGCTAAGACTGTAATTTACGAGATACAGCAAACAGGTTGTTGTAAAAGTCAGAGATTTGCAAGATGCAGCAACTGGTGTCTGTTATCACAGTGGATTTACTCAAGACGACTGTATGAAGTGTTGATTCTTTGATGCTGACAAAATAAACTACAAGAGACAGAGATCGGACTTCTGTCGTGTGAGTGAAACTTTGAGACAAAGCTACGCGTCAAAACTAGTGAAATAAAATGACCGCATCTACAGACAATTACGAACTATAAAGCACCAACATCCGGTATGATGAACGCGGATGCGACTTTGAAAGACGAGCTGAACACCTTCTATGCTCGCTTCGAGGCTGCAGCTAAAGACGCTAGCGGTGCTAACGCTAGCGGCGCTAACGGTTGCAGACAGGAAGACACTGCCAGCACCGGGAAGACACTGCTCATCATCACCGAGCACGACGTGAGGAGATCCTTCAGGACAGTGAACACCAGGAAAGCAGCAGGACCAGTTTGCATTCTCAGAGCCTGCGCAGACCAGCTAGCACCTATGTTCATTGAGATATTCAACATCTCTTTATCTGAATCGGTGATCCCCACATGCTTCAATGAGTCCATCATTGTTCCTGTCCCAAAGAAACCACATCCTGCTTCTCTCAATGACTATCGCCCTGTAGCTCTCACCTCAGCAGTGATGAAGTGTTTTGAACGCCTGGTCAGAGACTTCATCATTTCCAGACACACTGGACCCGCTACAGTTCGCTTACCGTCCAAATCGCTCTACTGACGATGCCATCTCTCATCTCCTCCACACATCACTTACTCACTTGGACTGTAGAAGGGGGAATTATGTTAATGCTCTTCATCGACTACAGCTCTGCATTCAATACCACAATTCCCTCCACACTCCCCACCAAGCTGGAGCACCTGGGACTCGGCTCATCTATGTGTCAGTGGATCTCCAACATCCTAACTGGCAGACCACAGGCAGTAAGGATGGGTGGACATGTCTCAGCCTCCATAACTCTCAGCACTGGAGCCCCCCAGGGGTGTGTTCTGAGCCCCCTGCTGTACTCTTTGTACACACATGACTGTGTGGCCACTACCAGCTCCACCACCATCATTAAGTTTGCTGACGACACCGTCGTGGTGGGCCTGATCTCTGATAACAACGAGATGGCCTACCTGAAGGAGATTAGGATTCTGGAGAACTGGTGCCAGAGGAACAACCTCCTTCTAAACAAAGGAGTTCATAGTGGACTTCAGTACAAAGCAGGAGAGGAACTACCAGACCCCCATCATCAATGACAGCCCAGTGGAGAGAGTTGACAGCTTCAAATACCTCAGTGTTCACATCACGCAGGACCTATCATGGTCCTGTCACATCAACACCGTGGTGAAAATGGCCCGACAGCATCTCTACCACCTCAGGCGCTTGAGAGACTTCCAACTGCCCTCCAAGGTGCTCAGGAACTTTTACTCCTGCACCATAGAGATCATCCTGACGGGAAAACACTCTGGACTTTCTGGACATTCGTTTACACTAGTGACCACTGCACAACTATACTTCGTGGTCATCAAACCACTCAAATCACTATCACAAGTCACTTTAAATAAATCACAAAGCATATTCTCACTGCACAAGACACTTCAAACATGTGGATTGCACAACCCTGGACATTACCATACTTTTCCTACTCGTACACCTGCTCTTACTGTTCATATATTATTCATATATTTTCTATATTGTGTATTGCTGTACAGTTTTTATCTTAACTTTAATTTTTATATTTTTATTGTATTCTTTCCTAGTTAAATTCACCCTCTATTTTCTTTTTCATATTTATTTCCTATTCCAATTCATAGTCTTTTATTTTAAGGTCACTGGCAGTTGTCTAAGCATTTCACTGCATATCGTACTTACAGCGCTCTGGAGGAATTTTGGCCCACTCATCTTTGCAGAATTGTTGTAATTCAGCTTTATTTTAGGGTTTTCTAGCATGAACCGCCTTTTTAAGGTCATGCCACAACATCTCAATAGGATTCAGGTCAGGTCTTTGACTAGGCCACTCAGTAGAATTCATGGTACCACCTATCTCAGCAAGCCTTCCAGGTCCTGAAACAGCAAAACAACCCCAGACCATAACACTACCACCACCATATTTTACTGTTGGTATGATGTTCTTTTTCTGAAATGCTGTTACTTTTACGCCAGATGTAACGGGACACGCACCTTCCAAAAAGTTCAACTTTTGTCATGTCGGACCACAAGGTATTTTCCCAAAAGTCTTGGCAATCATTGAGATGTTTTTTAGCAAAATTGAGACGAGCCTTAATGTTCTTTTTGCTTAAAAGTGGTTTGCGCCTTGGAAATCTGCCATGCAGGCCATTTTTGCCCAGTCTCTTTCTTATGGTGGAGTCGTGAACACTGATCTTAATTCAGGCAAATGAGGCCTGCAGTTCTTTAGATGTTGTCCTGGGGTCTTTTGTGGTTTCTCGGATGAGTTGTCTCTGCGCTCTTGGGGTAATTTTGGTTGGTCGGCCACTCCTGGGAAGGTTCACCACTGTTCCATGTTTTTGCCATTTGTGGATAATGGCTCTCACTGTGGTTCGCTGGAGTCCCAAAGCTTTAGAAATGTCTTCATAATCTTTACCAGACTGATAGATCGCAATTACTTTTGTTCTCATTTGTTCCTGAATTTCTTTGGATCTTGGCATGATGTCTAGCTTTTGAGGTGCTTTTGGTCTACTTCTCTGTCAGGTAGCTCCTATTTAAGTAATTTCTTGATTGAAACAGGAGTGGCAGTAATCAGGCCTGGGGGTGACTACAGAAATTGAACTCAGGTGTGATAAACCACAGTTAAGTTATTTTTTAACAAGGGGGGCAATCACTTTTTCACACGGCCATGTAGATTTGCAGTTTTTTTTTCTCCCTTAATAACGTAAACCTTCATTTAAAAACTGCATTTTGTGTTCAATTATGTTATCTTTGACTAATAGTTAACGGTTTTGATGAGCAGAAACATTTAAGTGTGACAAACATGCAAAAGAATAAGAAGTCAGGAAGTGGGCAAATAATTTTTCACACCATTAAATTTAGTCATTGTACAGCCCTTTTGAATGTGCTTTGCAAATAAAAAGTAACATTGACAATTAGTTAGTAAACTAGTAACCAGTGTAAGGATCTAGCCAGTGACGAGCAGTAAGATTATCAATCACTGTCGCTGCTATCCAGTCAAAGATTTTGCTTATTTAAAGCTGAACATAAACTTTTTTTGTGGGACCAGGTAGTGTATATTTGTATATACTTAAAGGTGAGAAATATTATGGTCCTGTGAAATTACAAGATTATAGTATCTATTAGAGAAGATGTTTCGATTAACAATATGCAGTGAAAAGAAAACGTATTTGGATAAAACATGTACACTATTTAGGCTTCTTTTTTTTTTTCTTTCAGAAATACCCGTGTGCAGATTGTGGAAACGTTTTTGTCCAAAATAGTTCTCTCAAAACTCACCAGTGCATCCATACAGGAGAGAGGCCGTATCACTGTGAACAGTGTGGGAAGAGTTTTACCCAAAACAGTAGTCTCCAAATACACCAGCGTATTCACACAGGAGAGAGACCGTATCACTGTGAAAAGTGTGGGAAGAGTTTTACCCAAAACAGTACTCTCCAAACACACCAGCGCATTCACACAGGAGAGAAGCCGTATTGCTGTGCACAGTGTGGGAAGAGTTTTAGGCAAGAGAATGGGCTTCGGGCACACCAGCATATCCACACAGGAGAGAGACCGCATCACTGTGAAAAGTGTGGGAAGAGTTTTAACCAAAACAGTACTCTCCAAATACACCAGCGCATTCACACAGGAGAGAAGCCGTATTGCTGTGCACAGTGTGGGAAGAGTTTTAGGCAAGAGAATGGGCTTCGGGCACACCAGCGTATCCACACAGGAGAGAAGCCGTATAGCTGTGCTCAGTGTTGGAAGAGTTTTAGGCAAGAGTATGACCTTCGGGCACACCAACGCATCCACACAGGAGAGAAGCCGTATCACTGTGGACAGTGTGGGAAAAATTTTGCTCGAATAAGTTCTCTCACAATACACCAACGCGTCCACACAGGAGAGAAGCCGTATCACTGTGAACAGTGTGGGAAGAATTTTACCCAAAACAGTCATCTCCAAATGCACCAGCGCATTCACAAAGGAGAGAGGCCATATCACTGTGAACAGTGTGGGAAGAGTTTTACACGTGCCGGTACTCTCTTAGTACACCAGCGCATCCACACAGGAGAGAAGCCGTATCACTGTCGACAGTGTGGGAAGAATTTTGCTCGAATAAGTTGTCTCACAATACACCAACGCGTCCACACAGGAGAGAAGCCGTATCACTGTGCACAGTGTGGGAAGAGTTATAGGCATAAGGATCGTCTTCGTGCACACCAACGCATCCACACATGAGAGAAGCCGTATTCCTGTGGACAGTGTGAGAAACGTTTTAGTGACTGCTCTGATATGAATTCATCAGATGTTGATGTCAATTAGTCAAGTTAAACATCGTGAAAGTTCTTATGGCAATAATGGGTCATGGTATGGATCATTTTGTTGCATGAGAAACTGTTTCTTCCTGTCCACATTTTAACAGAATTTATTTTTTTTTTTATTTCAAAATGTTTTTTTTTTAAATGCTCAAAAAATGCTTTTCTTGATTTCAAAATGCTAAAAAAATTAAGCAATTCATGATTTTGTATTTAACAAGTGCAAGTCTCTATGAACATCCCCAAACCACCTCAGTCTAACTTCTCTGATTTTATCTCCAAAACATCTAACATGCGTTGTCCCTCTGAGGGACTCATTCTTGATCCTATCTATCCTTGTCACTCTCAAAGAGAACCTCGACCACTCTAGACTTTTCTCCACCTGTTCCCCTGCTCTCGCTACAAAGCACAATGTCGTCTGCAAACATCATAGTCCATGGAGTCTCCTGTCTAACCTCATCTGTCATGCTGTCCATCACCAGAGCAAACAAGAATGGGCTCGGAGCTGATGCAGATCCACCTCCACCTTAAACTCTTCTGTCACACCTACAGCACATCTCACCACTGTCTTACAGCTCTCATACATGTCCTGTACCAATCTAAAATTATTCTCTTCCACTCTAGACTTCCTCATGCAATACCACAGCTCCTCTCTCGGCACCCTGTCGTACGCTTTCACTCTAAATAATGATTCTGTGGCCTTGTAAATTTCACAGTAATAAAGAGGTTATGTTACCTTAATAAAATCTTTAAAAATCACATACATGATTGTTTTGAGTTAGACAAATCAAAATAAATGACAAAAAAAACAATTGTTCTCTTTATCTTAAATTTACACTATAATGTAAGTTTATTTCACAAATAGAAATTAGCATTTGACTAACTGAATTATATTTTTAACATGCACTTAACAAAAACTTAAATAATTGAGTAAATTGTCCTGTGCAAGTGCTCATGGGAAGTCTGGTGTAACATCAGAGACAAGAAGCCTGTGAGGATATGAGAATGGAAATGAAGCTCCTGGAACATTCTGGAATATTCCTTACAAATGCTGGTCAGTAAACAGCTAACACAAGTTACTGAAGTAATGACTATCTGTCTGTATCCACAACTTTATAGTGTCAGTTACTGAATCCTGTCACAGCCGAGCTCCATAGATAACGATAGCTAGCAACATTAGTAAAATGACTGTTGCTGAAATAAATGTACAGCAAGTAATGTACTAAAGCTATGAAATATGAAGATTTAGTAAAAGTACAACATATCTCTCAGAAATATAATTGGGAGAAAGTAATATGAAATTAAAATATTGAAGTGAAATATGTTGTAATATGTAAGTAAAAAAACTAAAACTGATTTTTTAATTAATTTTTTGTGAAATTTTATATATTTAATATATTTCACAGCACCAACCCCACTAAAGAAGAGAAGTTGAATGGAGATAAAACAGGAGGTAAATGTCAACTTTTTAAATGTTTCAGAAGTATTAAATGTGTAACCATTGAATCCAAGATTGAAATTGAAACAAGGCTTGAAATGTTTCACTTTACCTAGATTGAATCCAGAATATATTGAATCCACTAGAATGTACTAGATTTTCCAGTAACTAAAGTTAAAAAAAAGATATAGTTGATAGTACTCCATCTACAGCAAGCGGTGCTGGACTAAGGCCAGGAAGATCATGAAGGACCTCAGTCACCCCAGTAATGGACTGTTCTCTTTGTTGCGGTCTGGGAAGAGATTCCGCTCCCTAAAGGCCAACACAGAGAGACTGAGGAGGAGCTTCTTCCCGCAGGCGATAAGGTCTCTTAATCACACCTCCACACAGGACTAATAACATCTTTTAAGCTCACAACACTGACTGGACAATCATGGACACATTCATACACACTTGCACTAAATACTCATACATCTGGACAATTGCACATGTCACCTTTCATGCATATTTGCACAACCACGGACACTTTAATACCATATTTCTATATTTTTGCAATATTTTATTATGCCCTTATGCACAGTTAATTTTACAAATTTTACTAGTTAAAATTATTTCTTAGTATTTCCTTTTTATTGATTATTTATTTTACGTACAAGATTTTATTTTCTTATTTTCTTTCTTTTTAAGGTCACTGGCGGTCGTATAAAAAGCATTTCACTGCATATTATACTGTGTATGATTGTGTATGTGACTAATAAAATTTGAATTTGAATTTGATTTAGTAATGCGTAAAAAAAGTTCGGTATAATTTTTATACAAGGGACAAAGACATGTCCAAGGGACATTCAAGTCAAAGCGCGACTTTTGATTGTGCAGAATAATAGAACACACTTATTAGAGTAAAAGCTCCCTGTATTTCTCTATATATGAGGTTGTGCATTGTCCTGCAAGAGCAAAACGCCTTTGGTGATCAAACAGTCCGTTTTTGTAAAAGTATTCCACTGGAATGTTCACCAGAATTTCACCAGCAATGGGCTCTGTAAAATTAAATCAGTTTTAGCTCTTTGTTTCAGAGAATTTTCATCACAAGTCCCACTTTGACTTGAACACCACTCATAGATCAGTGTGATGATGTATATAGTAACAGTCACACTTGTACTTACTTATACTATAATTTCTTTTTAGGTGCCAGCTTATGGGATGGCGGTGTAAGCTCTGCACATGTCGCATCATCAAAAGCAATTTCGATCATTACGGAGTGAAGCATGGTACTGTTGTGTTAATCAATGATATTCAATGTCCTGTCTTCATTTAGACCGTCATTGCTTCTTTAAGACCTGAGAATGTCTGCACACACATTTGTATGGATCCCACAGTTTTCAGGAAACTGAAGTGTGAAGGTGTGCAATCTTTCAGATGTAAAATGTGACTGTGATTCTATTCTAATACAAAAGTCTACTTTCCACATATTAACTGTATAATACTTGTGACAGAAGTATTGTTTGTCAGATTGTTTACTAATGAGATCAATTCAGCTCATTGTTTATGATCTTGTTACATGTCATTTGCAAAGTAAACCAGGTTGAATTTAGTCATGTCTTGTCAAATTTGGCAAATAAATGTTTAATTAAAATGGTAATGTGTGTATGTTTTGTTTCTTTGTTTATAAATTGGTGTCATTAGATATATTGACCTAAATAAAAAAATTAAAAAAACCTTGATGAAAGCTAAATGTACTGTATTAAAAGTGTTTTAATTCTGTGATAGACCAGTATGAATTAAATTCATTTAAAATATTTAGTAAATGTAATGTAGCACATTTGTTTGTTAAATAATAGTCTAATTTTCAGTTTTTTTATACCTTCCATTTCAATCATATCTACTCAATTATTTTACTCATTTTCACTTAGGGTAAGCTTGCATTAACTTCTGGTTTTCATTACATTTATTCAATTTTGTACTAAAAAATGTTATTCAGGTCTACTTAATTTTTTTACTGGTACTCAATTCATGAAGTATTTTACATGATTTAGCAATTTTTAGATTTATATTAATATTTTTAAGTGTAAAAATGGTTCACCAAAAAATTTAGTGAAATTTTAGTGCTTTACTTCTGACACCATGTTTTGTGAGGTTATTAAGTAACAGACACGAGCACACCGATCAAAATGTCCATCCTTGTTCGTCTTTATCATATTGTCCATTTTTAATCCCCTCCCCATTCCAACATCACATGGCAGTGTATCAGGCCTGTTAGTTGGCAGTTAAATCACATATGACATGTGGGAATAGTTTTACTTGTCAGAGTCATCTCCGGTGACATCAGCGCACTCACACAGGAGAGGAGCCGTATCAGTGCTCACAGTGTGGGAATGGGTTTAGTGAACGGCGCACTTTGAACAACCACAGGAAGTGTCATACACTGGATATGAAGGATAGAAGCTGTAACTCTGCAGACAGTGCGGACTAAGCTAACATTATCCAAGAATCATTAGGGGACACAAGTGCCATCAGCTCTTGACATGTGAATTAGTTATAATGAGAGAAATACTTTTAAATTAGTATTGATAAAGAGAGGTGTCTGGAAATAGATTTTAGGCCCACTGCTTTTTTCCCTTTACATGCTTCCTCTGGGCAACATAATCCGTAAGCATGATATTAGTTTTCATTGTTATGCTGATGACACAGCTATACGTCTCAACAAAACCTGATGAGAAAAACCATCTTACTAAAGTTGAGCAATATGTGCAGGACATAAGAAATTGGATGCTAATTAACTTCCTTCTGCTTAATCCGGATAAGACAGAAGTTCTAGTCATAGGACCGCATACAGCTAGAAGTAGAATCTTAGATCACACCGTAATTTTAAATGGCCTTTCTGTTCCATCAAATGCAACAGTAAAAGACCTCGGCGTGATTATAGATTCCAGCCTTTAATTTGAAGCTCATGTAGATATCACCAGGATAGCATTCTTTCACCTCAGAAATATTGCCAAGATAAGAAATATATTGTCGCTAAACGATGCAGAAAAACTAGTTCATGCTTTTATCACTTCTAGGTTGGACTATTGTAATGCCTTACTGTCTGGTTGTTCTGTTAGGTGCATAAACAAGCTTCAGCTAGTCCAGAATGCAGCAGCAAGAGTCCTCACTAGAACCAGAAGATATGAGCACATCACCCCTATCCTATCTTCACTACATTGGCTCCCTGTGAAATTTCGCATTGATTTTAAAATACTACTCTTGACATATAAAGCATTAAATGGTCTCGCCCCGCAGTATCTGAGCGAACTGCTAGTGTCTTCCGATCTGCCACGCCTACTTTGGTCAAAGGATGCAGGCTGCTTGTCAGTACCACGTGTTATGAAAACTACAGCTGGGGGCAGAGCTTTTTCTTATAAATTGCCCCAGAATTATGGAATAGTCTTCCAAATAGTGTTCGGGACTCAGACACAGTCTCAGTGTTTAAGTCTAGGCTAAAAACCTATTTATTTAGCCAAGCATTTTTATAAATAGATTTGCCATAAGGTAAAGGAGCAGATCTGGGGAACTCATGGACGTGGAGTATTATGGTGAACTGGTATGTTTAGATGCTGTCTTCCTCACTCTCATTTGATCACTCAGGTTTGTTGACGGTGACGTGATTGTTTGCTTTACATCTCAGTTCCCCCTCATGTTTGTGTTTCCTTCTGGCTCTCCCTTTTAGTTATGCTGTCATAGTTAGTCCTGCCGGAGTCCCTGCTTGCACTCTACAGTAAATATACATTCACATTATACATTGTGACTGTGACCATACCTAATTGCCATCTCTCCTCCTCTTCTCTTTCTCCCCCTCTTTCTCTTTCCTCTCTCCCCCTGTCTCCTCCTTTTATTTAGCAAAATTGAGATTAATAGTTACATTTTATTGTTGAGGGGCAAAGACAGGGCTCCATACGCCCATACACAGAAAAAAGGGCACTTGAGGCATCCTGGAGGAAAGGGGCGGGTGCAAAGCAATAAAGTGCTTAGGGCTTTGTATGTTTTTGGCTGTTTGTGTCCAGCATTGAATAATTATTTCATCCATTATTTGATCACGGCTGGGAATAAGAGCTGGAATGTGATTGTGAATTTATATATATATATATACATATATATATATATATATATATATATATATATATATATATATATATATATATTATGGAACGATATCGCGGACAATATTCAAATGCAATTGCAAATTGCATTTGCAATTGCGTTTCCCATATGTGGACGCACAAACTGTAGAGGTTATGTTGGGGGGGGAGGGGGGGGCAATCCGTGGCAGGGAGGCTTTTTAGCGCATAACACCGGTACGTAGCGTTTCTGAAAGATTTAGCTCCAGCAGGCTGTAACAGGAGAAGATCTAAAAATATTTTTACTTGTAAAAACTTCTCTGTGCACTCCGGAGCAAGAAAATATGCGATTTGTCATTTTTGTGTGTTTATTTCTTGATAAACAAATGAGATAATCTCGGTTCACCTCCAGTGCTCAAATATCCCCTTCTTGGTCGGCGACTGCTAGTGACGTCACTCCCCATACAATCCCGCCCCACAGTATAGACCCGCCCCTGACGCTGATTGACAGGTTTCTGTGTAACGTGTTGGAAAAGCAATTGCAAATGGATTAGCGATTGCGTTTGAATTTTGGCCGGCTTCACTAGCGGCGCAGAGAAAAAGCAAATGTGGTAATTGATTTTGATATTTAAATATGACAGGATCATGACGTGTAAGACCTGGGAAATACAACTGCAAATGGACTTTGTTTTTTCATTAGAAATTTGGCAGTCAGTGTGCGCTCGCAAAGGCGAATCAGCAAACGGTAATGCATAGTTTGCAATTGCATTTGAATTATGGCACAGTTTGTGCGTCCACATCTGGGAAACGCAATTGCAAATGCAATTTGCAATTGCATTTGAATATTGTCCGCGATATCGCTCCATATATATATATATATATATATATATATATATATATATATATATATAGAGAGAGAGAGAGAGAGGTTGTTTTGCTGGCGAAAAACATTTTAGGCAGAGACGTCTACTCGGCCTTGTTAATTGTTTTTAAAAACCCCAATTCTACGAATTCCCCCATCAGCGAAATCATAAATGAAACGTGAGAAGAGGCATTACAGTGGGGGTTCTGTGGGTCTCCAAACTCAGAAGGCTACGTGTCAGCTGATAACTGCTCCTTTGATCTGTTGTTCACAGCGGGGCGCCGACTGCTGATGAGTAGCCTGTACAAGCCAAGCTGTTCCCCAAAAAATAATGTGAATGTCTGCAACAATCACTAACCATTATAATGTTTTTTTTTTTGTAATTAAACATGAATATATAAATTATATTTTCTTTACACATAATATTTTCATTATATATACACGGGCATCGCTAGGCCATTTTTAGGGGGGCTTTAGCCCATCGTCCCCTTTATATTTATTTAAAGTATTTTTCATATTTTTTATGTCTGCCAGTTTCCAACAAAAAGCAGCAGTATTGTCAAAGAATTAACAGATAAATATTTAATATTATTGGCACCCAAACAGTTTATTCCATTGTCCAGCCTCATAGGTGTGTTGTTTATATTGCTAATCAATGTATGTTTAAAGTTATATGCTGTTTTCTGGTTACATTTTTCTGATTGTACCTGTACATAGAAAAAAGTTTATACGGTAAATACACATATATTCATATGATTAATTAAATTATTAAATCATCGTGTTCACCCATGCACTGAAAAAAAGGTCTTGTAAGATTTACTTGATAAAATCCTCTTAACATCTATTTGCACACATAGATTTTAAGTAAATTTTATTGCTCCAATATTAAGTAAAACTCACCCGTAATTGTCAGGTAAAATCTACTTAATAATTAAATTAACAATCAAAGAAATCAAGTAAAAGTTACATAATTATATTTAATGCACAAATTAGATTTATTTAAAATAATCAAGTAAAGATGGATTGGCACGCTGTCCAGGGTGTACCCTGCCTCATGCCCAGAGTTTCCTGGGATAGGCTCCAGGTCCCCGCGACCCTAAATACAGGATAAAGAGGTATAGAAGATGAATGAATGAATGAATGAATAATCAAGTAAAGGTAATTCATTCCCAGATAGCACACACACGTCGCAGAGATAATGCTCCCTAATGCATGTTACAATGACCAATTACACTCCAATTAAAAATGCTGGGTTGTTTTTTCTACCCAAACGCTGGGTTGCCGCTGTTGGGTCATTTTTCTGGGTTATTTTCAGAGAGTTGGGTAGTTTTTGTGTAACCCAGCTGCTGGGTTGAAGTTTGCTCGGCCCCTTCCCCAAAGTTCACCCATGGATTCAGTGGCTGTCACTCAGCTTCGTGTCTCTTGAGCTCCCACACCGCTGATGACGGTTCATCCTCCTTGGACATTTAAGGGGAAATGGCGTTAAATACAAGGTCTGTATACACATGTTCACTCACCTAATTCACATATGACTGAAAAATTATTACTATATGTAACATTTATTACTGTTACCGTGTTAAGGTTACACACAAACTTTCCGGCTGGTCTGAGGTACTGGATGATAATTTAGCTGAGAATAGCTGCTAGCCACCCCACCTGTGTATGAAAGAAACGGCTAAGATGTCTGAGCTTTTTAGCTTTCTCTGTAGAATGTTTGCAGGGATACGAAGATGGTGAAGTGATGAATGAATGCTAAACTGTTAACTGTATTGCTAGCATGACGGAAGAATTTAGTTACAGTAGTTTGCTAGCATTAGCAACCACTTTAGAACTTTATTAATCTCACTGCTTGAGACAATAAAATGCTGGGGTGGTACAAAACACTGACCCTCTCACAAATATACAGACCTGGTAACCCTCCCGTCAAATTTCTCCTGCGTTTCTCATGAGTTATAACAATATTTTACACCTTTCCCCCTTTGGCAAGTATGCAAATGTATCACCAGTAATAGCATGTAAGCTAACCAGGTAGCTCTCTTTAACCAAAGTTAAATTAACTATCAGTCAGCGCGCCAACTACAGGAAAAAGTACCACAGCGGTACAGATAACTACTAGATGGAAGTATTAATATTTTGGTGATTGTAATGTACCAGTATGACACCAGCTATGAAATTTTTTCGGTAATTAGCTTAAAATCAATGCAGACCACAATATCAACTAGTCTGACATAAAGAACTGTATCCTAAAAGCCATGCTTATTTTGCTGTTTTATGTTTGGTAGTAGCGGTCTCCATGTTTTTGTTTTAGGGTACCTATACCCTATCTTAATGGGCAGCTTTGTAATTGTTTAGTATCAATCCTATTTCACACTGAATTAATAGTCTTATTCAGTTTAATCTTTGCTATTCAACAAAATTTTAACTTTTTCATTTCTTTCTTTCTAAGGTTGGAACCAACATTGTGGCTGAAGTGTCGAGGCCGTACCCCTACATCCTGACGTTGGGAGATAATGACCAGCGCTGCTCTCAGTAATGTTGCTATGAAATACCGAGGCCTACCTGAAAAGTCATAGACAGTGTTTGTATGTTAAAATGAGACCAGGGCTGGATAGTTTTGTTCTGCAGGAAAGATATCTGAAGTCACAGAGAGATCCTGCTCTGTAGAAGCTGCCTCAGTCTATTTGTGCAATTACTCCATTCTGCCCTTGTCAGTAATAGTATAGGAACAGAGGTGTACAAAGAGGGAAGTACAAATACTTCGTTACCTTACTTACGTACAATTTTTGGGTCTCTATACTTTACTGGAGTAATTATTTTTCCGCCGACTTTTTACTTCTACTCCTTACATTTTTAAGCAATTATCTGTACTTTCTACTCCTTACATTTTAAAAATAGCCTCGTTACTCTATTTATATGATCAGGACGCGCAACCCCCTTTGCGTGAGACCTTAATGCTTTTGTTGCCCCTCACGGTACTTTTACTTTCATACTTTTAGTTTTGAAACCAGTACTTTTACACTTTTAAGTAAAAAGCTTGGGTTGATACTTCAACTTCTAAAGAAGTATTTTTGAACCCTAGTATCTATACTTCTACTCAAGTAATGAATGTGAATACTTTTGACACCACTCCTCTCCGGTGTCTTAGACAGACAGAGGCTTGGGCTTTGCTTGTGTCTTCTCCAGCGCGCTTTGTCTTTGGCACTGACACCTTTTACTGGTGCGACTGAATGATCAGACGGAGTGTCGCGGTATCACGACCCGGCTCGTTCTGAACAGCTTATGTCGTTACATACATATCCACAAATACTTTAACAACATACACTTATCATGAATTGCATTTGATATGAATGTTACATATGAGACACGCACACAAACACATATTTATATAATATATGCACATACAAGCACATACACATTGTTAATTCATGCCTTCTGATGATGTTGACTCATTTTTATGTTTTAAATAAGACATGTGTTGGCGTATTCACGAATCAGGACATTCGCATAGTTAACACTATCAGATAGCCTACTATCAGGAAATTAAATTAATTTCAAGACCATTTAAACCACGGCATGGCCATGTCTTTCATTATTTTGTACCTGTTAAGACATTACAAAAACTATATAAGAAACTTTTAAAGCACGAATTTGAGCATCTCATTTCATCATTATGAAAATAACATGAAGCACATATACACATGTTCATTATGAAATATCTGTTGTAAAACAAAATAAAATTCATGTTTGCTACAGCATTCGGTTAACGGTTAACCTTATACACAATTCATTTGTACTTGGTCCGGCTTTTAGATAAAGTCCTTCTATAGATGCGGTCATATTATTTCACCAGTTTTGACGCGTAGCTAATGTCTCAAAGTTTCACTCACATGACAGAAGTCCGATTTCTTTGTCTTTTGTCGTTTATTTGTCAGCATCAAAGAATCAACACTTCATACAGTCGTCTTGAGTAAATCCACTGTGATTACAGACACCAGTTGCTGCATCTTGCAAATCTCTGACTTTTACAACAACCTATTTGCTGTATCTTGTAGATTACAATCTTGGCTTGGGTATATAACAACACTCTTGTTGTTTCTTACATTCCCAGCTTACGTTAGCTTACGGTTACAACAACCTAGTTGCTGTATTTTACATTTCTAGCTTACCGGGAGCTCTCATTAGCTGACGGTCAAAAGCTTGTGTTTCCGTAGCCTTCCAAATCTATACTGAGCTTTCTAGCATATCACAGTCACACAAATGCACGTAACAGTAGAATGACATCACAGACCAACCTACGATTATCAACTTATGATGCATGACTAAGAAATATAAAGCTTATGGCTTATGTAACAAACTTAATGCTTAATGCTTTACTAATGAATAGAACAAGGTAGAATAAATGAAATAACAGCAACTAAAATAAAATAAAATAAACACAACAACAAATTCATAACAAGTGCGATATGGCACTTACACCTTCCATGCGCTATCTGGCGGATATTCAGTGAAGCACAACACATTTATTTTAAATTCCTGAATGTTGCCTCCGGCAAGACGCACCACGCCGCGCGCTAAATTGCGGCCTCTCGCGGGAAAACACACGCAGTCTTAAAGGCGACATCTGTACACACATCTGCATACACCATACACATTGTTTATATTTATATATATTTGTTTATATTGGTTTTGTTGCACTTTATTTGTTTATTTGTCTTTTGTACATAATACACGTTGGTTTGGTTTAGTTGTTGTTGTCGTGTGTCTTTCCGTGCTCCACGAAGGTTGCGCAATACCGGAAGTAAACATTATTAGCCTGTATATAGATTTAAGACTCCGTTTTTGTGTAATTAGCTCTAAAATAAAATCTGAGCGTTACATAGTGGTGGCCAGTACAGGAAATCTGTTTGTTTGGGTATATTTCTGGTGTTGTATGACTTTGAGGAGCCAAATAGATGCTAACATGGCTAGTGCTATTGCTAACAAATATGCTAATGCTAGTAGTGCCTGGAGGGCCAACTTTGCCGTTGTTAGTAATACACTGGATGATGTAGATGATGAAAATGCATTTATGACAATACGTAATCCTAATTCATTGATTAGTTCATTGTATATATTAGATAGACATAAGGATGGTATTGTGAGTCAGAGGTCTAACATTGCTGATAATGTACAAAGAATGCGGACTGAACTTCATGAATGTATGATGGATGTAGAGGCTTTGCCCGTAAAATTGGGTAGGTTAGAGAGGGATTTTAAATTCCTTTCTCCCCCTCTTTCTCTTTCCTCTCTCCCCCTGTCTCCCCCTTTCACTCTTTCTCTCTCTCTGTCGAGCTACACATGTCATTCCTGAGCTGCCAGTGATCCAGACTCCCTCTGCCCTCCGGACCTGTCTGATCCATCCTGATGCCCCGTTTCTGGTTGGAGGTCTCGTCGCATGGATGCCCCGTGTGTCTCTTTGGTATGCGTCTGGTGTCTGGGCATGATTCTCTCTACTTAGGAGATGGTTCTGGCCTCGACTGGTGTTGTCAGCTGTTTCTCTAAGGACTTGACAATTCGATAGTTCAGGTCTGGAACTTTCTACAAGTCTATCTGAGTCTCCAATAACTACTGGACTCTGGATTTTAACATCAATTAACATCAACTATTATAGCTGAACCTAACACTTAACACTGTATAAATGCAGATAATTTCCTGCTATTCTGTTTCACCCAGATGAGGATGGGTTCCCATGTCAATTGTTAAAAGCGCTATACAAATGAAACTGAATTGAATTGATTGAATTGAAAAATTAAAGAATCCATAAATAGCAGTTTAAACCGAGAGGTCAGTTTTCGACAGGCACTGGACGCCAATTAAATGAGTTGGAACGCTACTGCCAGGAGTCGCTTGAAAAACTGGAAAGTGCCATAACTGACTGTTTTTTGCGCCGTGATGTCATCTCGGAGAAGCAGTTGAAGAAGCTGCGCCTCTTTAGCACGCCCACTGTTCAAAAGGTACAGGCCTACACCTCTACGTCCTCACAACCTCCACATCTACAGTCACCCGAGATTCCTGACATCACAACTCCAGAGAAGGAACACAAGGGGGTGAAAGATTTTCGGCAGAAGGAGGGTGCCCAACTCAGCCACACGGCGATGCAGGAAGGAGCCACAGATCCCGCTTCTACTCCACCCCAAGCCGGGCACTCCAACGCCCAGCCCCTCTCTGCACCCTCTCATTACCCTCTATTACGCCTTGCCACAGAAAGCAGAACTTCCTAAACCTACCTCAGAGCTGTCAGCTGCTCCACCCAGAGACCTAGCAGAGGTGGAACATCCACAGCAGGAAGGTCTCCAGGTGGCTCTACTGGCCACTGTGGTGGACGTTGGAGGGACCCAGAACCAGGGCGTCTCCTTCGAACACCACCAGGGGGTGCTACACCGTAGAGTTCCGAGGAAGGAAGGAGGAGCACTCCAGCTGGTAGTCCCGCCATCGAAGGTCCAGAAGTTCCTGCAGGACTTTCACCAAAAGCCGTCGGGTGGCCACCGGGCGGGGGTTAAAAACACTACTGAGCCTCCTAGACATAGCCTGGTGGCCCACCATCCGCAAGGACGTCTGGCGGTATGTACAAGCGTGCGGGGTCTGCCAGAACCAAGCGAACCAGTGGCCAGCAGAGAACGGCCATGCCCATCGCCCCTCACCCCTGCAAGCCCAAGGGAAAATCCAGGAGCTACCACCTGCCAGACCTCACCAGGGACTGGCGGAGCAGCCGACCAGCCAACAAAACACCACCAAGCCAGCCACATATCCATCACCGACCAACCACAGATTAAAGACAGGTAGGAAGTGCTTTACATTTACATTTGCATTTAGGCATTTGGCAGACGCTCTTATCCAGAGCGACTTACAAAAAGTGCTTTAAAGTTTACATCACTGGATACATACTTACACTGGATTAACTAGGTTAATAACTAAGTGCCATTAGTCCAACACAACTGGGAAGAAGGATTTTTTTTTTGGTGGGGGGGGTTAGTCAAAGTACTGGAGAAAAAGATGCGTCTTGAGTCATCGTTTAAAGATAGTCAAAGTCTCTGCTGTACGGACATCTAGAGGAAGTTCGTTCCACCACCTAGGTGCCAGAACAGAAAAGAGCCTGGATGAATGCGGCCCTCGATCCCTGAGAGATGGTGGGATGAGGCGAGCAGTGCTGGAGGATCGGAGGGAACGTGGTGCAGTGCGTGGTGTGATTAGAGCAGAGAGGTAAGTGGGTGCTGGGCCATTTTTAGCTTTGTAGGCAAGCATCAGCGTTTTGAATTTGATGCGGGCAGCTACAGGAAGCCAGTGCAAGGAGCGGAGGAGTGGGGTGATGTGGGAGAACTTGGGGAGGTTAAGAGACGTGCTGCTGCATTCTGGATCAGTTGCAGAGGATGAATCGTGGACAGAGGCAGACCTGCCAGGAGTGAGTTGCAGTAGTCCAGTCTTGAAATAACAAGGGACTGAACAAGCACCTGAGTACCCTTTGAAGAAAGAAATGGGCGAATTCTTCTGATATTGTAAAGAAGAAATCTACAAGAGCGAGTAAGGTTAGCGATGTGTGAGGAAAATGACAGATGATTGTCCACGGTTACCCCAAGATTGCGGGCAGTGGCTGAAGGAGTGATTTGGTTGTTATCCAGGGATATCACAAGGTCTTGACCTGGGGATGAGTCACAAGGGATGAACAACAGTTCAGTTTTACTCAGATTGAGCTTTAGCTGATGTACAGCCATCCAGGATGAGATGTCTGCCAGACATGCTGAGATCCGGCTGGAACCCTGAGTGTCAGAGGGAGGAAAGGAAAGAGTAAGTTGGGTGTCATCTGCATAAGAATGGTATGAAAATACATGCGATGATATGACTTTACCAAGAGACCGGGTATAGAGGGAGAACAGAAGAGGACCAAGTACTGAGCCCTGTGGGACACCAGTAGAGAGTCTACATGGGGCAGATGTAGATCCCCTCCATGTTACCTCATATGACCTATCTTCTAGGTAAGAAGCAAACCAATGCCACGCTGTTCCACAAATTCCAAGGCTTGTGAGAATAGATAATAGAATCTTGTGGTTCACTGTGTCAAATGCAGCTGACAGGTCCAGGAGGATGAGAACTGATGACAGTTTAGCAGATCTAGCAGCATGGAGCTTCTCAGTGACTGACAGAAGGGCAGTCCAGAAGTCTCAGTCTCAGATTGGTTGGGATCATTAAGGTTGTTCTGTGAGAGATAAAGAGACATTTGGTTATAAACAGTTCTTTCAAGAATTTTGGAAATAAAAGAGAGAAGTGATAACGGGCGATAGTTGTTAACTTCTGATGGGTCCAGGTAGGGTTTCTTGAGGATGGGAATAACCCTTGCCTTCTTAAAAGCAGCAGGAACATGACCAGATGATATGGAATGGTTGATGATGGTTGTGGTGAATGGAAGGAGGTCTTGTGAGATTGCCTGGAGCATTGTGGAGGAGATTGGGTCTAAGGTTGTGTTCTGAGCCCCCTGCTGTACTCTTTGTACACCCACGACTGCGTGGCCACTACCAACTCCACCTCCATCATCAAGTTTGCTGACGACACCATCGTGGTCGGACTGATCACCAACAATGATGAGTCGGACTACTTAGAGGAGATTGGAAATCTGGAGAACTGGTGCCAGAGGAACAATCTCCTCCTGAACGTCAGTAAGACAAAGGAGCTGATAGTGGACTTTAGTACAAAGCAGGAGAGGAACTACCAGACCCCCATCATCAACAGGAGCCCAGTGGAGAGAGTGGACAGCTTCAGATACCTCGGTGTTCACATCACGCAGGACCTATCATGGTCCTGTCACATCAGCACCGTGGTGAAAAAAGCTCGGCAGCGTCTCTACCACCTCAGACGCTTGAGAGACTTTAGACTGCACTCCAAGGTGCTCAGGAACTTCTACTCCTGCACCATAGAGAGCATCCTGACGGGAAATATCACGACCTGGTTCGGGAACAGCACCATGCAGGACAGACGAGCTCTACAGAGGGTGGTGCGATCAGCCGAGCGCATCATCCGCACTGAGCTCCCTGACCTATACACCATCTACAGCAAGCGGTGCTGGACTAAGGCCAGGAAGATCATGAAGGACCTCAGTCACCCCAGTAATGGACTGTTCTCTTTGTTGCGGTCTGGGAAGAGATTCCGCTCCCTAAAGGCCAACACAGAGAGACTGAGGAGGAGCTTCTTCCCGCAGGCGATAAGGTCTCTCAATCATCACTACACCACACAGGACTAATAACATCTTTTAAGCTCACAACACTGACTGAACAATCATGGACACATTCATACACACTTGCACTAAATACTCATACATCTGGACAATTGCACATGTCACCTCCATGCATATTTGCACAACCACTGACACTTTAATCATATATTTTTGCAATATTTTATTATGCCCTTATGCACAGTTAATTTTACTAGTTAAAATTATTTCTTTAGTATTTACTTTTTATTGATTATTTATTTTACGTACAAGCTTTTATTTTCTTTTTTTAAGGTCACTGGCGGTCGTATAAAGCATTTCACTGCATATTATACTGTGTATGATTGTGTATGTGACCAATAAAATTTAAATTTGAATTTGAATGTTGTTTGTGTGACAGGATAAGTAAAGTTCTTCCCACCTGTCTTTAATTGGCCGTGTTTTGATCGATTGTCCTATCATGGGTTAGGTAAGACTCTTTAAGCCGGCTGGTAAGGTGGCTTGGGTTTACGGGTCCCGCCCCTTTTACTTCTGTCGTTGTTCGTCACATCCAGGGGTGCGTTTCCCACACAATGATGCAGCTCTTTGCTTAACCACCATAGTACGATGCAACGTTGAAGAAACGAACTAACTAGTCACGATTGTTTCCCAACACCATAGTACCTGTGTTGCACTTTCATCGTTAAAACTATGTTCTTCGATACAATGGCGAAGTAGTGCCATAGGCACATATCGCCCCCTACTGTAGAGTGTTTTTTTTCTCTCTCTTCGGCTCGCATTCAAGATTCAAGATTCAAGATTCTTTATTTGTCACATGCATAGTTATACAAGTACAACACGCAGTGAAATGTATCCTGAACCGCTCCTACTTTGTGCAAATAACAAGAAACAAAAGAAATAATCTATAAATAGAAATAGAGAAAAAAAAAAAAAAAAAAAAAAAAAAAGGTGCAAATGTAAACATAATAATAAAGTGTGTATCTGAGCAGGATAAAGGTGTTAGTGCAAGTGATGCTTACAGTCCAGACTAAAGTGCAGTGTGCAGTGTGGAATGTCAGCACAGCAGTGTGTGGGTGAACTGTTACCAGTCCTATGAATGGGAGAGTGGCCCATCATGGTTGAGGAGTCTAATCGCCTGTGGATAAAAACTCCTCCTGAGTCTCTCCGTTTTGGCCATAATGACCCGGAACCTTCTGCCTGAATGCAGAAGTTTGAACAGTCCGTTATTGGGGTGCGACAAGTCCTTAATGATACGAGCTGCCCTGGTTTTACATCTCCATTCAATGCGCTTTCGCAATGACGTTACGTAGAAGTGGTGTAATAATGTCACGAACGCAACATTAATTAATTCATTATTTGTACAATAAAACATATATAGGCATACACAGTGTAAATGTGCTCTTTTCAGATAACAAAGTCTATAACTGTTAGTTATATTTCATTTGAACTCATTTTTTATTTGGTATTGATACATCAGTACAATTAAAATAAAAAGAAATTATGGGTTTTGAAAATGCTGGGATTGTGTTGTGAACACCTGTTACCTATTTTGCTCTAGATCATTTCCTATATAAGTCCCTTTACATACAGCCATGGTTTAATGAGAGTTGACGTGAAAAAATGACACGAAAAAAATAATTTACTAAAAAAGAGCTTGTAGTTCTTTTGGAGGAGATGGGAAACAATCAAATCTTGCTTTTCTCCAAATTGAAAAACACAGTTACAAATTCTGACAAAAAAAAATTGGAATGAAATCGCACAGTCCAGATGAAATCAGAAACAAGTGGAGGGACTTTTCAAGGGTGACCAAACAAGCAAGTCCAGTGGTGGCCTGAAACTGAACCCCTCCAAAAGCTGCTATGTAATTGTAGTTACTGCAATTCTTCACAAAATTGCAGTCAAGGAAAATATCCCGCTTTTCGAGGAGGAAGAGGAGAGTCTTTCTGGTGCTGCTGTGGATGAGGAAGATGACATTTCGGATGAGGATGATGATGATAATGATGATCATTCGAACACACATCAAGGCAGAATGCGGAGAGGAGAGCGGATGACGGGGGGGGCGGGGGGGGTGTTAGGGCGCAGAGTACAGTTCACCTCTCCCAAATGAAGCGGACAAGAAGGGGGCTAAATTATGTCTACCTGACTTTCTTACAAATAACGCACATTTCATTCAAAATATTATAAACACACACCAATAATTTGCACTTTTTTTCATTTATTTAATTGTGTGAAATGGTAAATAAAAATAGATAATAAAAATGATTATGATGTGGAGGTGAATTGGTTTAGTCTTGACTTCTGGTCGTGAGTGACAGCGTTGGGGGAAATCTGTTGATTGTCGAATCGTCGATAGTAACACAGTGATGGAGATAAAAAGGCCAAAGCTGTTAGGGGCCCAATAAAAAAGAAAAGAAGATGAGGAGAAACGGGCAAAAGATTAAATTCAGTTCAATTCAATTTTATTTATATAGCGCTTTTAACAATGGTCATTGTCTCAAAGCAACTTCACAAAAATGAAAGAAATTTAGAAAACAGATAGAAATTATATAACATCTTGTGTGTTGTGCAGGTGAAAATTCAATATGACAGAAATTATTTAAATTGACATGAAGACCAGTTCAGCATAGGGACGAGTCAGTAGGTGCAGAGGGCAGATGATGTCTGGATCACTGGAAGCACAGGAGCAGCATGTGTAGCTCCAACCATCATAAAGCTGTATCCAGCTGGAGTTGGTCCTTCTCTGGATGCCTCAGGAACCTCGCAGGGTCGGCCTTTGTCTACTGAAGCTGGCACAATCTCCGGATGCCTCAGGATGGGTAGAGAAATACAGAACAGATGGGGAGAATTAGCGTAGTTGCCATTCGGGATAGGTGTACTGGAGTATGAGGTTATGGGATGAGTTATGTGTATGCCAGATTATGAGGTTATGGGATGAGTTACATGAATGCCAGATTAAAAAGATGTGTCTTGAGTCTACTTTTGAACTGGGAAACCGTGTCTGCTCCCCGAACACTGGTGTGTGTCTATCACTATGGTGAGTTGTGATGTGGCTAATATGTTTGGAATCTACGGTATGACTTACCGCCAGTCAGATGGTTCGTAGTGTCCTGGAGATGTTGTCAAAGAGGACCGCTGCTCCAGCTCTGCTAGGGTGCAGGCCATCAGTGTGGTAGAGCTTAGGACGCTCCCAGAAAACATTCCAGTTATCAACAAAGGGTAATTTCTGTTGTCAACACCAAGATTGTAACCATTCATTAAAGGCAAATAATCTACTGAACTTCTCGATTCCTCGCTGAAATGTGGGAAGCGGTCCAGATACGACGATCCTTGTCATGGGTGATGACAAGAAGCACCTTGTCATGGGTGCTGCGGACCTTCTCGACCAGGCTCCTGAAGTCCTTCTTTAGGATCTCCGTCTGCCTCAGCCTGGTGTCGTTCGTGCCAGCATGAAGAACCACAGCTCAAATGTTCTTCCTCAGGGCAGCAGGCACCTGTGCAGCAACATCAAGAACATGTGCATCAGGTAAACAACGTGTGTGCACCTTAACTTTAGCCGTTGTAGCACGCATGTGACGAACGATGGAGTCTCCGATGACCAGCGCGTCGTGTGTCGTCTCGCAGAGAGGAGCGAAGCGGTTTCGGGTCGAGATCTCGAAGACAGGTGGTGGCGGAGGGGGAGAGGTCCTCGCCCGGGGCTTGGCGCGCGTCTTCCACTGCTGCTGTATCCAGGCCTCGTGGTATCCCGCCGCCGGGGTGAAGGAAACCTGGGCGGGCTGCGTCCTTGGTGTGTTGGACCTGGGCAGAGAAACACGCAAGGTTGAGGTTGTCGGAGAATTCTCATGCCGAGAATTTACCTGGGACAGGTGAGCGTCAGTCTGCGACGATTCCAGCGTGGCTTTCCGCTGCTGTAGCCGGGACAGCTTCGCCTGTAGCTCGCGGATCAGCTTCTCCACGGCCTCTAGCTCCAAATCCACCGAGTGCAGCTCCATTGTCTCCTCACCTGCACTCAAAGGCAGAGTCACAAGCAACATGGTGTCTAAATACGGAAATAATCGGTGTGAAGAAGCGTAAACAAACTTGTGATAGCCGGGCTAACGGGCTAGCGATGCTAATGCCGGCTAAAAGCGGTGTGCTGCAAGACAAATAAAACTTAACGATATAACACGTGTTTCGAGTAAATATATTATAAGATAGTATAAAATACTTATCCGTTTTATGTACACTCTTCGTAAGGGGACGAAAAAGTTTAAAAATTCGTCAGTCAGTCTGGCGGAGCTCGGAAAAAAGCAGTGTCTCAGCGTCCACATACAAGGGTATAAAGGTATGCAACAATGTTCTCTCTGTATGATTAAGTTATTCATCTCATCATGTTCCTTAGTGGTAGAACATTAACTCTTAGGTTTATTAGCCTTCTTGCTTATGATGCGTGCTATGCTTACCTTGCTAAAAACACACACACACACACACACACACACAGACACACACAATAAAACCATCACAGAAATTCTAATTTACAAACCATCACAGAAATTCTAATGGTTTCTATTAAATACCACAAAATGTAACTACAAAATTATGCTTTGCAGCAAGACTGTTGCAAGTACAGTTATTTATTTCCATTTTTTATTATGTTAATGTTGGCTATAGCCAATATATTTACAATATATTTACAGTATACTGTAAATAGCCAGTTTAATTTACATATGTGTTAGTTTAAAAGACATTTTCCATTTGCTATAACTCTGTTACGTGACAAAGCATATAATTTGAGGCAGTAAATTAACCAAGGAGCTAATTGTTCCTCCCTTAGATTAGATTATATTAGATTAATAAAGTGTCCAATGACTGCCATCAAAAACCATGAGCCTCTTTGAGCTTATCACTTTTATGCACGATAAGGATCTATCTGAGATCTACCCCAACTTTTGGACTGCTCTCAGGATTGCACTTATATTGCCAGTGACTGTACAGTGGGAGCCACGTCAAACAGCCGCTTGGAGCATGATAGATCCATGGCAGGACCATGAAGGGTTAATGCACGCTCCGTGCACGGAATGTGATCCCCCGCAATGACGCAGTTAACAATGCCCCGCCCCATAAATGCCCCCATGCGCTTTCTAAAAAGATGGTTGCAATGCCGTATAATTCCGCCAGATGGAGTATTGACTTGGAAACAATAGTTCCAGAGGGTTAGCGCCTGTTATACTAATTTATTTTTACAGATTTTTTTACTACTTATATTTCGTTTCGTTTTTTACGCAATTTCATGTGTTTGTGTGTGTGTGTGTGCACGAGACAGAGGATACTCTGACAAGAGTAACTTCCGTGTGGCTCCCGTGGCGCAATCGATTAGCCCGTGATACTTATAAAGCAGTACAGGTGAAGGAATGTCGAGTTCGAGCCTCACCTAAAGCACCCGAAGCATTTTACTGCATATCGTGCTGTGTATGTGACAAATAAAATTTTTATTTGAAAGTAAAGCTTACAATTTAACTTCTGCTTGGGTTTGTTTTCGTTATATTTTTGATGTTTTCGCTGACAGTCAAATTGGCATAGCAAATTGATTAATGGCGCATAATATCTGGAACAAATATCTGTCCATACGGATCATTATTTCTTTAGTCATTTAACCAGCATAATGTCCCACATCAAAGATCTGATGGGGCATAAATCACTTATCACAACTGTGTATAGATGCGGCAGCAGTGACAGATTTAATCCCCATAAACATTCACACTTGAAAACAAAATTAACAGAACTAAACCGGTCTAGGATGTTAGTGCCTGTTATCACAGGACAGGAATCACCTACAGGATACTACTGTATTTTTACTGCTTATATTTTTTTTTACCCTAGTTTCATTTGGTCTTACGCGATTTCATGTGTTATTTGTGTGTGTCTGTGTGTGTACAGTGTGTGTGTGAGTGCGAGAGATAGCGTGAGAGCACGTGCGCGAGAGAGTGCTTATATGGTGATTTGTCCAAGGTTACTAAAACCTTGCTTACTACCTATAAAAATTATTTCAATTTAACTCATGGGTCTCATTCACAGATGACACAACAAATTATATACTCTGAAACATTCATTTGAACATTTAAAAATATATACAAAAAACATAAATACTAATGTTATCATGGTGTAAATTATTAACATATATACATACTCACACAAACTAAATTAAAACAGATGGGCTATTTAACAGATGATAATATGTTATACATATGAGCTGTATGCCACAATCATCAATATTAAAACAATAAAAGGCTTGAACTACTTCAGTTGTGTGTAATGAATCTAAAATATATGTAAGTCTAATGTTTATCAGTACATTACAGAAAATAATGACCTTTATCACAATATGCTAATATTTTGAGAAGGACCTGTATATATATATATATATATATATATATATATATATATATATATAAATAGAAATGTGGACCAGAATTATATAATTTTTCAAATTTCTTGTAAACACAACCACCTGTGCTCGGCTTGAAAAGGTCTCCAGTTTGACAGTACATATCATTTTTGCAAAACGTTTAAAAAAAACAGCAATAAGGTCTTTTCTAAACAAAAGATCTTTTAAAATCTGTAAAAAGTATTACTATACACAGTATGCACAAAATAATGTTTCTGCTTCATTCCTTGTGTTCTGTGAGGAAGATGTTGGTCATGTGTCTGATTCAGATGTCCTGCTCGGTTGATTACTGCACCGATTCCTACTGCTTAAATACAGATCTGTTTATACAGAAGCATTCGATGGAAACCTGAAAACACAACATCATGAATTTTGCTAGAAGATGAACAGCAAACAATAACGCTCCATTGCAAATAAATAAAATCTAAGATGATAAGTTATAGATTCTAATTTTATTCCAGTATTTCCAGATACCTCTCTTTATCAATACTAATTTAAAAGTATTTCTCTCATTATAACTAATTCACATGTCAAGAGCTGATGGCACTTGTGTCCCCTAATGATTCTTGGATAAGGTTAGCTTAGTCCGCACTGTCTCCAGAGGTACAGCTTCTATCCTTCATATCCAGTGTATGACTTTGCCTGTGGTTGTTCAAAGTGCGCCGTTCACTAAACCCATTCCCACACTGTGAGCACTGATACGGCTTCTCTCCTGTGTGAGTGCGCTGATGTCGCCGGAGATGACTCTGACAAGTAAAACTATTCCCACATGTCATGATGTGTGATTTAACTGCCAACTAACAGCCTGATACACTGCCATGTGATGTTGGAACGGGGAGGCGATTAAAAATGGACAATAGAATAAAGACGACCAAGGTTAGACATTTTGATCGGTGTGCTCGTGTCTGCTACAGATATGATTGAAATGGAAGGTAGAAGAAACTGAAAATTTGACTATTATTTAAAAAACAAATGTGCTACATTTACTAAATATTTCATTTCATTTTCTATACCGCTTTATCCTGTATATATAGGTCATGGGGACCTGGAGCCTATCCCAGGAGACTCGGGGCACAAGGCAGGGTACACCCTGGACAGCGCGCCAATCCATCGCAGAGCACACACACACTCACACACTTTTGGGAACGCCAATTAGCCTAACCTGCATGTCTTTGGACTGTGGGAGGAAACCGGAGTACCCGGAGGAAACCCACCAAGCACGGGGAGAACATGCAAACTCCATGCACACAGAGACGGGAATCGAGCCTGGCTGGGAATCGAACCCAGACCCTGGAGGTGCAAGGCGACAGTGCTAACCACGACACCACCGTGCCACCACTAAATATTTTAAATGAATTTAATTCATACTGGTCTATAACAGAATTAATATGCTACACTTTTAATACAGTATATTTAGCTTTTAATCAAGGTTTTTTTTTTTTCAATTTAGGTCAATGTATCTAATGACACCAATTTATAAACAAAGACAATACACACATTACCATTTCAATTAAACATTTATTTGCCAAATTTGACAAGACATGACGTCTAAACTCAACCTGGTTTACTTTTCAAATGACATGTAACAAGATCATAAACAATGAGCTGAATTGATCTCATTAGTAAACAGTCTGATAAACAATACATCTGCCACAAGTATTATACAGTTAATATGTGGAAAGTAGACTTTTGTATTAGAATAGAATCACAGTCACAATTTACATCTGAAAGATTGCACACCTTCACACTTCAGTTTCCTGAAAACTGTGGGATCCATACAAATGTGTGTGCAGACATTCTCAGGTCTTAAAGAAGCAATGAGTCTAAATGAAGACAGGACACTGAATATCATTGATCAACACAACAGTACCATGCTTCACTCCATAATGATTGAAATTCCTTTTGATGATGCAGCAAATGTGCAGAGCTTACACCGCCATCCCATAAGCTGGCACCTAAAAAAGGAAATATAGTATACAAGTACGTACAAGTGTGACTATTACTATATACATCACACTGATCTATGAGTGGTATTCAAGTCAAAGCGGGACTTGTGATGAACATTCTCTGAAACGAAGACGTAAAACTGATTTGATTTTACAGAGCCCATTGCTGGTGAAATTCCGGTGAAAATTCCAGTGGAATACTTTTACAAAAATTCATTGCAGAACAATGCACAACCTCATATATAGAGAAATACAGGGAGCTTTTACTCCAAGAAGTTTGGTCTATTATTCTGCACAATCAAAGGTCCCGCTTTGACTTGAAATGTCCCTGGTACATGTCTTTGTCCCTTGTATAAAAATTATACCAAACTTTATTTATGAATTACTATCAACTATATATTTTTTACTTTAGTTACTGGAAAATCTAGTATATTCTAGTGGATTTAATATATTCAGGATTCAATATAAGTAAAGTGAACTGAGGAAATGTATGAGTGGAAGAGAAGTGTTAGATTGGTACAGGACATGTATGAGAGCTGTAAGACAGTGGTGAGATGGGCTATAGGTGTGACAGAAGAGTTCAAGGTGGAGGTGGGTCTGCATCAGCTCCGAGCCCATTCTTGTTTGGTCTGGTGATGGACAGCATGACAGATGAGGTTAGCCAGGAAACTCCATGGACTATGATGTTTGCAGACGACACTGTGCTTTGTAGCGAGAGCAGGGGAACAGGTGGAGAAAAGTCTAGAGAGGTTGAGGTTCCCTTTGAGAGTGACATGGATAGATAGGATCAAGAATGAGTCCCTCAGAGGGACAACGCATGTTAGATGTTTTGGAGATAAAATCAGAGAACTTAGACTGAGGTGGTTTGGGCATGTTCATAGAGACTTGCACTTGTTAAATACAAAATCATGAATTGTTTATTTTTTTTTTGCATTTCGAAATCAAGAAAAGCATTTTTTGAGCATTTAAAAAAAAAACATTTTGAAAAAAAAAAAAAAAAATTTATAAATTCTGTTAAAATGTGGACAGGAAGAAACAGTTTCTCATGCAACAAAATGATCCATATCATGACCCATTATTGCCATAAGAACTTTCACGATGTTTAACTTGACTAATTGACATCAAGATCTGATGAATTCATATCAGAGCAGTCACTAAAACGTTTCTCATACTGTCCACAGGAATACGGCTTCTCTCATGTGTGGATGCGCTGGTGTGCACGAAGACCAATCTTATGCCTATAACTCATCCCACACTGTGCACAGCAATACGGCTTCTCTCCTGTGTGGATGCGCTGGTGTACTAAGAGAGTACCAGCACGTGTAAAACTCTTCCCACACTGTTCACAGTGATATGGCCTCTCTCCTGTGTGAATGCGCTGGTGTATTTGGAGATGACCGTTTTGGGTAAAATTCTTCCCACACTGTTCACAGTGATATGGCTTCTCTCCTGTGTGAATGCGCTGGTGTATTTTAAGATTACCTATTTGCGCAAAACTCTTTCCACACTGTTCACAGTGATACGGCATCTCTCCCGTGTGGATGCATTGGTGTGCCCAAATCTCATTCTCTTGCCTAAAACTCTTCCCACACTGAGCACAGTTATATGGCTTCTCTCCTGTGTGAATGCGCTGGTGTATTAAGAGAGCACTGGCACATGTAAAATTCTTCCCACACTGTGCACAGCAATACGGCTTCTCTCCTATGTGGATACGTTGGTGTACCCGAAGCCCATTCTCATGCCTAAAACTCTTCCCACACTGTGCACAGCAATACGGCTTCTCTCCTGTGTGAATGCGCTGGTGTATTAAGAGAGTACTGGCACGTGTAAAACTCTTCCCACACTGTTTACAGTGATACGGCTTCTCTCCTGTATGAATGCGCTGGTGCATTTGGAGATGACCGTTTTCGGTAAAATTCTTCCCACACTGTTCACATTGATACGGCTTCTCTCCTGTGTGAATGCGCTGGTGTCTTTGGAGATGACCTTCATAGGTAAAACTCTTCCCACACTGTTCACAGTGATACGGCCTCTTTCCTGTGTGAATGCGCTGGTGTATTCGGAGATGACTGTCACAGGTAAAACTCTTCCCACACTGTTCACAGTGATACGGCTTCTCTCCTGTGTGAATGCGCTGGTGTATTTGGAGATGAATGTTTTGGGTAAAACTCTTCCCACACTGTTCACAGTGATAGGGCTTCTCTCCTGTGTGAATGCGCCGGTGTATTTGGAGATGACTGCCACAGGTAAAACTCTTCCCACACTGTTCACAGTGATACGGCCTCTCTCCTGTGTGAATGCGCTGGTGTATTTGGAGATGACTGTTTTTGGTAAAACTCTTCCCACACTGTTCACAGTGATACGGCCTCTCTCCTGTATGGATGCACTGGTGAGTTTTGAGAGAACTATTTTGGACAAAACCCTTTCCACAATCTTCACACTGGTACATCTGAAAAAAAAAAAAAGAAGCCTAAATAATGTACATGTTTTATCCAAATAAGTTTTCTTTTCAGTGCACATTGTTAATCGAAACATCATCTCTAATAGATACTATAAATCTTGTAATTTCACAGGACCATAACATCTCACCTTTAAGTATATACAAATATACACTACCTGGTCCCACAAAAGAAGTTGATGTCCAGCTTTAAATAAGCAAAATCTTTGACTGGATAACAGCTACAGTGATTGATAATCTTACTGCTCGTCATTGGATAGATCCTTACACTGGTTACTAGTTTACTAATTGTCAGTCACTTTTTATTTGCAAAGCACATTCAAAAGTGCTGTACAATGACTAATTGTAGAACCCGTCCCAGGTAGCACATATTTGGCCTCAGTAAAAAGGATGTTGCTGTAATGTGGGCAGCACACTGGATTCTTTATAGCTCCAATTTAACTATGCTGACTTGGTTTATGTTAACAGACAAACTTAATTGCTTCAATACTTTCGAATACACTATATAAGTATATTCTAGCAAACTAGCAAGAAAAAAAAACAGAAATTGTTAGGAAAGATTTATGTTATGCCTCAGCTGAAGATATTGAAAGTTTTTTTTGGTTGGTGACGTAGCTTCCTGTTTTTGTATCGTTGCCGCGAAAGTTTCGCATTTGTATAAATGTTTAAATTACGTAGCATTTTCATTTACACAATAATATTAATAGCAAGTAGTTTTTTACATCTTCATATTATTTGGCTTCACATTTTTCTGCGCCTTTTGGAGAAGGCGCGAGTTTCTTCGTCTAAGAACAACAAACGGAATTCAGCTCCAAACAACTAAACTCCGACACAGAAGTACGTTATCATGTCTACCATTCAGCTCGTTCAGTGTGTGGAGTGCAGGATGTTTAGACATTCTTCCTTCGTCATTAGTGATAATTTTACTTGTGATAGCTGTGTGTTAGTGAGTACTCTGATGGAGAAGATATCAACGTTAGAGGAGCACATCCAGACTTTAAAGAGGGTTAGAGAGCGCGAGAGCAGCGTTATTCCCATAGTGGACAGTCTGGGGGCCGCAGGCGGAGATAATCAGCCCCCGACTCCGGCATTAGAGCCCTCACAGCGGGGCGAGTGGGTGACGACTCGGCGGCATACTCGTTCAGCCAAAGCTAACACCAAGGCTAGCCCACCGGAGCACATCTCCTCTGTGCTTCACGTGTCCAACAGGTTTGCTCTCCTCAGTTCTGCACCCGCTGAGAAACCTGAAAGAGCTCTGGTAATAGAAGAGACTATACCGAAACGTGAAATTAGCTAGACCTTTAGGGGCACCAGCGGCAGTGGTTAAGTGTATCCCGGGAGCCAGAGCACTGGACATAGCAGTTAATCTTAGGGCTCTAGGACACAATAGGTTCTCTAAGATAGTATGCTTGAGCATGCTGGAGCTAACGATATATGCCTTCGTCAGTCAGAGGTTAGTAAGAGTAACTTTACAGAGGTGTTTAAATTAGCGAAGGCGATGTCCGATGAAGTAGTATGCCCTGGTCCCATCCCAATGAGACGTGGTGACATAGCTTACAGCAGGTTATGGTCGCTGAACCGCTGGGTGTCCAGGTGGTGCCCCGAAAGTAATGTGGGCTTCATAAACAATTGGAAGACCTTTGAGGGCAAAGTTGGCCTCTTGGGGCCGGACGGTGTCCATCCCACTCGGGAAAGTGCTGCACTCATTTCCTGTAGTATAGCTCAGTCTCAGTAGAGGTCTAGTTCATCAGTGACAATCCAGAGCCCAGGCCAGGGAGCAGACAGACAGGCTAAACCAACCGTCTGCTAGCTGCATAGAGTCGTCACTCAGGGTTCACTATATTGAGACTGTGTCTGTTCCCGATCTAAGCAAAAATGTAGAAAGACTCAAAAAGTCTGTTTTAATAATTTAATTAACATAAAGACCACAAACTCGGATCATACTGAATGCGCAGCCGGCACCTCTGATCTGAAGCTAGGATTGTTAAATATTAGATCTCTCGCATCAAAAGTGGTTATTGTTAATGAAATTATCACAAATCAGGCGTTTGATATACTCTGTTTAACTGAAACATGGGTTAAACAGGATGAGTATGTAGCTTTAAATGAAGCTAGTCCTCATGGATACAGCTACATACACCAGCCTCGGTTAACTGGTAGAGGAGGAGGCATCGCAGTTATTTACAATGATAATCTGTCTATCGTACAAAAACACGGACACAAATTTAATTCATTTGAAATTCTTTATAATAACATAAGTGTACTTAAGTATATTAAGTCAGCTCAGTCTATTCCACTAATTATAATTTACAGACCTCCAGGGCCGTATTCTGAATTTCTTAGTGCAAGAGCCATATCGTATTTATGAATTTGTTGTTGTGTTTATTTTATTCTATCTTATTCTATTCTCCGTCATTAGTTAAGCACTAAGCAGTCTATTTGTCATTTAAGCATTCACTGTTATGTTTGTTAAGCATCCATTATGACAATCGTAGGTTGGTCTGTGATGTCACTCCACTGTTATACGAATCTGTATGACTATTGCATGGTAAAATAGTTCAGTTTGGATGCGGAAGTTTCGGAGAACACAAGCTTTTGACCGTAAGCTAACCGCAATCAGATAGATATAACAAATGTGTTGTTCTAACCATAAAGTAATCCTAAACCATCTTTAGGATTGCAACTGGTGTTGCAACCACAGTGGATATACTCAAGACGACTATGAAGTGTTGATTCGTTGATGCTGGAAAATAAAATACGAGAGACAAAGAACTCAATGGACTTCATGTCGTAAGTAACGAACCTCAACCAAAGATACGCGTCAAAACTAGTGGAATAATATGTCCGCATCCACACTTAGTGAATTTGCAGATTTCCTCTCAAACCTAGTCATTTCTGTAGACAAAGTGTTAATTGCTGGTGATTTTAATATTCATTTTGAGAATCCAGAAGACCCTCTGAGAACATCATTTATATCCATACTGGACTCAGTAGGAGTAAATCAGTATGTAGTAGGACCCACTCATGAAGCAGGTCACATTTTAGATTTAATAATATTCTTCGGATTAAGTATAAGAAATTTATTCACAATTCCTCTGTCTGAAGTTCTCAGATCACTATCTTGTCTCAATTCAAGTGTGTCACAGTGATAATGTACGCACAGCACCGCGCTACCGTATTAAACGTACATTCACATCAACCACCACACAGTTTTATCAGTAATCTCCCAGACTTAAAAACTTCGATTAGGTCACCGTCTGACCCCACAGAACTCGATCAGGCAACTGAATATTTAGAGTTGACATTTCGTTGTACCCTAGATAATGTAGCTCCAGTTAAAAGAAAAATTATTCAAGATAAGAAGCTCGCTCCCTGGTATAACGATCACACGCGCACTTTAAAACAAAATTCAAACTAAATTGTTAGTATTTCAAATAGCATGGAAAGAGAGCATCCTGAACTATAGGAAAGCTCTTAGTGTAGCTAGATCAACGCATCTCTCCACTCTTACAGAAAATAACAAAAATAATCCTAGATTTTTATTTAATACCGTAGCCAAATTAACCAGAAATAAAGACCACTGCAGAAATTTCCACATCATCATGCAATAGTGAGGACTTCATGAACTTTGTAAAGTGAAATTGCAAATATTAGGCATAAAATTGAGGCTTTGAAACTGAAAAATGTAGTTGATGCAGATGTTAACCTAGCCATGTCAGATCGGAACCTAGAATACTTTACTCCCCTTGAAGAGAATGAACTAATTTCACTCATCTCTTCTGCAAATTCATCAACCTGTATATTAGATCCTATACCGACGCATTTTCTTAAACAGATATTACCAGTAATAACAGAACCGCTGTTGAGAATAATTAATTCCTCACTCAGCATTGGGTATGTTCCAAAAACTTTTAAATTAGCAGTTATCAAACCAATAATTAAGAAACCTGACCTCGACCCCTGTCAGCTGTCCAATTACAGGCCAATATCAAACCTCCCCTTTATCTCCAAGATTCTGGAAAAGATAGTAGCGGAGCAGCTATGCTCATATCTACATAGAAATGGCATACATGAACTGTATCAGTCAGGATTTAGGCCCCATCACAGCACAGAAACAGCACTCGTTAAAGTAGTAAATGACCTCCTATTGGCCTCTGATCAGGGTTGTGTAACTATGCTTGTATTACTCGACCTCAGTGCAGCTTTTGACACCACTGATCATGCTATTCTTCTTCACAGATTAGAAAATGTAGTAGGAATTAAGGGTACAGCCCCCTCCTGGCTCAGATCCTATTTGACCGATCATTATCAGTATGTAGACTTAAATGGTGATTATTCTGCATGTTCTCTAGTGGAGTTTGACATTCCGCAGGGTTCAGTTTTAGGCCCACTGCTTTTTTCCATTTACATACTTCCTCTGGGCAACATAATCCGTAAGCATGGTATTAGTTTTCATTGTTATGCTGACGACACAGTTATATGTCTCAGCAAAACCTGATGAGAAAAAACAGCTTACTAAAGTTGAGCAGTGTGTGCAGACATAAGACATAAGAAATTTGATGCTAATTAACTTCCTTCTGCTTAATCCGGATAAGACAGAAGTTCTAGTCATAGGACCGCATACAGCTAGGAGTAAAATTTTAGATCACACCGTAACTTTAGATGGCCTTTCTGTTCCATCAAGTGCAATAGTAAAAGACCTCGGCTTTTTCTTACAAAGCCCCAAAATTATGGAATAGTCTTCCAAATAGTGTTCGGGACTCAAGACAGTCTCAGTGTTTAAGTCCAGGCTAAAAACCTATTTATTTAGCCAAGCATTTTTATAAATAGATTTGCCTTAGGTAAAGGAGCAGATCTGGGTGACTCATGGACGTAGAGTATTATGGTGAACTGATATGTTTAGATGCTGTCTTCCTCACTCTCATTTGATCACTCAGGTTTGTTGACGGTGAGGTGATTGTTTGCTTTACATCTCAGGGAGCCCTCATGTAGGTGTTTCCTTCTGGCTCTCCCTTTTACTTATGCTGTCATAGTTAGCCCTGCCGGAGTCTCTGCTTGCTCTCTACAGTAAATATACATTCACATTATACATTATGTGACTGTGACCATATCCAACTGCCATCTCTCCTCTTCCCTCTCTCCCCCTTTCACTCTTTGTCGAGCTACACATGTCGTTCCTGAGCTGCCAGTGATCCAGACTCTCTGCCCTCCGGACCTGTCTGATCCATCCTGGTGCCCCGCTTCTGATTGGAGATCTCGTCACATGGATGCCCCGTGTGTCTCCTTGGGATGCGTCTGGTGTCTGGGGATGTTTCTCTGTACCTAGAAGACGGTTCTAGCCTCGACTGGTGTTGGCAGATGTTTCTCTGAGGACTTGACAATTCGATAGTTCAGAACTGGAACTTCCTACATGTCTACCTGAGTCTCCAATAACTATCTGGACTCCATTTTAACATCAATTAACATCAACTATTATAGCTGAACTGCCTGCTACCCAACATGCTTTATAAATGCAGATCATTTCCTGCTATCCGTTTCACCCAGATGAGTATGGGTTCCCTGTTGAGTCTGGTTCCTCTCAAGGTTTCTTCCTATTACCATCTCAGGGAGTTTTTCCTTGCCACTGTCGCCCGCGGCTTGCTCACCAGGGACTGACAGACCATTTTGATGCATACACGTTCACATTCAATACGAACTTAAATAATTCTACTGATTGCATAAAGCTGATTTGAGACAATGACAATTGTTAAAAGCGCTATACAAATAAAATTACATTTTTCTGAAATTTAAGTTGCACAGTAATAAGTGTTTTTGTATAATTATTTATTTTAATGTGTGTCTTTGAAATACATTTTTTAGTTTTTGCATCAGAGAAAAAGCTTTAGAATGTATGACCCTGTAATGCACTTAATTCATCTGAGTCAACTCTAAGCTATTCCTTGTATTGTGAATAATGACAATGTTTATTTTTGATAAAATGCTGTATGTATTTAAAAAAATAATCTTGATTTTTCTAAAGAGAAAACCAATTAATCTTTGTTTCTCTTATATATTTTACATTGCTGTTTAATTAAGCAAAAGCAAAAATTTCATCCGATTACTCGATTAATGAAATTTTTTGGTAGAATACTCGATTGCTAAAAGATTCAATAGCTACAGCCCTATTTGAGTGTATATGGAATTATTTCATTTTAATTATTCAAATGTGTTTTCTACACAACTCTTAATGAATATTTGTCTTGCTGGTTGCTTTTCAAGAATGCATTTAAAGTGAAGGAAGGCGAGGTGAAAGTGTTTATTCAAACAAAATTGAAGAATGAGGAGGCGTCAAACCTCTCCAGGCTTCCAGCTGCACACCTCAAGCCTTGTAATATATTCAAATACTCCGTACGAGGACACTGAGAAGCTGCTTTTTTCCGAGCTCCACCATACTGACCAACTTTTAAACTTTTTCGTCCCCTTACGAAGAGTGTACATAAAACGGATAAGTATCTTATAATATATTTACTCGAAACGCGTGTTATATCGTTAAGTTTTAATTGTTTTGCAGCACACCGCTTTTAGCCGGCATTAGCATCGCTAATTAGCATTAGCATCGCTAGCCCGGCTATCACGTTTGTTTGTAAAGTTTGTTTTCGCTTCCTCACACCGATTATTTTCCGTGTTTAGACACCATGTCGGTTGTGATTCTGCCTCTGAGTGCAGGTGAGGAGACATTGGAGCTGCACTCGGTGGATTTGGAGGTGGAGGCCGTGGAGAAGCTGATCCGTGAGCTACAGGTGAAGCTGGCCCGGTTACAGCAGCGGAAAGCCACGCTGGAATCGACGCAGACCGACGCTCACCTGTCCCAGGTAAATTCTCGGCGTGAGAATTCTCCTACAACCTCAACCCCGCGTGTTTCTCTGCCCAGGTCCAACACACCAAGGACGCATCCCGCCCAGTGTTCCTACACCCCGGCGCCGGGACATCACGGACCCTGGATACAGCAGCGGCGGAAGAAGCACGCCAAGCCCCGGGCGAGGACCTCTCCCCCTCCACCACCCGTCTTCGACATCTCGAACCAAAACCGCTTCGCTCCTCTCCGCGAGACGGCACACGACGTCCTGGTCATCGGAGACTCCATCGTCCGGCGCATGCATGCTACCACGGCTAAAGGTAAGGTGCACACACGCTGTTTACCTGGTGCACGTGTTCTTGATGTTGCTGCACAGGTGCCTGCTGCCCTGAGGAGGAACATTGGAGCTGTGGTTCTTCATGCCGGCACGAACGACACCAGGCTGAGGCAGACGGAGATCCTAAAGAAGGACTTCAGGAGCCTGGTCGAGAAGGTCCGCAGCACATCACCCACGACAAGGATCATCGTATCTGGACCGCTTTCCACATTTCAGCGAGGAATCGAGAAGTTCAGTAGATTATTTGCTTTTAATGAATGGTTACAATCTTGGTGTCAACAACAGAAATTACGCTTTGTTGATAACTGGAATGTTTTCTGGGAGCGTCCTAGGCTCTATCACACCGATGGCCTACACCCTAGCAGAGCTGGAGCAGCAGTCCTCTCTGACAACATCTCCAGAACACTACGAACCATCTGACTGGCGGTAAGTCATACTGTAGATTCCAAACATATTAGACACATCACAACTCACCGTAGTGATAGACGAACACACATAGCTTGTCCTATAGAAACTGTGTCTGTGCCCCGAATACTGAGAAAAAAAGAATAAATTTGTTAAATTTGCCCGAAACAATCTGATAACCATAAAACCAGAAAAAGGCAAAATAAGTAGTCAAAATCCACCTCTAAAGTTTGGACTACTCAACTTTAGATCCCTTGCGCCTAAAGCACTTATTGTTAATGAAATTATCTCAGATTATTGCCTTGACGCACTCTGTCTCACTGAAACCTGGCTTAAACCAAATGAATATTTTGGTCTGAATGAGTCTACTCCGTCAGGATATTTCTATAAGCACGAGCCCCGTCTAATTGGTCGCGGTGGTGGTGTCGCCACTATCTACAATGATGTACTCACTGTTACCCAGAAAATAAGGCCCAGGTTTAATTCATTTGAAGTGCTTATCATTAATGTTGCACTAAATGAAATACGTAATAAACCCTTGCTATATTTTACCCTGGCCACCGTGTACAGACCACCGGGGCCATATGGCGATTTTCTTAAAGAATTTGGACATCTGCTATCAGACCTATTGGTTAACTCTGACAAAGTATTGATAGTAGGAGACTTTAACATTCATGTAGATGATGCTAACGACGCTTTAGCACTCACATTTATGGATTTACTAAATTCCTTTGGGGTTAAGCAAAATATAATTGGAGCAACTCACCGCTTTAATCATACGCTAGATTTAATTATATCCCATGGTATAGATGTCTCTAATATAGAGATCATACCTCAAAGTGATGATATCACAGATCATCACCTCCTGACATATACTCTACCTGTAGAACAGATTAGCTGTGTCTCCCCACGTTATCAATCTGTTAGAAATATGAATCCCACCACTAAAGACAGATTCACAAGTAATCTGCCGGATCTGTCCCAATTTCTTATTAGACCCCTAAATGCAGATGATCTAGATGAAGTGACTAGCAGCATGGGCACTATTTTTACCAGTACATTAGACACTGTTGCTCCCATCAGATTATAAAAAGTCAGAGATAAAACATTGGCACCGTGGTACAACAGTCATACTCGCGCCCTAAAGAGAGCAACCCGTAACCTCGAGCGAAAATGGAGGAAAACTAAATTAGAAGTTTTTCGAAGTGCGTATAAAGACAGTATGTGCAGCTATAGACAGGCTCTAAAAACTGCTAGGACCGAGCATCTTAGCCAACTGATAGCAAGAAACCAAAACAATCCCAGGTTCTTATTTAGTACAGTGGCTCGCCTAACAAAACCCAAGATGCCCGCAGAGAGTATCCCATCACAGTTTAGAAGTGAAGACTTTATGGACTTCTTTAATGACAAAATCAATAATATCAGGAAGAAAATAATGGAGGTTCAACCTCAAATAGTATCTCACGATCCAGTTCAGCCTATAGCTTCACATTTAGATTTTCACTGCTTTACAGGTATAGGACAGGAAGAGCTGTATAAACTCATCACCTCGGCTAAATCAAGAACGTGCCTGTTAGACCCAATCCCAACCAGATTTTTAAAAGAAGTGATGCTTACGGTTGGAGAGCCACTCCTAAACATTATTAATTCTTCATTACATCTAGGTCACGTCCCTAAACCTTTCAAGTTAGCAGTTATTAAGCCGCTTCTTAAAAAATCAAATTTGGACGCGAATGAAATAAAAAATTACAGACCGATCTCAAACCTCCCGTTCATATCAAAAATACTAGAAAAAGTAGTATCAGCTCAAATTTGCACATTCTTGCAGGATAACAACATCCTTGAAGAATTTCAGTCAGGTTTCAGGCCCCATCATAGCACAGAAACTGCACTAGTTAAGATTACAAATGACTTGTTTTTAGCTTCAGACCAAGGCTGCATCTCATTGCTAGTCCTGCTTGATCTTAGTGCTGCATTCGACACTATAGATCATAATATTCTCATAGATCGCTTACAAAATTATATAGGTATTCAGGGACAGGCACTAAAATGGTTTAGATCTTACCCGTCTGATCGCTACCATTTTGTAGATCTAAATGGAGAACCGTCTGGTATAATGCCAGTGAAATATGGGGTCCCACAAGGGTCAGTTTTAGGACCTCTGTTGTTCTCAATATACATGCTTCCCTTGGGTAACATCATTAGAAGACATGGGATTAGTTTCCATTGTTATGCTGATGATACCCAATTATATATCTCAACTAAACCAGACGAAATACCTAAGTTGTCTAGATTAACTGAGTGTGTCCAGGACATAAAAGATTGGATGACCAATAACTTTCTTTTATTAAATTCAGATAAGACAGAGATATTACTTATTGGCCCAAAAACCAGCACACAACAGCTTTCACAATTCAGCTTGCGCTTAGAAGGATGTACTGTTATTACCAGCTCAGCAGTAAAAGATCTGGGAGTAATATTAGACAGTAACTTGTCTTTTGAAAATCACATTTCAAATATCACAAAAACAGCCTTTTTCCATCTTCAAAATATTGCTAAACTTAGGAACAACTTATCCGTATCTGATGCAGAAAAACTAGTTCATGCATTCATGACCTCCAGACTGGACTATTGTAATGCATTACTAGGTGGTTGTCCTGCATCCTCAATAAACAAGCTTCAGTTAATCCAAAATGCAGCTGCCAGGGTTCTCACTAGATCCAGAAAATATGATCATATAACCCCAATATTATCATCCCTGCACTGGCTACCTGTTCAGTTTAGAATAAATTACAAAATAGTATTACTTACATACAAGGCCTTAAATGGTTTAGCTCCCACATACCTAACCAGTCTTCTGATACGCTACAATCCACCACGCGCCTTAAGATCACAAAACTCCGGACTTCTGGTAGTTCCCAGAATTTCAAAATCTACAAAAGGGGGTAAGGCTTATTCATATTTAGCTCATGACAGTGTTCGGGGAGCAGACACGGTTTCTCAGTTCAAAAGTAGACTCAAGACGCATCTTTTTAATCTGGCATACACATAACTCATCCCAGTACTCATACTCCAGTACACCTATACCGAATGGCAACTACGCTAATTCTCCCCATCTGTTCTGTATTTCTCTACCCATCCCGAGGCATCGGGAGATTTTGCCAGCTTCAGTAGACAAAGGCCGACCCTGCGAGGTTCCTGAGGCATCCAGAGAAGGACCAGCTCCACCTGGATTCAGCTTTATGATGGTTGGAGCTACACATGCTGCTCCTGTGCTTCCAGTGATTCAGACCTCATCTGCCCTCTGCACCTACTGACTCGTCCCTATGCTGAACTGGTCTTCATGTCAATTTAAATAATTTCTGTCATATTGAATTTTCACCTGCACAACACACAAGATGTTATATCATTTCTATCTGTTATCGCCCAAATGAGGATGGGTTCCCTGTTGAGTCTGGTTCCTCTCAAGGTTTCTTCCTAATGCCATCTCAGGGAGTTTTTCCTTGCCACCGTCGCCGTCACCCTTGGCTTGCTCATCAGAGAAATTTCATTCATTCGTCTCATTATTATCTGCACATTTTTCTCACACATCCACACTTCCAATTATTTTCTTTTCTATAATTATTATTATTATTTGTTTTTATTTATTTATTTTCTATTATAATTTTATTTATTTATTATTTTATATATAATTATTTTATATATAAAAAAATTTTTGTTGTTAAATTTCTTTAATTTTTGTGAAGCTGCTTTGAGACAATGACCATTGTTAAAAGCGCTATATAAATAAAATTGAATTGAATTGAAATACTCGACCAGTCATGCGCTGATTGACAGCAGTGTCTCCTGTTTAGTTGTTTTCAGTGTTTTAAGTGTGTTGCTGTATTGATTTTTTTGTAATGAATTATTAAAATTAATTGCAATAATTTTGTTGTAATGTCGTTGTCTTACAGTACATCACACATTACGATTATAGAAATACTGTAAGTAATTTTTCAGCTTTATTTAAATTGTGTACACCCGTACATTTTATTTGCAGTACAACTACTATATTAACTGGAGTATTGCAGTATTACTGCATTATATCGTAGTATTACTGGAACTGTTATTGGAGCATTACTGCAGTATTAAGAAAAAGTGCAGTGTTTTCGTGTCCAAATCACTGGGTTTCCTGCATATGTACTGCAACCCCTACCACAATCTGCACAGTGATGCATCTGGAAAATATCAAAACATGTTTAAATAATTTTGAGTTTTACCAAAAAAAGTCCACCCCCCCCCACGTCTCCTACAATAAGTACTATAATCTTGTAAATTAAATTTCCCACCTTTAATTTTGGAGTGGAATGAAGTGGAAAAATTAAATGATAATATATAGATCATCAAATATACACCACCTCTCCTCTTCCCGTGAAAAAAAAACAGTTAAGATTTAAATGAGCAAATACATAAGAACCTTTGGGTAGAAGCTGCAGTCATTAATAATATCATAGCTGCAACAATTCTTTTTGGGTTCATCTTCTGTCTCTGTGTGCAGTTTGCATTTTCTCCCTGCAATGGCTACTCCAGTCCAAAGACATGCAGAGTAGACTAATTGCCATTCCCAAATTTGCCTCAGTGAGTGACTGTGTGCTCTTGTGATCCATTTGCTGGCATTTATATTGGCACCCCATCCAGCACTTATTCTGCCTTGTGCACCAAGTCTACTGGTATCGGCTCTGGGCTCATTGTAAAAAAAAAAAAAAGGGGGCTGAGAAAGTGAGTTACAGGGTCTGAATTATGGCAGTGTTGAGGCACGGAGCATGGCACGGCAGTATAGGATCTGCAAAGTCCTGCTGTAGCTCCCTCCTCCCTTACAGCAGTTAGTCCCGAAGCTCCACACACTCGCTTTATGTGAAAAATTTTAACATAGTTAAACACTGAGCACACAACCGTAGGAAACTGTTTGAAAACTGTACATACATCAGCAGTGCGTCCAGCAGCAGTAACACTATAGAGAGCACAGCTCTGAGTCCAATTATGAATTTGCTGTGATGACATAAATGTGCTAAGAAACTAGTAACTAGTTTTTGTAAATTAAATTTAACAAAAGTACAATATTCTTCTCAGAATTATAGTTGGGAGAAAGTAACTTAAAATGAAAATTTTGAAGTGAAATACGTTATGTTGTGATGTGTACATGGAAGTAACTTAAACTGATTTACAGCAGGATTTAATGTGGAACCACTGAATCAAATTTCCCAACATATTAGTTTAGTTAACACAAGTTCAGGAAAGCGGTGAATAAGCAAAATGAGTTGCACCTTGATTTTGACTATTTGAGTGCATTAGCCAGGGAGGATTTATTGAAAACAGAAACAGTGACTAATCAGAGACAATAATCATCAGGCCAAATGTTGAATTAGTGTATACATGACGTGTGTGTATGTATGTATGTATATATATATATATATATATATAGATGTGTATGATGTCAGCTACAAGATTATCCGCCATCGAATAATTGTAAACCAAGAGGTGATGACAATGACACGCCTAATAAGGTTTTTAAATCTTGTAAAAAGCCATGAAGATCTTGATGCTTCAAACTACAGCTAATTTAAATACCATAAGTTTATTTTGCAGATTTGGTATAAACATTTATGCAAACTTTTTTTCTCAGAAAAATTTTATAAATATGAATATACACATAATCCTATTTTATCATAATAAGCTGACAATGTTTTTTGTGTGTGAGATTTATATATTTTGTGATTGCGATCATAATTTATTGTATTTCAGGCAGAATAAATTGAAGAGGAGACTGTCCCGTGATTTCCCCCAGCTGGTGTTTCACTCTTCCAACAAGCGCAACATCAGTGAATTGGTTTTTGTTGAGACACATTCTGCAGACAGAAAACCTCATCCATCAGGTACAGAAACAACTGAGTCAACGGAAGTAACTAGTCAAAGTGACGGTGAAAGCGCAGCAAGTAGAATAGCTGGTACTATAGAGAACACAAGGACACTTTGTAGTGCGGCATTGATGATAAAGAGAATTCTAAATGACTCTTGTATGACATGCCCGTGGCCACCCACGTCAGATGATTTAAATGATAGTGCAGCTAAATCTGTTGTGCCATTCGAACTGTAGGACCAGTCTACCTTTGAAGTGCTTTGCAAATATGTCTGTCACCTATATGGCCAATCATGTGCTAAAAGTCTGAACGATGCACGATACAAAGCATTCTGTATGGCATCATCAGTTTTGCCAGAATGACCCATGCCTCCGACAAGTGATGCTTTGTACCAACACTGCAAAAGGGGCAAACTACCAAGCAGCCATAATGAGACATTCTCTTAAAGATAAAATGTGTGCCCCTTCACCTGTTGGCAATGGATGGCACCTCGAGGATGGGGAGTTAACAGTGATGTGGATGACTAGAAATCCAGCCCCTGAATGTGTGTTGCAGACTGGGACATGTTCAGAAACAGCTCCGATGATGACGTCAGCGTGTTTACGGAAGCGGTTGTTGGATTTATTGGGAAGCTAGTGGACGATACGGTGGAGAAAAAGACTATCAGAACGTTTCCCAACCAGAAGCCGTGGGTGGATAAAACCATCCGCGACGCTCTGAGATCTCAAACTGCTGCCTACAACACGGGACTTGCGTTGGGGGACATGGAAGCATACAAGGCTGCGTCATACAACGTCCGGAAGGCGGTGAAAGAGGCGAAGCAGCGCTATGGGAGAAAACTACAGTCACAGCTTTAACAGAGTGACTCTAGGAGCCTGAGGCAGGGATTAAGGACAATTACGGACTATAAAGCACCAACATCCGGTATGATGAACGCAGACGCGACTCTGGCAGACGAGCTGAACACCTTCTATGCTCTCTTCGATGCTGCAGCTAAAGACGCTAGCGATGCTAATGCTAACGGCGCTAACAGCTGCAGACAGGAAGACACTGCCAGCACCAGGAACGCGCTCATCATCTCCGAGCACGACGTGAAGAGAGCCTTCAAGAGAGTGGACACCAGGAAAGCAGCAGGACCAGACGGCATCTCAAGCCGTATCCTCAGAGCCTGCGCAGACCAGCTAGCACCTGTGGTCACTGAGATATTCAACATCTCTTTATCTCAGTCGGTGATCCCCATGTGCTTCAAAGAGTCAATCATGGTTCCTGTTCCAAAGAAACCACATTCTGCTTCCCTCAATGACTATCGCCCTGTAGACCTCACCTCAGTAGTGATGAAGTGCTTTGAACGCCTGGTCAGAGACTTCATCTCTTCACTACCGGACACACTCGACCCACTACAGTTTGCTTATCGTCCTAACCGTTCCACAAACGATGCAATTTCAAATCTCCTCCACACATCTCTCACCCACCTGGACACTAAGAGGAGAAATTATGTGAAAATGCTCTTCATCGACTACAGCTCTGCATTTAATACCATAATTCCCTCCACACTCACCACCAAGCTGGAGCACCGGGGCTCAGCTCACCCATGTGTCAGTGGATCTCCAACTTCCTAACTGGCAGACCACAGGCAGTAAGAATGGGTGGTCATGTCTCAGTCTCCCTCACACTCCGCACTGGAGCCCCCCAGGGTTGTGTTCTGAGCCCGCTGCTGTACTCTATACACCTACGACTGCGTGGCCACTACCAACTCCACCGCCGTCATCAAGTTTGCTGACGACACTGTCGTGGTGGGCCTGATCACGAACAACGATGAGTCGGCCTACCTGGAGGAGATTGGAAATCTGGAGAACTGGTGCCAGAGGAACAATCTCCTCCTGAACGTCAGTAAGACAAAGGAGCTGATAGTGGACTTTAGTACAAAGCAGGAGAGGAACTATCAGACCCCAGTCATCAACAGGAGCCCAGTGGAGAGCGTGGACAGCTTCATATACCTCGGTGTTCACATCACGCAGGACCTGTCATGGTCCTGTCACATCAACACCGTGGTGAAAAAGGCCCGGCAGCGTCTGTACCACCTCAGACGCTTGAGAGACTTCAGACTGCCCTCCAAGGTGCTCAGGAATTTCTATTCCTGCACCATAGAGAGCATCCTGACGGGAAATATCATGACCTGGTTTGGAAACAGCACCATGCAGGACAGACGAGCTCTACAGAGGGTGGTGCGTTCAGCTGAGCGCATCATGCGCACCAAGCTCCCTGACCTGCACTCAATCTTCACCAAGCGGTGCTGGACCAAGGCCAGGAAGATCGTGAATTACCTCAGCCATCCCAACAATGGACTGTTCTCTCTGTTGCGGTCAGGAAAGCGCTTCCGCTCCCTGAAGGCCAACACAGAGAGACTGAGGAGGAGCTTCTTCCCGCAGGCGATAAGGTCTCTCAACCATACCACATTCACACCACAAACACAGAACTAATGCAACCTGTTAACATCAATGGACACTATGGACACTTTCATGCACATCTACACTTATATCGGAACTCATGTTTATGTTTACATTCTGGACCCTTGCACAAAGACACTTTAATAAGGCACCTTAAGACACTTTTCTATGCATACTTGCACACCATACTTCCTCCACCAAATTTCAATAAAAAAAAAATCTCTATTGTACAGTACATTTCTATTTTTATTTTATGTACAATATACTTTTATTTCTATTTTTATTCTATGTTTTAACAACATTTGAAGTCCAGAGAGTAGTTGTACTGATGCAGTAGCGTAAATCGACAGACTCTGCTATCGATTTGTGCCACGGTAGCATTTTTCGACAAGGCAGCAAAAATCGACAGAACACCAGCCGGCTAGGGTTTGTTTTTAGCCTAGCACGGACTCCCGCTCGCTTGCCGCGCTTCCGCTTCCACGCGCACCGCTTCCGATGTACCCTACTCCGGCCGCCGGCATCAGGCAACGCCGAGGCTTCAAGGCCTGGTTCACGGATCAAGCCGAAGTCACGTAGCGTTTACCGCAGCTCATCGTGGATGTAGTTAACCGGGTTATTTAGGTTCAAAAGTGTCTGGCGGTTGTACGTACGGACACCAATCGCGACGGTATCCATACACAGGGTAAAATAAACGCGCTACACACAAAACGTAAACAACGTAGCACCATTTTGGCTCCGGAGCGGCCGCTGCGTGCTACTGCCGCGCCGCCATCAATCAGCTTTTTGATTATTAAATTATTATTAAATCTTAAGGGCTTATGAAGTGTTGTCCTCAGTAAACAATAAATAAATTATCTATGTGTAAAACAATAAAGAGAAATAAGACAGATGAGTAAACCTTACCTTTGATCCAGTATCAGCAGGAGTGTGTGGAGATTTTCCTAAAGATCTCCTTCTGGGTTTCATTCTAAAAGCTGTAAAGAATCAGGAGACTGGAGGAGAAACACAGATTGATGAGTCCAGAATCTGCACTAGGTGTTAACTGAGAAGCTCAGGTTTGTATTTTCCCATTGACTCACTTTTAGTGATGTTCTGCAGAGTATCAGAGCTTCCAAACTGTGTGGACAAAGAAGCGCTCTTTCAGTTCAACCTCCAAGTCCCAGCAGGATTTTTTTTCTCTTTCTTTTGACTCTATTGTTGGTTGACAGTCAGTTAAAAGGTGCATTACCACCATCTACTGGGCTGGAGTGTGGAGCAGAACATTGCTAAGTCAGTAAGCAAATAAGTTAACATTTGCAAAATTATTTAAACATTTTTGAAATTTTCCCAAAATTTAAATATTATTAAGTCACTAAAATGAATATTAATGAATAATATTATTATTAACCAATGTTGAAAAAGCTTCTCATAAACAACTTGGTTCACATTCTCATTTTTAATTTCACTCATTCATTCATTTTCTGTACCGCTTTATCCTTATATACAGGGTCGTGGGGACCTGGAGCCTATCCCAGGAAACTTAGGGCACAAGGCGGGGTACAGCCTGGACAGGGTGCCAATCCATCGCAGGGCACACACACATACACACACTCATTCACACACTACGGGCAATTTGGAACGTCAATTAGCCTAACCTACATGTCTTTGGAATGTGGGAGGAAACCAGAGTACCCGGAGGAAACCCACCAAGTACGGGGAGAACATGCAAACTCCATGCACACAGAGACGGGAATCGAGCCTGGCCGGGAATCAAACTCGGACCCTGGCGGTGCAAGGCGACAGTGCTAACCACTACACCACCGTGCCGCCATTTTTAATTTCATTTAATTCCTAATATTACATCATCAGAACCATCATCTAGTTTTTTAGTAAACTTTATTTAGTAAACTTTATTTAGTTTTATTACAGTACAAGACCTAGAGGAACTGGCTTGGATGACAATGGTTAGAATAATAACTTTACTTCAGACTATTGTTCAATATTTATTAATAATATTCGTTAGCACTGTTTAAATTATATACTTTTCCTCTTTAAGACATCTTGTATTTTAAAAAATATATTTTGGATAAGCCATATTACCGGCACACCTGACTGTTACGTAAATGTTCCTCATGGTTTCATTCAGACAGACCCATGACTACACTGGGTAAGAGTTGTATGTGATATGTATGCAATATGTTCTATTGTCCTTAGATTGTACAGCACATCAAGTTGTGGATTTTGAAATCAGAAGACCAGAGTTCATGAGAAAGAAAAAAAAGTTCAAAATGATGGTAACGTTTGCATTAATGGGTTTCTATCACTCATTTGCATTTTTCATGTCACCATTTAGTTAATTAATCTTGTTATTGCCCTGATTCTACTTCGTGAGGGAGGCAGGGGACTGACTTAAGGTTTCTCACTCAGAAGTACAAGATAGGAAGAAGGGGGCTAGTGGACATTACCTCAGGTCGCCTGCGGAGGGAGCAGAAATAAAGCTCGCATCCAACTTTATACAGAAATCCAATGAATAAAATCACTCATGCTGTGAAAGGCCACAAAGAGCACTTTATAGTGTAATTGATCATGAAGAATGGATTTTGTCCCCCAGCTTTGCTCTGGTAGTTATGACAAACTCCATAATTTCCAGCAGTCTAATCACTGGATACATAGAGAGCTTTGTGTATTGATTAGATGAGCCCTAATCTTAACATTACAGTATTTAAAAGGTGTCCAGGTCTTATTTCCTGCGCAAAACACATTTTCCACCCCCAAGATGATTAAGTAGATAAAAATGGTATAACCAAAACATCTGGCACATTTTCTAGAGTGTTGTGATGGATTGGATATGATCAAGTGGTAATTGTTGGGGATTTTAATATTCATGTATGCTGTCTTGACAAGCCTCTGATTAACGACTTTTTAGATTTAGTGGACTCTTAACTTTATTCAGTCTGTCAATGGTCCCATTCAGAAATGTGGGCACACATTGGATCTTGTACTGTCTCGTGGCTTATCTGTCCTCAATGTGGAAATTGGGGATGCTGTGTTTTCAGACCATATGCCTGTCTTATTTGATTTTATACCTTTCTCACAACCTGCTAAAACGTGTGATTCGGTTCGGCACTGCCGTGTCTTTAATCCCACCTCCGCTACTCATTTCTCTGCGATTTTCACTTGTGATTGGGATTTACAATCCTCAGCGTCGCTCAGCACTGAGGAGCTAATATTCCAATTTGATTCTGCCTGTCAAATCGCATGGGATTCGGCAGCTCCCTTAAAAATCAGACGATCAAAGGTTAGATCAGAGCCATGGCTAAATGATGATACCCATGCTGTTAGAAGGGAATGCAGGAGAGCTGAACGGAGGTGGAAAAAGGACAGGTTACAGGTGTCATTGGAAATGTTGAGAGGAAGCTGGTGTCATTATCAAAAAGCTGTGAAAGCCGCTAGAAAAGCATTTTTTTTCTAATCTTATTGTTTCTAACTCTCATGACCCTCGTGTTCTTTTTAACAAATTGAACTCTGTTCTTAATGCTCATGAACCTGTCCCTTTAAAGGCTTCTATGGAAACCTGTGGTGAATTTCTTCACTATTTTATGGATAAGGTTAAACAGATCAGATCTCTTATTTTACCATCTGTTAGTGACCAACCAATTTTAAGACCTTGTATGAATGTGTTCAAGCATTTTGAGCCTGTCTCCCTTACTTTTTTTAGAGGATCTGGTTTCCAGTAGTAAGCCATCTGGGTCTCCTCCTGATGTTACCCCTCCTAATTGTGTTAAGGAAGTTTTCCCCACTTTGGGTCCTTTTAATCTTGCTGTTATTAATAGCAGTTTAACTTCTAGTGTGATGCCGAAAAATGTTAAACATGCTGTGGAGCAATCCTTGCTAAAAAAGTCTGGCCTAGATCCTTCTGTTTTGTCAAATTTTAGGCCTATCTCCAAGCTACCTTTTTTGGCTGAACTTCTGGAAAAAAAATGTCTATTTGCAATTGCACCCTTTCCTTGATGAACAGGCAATTTTGGAAGTGTTTCAGTCTGGGTTTAAAACTCGCCACAGCACTGAGTCTGCTCTTTTAAGAGTTTTTAACGACATTTTCATAGCAACCGACTCCGGAGACTCTGTAATAATTGTGCTTCTAGATTTAACAGCGGCTTTCGACACCATAGACCATGAGATTCTTTTATCCAGGTTGGAAAAGTGGGTGGGCATTACAGGCTCAGCCTTGCAGTGGTTTAGGCCCTACCTCTCTAATAGAACCTTCTGTGTCAGTATAGATGGCTTCACTTCCAACTCTTCTGCCCTTTCTTGGGGTGTACCACAAGGCTCCATTCTTGGTCCACTTTTATTTTCTTTGTATTTGCTCCCACTCAGAGCTATTTTCCGGAAATATAACATCTCCTTTCATTTTTATGCAGATGACTGTCAGGTTTACCTCCCATTAAAGCACAGTGGTGCATGTTCTGTCAAGCTTCTTCTCGACTGCTTTGTTGAAGTTAAAAGATGGTTGGCATTTAATTTCTTGAATGTCAATGAGGAAAAGACAGAAGTTATGTTGTTTAGACCCAATGGCTTCCGCAAATCTCCTCGCTTTGACCTCTCCTCCTTGGCCCCATTTGAGAAAGCCTTGATTACAAATTTGGGTATTAAAATGGATCCTACTCTAAAAATGGATAGTCGAGTAAATGCTGTTGTAAAATCCATTTTTTTCCATTTGAGGCGAGTAGCAAAGATTAAGCCTATATTGTCAAGGCGGGAGCTGGAATCAGTTGTCCATGCTTTTATAACCTCTCGTCTTGACTATTGTAATGCTTTATTCTTCGGAATCAGCCACACTGCTATGGCTCGCCTACAGTTGGTGCAAAATGCCACAGCTCGTTTTTTAACTGGTACAGGCAGACGACAGCATATTACCCTAATCTTGGCTTCCCTTCACTGGCTTCCAGTGTATTTTCGGATCCGTTTTAAAATTCTTTTATTTGTGTTTGTGTTTAAATGGTCTTGCTCCAGCCTATCTGGTGGAATTGCTGCACCAATATGTGCCATCTCGCTCTCTCAGACAAGCTGCTTCTCCAAATCCCAAAAACCTGATGCAAACTTCGAGGTGATCGAGCCTTTTCAGTAGCTGCTCCTCAACTATGGAATGAGTTTCCTTTACTTATTCGACAAGCTCCATCAGTGGCTGTTTTTAAATCTCGTTTAAAAACTCATTTTTACTCTCTGGCCTTCAACCCAGTGTGAATTATTTCATTGAAATGTTTTGTGTTTTATATTCTGTTGTTACTTTTATTATCATTATTTTATTATGACTATTAGTAGTAGTATGTTATTTTGTTGCTATGTTTTTTATGGCTTAAATGTTGTCTTTTTGTACAGCACTTTGGTCAGTTTTGCTGTTGTTTTAAAGTGATTTAGAAATAAAGTGGTATGGTATGGTATGGTCCACTTTATGCATCGTCCTATGTTAGTATGCCATAATCTGTAAATGTTCCTCTTGTAGTTCAGTCGTGATCTGGGTTGAAAGTGATCCGTATAAGGTATTAGGTTTGCCTTTTTGTGGTGAGTGTATTCACATATGGACCTGAACTTTACCAACAATAATAGTTATGGAAGTCCTATGCATCAGAATGAGGATTAACCTTCTTAGCAGTTTGAGTTACAGTAGCACTTCTACTGGATCAGACTACATGGTCCAGCCTTCACTCCCCATGTTCATTAGGAAGTCTTGGCTGCCCATGGTCCTGTCGACAGTTCACTGGTTTACCTTCCTTGGACCATCTTTTTGCTGCAAGTTTGGAGTTGCTTTAATCATTATCTAGACATTACAATTATAATATATCCCACCCACTGCCACATACCATTGTTACTGTAGCTACTGTGAAATTATCAAAATTTTGATGTCTAGATGACAGGGTTAGAGCAAATCCAAAACTGCAACTCTTGTCTCATGTCTCTGGTCCGCAGTGGCCAGGACTTACCAAAAGTGCTCAGAGGAAGGAAAATTGGTGAATTGGAGACAGGGTCATGGGTGGTCAAGGCTCAGTGATGCACATGGGGCGTGAAGGCTGGCCTGTGTAAAAAGGTTAATGCTGGTTCTAATAGAAAGGTGTCAAAAGACACAGGTCAGTACTGTTTTGGTTGTAGGCGATTTATTCAATATTAGTCAGGAGGCCGTATGATCTGTGTATTATCAGTGTTTTTGTGTTTCAGTGGTTCTACTTGCCTATTTTAGAGGGAGGTGTCAGAGTCATGTGTCTCACTCAGAGGTCAGGATTAGTGGATTACAGCAGGGACTCTCACTGGTTAAATGCATATTTGTGGCACAGGCTTGATTTTGTTACCTTCAGGTGAAACCAGGAAAATTACATAAAAGAATTTAATCTGCTAAAATGTAAACAATACAGTCCCATGCAACAAAATGCTACATACCATGTAAAATTCTATTTATATGCTTAAAATTCCTTTTTAGAAAATTCAAAAAATATAGAAAAATTAGTTTGTAAGAATCCTAATGCAACCACGGGGGGAGCAATACAGTGTCTTCTTGTGCCAGTCCCAAGTCTGGATAAATGCAGAGGGTTGTGTCAGGAAGGGCATCTGACGTAAAACATTTGGCAAAACAATGATGCGATTCACAAAGGCATGTTGGAATGTGTGGAAAAAAGAGTATCAGCCAGAATAAAAGGAAAGGTGTACAGAACAGTGGTGAGACCAGCAATAGTCTACGGCTTAGACAGTGGCACTAAAGAAAAGACAGGAAGCAGTGCTAGAGGTAGCAGAGCTAAGATGTTGAGGTTCTCTTTGGGAGTGACAAGGATGGATTTGATCAAGAATGAGTTCAGAGGGACAACCCATGTTAGATGTTTTGGAGATAAAGACAGAGAGCCCAGATTGAGGTGATTTGGACATGTTCAGAGGAGAGATGGTGAATATATCGGTAGAAGGATGCTGAGGTTGGAACTGCCAGGCAGAAGGTCTAGAGGAAGACCAGAGAGGAGATTTATGGATGCAGTGAGAGAGGACATGAAGTTAGTTGGTGTGAGAGAAGAGGATGCAGAGGATAGGGTTAGATGGAGGCAGATGATTCGCTGTGGCGACCCCTGAAAGGGAACAGCCCAAAGACAAAGAAGAAGAAGGTTGGGAGAATCTTCCTGTCAAAAGTCAATGGCTTTCGTTTGCACTTATGTCTCAATGTCCGTAAGTAAGTGTAGCTCCGTCACATGTCCGCAGAGGTAGAGCTTCTGTCCTGCATGACTTTGCTGGTGGCTGTTGATGGCACCCTGGTCGCTGAAACTCTTCCCACACTGTTCACAGCGATATGGCTTCTCTCCTCTGTGAATGTGCTGGTGTAGCTGAAGAGATTTCTTATGATGAAAGCTCTTCCCACACAGTTCACACTGATAAGGATTCTCTCCCTTATGGATGCGGCAGTGTTGTTGGAGATTACACTGACAGGCGAAACTCTTCCCGCACTCTGAGCTGCAGTACGGGTTCTCCACCATGTGGATGCGCTGGTGGTTTTTGAGATGATTGCTTTTAGTAAAGGCCTTTCCACACTCTGAGCACGGGTAAACCTGGAAAATAAAATGAGTAAATTAGCTCGTTATTACAATGGTTTTCATAAATGTATGGTCAACAACAACAACAATGTCATAGTTTTATGCTATGATATGATTTACTTGATGAACTGTTATGAATATATAAACAGTAGTTTTGAACGGAAGTATTGATCTTCTGTTGTATGGTGTTAAATTTTTCTGATCTCAAATCCTTTACATTCTCAATCTCTCTCATGTGCACACTCATGATTTCCTCCTTCAGAATAATAACACAAATGGCAGTTTTGCTCCAGGGGTTCGTTCTTCGTATGTTGCTAACTCAGTTAGCCGGATTTGATTGTTGTGGATTTGTCCTGTTTTTGGATTGTTTCGTTCTCCGATGCGATTCTCGCATTTGTTGTCATAGTAACATGTCCGTAAGCTTGAACCTGCTCGGGAGCAGGTTTATTTCATGTAAGCAGGATTAAAGGGCACCTACGGTGCTACGTGGACTTTTTCAAGCTGTTTGGACTGCATCGTGTGTTAGGAGAGTGTGTACACAACCACTCTACAATGATAAAGAGCCGCCCAGCGATTTTCTTTTAATTTAATAATATAAGATGCCCCTTCTGAAATCAGGCCGTTTTCAAAAGCCTGTCGGTGTGAAGTCACGGCGCGGTGGTGTAGTGGTTAGCACTGTCGCCTTGCACCTCCAGGGTCTGGGTTCGATTCCCCGGCCAGGCTCGATTCCCATCTCTGTGTGCATGGAGTTTGCATGTTCTCCCCGTGCTTGGTGGGTTTCCTCCGGGTACTCCGGTTTCCTCCCACAGTCCAAAGATATGCAGGTTAGGCTAATTGGCGTTCCTAAATTGCCCGTAGTGTGTGATTGGGTGTGTGAGTGTGTATGTGTGTGCCCTGCGATGGATTGGCACCCTGTCCAGGGTGTACCCTGCCTAGTGCCCTAGTGCCCTAAGTCTCCTGGGATAGGCTCCAGGTCCACGCGACCCTGAACACAGGATTAAGCAGTATAGAAATGAAATGCCCGAAACAATCTGATAACCATAAAACCAGAAAAAGGCCAAATAAGTAGTCAAAATCCACCTCTAAAGTTTGGACTACTCAACATTAGATCCCGTGCACCTAAAGCACTTATTGTTAATGAAATTATCTCAGTTTATTGCCTTGACTCACTCTGTCTCACCGAAACCTGGCTTAAACCAAATGAATATTTTGGTCTGAATGAGTCTACTCCGTCAGGATATTTCTATAAGCACGAGCCCCGTCTAATTGGTCGCGGTGGTGGTGACGCCACTATCTACAATAATGTACTCACTGTTACTCAGAAAATAAGGCCCAGGTTTAATTCATTTGAAGTGCTTATCATTAATGTTGCACTCAATGAAATACGTAATAAACCCTTGCTATATTTTACCCTGGCCACCGTGTACAGACCCCCGGGGCCATATGTCGATTTTCTTAAAGAATTTGGACATCTGGTATCAGACCTATTGGTTAACTCTGACAAAGTGTTGATAGTAGGAGACTTTAACATTCATGTAGATGATGCTAACGACGCTTTAGCACTCACATTTATGGATTTACTAAATTCCTTTGGAGTTAAACAAAATATAATTGGAGCAACTCATCGCTTTAATCATACAGTAGATTTAATTATATCCCATGGTATAGATGTCTCTAATATAGAGATCATACCTCAAAGTGATGATATCACAGATCACTCCCTCCTGATATATACTCTACGCGTAGAACTAATTAGCTGTCCCCCCCCTCACGTTATCAATCTGTTAGAAATATGAATCCCACTACTAAAGACAGATTCACAAGTAATTTGCCCGATATGTCCCAATTTCATATCAGACCCCTAAATGCAGATGATCTAGATGAAGTGACTTGCAGCATGGGCACTATTTTTACCAGTACATTAGACACTGTTGCTCATATCAGATTTAAATAAGTCAGAGATAAAACACTTGAACCGTGGTACAACAGTCATACTCGCGCCCTAAAGAGAGCAACCCGTAACCTCGATCGAAAATGGAGAAAAACTAAACTAGAAGTTCTTAGAATTGCGTATAAAGACTATACACTATGTGCAGCTATAGACAGGCTCTAAAAACTGCTAGGACTGAGCATCTTAGCCAACTGATAGCAAGAAACTAAAACAATCCCAGGTTCTTATTTAGTACAGTTGCTCGCCTAACAAAACCTAAGATGCCCGCAGAGAGTATCCCATCACAGTTTAGAAGTGAAGACTTTATGGACTTCTTTAATGAAAAAATCAATAATATCAGGAAGAAAATAATGGAGGTTCAACCTCAAATAGTATCTCACGATCCAGTTCAGCCTATAGCTTCACATTTAGATTTTCAGTGCTTTACAGGTATAGGACGAGAAAAGCTGTATAAACTTATCACCTCGGCTAAATCAACAACGTGCCTGTTAGACCCAATCCCAACCAGATTTTTAAAAGAAGTGATGCTTACGGTTGGAGAGCCACTTCTAAACATTATTAATTCTTCATTATATCTAGGTCACATCCCTAAACCTTATATAAATTACAGACCGAAATAAATTACAGACCGATTTCAAACCTTCCGTTCATATCAAAAATACTACAAAAAGTAGTATCAGCTCAAATATGCACATTCTTGCAGGATAACAACATCCTTGAAGAATTTCAGTCAGGTTTCAGGCCCCATCATAGCACAGAAACTGCACTAGGTACGATTACAAACGACTTGTTTTTAGCTTCAGACCAAGGCTGCATCTCATTGCTAGTCCTGCTCGATCTTAGTGCTGCATTCGACACTGTAGATCATAATATTCTCATAGATCGCTTACAAAATTATATAGGTATTCAGGGACAGGCATTAAAATGGTTTAGATCATACCCGTCTGATCGCTACCATTTTGTAGATCTAAATGGAGAACCGTCTGGTGTAATGCCAGTGAAATATGGGGTCCCACAAGGGTCACATTTAGGACCTCTGTTGTTCTCAATATACATGCTTCCCTTGGGTAACATCATTAGAAGACATGGGATTAGATTCCATTGTTATGCTGATGATACCCAATTATATATCTCAACAAAACCAGACGAAATACCTAAATTGTCTAGATTAACTGAGTGTGTCCAAGACATAAAAGATTGGATGACCAATAACTTTCTTTTATTAAATTCAGATAAGCCTGAATTTAGATTCAGCCTGCGCTTAGAAGGATGTACTGTTACTAACACCTCAGCAGTAAAAGACCTGGGCGTAATATTAGACAGTAACTTGTCTTTTGAAAATCACATTTCAAATATCACAAAAACAGCCCTTTTCCATTTTAGAAATATTGCTAAATTTGGGAACATCTTATCCGTATCTGATGCAGAAAAGCTAGTTCATGCATTCATGACCTCCAGACTGGACTATTGTAATGAATTACTAGGTGGTTGTCCTGCATCCTCAATAAACAAGCTTCAGTTAGTCCAAAATGCAGCCGCCAGGGTTCTCACTAGATCCAGAAAATATGATCATGTTGTTGTTGGTCTTTCCTGACGCAACCCTCCCATTTTATCCGGGCTTGGGACCGGCACTGTATCCAGTGGCTGGGGTGTGGTCACTGGCTGGAATCGAACCCGGGCCTTCCGCATGGCAGGCGAAACACCTACCACTGAGCCACCAGTGCCCCTCTATGATCATATAACCCCAATATTATCATCCCTGCACTGGCCACCTGTTCAGTTTAGAATAAACTACAAAATAGTATTACTTACATACAAGTCCTTAAATGGTTTAGCTCCCACATACCTAACCAGTCTTCTGATACGCTACAATCCACCACGCGCCTTAAGATCACAAAACTCCGGATTTCTGGTAGTTCCCAGAATTTCAAAATCTACAAAAGGGGGTAGGGCATTTTCATATTTAGCTCCAAAGCTTTGGAATAGCCTTCCAGACAGTGTTCGGGGAGCAGACACGGTCCCAGTTCAAAAGTAGACTCAAGACTTGAGACTCAAGATCTTTTTAATCTGGCACACACATAACTCATCCCATCATCTCATACTCCAGTACACCTATCCCGAATGGCAACTACGCTAATTCTCCCCATCTGTTCTGTATTTCTCTACTCATCCCGAGGCATCGGGAGATTTTTCCAGCTTCAGTAGACAAAGGCCGACCCTGCGAGGTTCCTGAGGCATCCAGAGAAGGACCAGCTCCAGCTGGATTCAGCTTTATGATGGTTGGAGCTACACATGCTGCTCCTGTGCTTCCAGTGATCCAGACCTCATCTGCCCTCTGCACCTACTGACTCGTCCCTATGCTGAGCTGGTCTTCATGTCAATTTAAATAATTTCTGTCATATTGAATTTTCACCTGCACAACACACAAGATGTTATATCATTTCTATCTGTTATCACCCAAATGAGGATGGGTTCCCTTTTGAGTCTGGTTCCTCTCAAGGTTTCTTCCTAATGCCATCTCAGGGAGTTTTTCCTTGCCACCGTCACTCTTGGCTTGCTCATCAGAGACATTTCATTCATTCGTCTCATCATCATCTACACATTTTTCTCACACATACACACTTCCAATTATTTTCTTTTCTAAATTTTTTTTTTGTAAATTTTCTTTCATTTTTGTGAAGCTGCTTTGAGACAATGACCATTGTTAAAAGCGTTATATAAATAAAAGTGAATTGAAATAGACTGCACCCATATTCCTATCAAGGCCCCACCAGGCCCCAATGAAGGGGATTTTGTGAATCGAAAGGATGTTCACAGTATTAATGTGCAGGTAAGTTAATATAAGAACTATTTTAACGTAATGAAATGAAAAAGTATGCCTTTGACTGATTTCTAACATGGTGTGCGATTCTTTGTGCCACATTACGAATGTGGAAGCCAGATGGCCTGGTTCAGTGCATGACTCCAGAATTTTCAGAGAGTCATATTTGTTCCAACAATTTGAACGTGGTGAGGAAAATGTGAAGCTCAATGTTTTATGTACACTTACAGTAAGCTGGGGCTAACATGATTGACTTTTCCCATGAAACAGGTGATTACGATGGGGTTCTTATTGGAGAAAGGGGTTATGCCTGCAGGCAGTATTTCATGACTCCATTCCCAGACCCAAACTCAGGTCCACAAGCGCTGATGTCGCCGGAGATGACTCTGACAAGTAAAACTATTCCCACATGTCATGATATGTGATTTAACTGCCAATTAACAGCCTGATACACTGCCATGTGATGTTGGAATGGGGAGGGGATTAAAATGAACAATACAATCAAGACGACCAAGGTTGGACATTTTGATCGGTGTGCTCGTGTCTGCTACTTAATAACCTAACAAAACATGGTGTCAGAAGTAAAGCACTAAAATTTCACTAAATTTTTTTGGTGAACCATTTTTACACTTAAAAATATTAATATAAATCTAAAAATTGCTAAATCATGTAAAATATACTTCATGAATTGAGTACAAGTCAGTAACAAAATTAAGTAGACCTGAATAACTTTTTTTAGTACAAAATTGAGTAAATGTAATGAAAATCAGAAGTGAAAATGAGTAAAATAACTGAGTAGATATGATTGAAATGGAAGGTAGAAGAAACTGAAAATTAGATTATTTAACAAACAAATGTGCTACATTTACTAAATATTTTAAATGAATTTAATTCATACAGGTCTATCACAGAATTAATATGTTACACTTTTAATACAGTATATTTACCTTTTAATCAAAGTTTTTTTTTTTTTTTCAATTTAGGTCAATGTATCTAACGACACCAATTTATAAACAAAGACAATACACACATTACCATTTTAATTAAACATTTATTTGACAAATTTGACAAGACATGACTTCTAAACTCAATCTGGTTTACTTTGCAAATGACATGTAACAAGATCATAAACAATGAGCTGAATTGATCTTATTAGTAAACAGTCTGACAAACAATACATCTGCCACAAGTATTATACAGTTAATATGTGGAAAGTAGACTTTTGTATTAGAACAGAATCACAGTCACATTTTACATCTGAAAGATTGCACACCTTCACACTTCAGTTTCCTGAAAACTGTGTGATCCATACAAATGTGTGTGCAGACATTCTCAGGTCTTAAAGAAGCAATGACAGTCTAAATGAAGACAGGACACTGAATATCATTGATCAACACAACAGTACCATGCTTCACTCCGTAATGATCGAAATTCCTTTTGATGATGTGACATGTGCAGAGCTTACACCGCCATCCCATAAGCTGGCACCTAAAAAAGGAATTATAGTATACAAGTACGTACAAGTGTGACTGTTACTATATACACATCATCACACTGATCTATGATCTATGCTTTCAAGTCAAAGCGTGACTTGTGATGAACATTCTCTGAAACGAAGACGTAAAACTGATTTGATTTTACAGAGCCCATTGCTGGTGAAATTCCGGTGAACATTCCAGTGGAATACTTTTACAAAAAACAGACTGCTTTGATCACCACAGGCGTTTTGCTCTTGCAGAACAATGCACAACCTCATATATAGAGAAATGCAGGGAGCTTTTACTCTAATAAGTGTGTTCTATTATTCTCCACAATCAAAAGTCCCGCTTTGACTTGAATGTCCCTTGTACATGTCTTTGTCCCTTGTATAAAAATGATACCCAACTTTGTTTACGCATTACTATCAACTATATATTTTTTTTACTTTAGTTACTGGAAAATCTAGTACATTCTACTGGATTTAATATACTTGTATTGTGGATTCAATATAGGTAAAGTGAAATATGTCAAGCCTTGTTTCAATTTCTATCTTGGATTCAATGGTTACATATTTAACATTTAAAAAAGTTGACATTTACCTCCTGTTTTATCTCCATTCAACTTCTCTTCTTTAGTGGGGTTGGTGCTGTGAGAGATATTAAATATATAATGTCTCACAAAACATTAATAAAAAAATCAGTTTTATATTTTTTACTTACATATTACAACATAGATAACATATTTCACTTCAATATTTTAATTTCATATTACTTTCTCCCAACTATAATTCTGAGAGAAATGTTGTACTTTTACTAAATCTTCATATTTCATAGCTTTAGTACATTACTTGCTGTACATTTATTTCAGCAACAGTCATTTTAATAATGTTGCTAGCTATCGTTATCTATGGAGCTCGGCTGTGACAGGATTCAGTAACTGACACACTATAAAGTTGTGGATACAGACAGATAGTCATTATTTCAGTAACTTGTGTTAGCTGTTTACTCACCAGGATTTGTAAGGAATGTTCCAGAATGTTCCAGGAGCTTCATGTCCATTCTCATATCCTCACAGCCTTCTTGTCTCTAATGTTACACCAGACTTCCCATGAGCACTTGCACAGGGCAATTTACTCAATTATTTAAGTTTTTGTTAAGTGCATGTTAAAAATATAATTGAGTTATTCAAATCCTAATTTCTATATGTGAAATAAACTTAAATTATAGTGTAAATTTAAGACAAACAGAACAGTTGTTTTTTTTAGTCATTTAGTTTGATTTTGTCTAACTCAAAACAATCATGTATGTGATTTTTAGAGATTTTATTAAGGTAACATGACCTCTTTATTACTGTGAAATTTAGAAGGCCACAGAATCATTATTTAGAGTGAAAGCGTACGAGAGGGTGCAGAGAGAGGAGCTGTGGTATTGCATGAGGAAGTCTAGAGTGGAAGAGAATTATGTTAGATTGGTACAGGACATGTATGAGAGCTGTAAGACAGTGGTGAGATGTGCTGTAGGTGTGACAGAAGAGTTCAAGGTGGAGGTGGGTCTGCATCAGCTCCGAGCCCATTCTTGTTTGCTCTGGTGATGGACAGCATGACAGATGAGGTTAGACAGGAGACTCCATGGACTATGATGTTTGCAGACGACATTGTGCTGTGTAGCGAGAGCACGGAAGCAGGTGGAGAAAAGTCTAGAGAGGTCGAGGTTCTCTTTGAGAATGACAAGGATAGATAGGATCAAGAATGAGTTCATCAGAGGGACAATGCATGTTAGATGTTTTGGAGATAAAATCAGAGAAGTTAGACTGAGGTGGTTTGGGCATGTTCATAGAGACTTGCACTTGTTAAATACAAAATCGTGAATTGCGTGCTTAATTATTTTAGCATTTTGAAATCAAGAAAAGCATTTTTTGAGCATTTAAAAAAATAACCATTTTGAAAAAAAAAAAAAAAGAAATTATAAATTCTGTTAAAATGTGGACAGGAAGAAACAGTTTCTCATGCCACAAAATGATCCATACCATGACCCATTATTGCCATAAGAACTTTCACGATGTTTAACTTGACTAATTGACATCACGATCTGATGAATTCATATCAGAGCAGTCACTAAAACGTTTCTCATACTGTCCACAGCAGTACCGCTTCTCTCATGTGTGGATGCGTTGGTGTGCCCGAAGCCCATTCTCATGCCTATAACTCTTCCCACACTGTGCACAGCAATACGGCTTCTCTCCTGTGTGGATGCGCTGGTGTATTAATTCAATTTCAATTCAATTCAATTCAATTTTATTTATATAGCGCTTTTAACAATGGTCATTGTCTCAAAGCAGCTTCACAAAAATTAAAGAAATTTAAAAAAAAAAAAAAAAAACTGTATATAGAATAATTATATATAAAATAATAAATAAATAAATAAAATTATAATAGAAAATAAATAAATAAAAACAAATAATAATAATAATTATAGAAAAGAAAATAATTGGAAGTGTGGATGTGTGAGAAAAATGTGCAGATAATAATGAGACGAATGAATGAAATTCCTCTGATGAGCAAGCCAAGGGTGACGGCGACGGTGGCAAGGAAAAACTCCCTGAGATGGCAATAGGAAGAAACCTTGAGAGGAACCAGACTCAACAGGGAACCCATCCTCATTTGGGCGATAACAGATAGAAATATAACATCTTGTGTGTTGTGCAGGTGAAAATTCAATATGACAGAAATTATTTAAATTGACATGAAGACCAGTTCAGCATAGGGACGAGTCAGTAGGTGCAGAGGGCAGATGAGGTCTGGATCACTGGAAGCACAGGAGCAGCATGTGTAGCTCCAACCATCATAAAGCTGAATCCAGCTGGAGCTGGTCCTTCTCTGGATGCCTCAGGAACCTCGCAGGGTCGGCCTTTGTCTACTGAAGCTGGCAAAATCTCCCGATGCCTCGGGATGGGTAGAGAAATACAGAACAGATGGGGAGAATTAGCGTAGTTGCCATTCGGTATAGGTGTACTGGAGTATGAGTACTGGGATGAGTTATGTGTATGCCAGATTAAAAAGATGCGTCTTGAGTCTACTTTTGAACTGAGAAACCGTGTCTGCTCCCCGAACACTGTCTGGAAGGCTATTCCAAAGCTTTGGAGCTAAATATGAAAAAGCCCTACCCCCTTTTGTAGATTTTGAAATTCTGGGAACTACCAGAAGTCCGGAGTTTTGTGATCTTAAGGCGCGTGGTGGATTGTAGCGTATCAGAAGACTGGTTAGGTATGTGGGAGCTAAACCATTTAAGGCCTTGTATGTAAGTAATACTATTTTGTAATTTATTCTAAACTGAACAGGTAGCCAGTGCAGGGATGATAATATTGGGGTTATATGATCATATTTTCTGGATCTAGTGAGAACCCTGGCAGCTGCATTTTGGATTAACTGAAGCTTGTTTATTGAGGATGCAGGACAACCACCTAGTAATGCATTACAATAGTCCAGTCTGGAGGTCATGAATGCATGAACTAGTTTTTCTGCATCAGATACGGATAAGATGTTCCTAAGTTTAGCAATATTTCGAAGATGGAAAAAGGCTGTTTTTGTGATATTTGAAATGTGATTTTCAAAAGACAAGTTACTGTCTAATATTACTCCCAGATCTTTTACTGCTGAGCTGGTAATAACAGTACATCCTTCTAAGCGCAAGCTGAATTGTGAAAGCTGTTGTGTGCTGGTTTTTGGGCCAATAAGTAATATCTCTGTCTTATCTGAATTTAATAAAAGAAAGTTATTGGTCATCCAATCTTTTATGTCCTGGACACACTCAGTTAATCTAGACAGCTTAGGTATTTCGTCTGGTTTAGTTGAGATATATAATTGGGTATCATCAGCATAACAATGGAAACTAATCCCATGTCTTCTAATGATGTTACCCAAGGGAAGCATGTATATTGAGAACAACAGAGGTCCTAAAACTGACCCTTGTGGGACCCCATATTTCACTGGCATTATACCAGACGGTTCTCCATTTAGATCTACAAAATGGTAGCGATCAGACAGGTAAGATCTAAACCATTTTAATGCCTGTCCCTGAATACCTATATAATTTTGTAAGCGATCTATGAGAATATTATGATCTATAGTGTCGAATGCAGCACTAAGATCAAGCAGGACTAGCAATGAGATGCAGCCTTGGTCTGAAGCTAAAAACAAGTCATTTGTAATCTTAACTAGTGCAGTTTCTGTGCTATGATGGGGCCTGAAACCTGACTGAAATTCTTCAAGGATGTTGTTATCCTGCAAGAATGTGCAAATTTGAGCTGATACTACTTTTTCTAGTATTTTTGATATGAACGGGAGGTTTGAAATCGGTCTGTAATTTTTTATTTCATTCGCGTCTAAATTAGATTTTTTAAGAAGCGGCTTAATAACTGCTAACTTGAAAGGTTTAGGGACGTGACCTAGATGTAATGAAGAATTAATAATGTTTAGGAGTGGCTCTCCAACCGTAAGCATCACTTCTTTTAAAAATCTGGTTGGGATTGGGTCTAACAGGCACGTTGTTGATTTAGCCGAGGTGATGAGTTTATACAGCTCTTCCTGTCCTATACCTGTAAAGCAGTGAAAATCTAAATGTGAAGCTATAGGCTGAACTGGATCGTGAGATACTATTAGAGGTTGAACCTCCATTATTTTCTTATTATATATTATTAAGAGAGTAGCGGTACGTGTAAAACTCTTCCCACACTGTTCACAGTGATACGGCCTCTCTCCTGTGTGGGTGTGTGTGTTGGAGACTGATCTGGCAACCCTTGTACGAGGACGCTGAGACGCTGCTTTTTTCCGAGCTCCACCATACTGACCAACTTTTAAACTTTTTCGTCCCCTTACGAAGAGTGTACATAAAACGGATAAGTATCTTATAATATATTTACTCGAAACGCGTGTTATATCGTTAAGTTTTAATTGTTTTGCAGCACACCGCTTTTAGCCGGCATTAGCATCGCTAATTAGCATTAGCATCGCTAGCCCGCTAGCCCGGCTATCACGTTTGTTTGTTTGTTTGTAAAGTTTGTTTTCGCTTCCTCACACCGATTATTTTCCGTGTTTAGACACCATGTCGGTTGTGATTCTGCCTCTGAGTGCAGGTGAGGAGACATTGGAGAGCACTCGGTGGATTTGGAGGTGGAGGCCGGGGAGAAGCTGATCCGTGAGCTACAGGTGAAGCTGGCCCGGCTACAGCAGCGGAAAGCCACGCTGGAATCGACGCGGACCGACGCTCACCTGTCCCAGGTAAACTCTCGGCGTGACACAATCTCTCCGACAACCTCAACCCCGCGTGTTTCTCTGCCCAGGTCCAACACACCAAGGACGCAGCCCGCCCAGTGTTCCTACACCCCGGCGCCGGGATACCACGGACCCTGGATACAGCAGCGGCGGAAGAAGCACGCCAAGCCCCGGGCGAGGACCTCCCGCCTACAGCACCACCACCCTTCTTCTACATCTCGACCCGAAACCGCTTCGCTCCTCTCCGCGAGACGGCACACGACGTCCTGGTCATCGGAGACTCCATCGTTCGTCACGTGCGTGCTACCACGGCTAAAGGTAAGGTGCACACACGCTGTTTACCTGGTGCACGTGTTCTTGATGTTGCTGCACAGGTGCCTGCTGCCCTGAGGAGGAACATTGGAGCTGTGGTCCTTCATGCTGGCACGAACGACACCAGGCTGAGGCAGACGGAGATCCTAAAGAAGGACTTCAGGAGCCTGGTCGAGAAGGTCCGCAGCACATCACCCACGACAAGGATCATCGTATCTGGACCACTTCCCACATTTCAGCGAGGAATCGAGAAGTTCAGTAGATTATTTGCTTTTAATGAATGGTTACAATCTTGGTGTCAACAACAGAAATTACGCTTTGTTGATAACTGGAATGTTTTCTGGGAGCGTCCTAGGCTCTATCACACCGATGGCCTACACCCTAGCAGAGCTGGAGCAGCGGTCCTCTCTGACAACATCTCCAGGACACTACGAACCATCTGACTGGCGGTAAGTCATACTGTAGATTCCAAACATATTAGACACATCACAACTCACCGTAGTTGTAGATGCGGTTGGCTTATTTCACTAGTTTTGACGCGTAGCTAATGTCTTAAAGTTTCACTCACATGACAGAAGTCCGATCTCTTTGTCTTTTGTCGTTTATTTGTCAGCATCAAAGAATCAACACTTCATACAGTCGTCTTGAGTAAATCCACTGTTATTACAGACACCAGTTGCTGCATCTTGCAAATCTCTGAGTTTTACAACAACCTGTTTGCTGTATCTTGTAGATTACAATCTTGGCTTGGGTATCTAACAACACTCTTGTTGTTTCTTACTTTCCCAGCTTACGTTAGCTTACGGTTACAACAACCTCGTTGCTGTATTTTACATTTCTAGCTTACCGGGAGCTCTCACTAGCTGACGGTTACAACAACCTCGTTGCTGTATTTAGCATTTCTAGCTTACCGGGAGCTCTCATTAGCTGACGGTCTAAAGCTTGTGTTTCCGTAGCCTTCCAAATCTATACTCAGCTTTCTAGCATATCACAGTCACACAAATGCATGTAATAGTAGAATGACATCACAGACCAACCTACGATTATCAACTTATGATGCATGACTAAGAAATTTAAAGCTTATGGCTTATGTAACAAACTTAATGCTTAATGCTTTACTAATGAATAGAACAAGGTAGAATAAATGAAATAACAGCAAGTAAATAAAATAAAATAAACACAACAACAAATTCATAAAAAGTGCGATATGGCACTTACATTCCAGCCCCTAATTGACAGGCATGGAGACTGACAATTACAATTTTGTGTTTTTTTTTTTTTTTTTGATAAAGCCATGAAATCAAACATTCTTAACCTTCTAAACGTTTTAAATCTTTTAAGTGTGTAATATTTATCTCAGGTGTTTATATTTGCTTATCAAATCTCACAACACATTACCAAACATTTAACAGTCCATTTCACATGTGAGGCACAGCTTGTCGATGGGTCTTTCCAGAGTGTTGGTCTTAGTTTTAACTAACACACGTTTCACCAGTCCCCCTTTGTTGGGGAACACTTTCGTGATTCTTCTCATGACCCATGAATTTCTTGGAGAAGACTCATCAGTTATTAAAACTATGTCTCCAATCGAAAGGTTTTTTTTGTTTTGAAACCATTTTTGCCGCCCCTGGAGCAAGGGCAAGTATTCACGTACCCATCGCTTCCAGAGCAGGTCTGATCGATGCTGGATCTGCTTCTCCCTGCGACGTGCATAGATGTCTTCCTTTTTGAAGAATCCAGGTGGCAGGTTTGGCTGTTTTTTCATCAGCAGCAGGTAGTTTGGTGTCAGAGGTTTCAGTTTGGGCGAGCAGCTGTTTCTTTTCACAGACGCCTTTCGTTTTTGCTGTGTGCGAATTCCCTGTTTGAATTCTGCTGCTGCTTTACCCTTTTGCAACGTGAGAAGTTCTTCCTTAAGATTTTGTCTTTGAGTGAACTTAATGATTTCGTTTTCTGCCTTTGTTAGTTCTTGCGCTTTTAGAGACTTGTGATTTTCTGTCTTTGGGTCATCTACTTGTGTTTTAACCCTTTCTGTTTTTTGTTTCAGCATGTCTCTGGTGCGAAGGATCCAGGCAACGGATCCTTTTAACTTGTGCCAGTCAGAGTGATGATTAATCAGTTTACTCACTGTGTCTGTGTCTGTGCATTTTGTAATGCTCACAATATTCACTAAAGCTGAGAGCTTAACTTCATCAGCATTTTCATCAAAATTTTCTTTTATTGATGTGTCATGAATATTTTCAGGCCATTTGCACTCTGCTTCTTTGAGGAGGGAGGGACCTTGGATCCAGTTGACATTTTTCATGAACTTTTCACAGGATACCCCCCTGGAGGCAGAATCAGCTGGGTTTTGTGAGGTATTAACGTACCTCCAATGCTGTGACTTGGTTGACTCTCTCATAATGGCGATTCTGTTGGCCACGAAGGTTTTAAAACGAAGTGTTTCGTTATCAATGTATCTCAAAACAGTTGTACTGTCAGTCCAGAACATAGAGTCCAGCAATTTCAATTCTAGCTGTTCTTTCAACATTTTGTCATTTTTTACAGCGACCACTGCCGCAGTCAGTTCCGTTCGTGGAATGGTGGTTTGTTTCAGGGGTGCTACACGGGAATTCCCCATCATGAATGCACAATGTGTAAGTCCATCAGCGTTTACTAACCTGAGGTATGAGACAGCTCCGTATCCCATTTCACTTGCATCCGAGAAGTGATGGAGTTGTGCTGTAGCTGTAACTCCGAAGTCGGCTGGTTTTATGGACCTTGCTATGCTGAACTCGGACAGTCTGTGCAGCTCTTGCAGCCAGGTTTTCCACGCCGTTGCAAACTGCTCGGGAATGTCATCATCCCAGGCAAGTTTTTCTTTACATAACTGTTGCATTAGGATTGTAGCTGGCAGTATGGCAGGTGGGAGAAAGCCTAACGGGTCGTATGTTGAGCTAGTGATTGACAGAATTCCTCTTCTTGTCACAGGTCGTTCCTTTAAGCTAATCTTAAACTTGAACATGTCTGAGTTAATGCACCACAGCACCCCCAGAGCTCTCTCTATGGGCAGTGCATCGTTACTCAAGTCTAAGTCTCTCATGTCTTTGATCCTTTCACTCTCGGGAATGACAGTCAGTAGGGCACGGCTGTTGCTTGCCCATTTAGTGAGGTTAGACCCTCCACTTGTACAGAGACTTGTGAGATCATTGTATAGGGCGACTGCTTGGTCATGACTCGAAACAGATTTCAGGCAGTCGTCTACATGAAAGTTTTTAAGCACTGTGTTAACTGCCACAGCAGATGCATTGCTGCGGTTTTCTTCTGCTGTCTTTCTGAGGGCGAAGTTAGCACCACTAGGCAACAATTTTACACCGAACAGATGAACTACCATTTTATTTTCAACTAAGTCTTGGTTCACATCTCCATTCGGCCACCATAGGAAGCGCAGCAGATCAGTGTCCTTCTCGGGGACTTTCACGTGATAGTACATGGCTTCTACTGTGTCCTTTTTCTTGGACTTTATTTTAACGGGCACAATGGGGAGGATGCAATTACCTCCAGCCCCAGTGAGCGCATTTGATTCGTGACTCTCAGCAGGTGGTGTATTTGTTGTGCCACTTTCAGTTTCGTTTCCACAGGCGCTCGTAGCTGGCTGCGCCGTGTCTGGCACTGCTATGTGTAGCATGCTTGGATGTGGCTTTGAACACAATGAACATGTAATTTTTTTGGTGCAGTCTTTCCACAAATGACCCTTTGTTAAACATCCGAAACAGAATCCGTTTCTTTTTAAGAATTCTACTTTGTCTTTGTGTGTCTTATCATTAAATTGGAAGCAATCGTCTAAGATATGCTCCCCTTTGCAATGTGCGCACGGTTTAGTAAAAGCGCTGACAGGTAATGTACCGGCATTCTTCATTGTAATCAATTCTTTGTGAATTTTACCAACCTGTCCGTCCTCGGTTGCGACGCTGACCCTGGGTTTTCCTTGGCCCGTTTGTTTGGGTCCTTGAAGGGATGTGTGACAGGGTTTTCCGTCGCTGATTGTGGCGTCCAAGTCCGTAGAGTGCGCGCTGCTCAGGTGCGCGTTGCTCAATTCAGTGACCGCGCTCTCGTTCGCAGGCTGCGCTCGGCTGTTGCATGTTGAGTTGGAGAGGTGAAAGTGCGCGCTGCTCGGGCACGCGCTGCTCGATTCAATGAGTGCACTCTTGCTCTTGGGCGATCGGCTGTCGTATTTGCGATCTTGACGTTGAAGCACTCTTAATTTGGCATCATGCATAGCAAGCACCGTTTTGGTTTCCAGTCTGGGAGCGCATGCGCTACTTGGTTCGTTGACTGTGCTCTCTTTTACCGGCTTTCGGCAGCTGTCGTATTCAGGTTTGTGGCCCGTCCAAGGCGGGCTGCTCGAGCGTGTGCAGCTCGGGTCGATGACTCCGCTCTTTGATGCAGGCTGTCGTTTTTTACAACACTGATAAACCTGTAATTCAGCGTCGACAATTGCGAGCGCAGTTTCTAATTCCAACTTTTCTTTATCAGCTTTTAGTTGCTCTGCCTCAGCCTTTAATTCTGCTTCTTTTGCCTTTAATTGTGCTTCCTTCTGTTCTAACGCCCGCCGTTCTGCTAAGGCTGCTGCTTTAATCAACAAGGCTGCTCTGTTGGCTTCCGCTTTCTTTATTAGGGCTGAGGATGATGTAGAAGTTACAGACCTTTTGGATGCTGCCGTTGTCTGTGACACGCTGACGCCCGGCGAGACACCTTCGCGTAGTCGCGACGTCACAGAGTGGCTCTTAGTGTCCTTGGTGTCCGCTTTCCAGCGACCCACCGTAGATATGAATTCTGTGCGGCCTTGAGCCTCAGGTGCGCCGCAAGCGACCTGATCGCGTCTGTGTTCGTCTTTACGAGTGTACACAAGCACATCAACGTTACTTCTCATGAAGTTCTCTCTTCTGCACTCAGTTTCAACGATGTCTAACTTACGTGCATAGTTCATGGGTGTCTTTAATGCAGTAGACGTTACATTCAGTCGAATTCGCTTGCCTTTTCTTGCATCCAGCGCCTCGTTGAGGTTCTTTCTGTTCATCTCGTGGAGCGCCGTTAGGCTCCCCAGCCAAGTGCCGGGAGCGTTGTCCTCGTTGTTCGGCATGGTGAAGTTCGACGGCTATTCTCTTTCACTTTCCATTTCAGCGTTCACTTGTTTTCGTTCAAACAGCGGAAAAGCTTTAGACTTTTGTAGATGCGGTTGGCTTATTTCACTAGTTTTGACGCGTAGCTAATGTCTTAAAGTTTCACTCACATGACAGAAGTCCGATCTCTTTGTCTTTTGTCGTTTATTTGTCAGCATCAAAGAATCAACACTTCATACAGTCGTCTTGAGTTATTACAGACACCAGTTGCTGCATCTTGCAAATCTCTGAGTTTTACAACAACCTGTTTGCTGTATCTTGTAGATTACAATCTTGGCTTGGGTATCTAACAACACTCTTGTTGTTTCTTACTTTCCCAGCTTACGTTAGCTTACGGTTACAACAACCTCGTTGCTGTATTTTACATTTCTAGCTTACCGGGAGCTCTCACTAGCTGACGGTTACAACAACCTCGTTGCTGTATTTAGCATTTCTAGCTTACCGGGAGCTCTCATTAGCTGACGGTCTAAAGCTTGTGTTTCCGTAGCCTTCCAAATCTATACTCAGCTTTCTAGCATATCACAGTCACACAAATGCATGTAATAGTAGAATGACATCACAGACCAACCTACGATTATCAACTTATGATGCATGACTAAGAAATTTAAAGCTTATGGCTTATGTAACAAACTTAATGCTTAATGCTTAATGCTTTACTAATGAATAGAACAAGGTAGAATAAATGAAATAACAGCAAGTAAATAAAATAAAATAAACACAACAACAAATTCATAAAAAGTGCGATATGGCACTTACAGTAGTGATAGACGCACACACATAGCTTGTCCTATAGAAACTGTGTCTGTTCCCCGAATACTGAGAAAAAAGAATAAATTTGTTAAATTTGCCCGAAACAATCTGATGTAATGTTGCACTAAATGAAATACGTAATAAACCCTTGCTATATTTTACCCTGGCCACCGTGTACAGACCCCCGGGGCCATATGGCGATTTTCTTAAAGAATTTGGACATCTGCTATCAGACCTATTGGTTAACTCTGACAAAGTGTTGATAGTAGGAGACTTTAACATTCATGTAGATGATGCTAACGACGCTTTAGCACTCACATTTATGGATTTACTAAATTCCTTTGGGGTTAAGCAAAATATAATTGGAGCAACTCACCGCTTTAATCATACGCTAGATTTAATTATATCCCATGGTATAGATGTCTCTAATATAGAGATCATACCTCAAAGCGATGATATCACATATCATCACCTCCTGACATATACTCTACCCGTAGAACAGATTAGCTGTGTCTCCCCACGTTATCAATCTGTTAGAAATATGAATCCCACTACTAAAGACAGATTCACAAGTAATCTGCCGGATCTGTACCAATTTCTTATTAGACCCTGTCGTGGCAAATTTGTTGTGAACTATGTAAATTTTCCAAACAAAATCAATAACTACTCAAGTACTGAAATAGCAAAAGAGTTTATTGCAACCAAAAGTAAATGGACAGCACTGGACTAGCCAGACAAAAGACGAACAGATAAAAACTGCAAGATTTCTCTCCTTTCCTTCCTCACTTCCCTAATTTTACAGGGTTTATATACCTTCACTTAACAATTACATCATTGTTTGCTCCTTCTTAAGTCACGAAACCTTTTTAATATTCATGAGATGTGAGCTAATTCTATTCTGATCAGATTGATGTGGCACCTCCCAATTGCATAATTTTTCCTCTCATCTCATATTTATTCATGTCTGGGCAGGCTTAAGACGTTAGATGGTTTTACGTTCTCCTTTTTTGGAGAAAGTTTGGTTTATTCCTTTTTTTCTTGACCAGACTATTGACCACCGTTGGTAACTTGGGTTTTTGTGGAAGCCGCAATCTTTCAAAATCTTCCTCATCAAGATGTGTAAGTATTATAATTTTGGTTGTTCTTATCATAGTTAATTTTATCTAATTTGTCTTTATCTGTCCATTATGTATTTACTTGTATAGAGATTATTTATCTATTAGTACTTTAATATATTCTGGTTATTCATTTTGATTATACATTAAATCTCTTTATATACCTAAATGATTATTTTAATGATTTTGAACATATATATCAATTAGTATACTTTTGTTTAATTTACTTAATTATTATAGGATAGATATTAAGATTAATGATTAATTAAATCAGCTTAAATCAGTTCATTGATTAGGTTTGTTAATATTTATTTTTTATTTACCTGCTACTATTGCTATACTATGGTTAGTTTAAGACAATCACATTAATCAGATTATTGGTATGATTATTTATATTGCTAGTTCTTAGATCCTATACTACTAAAATCAATACTGTAAATAATGTAATGTTTCTTTTAATATGTGCAGAGTGCATTTTTTTTCTAGATTTACTAAACCCATGTTTACTAAATTCTCTTTAATTTTGTTTAATTCTAGCTCGCAGGCAGCGTTCTTCTCGCTCATCCTCTCATCTGAGATTCCTTCTGGGAGCAGGTGGTTACACCTTCCCTTACCCACACCGAACCACCACAATTTGCATCTGGTTAGAACTCTGAGGGGCCTAGTTCGTCACCTGGAAATTGTGATTGCTGAGATTGAGGCTCTCTCTCTACCACGGCGTCCTCCTATGCGACCCTACTACGGGTTCACAGTCATTCCACCACCTAGTGACACCTCTCCTGCTGCTTCGGCCCCATCTTCACCCACCATCAGCCTCAATCCCACTTCTCCAGTTCATTATCCTCATTCCTCTGAGGATGATATTGCTGAAAATTACTGATTAATTAGATTTTTTCTTTATAACAAATATGATTTATGCTGTTTTTCTGCTTCTTAAAAGCAGAAGTCTGGCTTTTTCACTTTGTGTCCCAATTAAAGCAGAACCGAAAGTTTATTTTTATAATTTTTTATCGATGCTTGCATTTTCTGTATTTTTTCCTCCAATAAAGTTCCTTAATTTCTTGCACTCTGTGTGTACGGGGTGTTCTTGGGTCACACTTTGCATACTTTTTCTTTAATTATCATTAAAACAAACATTATCATAAACCACATAGATATTACGAGTAGATAATTTTAGTACATAATAATAAAATGTTAGTAAATATTATTGATATTGTTTTTTCTTTAGTTTTCTTGTCTGTTACCTATCCCTTGCCTCCTGCCTGCGTGTTGTCTCACTTCCTCAATTTGTCGTGCAGGCGCCTTTTCTGTTTTTGTAGCGAGTTGGATCAAGGCCTTTTAGACAGAGGCCTTCTGGGTATTTGGTACCTTACACTTGACTACAATTACAATTCAATAAAATTTTTCCACAACCCCTAAATGCAGATGATCTAGATGAAGTGACTAGCAGCATGGGCACTATTTTTACCAGTACATTAGACACTGTTGTTCCCATCAGATTAAAAAAAGTCAGAGATAAAACATTTGCACCGTGGTACAACAGTCATACTCGCGCCCTAAAGAGAGCAACCCGTAACCTCGAGCGAAAATGGAGGAAAACTAAATTAGAAGTTTTTCGAATTGCGTATAAAGACAGTATGTGCAGCTATAGACAGGCTCTAAAAACTGCTAGGACCGAGCATCTTAGCCAACTGATAGCAAGAAACCAAAACAATCCCAGGTTCTTATTTAGTACAGTGGCTCGCCTAACAAAACCTAAGATGCCCGCAGAGAGTATCCCATCACAGTTTAGAAGTGAAGACTTTATGGACTTCTTTAATGAAAAAATCAATAATATCAGGTAGAAAATAATGGAGGTTCAACCTCTAATAGTATCTCACGATCCAGTTCAGCCTATAGCTTCACATTTAGATTTTCACTGCTTTACAGGTATAGGACAGGAAGAGCTGTATAAACTTATCACCTCGGCTAAATCAACAACGTGCCTGTTAGACCCAATCCCAACCAGATTTTTAAAAGAAGTGATGCTTACGGTTGGAGAGCCACTCCTAAACATTATTAATTCTTCATTACATCTATGTCACGTCCCTAAACCTTTCAAGTTAGCAGTTATTAAGCCGCTTCTTAAAAAATCTAATTTGGACGCGAATGAAATAACAAATTACAGACCGATTTCAAACCTCCCGTTCATATCAAAAATACTAGAAAAAGTAGTATCAGCTCAAATTTGCACATTCTTGCAGGATAACAACATCCTTGAAGAATTTCAGTCAGGTTTCAGGCCTCATCATAGCACAGAAACTGCACTAGTTAAGATTACAAACGACTTGTTTTTAGCTTCAGACCAAGGCTGCATCTCATTGCTAGTCCTGCTTGATCTTAGTGCTGCATTCGACACTATAGATCATAATATTCTCATAGATCGCTTACAAAATTATATAGGTATTCAGGGACAGGCATTAAAATGGTTTAGATCTTACCTGTCTGATCGCTACCATTTTGTAGATCTAAATGGAGAACCGTCTGGTGTAATGCCAGTGAAATATGGGGTCCCACAAGGGTCAGTTTTAGGACCTCTGTTGTTCTCAATATACATGCTTCCCTTGGGTAACATCATTAGAAGACATGGGATTAGTTTCCATTGTTATGCTGATGATACCCAATTATATATCTCAACAAAACCAGACGAAATACCTAAGTTGTCTAGATTAACTGAGTGTGTCCAGGACATAAAAGATTGGATGACCAATAACTTTCTTTTATTAAATTCAGATAAGACAGAGATATTACTTATTGGCCCAATAACCAGCACACAACAGCTTTCACAATTTAGCTTGCGCTTAGAAGGATGAACTGTTATTACCAGCTCAGCAGTAAAAGATCTGGGAGTAATATTAGACAGTAACTTGTCTTTTGAAAATCACATTTCAAATATCACAAAAGCAGCCTTTTTCCATCTTCGAAATATTGCTAAACTTAGGAACATCTTATCCGTATCTGATGCAGAAAAACTAGTTCATGCATTCATGACCTCCAGACTGGACTATTGTAATGCATTACTAGGTGGTTGTCCTGCATCCTCAATAAACAAGCTTCACTTAATCCAAAATGCAGCTGCCAGGGTTCTCACTAGATCCAGAAAATATGATTATATAACCCCAATATTATCATCCCTGCACTGGCTACCTGTTCAGTTTAGAATAAATTACAAAATAGTATTACTTACATACAAGGCCTTAAATGGTTTAGCTCCCACATACCTAACCAGTCTTCTGATGCGCTACAATCCACCACGCGCCTTAAGATCACAAAGCTCCGGACTTCTGGTAGTTCCCAGAATTTCAAAATCTACAAAAGGGGGTAGGGCTTTTTCATATTTAGCTCCAAAACTTTGGAATAGCCTTCCAGACAGTGTTCGGGGAGCAGACACAGTTTCTCAGTTCAAAAGTAGACTCAAGACGCATCTTTTTAATCTGGCATACACATAACTCATCCCAGTACTCATACTCCAGTACACCTATACCGAATGGCAACTATGCTAATTCTCCCCATCTGTTCTGTATTTCTCTACCCATCCCGAGGCATCGGGAGATTTTGCCAGCTTCAGTAGACAAAGGCCGACCCTGCGAGGTTCCTGAGGCATCCAGAGAAGGACCAGCTCCAGCTGGATTCAGCTTTATGATGGTTGGAGCTACACATGCTGCTCCTGTGCTTCCAGTGATCCAGACCTCATCTGCCCTCTGCACCTACTGACTCATCCCTATACTGAACTGGTCTTCATGTCAATTTAAATAATTTCTGTCATATTGAATTTTCACCTGCACAACACACAAGATGTTATATCATTTCTATCTGTTGTCGCCCAAATGAGGATGGGTTCCCTGTTGAGTCTGGTTCCTCTCAAGGTTTCTTCCTAATGCCATCTCAGGGAGTTTTTCCTTGCCACCGTCGCCGTCACCCTTGGCTTGCTCATCAGAGAAATTTAATTCATTCGTCTCATTATTATCTGCACATTTTTCTCACACATCCACACTTCCAATTATTTTCTTTTCTATAATTATTATTATTATTATTTGTTTTTATTTATTTATTTTCTATTATTATTATTATTTTATTTATTTATTTATTTATTTATTATTATTATTATGGTTTGTTACATTTCTTTAATTTTTGTGAAGCTGCTTTGAGACAATGACCATTGTTAAAAGCGCTATATAAATAAAATTGAATTGAATTGAATTGAATTGAATGCGCTGGTGTATTTGGAGATGACCGTTTTGGGTAAAATTCTTCCCACACTGTTCACAGTGATACCACCTCTCTCCTGTGTGAATACGCTGGTGTATTTGGAGATTACTGTCACAGGTAAAACTCTTCCCACACTGTTCACAGTGATATGGCCTCTCTCCTGTGTGAATGCGCTGGTGTATTTGGAGATGACCGTTTTCGGTAAATTTCTTCCCACACTGTTCACAGTGATACGGCCTCTCTCCTGTGTGAATGCGCTGGTGTTTTTGGAGATGACCGTCACAGGTAAAACTCTTCCCACACTGTTCACAGTGGTACGGCCTCTCTCCTGTGTGAACGCGCTGGTGCATTTGGAGATTACTGTCACAGGTAAAACTCTTCCCACACTGTTCACAGTGATGCGGCTTCTCTCCTGCGTGAATGCGCTGATGTATTTGGAGATGACTGTTTTGGGTAAAACTCTTCCCACACTGTTCACAGTGATACGGCTTCTCTCCTGTGTGAATGCGCTGGTGTATTTTGAGATGACTGCCATAGGTAAAACTCTTCCCACACTGTTCACAGTGATACGGCCTCTCTCCTGTGTGAATGCACTGGTGAGTTTTGAGAGAATTATTTTGGACAAACACCTTTCCACAATCTGCACGCTGGTACATCTGAAAAAGAAAAAAAAGAAACCTAAATAGTGTACATGTTTTATACAAATAAGTTTTCTTTTCACTGCATATTGTTTTATCAAAACATCTTCTCTAATAGATACTATAATCTTGTAATTTCACAGGACCATAACATTTCTCACCTTTAAGTATATACAAATATACACTACCTGGTCCCACAAAAGAAGTTGATGTTCAGCTTTAAATGAGAAAAATCTTTGACTGGTGTCACGCTTCACTACAATATGTCTGTGTCTGTGTCGGCCGTGGTTGCGAGGCATGATCGCGGAGGCAAGCTGACGGTTAACAATGTCCTTTATTTTCACAACAAAACATAAACATAAACCCACTCCAACACAAACTCACGTATATTAACGGTTGCCAGACGCCTGACTGGAGTCCAGCCAGGCTATTTATAGCAAAACAAACATAATTAAACTCATTAATTTCCCTCGGTTCAGGTGAGCTTCTACGTCACCTGACCGAGGGGCAAACTGGGAAATGAAGTCCAAATGAAACTGAAAACAAACTACAACACAAAAACCAACATAAATATAAATGGCGCTCTGGCGCCATCTAGGGGTTAACCGTTACAACTGGATAGCAGCTACAGTGATTGATAATGTAACTGCTCATCACTGGATAGATCCTTACACTGGTTACTAGTTTACTAACTACTGTCAATGTCACTTTTATTTGCAAAGCAGATTCAAAAGTGCTGTACAATGACTCTATAATTGTAGAACCCGTCCCAGGTAGCACGTATTTGACCTCAGTAAAAAGGGTGTTGCTGAACTGTGGGCATCACCCTGGATTCTTTATAGCTCCAATTTAACTATGCTGACTTGGTTTATGTTAACAGACAAACTTAATTGCTTCAATACTTTGGAATGCGCTATATAAGGGAATTGATGGTGTCTCCACTTAGTAGGATTATATTTATCACATTCCACCCACTAAGAATATTCTGTTCTAACTTGTTTCAAACTCAATAGTAAGTAATTTAGCTACTGTGGTTAACTTAGATGAACAAACAGTCACTGGATATACTGTTAATATATCACACCAACAGAGTTATTTAGATATAAAGGTATAGTCAAACTCATTAGTCAATGCTCATTAGAGCAACTCGGGTTTCAAACACAACTCATTACACACGATGTTAACATATAATATGAACAATTTCATATCCACACACTCAGTCTGTAACACACTAACATTAACTAGTCTTAATAAATAAATTAAAATAAGTCTAAATTAAATAACAATAACGGTGCAGGCCTGAAATGTGGTTAGGGAACGTGGAGGCCTAAAACCATGTGGTCGCTTCACTTGCCAAGCGAGCAACAAAATAAAATGCACATGCTAAGAGGGTTCTAATGTCAGTTGTCCATAAAATCTCAGATGAGACACTGTGAAGGAGTTGGTTAGAGACGAGCTCAGGCAACGAGTGATGGGGGACATGACAGAAGAGACCTCAGTGACAGCTAGTAACCAGCAGCAACTAGAGACTAGCATTCAGAAGAGACCAGCGGCCATGCAGTGCGATGATTGCGAGGGGAACCCACACCAAATCCAAGAACAAACTCTCTGTTCTTTTCTCTACCAACATGCAAAACAGCCATCAGTCCTCTTCTTCTTTGTTGTTTTGTTGGCGGTTGGCTAACAACGAAATTGTGCATTAGTGCCACCACCTGGGCCTGGGGTAGCTCAGTGGTTAAGGCATTGGACTACAGTTCGGAAGATCCCAGGTTCAAACCTCACAACCACCAAGTTGCCACTGTTGGGCCCTTGAGCAAGGCCCTTAACCCTCAACTGCTCTGATGTATAATGATAAAAATGTAAGTCGCTCTGGATAAGCGCATCTGTCAAATGCCTAAATGTAAGGAGTATGTATCGGGGTTTTGTTGCATCCTTTAATCTACTGTACCCTCACAAAAAAAATAACTGCAGTTTCTGGGAGAAAAAAAAACTTTAGTGAAGTACAATGAAGTACTATTTATTCAATACTAATTCAATTAAATGCATTTGGAATGCAGCTGTATTAAAATATGATTCTGTAACTTTGTAGTTATTGAACAGTGCATTGCTAAAATAGTCTTATGTCAAGGTTATTACCTACAGTAACTTCAGTTATCCTGCACTGAAGTAGCTGTTGACCTGACTAGGTTATTCTATTATTATTATTATTATTATTATATAATATATAATAATGGGTTCATTGTTTGGTTCAAGAAATATAGGATTTTACTAAATTCATTAAAGTGAAGTGATCTCTGTCTCATTTGTAGTTTGTGATTTTTAATCCTTGGTTTATTTAAGAATACCAGGGTCATATTATCAGCCAAAGGAAAACAGAAATAGTTGAAAGCACGTAGAAGCAAATAGCGTGTACAAAGAAAATGAGAATGTATTCCTCTTATACTCTTCCATTGTAAAACTGAGAAGTGCTTAAATATGCACAACTGTACGACTTGTCTTCACCAACCAATAAGACTGCAAGATCGCGTCTATTCCTCAGCCAGAGTTTGAACTATAGAGCGCTCGATCCAGCATGAGCACGCTACATGCATTTAGAGATGTGCGTGCTGACCGAAACGACAGCTCATAAACACCGAGACACAGTAACGGTTTGTGTATGTCGTTATTGAGATACTCAGACAAGATGGAGAATTAAATCATGAGGACATTTCCAAATTCAGCCAAGAAAACTTGCCCAGTTGGAAGAATCTACAGTAGAAGAGGGGCATGTCGTGGAGGAGGAACACAGCTGAAACTAAGCGATGGTCCTGTCAAATCATTCAGTTAGGAGGTGAGTGGGATCTTAAGTAACTTTTATTTTATAACATGAAATATTATACAAGTTATTTAACTAGTTATTGTATTGCTATGCGGTGTCAAGGGCATTGTCCTACATGTGTGCGTGCTTTCTAATGTTAACTGCTATACTGTTAGCATGCCAGCTAGGTCAACCTGAGTTAGCTTACTGCTAGCATTGGATTCAGTTGTAAATGTATAGCTCAGTTTAACTATATAAGTGCAAGTTGATTTCTTAGTGTAACACTTCACAATGTGAGAGGGGTTAAGAAGTGAAAAAAAAAGGATTCGGCTGTAAACGTCCTGTGTTTGTTTCTGTAGTCGTCTGTCAGCCCTTACACGAGAGAGAAAATCGAGAGGAGGGCTGTGTTCCTCTCCAGTGTTCCTCTTATAACCTCAGAGCAGACTCTGGGAAAGGGGAAGAGGGAGAAGTCCAAGAGCTCTGCATTAGTCCTTGGGGAGACTTCACTCCTGCTAGAAAACAGTTTCTCTTCCCTTTATTTTCCTTCACTGAAAACTAATTTTAAGTTTGTGACAATGTTTTAAGTCATTCATGTTTGGCTGGCCGCTTAATACTATTTTTTGCCCCCCCCACCAAAAAAAAATAAATCGTATTAATCCTCAGAACACATTTATATTTTTGCTTAGTCAGTCTTAAACCTGTTTGTCTTCATGTGTCAGAAAAACGTCAAGAGGTGTACATCACTCTCTCAAACAAAGGTGTGTTTGGATTTTACTTGATAAAATATTACAGGTTTATCTAAAGGTTTTGGTTTGTATACCAAAGGTCCACTTTCTTTTTCTGAATCCAATGGATGTCATTTTGATAACAAAACACTTTTCATGCATTTTTCTTGATGAGCATTTGCTTTATTTATTGTCTTTTGTTAACAGAATCCGCAAAGCCTCAAACTCTGCACATGACATTACGAGGACCCTCCCAGCCCAACAAACAGCTTGTTGTTGTTGCTTGTTTAGTTGATTAAAGTGACATTATATAAAGAGTAATATAAAATGGTATTAAAAAAATTTGCAGATGACATTGTGCTTTGTAGCGAGAGCAGGGAACAGGTGGAAGAAAATTTGGAGAGGTGGAGGTATGCTCTGGAAAGCAGAGGAATGAAGGTTAGTCACAGCAAGACGGAATACATGTGTGTGAATGAGAGGAACCCAAGAGGAACGGTGAGGATACAGGGAGCAGAGGTAAAGACGGTGCAGGACTTTAAGTACTTAGGGTCAATAGGTCCAGAGCAATAGAGTGTGGAAAGGAGGTGAAGAGGCGGGTACAGGCAGTTTGGAATGGGTGAAGAAAAGTTTCAGGTGTGTTGTGCGATACAAGAGTATCAGCGAAAATGAAAGGAAAGGTGTACAGGACAGTGGTGAGACCAGCAATGCTCTACGGCTTAGAGACAGTGGCACTGAAGAAAAAACAGGAGGCAGAGCTAGAGGTATCAGAGATGAAGATGTTGAGATTCTCTTTGGGAGTGACAAGGATGGATAGGATCAAGAATGAGTTCATCAGAGTGACAACCCATGTGATATGTTTTGGAGATAAAGTCAGAGAGGCCAGATTGAGGTGGTTTGGACATGTTCAGAGGAGAGAGTGTGAATATATCGGTAGAAGGATGTTGAGGTTGGAACTGCCAGGCAGGAGGTCTAGAGGAAGACCAAAGAGGAGATTTATGGATGCAGTGAGAGAGGACATGAAATTAGTTGGCTTGAGAGAAGAGGATGCAGAGTATAGGCTTAGACAAAGACAAAGAACAACCAATAAAAAGTTAATAGTATTCCAAAAATATTAAAATTACTTAAAAAATTATGAACAGCTTCTGGTACAATATTCTTTTAAAAAATTGTAATTTGATTTTGATTATGGGTTTAATATGGTTTAGGCTAGAAGGAATAAAGGTCTAGCTATTGGGCATGCGCACATCAATCTAACGTTATTTTTTTTCTTACTGTACAACAACAAAACGTTTTGTATTACAGAAAGGATTAAGGTTTAGATGTGAAAAATTATCCAATAGGTATAACAATTTAATTGTTATTTTCCAGTCGGAGCTATATATACCTTCTAGCCACGGCCACTCAAACACGCGAGAATGATGTCAGTAACCTATGGTAACGCAGTAGAATGCTTAGAAAGGAATATTTGTAATATCAATATTTTACAGGAAAAGAATGGAATTTTAATATAGAGGATTTTGTTGGCTGCATTACTTAAACGCATTAGAAAGAACAATAGCGTTTAATATTAGCATTTTTGTGAAACAGGCAACTTGCGCAACCAATTATAAAGACCTTTCAGCACACCCCCTACCTTTTGACATGCCCATTACTCCGATCTGCTGCTACCCCCGTCTCAAATGGACGGGAGTGATAAAATTATCAGCCAGCCAAGAGAAGAAGAAGCTAGCAAGCAAAAAACGACAGAAATTGTTAGGAAAGATTTATGTTATGCTTGAGCTGTAGATCCGAGCTGTACTTTTTTTTTTGGTTGGTGATGTAGCTTCCTGTTTTTGTATCGTTGCCGCGAAAGTTTCATCTTTGTATCAGCGTTTAAATTACATATCATTTTCATTTATACAATAATAATATTAATAGCAACTAGTTTTTTACATCTTCATACTATTTGACTCGGCGGCATACTCGTTCAGCCAAAGCTAACGCTAAGGCTAGCCCACCGGAGCACACCTCCTCTGCGCTTCACATGTCCAACAGGTTTGCTCTCCTCAGTGTTGCACCCGCTGAGAAACCTGAAAGAGCTCTGTTTATAGGAGACTCTATACCGAGACACGTGAAATTAGCCAGAGCTCTAGGGGCACCAGCAGCAGTGGTTAGGTGTACCCCGGGAGCCAGAGCACTGGACATAGCAGGTAATCTTAGGGCTTTAGGACAGAATAGGTTCTCTAAGATAGTAGTACATGCTGGAGCTAAAGATATACGCCTTTGTCAGTCAGGGGTCAGTAAGAGTAACTTTACAGAGGTGTTTAAATTAGTGAAGGCGATGTCCGATGAAGTAGTATGCTCTGGTCCCATCCCAATGAGACTTGGAGACATAGCTTACAGCAGGTTATGGTCGCTGAACCTCTGGATGTCCAGGTGGTGCTCCGAAAGGAATGTGGGCTTCAAAAACAATAGTAAGACCTTTGAGGGCAAAGCTGGCCTGTTAGGGCGGGACGGTGTCCATCCCAGGTTGGTCTGTGAAGTCACTCCACTGTTATACGAATCTGTATGACTATTGCATGGTAAAATAGTTCAGTTTGGATGCGGAAGTTTCGAAGAACACAAGCTTTTGATCGTAAGCTAACCGTAATCAGATAGATTAGCGAAGGCGATGTCCGATGAAGTAGTATGCTCTGGTCCAATCCCAATGTAATCAGATAGATATAACAAATGTGTTATAACCGTGAGGTAATCCTAAACCATCTTGATACATTTACATTTAGGCATTTGGCAGACGCTCTTATCCAGAGCGACTTACATTTTTTATTTCATTACACATCTGAGCAGTTGAGGGTTAAGTGAGGGTTAGGCCTTGCTCAAGGGCCCAACAGTGGCAACTTGGTGGTTGTGGGGTTTGAACCTGGGATCTTCCGAACCGTAGTCCAATGCCTTAACCACTGAGCTACCCCTGGCCCAATACAGCAACTGGTGTTGTAACCACAGTGAATTTACTCAAGACGACTGTATGAAGTGTTGATTCTTTGATGCTGGAAAATAAAATATGAGACAAAGAACTCAATGGACTTCGTGTTGTAAGTAACGAACCTCAACTAAAGATACGCGTCAAAACTAGTGGAATGATATGTCCGTATCCACACTTAGTGAATTTGCAGATTTCCTCTCAAACCTAGTCATTTCTTTAGACAAAGTGTTACTTGCTGGAGATTTTAACATTCATTTTGAGAATCCAGAAGACCCTCTGAGAACATAATTTATGTCCATACTGGACTCAGTAGGAGTAAATCAGTGTGTAGTAGGACCCACTCATGAAGCTGGTCACACTTTGGATTTAATAATATTCTTCGGATTAAGTATAAGAAATTTATTCACAAATCCATTGTCTGAAGTTCTCAGATCACTATCTTGTCTCAATTCAAGTGTGTCACAGTGATAATGTACACACAGTACCGCGCTACCGTATTAAACGTACATTCACATCAACCACCACACAGAGTTTTATCAGTAATCTCCCAGACTTACCAACTTCGATTAGATCACCGTCTGACCCCACAGAACTCCCTGGTATAATGATCACACGCGCACCTTAAAACAGACCGCTCGGAAATTAGAACGTAAATGGCGTCAAACTAAATTGTTAGTATTTTAAATAGCATGGAAAGAGAGCATCCTGACCTATAGGAAAGCTCTTAGTGTAGCTAGATCAACGTATCTCTCCACTCTTATAGAAAATAACAAAAATAATCCTAGATTTTTATTTAATACCGTAGGCAAATTAACCAGAAATAAGACCACTGCAGAAATCTCCACAACATCATCATGCAATAGTGAGGACTTCATGAACTTTTTTAATAATAAAATTGTAAATATCAGGCATAAAATTGAGGCTTTGAAACCCGAACAATGTAATTGATGCAGATGTTACTCCATGTCAGACCGGAACCTAGAATACTTTACTCCTCTTGAAGAGAATGAACTAATTTCACTCATCTCTTCTGCAAATTCATCAACCTGTATATTAGATCCTATATCGAAGCATTTTCTTAAACAGGTAGTACCAGTAATAACAGAACCGCTGTTGAGAATAATTAATTCCTCACTCAGCATTGGTTATGTTCCAAAATCTTTTAAATTAGCAGTAATCAAACCAATAATTAAGAAACCTGACCTCGACCCCTGTCAGCTGTCCAATTACAGGCCAATATCAAACCTCCCCTTTATCTCTAAGATTCTGGAAAAGATAGAAGCGGAGCAGCTATGCTCATATCTACATATAAATAGCATACATGAACTGTATCAGTCAGGATTTAGGCCTCATCACAGCACAGAAACAGCACTCGTTAAAGTAGTAAATGACCTATTGGCCTCTGATCAGGGTTGTGTAACTATGCTTGTATTACTCGACCTCACTGCAGCTTTTGACACCATTGATCATGCTATTCTTCTTCACAGATTAGAAAATGTAGTAGGAATTAAGGGTACAGCCCTCTCCTGGCTCAGATCCTATTTGACCGATCGTTATCAGTATGTAGACTTAAATGGTTCTCTAGTGGAGTTTGGCGTTCCACAGGGTTCAATTTTAGGCCCACTGCTTTTTTCCCTTTACATGCTTCCTCTGGGCAACATAATCCATAAGCATGGTATTAGTTTCCATTGTTATGCTGACGACACACAGCTATACGTCTCAACAAAACCTGATGAGAAAAACCATCTTACTAAAGTTGAGCAATGTGTGCAGGACATAAGAAATTGGATGCTAATTAACTTCCTTCTGCTTAATCCGGATAAGACAGAAGTTCTAGTCGTAGGACCGCATACAGCTAGGAGTAAAATTTTTGATCACACTGTAACTGTAGATGGCCTTTCTGTTTCATCAATTGCAATAGTAAAAGACCTCGGCTTTTTCTTACAAAGCCCCAAAATAATGGAATAGTCTTCCAAATAGTGTTCGGGACTCAGACACAGTCTCAGTGTTTAAGTCTAGGCTAAAAACCTATTTATTTAGCCAAGCATTTTTATAAATAGATTTGCCTTAGGTAAAGGAGCAGATCTGGGGGACTCATGGACGTAGAGTATTATGGTGAACTGATATGTTTAGATGCTGTCTTCCTCACTTTCAGTTGATCACTCAGGTTTGTTGACGGTGAGGTGATTGTTCGCTTTACATCTCAGGGAGCCCTCATGTAGGTGTTTCCTTCTGGCTCTCCCTTTTACTTATGCTGTCATAGTTAGCCCTGGCGGAGTCTCTGCTTGCACTCTACAGTAAATATACATTCACATTACACATTAAGTGACTGTTACCATGCCTAACTGCCATCTCTCTTCTTCTCTTTCTCTTCCCTCTCTCCCCCCTGTCTCCCCCTTTCACTCTTTCTCTCTCCCTCTCTCTGTCGAGCTACACATGTCATTCCTGAGCTGCCAGTGATCCAGACGCCCTCCGGACCTGTCTGACCCATCCTGGTGCCCCGCTTTTGATTGGAGATATCGTCACATGGACGTGTGTCTCCTTAGGATGCGTGTGGTGTCTGGGGATGTTTCTCTCTACCTAGAAGACGGTTCTAGCCTCGACTGATGTTGGCAGATGTTTCTCTGAGGACTTGACAATTCGATAGTTCAGGACTGGAACTTCCTACAAGTTTATCTGAGTCTCAATAACTACCTGGACTCCATTTTAACATCAATTAACATCAACTATTATAGCTGACCTGCCTGCCACCTAACACGCTGTATAAATGCAGATCATTTCCAGCTATCTGTTTCACCCAGATGAGGATGGGTTCCCTGTTGAGTCTGGTTCCTCTCAAGGTTTCTTCCTATTACCATCTCGGAGTTTTTCCTTGCCACTGTCGCCCGTGGCTTGCTCAACAGGGACTGACCGACCATTTTGATTCATACACATTCACATTCAATACGAACTTAAATAATTATCTATTGATTGTATAAAGCTGCTTTGAGACAATGTCAATTGTTAAAAGCGCTATACAAATAATTTAATTTTTCTGAAATTTAAGTTGCACAGTAATAAGTGTTTTTGTATAATTATTTATTTTAATGTGTGCCTTTGTTTTTTTGATACTTAGTCATTTGAAATACATTTTAGTTTTTGCATCAGAGAAAAGGCTTTAGAATGTATGACACTGTAATGCACTTAATTCAGTCAACTCTAAGCTATTCCTTGTATTGTGAATAATGACAATATTTTTGATAAAATGCTGTATGCATTTAAAAAATAATCTTGATTTTTCTAAAAAGAAAACCAATTAATCTTTGTTTCTCATATTTTACATTGCTGTTTAATTAAGCAAAAGCAAAAATTGTATTCGATTACTCAATTAATTACATTTTTGGTAGAATACTCGATTACTAAAAGATTCAATAGCTACAGCCCTATTTGAGTGTATATGGAATTATTTCATTTTAATTATTCAAATGTGTTTTCTACAGAACTCTTAATGAATATTTGTCTTTCTGGTTGCTTTTCAAGAATGCATTTAAAGTGAAGGAAGGTGAGGTGAAAGTGTTTATTCAAACAAAATTGAAGAATGAGGAGGCGTCAAACCTCTCCAGGCTTCCAGCTGCACACCTCAAGCCTTGTAATACAGTGGTGTGAAAAACTATTTGCCCCCCTCCTGATTTCTTATTCTTTTGCCTGTTTGTCACATAAAATGTTTCTGATCATCAAACACATTTAACTATTAGTCAAAGATAACACAAATAAACACAAAATGCAGTTTTTAAATGAAAATTTTTTAATTTTTAAAAAATCCAAACCTACATTGGACCTGTGTGAAAAAGTAATTGCCCCCTGAACCTAATAACTGGTTGGGCCACCCTTAGCAGCAATAACTGCAATCAAGCGTTTGCGATAACTTGCAACGAGTCTTTTACAGCGCTCTGGAGGAATTTTGGCGCACTCATCTTTGCAGAATTGTTGTAATTCAGCTTTATTTGAGGGTTTTCTAGCATGAACCGCCTTTTTAAGGTCATGCCACAACATCTCAATAGGATTCAGGTCAGGACTTTGACTAGGCCACTCCAAAGTCTTCATTTTGTTTTTCTTCAGCCATTCAGAGGTGGATTTGCTGGTGTGTTTTGGGTCATTGTCCTGCTGCAGCACCCAAGATTGCTTCAGCTTGAGTTGACGAACAGATGGCCGGACATTCTCCTTCAGGAGTTTTTGGTAGACAGTAGAATTCATGGTTCCATCTATCACAGCAAGCCTTCCAGGTCCTGAAGCAGCAAAACAACCCCAGACCATCACACTAACACCACCATATTTTACTGTTGGTATGATGTTCTTTTTCTGAAATGCTGTGTTACTTTTACGCCAGATGTAACGGGAAACGCACCTTCCAAAAACTTCAACTTTTGTCTCGTCGGTCCACAAGGTATTTTCCCAAAAGTCTTGGCAATCATTGAGATGTTTTTTAGCAAAATTGAGACGAGCCTTAATGTTCTTTTTGCTTAAAAGTGGTTTGCGCCTTGGAAATTTGCCATGCTGGCTGTTTTTGCCCAGTCTCTTTCTTATGGTGGAGTCGTGAACACTGACCTTAATTGAGGCAAGTGAGGCCTGCAGTTCTTTAGATATTGTCCTGGGGTCTTTTGTGGCCTCTCGGATGAGTTGTCTCTGCGCTCTTGGGGTAATTTGTTTTTGTTTTCTATATTGGATTCTTCTCCACTGGTAAGGTAGGTTTTTAACTTTTGTACTGTTTTTGAAACACAATTGGTTCTTACTGTATACTGTACCTAGTTTTTGCTGTTTGGTAGTGTTGATTACAGTGTGATTGAAGTAGGTCTAAAGCAAATTGTTCTCAGGTAATTAATCAACAGTAGTTTCAGGCTTCCTTAAGGTGTGAATTGTGGGCAGGGCTTAGCTACTTATATTGAAGGTGGATCTAGCTCAAACTTTAGTGTGCTTTAGTTTTCTATATTGGATTCTTCTCCACTGGTAAGGTAGGTTTTTAACTTTTGTACTGTTTTTGAAACACAATTGGTTCTTACTGTATACTGTACCTAGTTTTTGCTGTTTGGTAGTGTTGATTACAGTGTGATTGAAGTAGGTCTAAAGCAAATTGTTCTCAGGTAATTAATCAACAGTAGTTTCAGGCTTCCTTAAGGTGTGAATTGTGGGCAGGGCTTAGCTACTTATATTGAAGGTGGATCTAGCTCAAACTTTAGTGTGCTTTAGTTTTCTATATTGGATTCTTCTCCACTGGTAAGGTAGGTTTTTAACTTTTGTACTGTTTTTGAAACACAATTGGTTCTTACTGTATACTGTACCTAGTTTTTGCTGTTTGGTAGTGTTGATTACAGTGTGATTGAAGTAGGTCTAAAGCAAATTGTTCTCAGGTAATTAATCAACAGTAGTTTCAGGCTTCCTTAAGGTGTGAATTGTGGGCAGGGCTTAGCTACTTATATTGAAGGTGGATCTAGCTCAAACTTTAGTGTGCTTTAGTTTTCTATATTGGATTCTTCTCCACTGGTAAGGTAGGTTTTTAACTTTTGTACTGTTTTTGAAACACAATTGGTTCTTACTGTATACTGTACCTAGTTTTTGCTGTTTGGTAGTGTTGATTACAGTGTGATTGAAGTAGGTCTAAAGCAAATTGTTCTCAGGTAATTAATCAACAGTAGTTTCAGGCTTCCTTAAGGTGTGAATTGTGGGCAGGGCTTAGCTACTTATATTGAAGGTGGATCTAGCTCAAACTTTAGTGTGCTTTAGTTTTCTATATTGGATTCTTCTCCACTGGTAAGGTAGGTTTTTAACTTTTGTACTGTTTTTGAAACACAATTGGTTCTTACTGTATACTGTACCTAGTTTTTGCTGTTTGGTAGTGTTGATTACAGTGTGATTGAAGTAGGTCTAAAGCAAATTGTTCTCAGGTAATTAATCAACAGTAGTTTCAGGCTTCCTTAAGGTGTGAATTGTGGGCAGGGCTTAGCTACTTATATTGAAGGTGGATCTAGCTCAAACTTTAGTGTGCTTTAGTTTTCTATATTGGATTCTTCTCCACTGGTAAGGTAGGTTTTTAACTTTTGTACTGTTTTTGAAACACAATTGGTTCTTACTGTATACTGTACCTAGTTTTTGCTGTTTGGTAGTGTTGATTACAGTGTGATTGAAGTAGGTCTAAAGCAAATTGTTCTCAGGTAATTAATCAACAGTAGTTTCAGGCTTCCTTAAGGTGTGAATTGTGGGCAGGGCTTAGCTACTTATATTGAAGGTGGATCTAGCTCAAACTTTAGTGTGCTTTAGTTTTCTATATTGGATTCTTCTCCACTGGTAAGGTAGGTTTTTAACTTTTGTACTGTTTTTGAAACACAATTGGTTCTTACTGTATACTGTACCTAGTTTTTGCTGTTTGGTAGTGTTGATTACAGTGTGATTGAAGTAGGTCTAAAGCAAATTGTTCTCAGGTAATTAATCAACAGTAGTTTCAGGCTTCCTTAAGGTGTGAATTGTGGGCAGGGCTTAGCTACTTATATTGAAGGTGGATCTAGCTCAAACTTTAGTGTGCTTTAGTTTTCTATATTGGATTCTTCTCCACTGGTAAGGTAGGTTTTTAACTTTTGTACTGTTTTTGAAACACAATTGGTTCTTACTGTATACTGTACCTAGTTTTTGCTGTTTGGTAGTGTTGATTACAGTGTGATTGAAGTAGGTCTAAAGCAAATTGTTCTCAGGTAATTAATCAACAGTAGTTTCAGGCTTCCTTAAGGTGTGAATTGTGGGCAGGGCTTAGCTACTTATATTGAAGGTGTCTCCGCTACAGACACAAGTGTCTGTAGCGGTTAATAAGCATATACTACAACAAAGTTAGTTAGCAATCTAGATAGCAAGTGCAGAGAATTGACTCAAACTCTTGTTCACCAAGTTTTATAGACAATTACTTCAGTCTACAGTAGCATGTGTCTTCAAACTATCTCTGTCAGTGCTCACAGACCAAGATGCTTTTACTCACACAGCAGAGGCAGATCCTCCAGAAACCTCATCTACCCTCCAATTCTGTCTCATTGCCCTGCACTGGTGGTAGGTGGGCTCTGGAACTGCCAATCTGCTGTAAAGAAAGCAGATTTTATCTCTGCAATAGCTACCCATTACTCTTTTGACTTTCTGGCACTAACTGAGACCTGGATATCTCCTCAGAACTCTGCTACACCTGCTGCCCTATCCTCTGCCTATGTATTCTCTCATACTCCACGAGAAACTGGTAGAGGTGGTGGTACAGGTCTCCTGTTGTCCAAGAGATGGTCCTTCTCGCCAATCCCCCTGTCTCATCTCAGTTTTTCATCATTTGAATTTCATGCAGTTAAGGTAACCTCTCCAATTAACCTCCACATCTTAGTTATTTACCGTCCTCCTGGCTCTCTAGGAAACTTTCTAGATGAAATGGACATTCTTCTTAGTCTTTTTCCTTCTGTTAACACTCCTCTCACTGTTCTAGGAGATTTCAACCTTCCATCTGACAAACTCCAATCCTCTTTCCTTCTCCCTCTACTTAACTCCTTCTCTTTAACTCTAAACAGCTGCCCTCCCACACACAAGGCAGGGAATTCTCTCGATCTCGTTTTCTGCCGTCCTTGCCCAGTCACGGATGTCATTACTATTCCTCTTCATAAATCTGATCATTACCTGGTATCCTTCACCATAACCCTTCCTATTCTATGTAAACATAATGACCAAAATTTCTCTTTTTCTCGCAGAAACCTTCACTCTGTCTCCCCCGCCTCTGTGTCTTCATGCACCCTATCATCCCTCCCAGACCCAACCTCCTTCTCCTCTCTACCACTAGAGACTGCGACTGAAACTTTCCTCTCCTCTCTCTCCTCATCCATAGATCTCCTTTGCCCGCTGTCATCTAAACCAAGGAAGACGTCTTGTCCTGCTCCTTGGCTATCAGATGTACTACGCAACAACAGGAGAGAATTAAGAACTGCAGAGAGAAGATGGAAGAAATCGCAACTTGATGCAGATCTCATCTCTTACCAGACTCTTCTCTCCAAATTCTCATGTGCTGTGACTTCTGCCAAAACTACCTTCTTCAGAGACAAGCTGGAAGCCGCTGCACATGATCCTGGCAAACTCCACAACATCTTCTCCTCACTACTCAACCCACCAACCCCTCCTGCCCCTTCCTCTCTGACTGCTGACGATTTTGCCACATTCTACGATGGGAAAATTGCAGCAATCCGCCAGTCCTTCGCTCCCAACCAAACTCCTACAGCAGAACCTCAGGACCTTCCCTTCCCTCCTTTAGCAGAATTCTCCAACTTGTCATCTGATGAGATTCAGCAGATCATCTCGTCATCTAACCCCACCACCTGTTCATTAGACCCAATCCCCTCCACAATGCTCCAGGCAATCTCACAAGACCTCCTTCCCTTCACCACAACCATCATCAACCATTCCATATCATCTGGTCATGTTCCTGCTGCTTTTAAGAAGGCAAGGGTTATTCCCATCCTCAAGAAACCCTGCCTGGACCCATCAGAAGTTAACAACTATCGCCCGGTATCACTTCTCTCTTTTATTTCCAAAATTCTTGAAAGAACTGTTTATAACCAAATGTCTCTTTATCTCTCACAGAACAACCTTAATGATCCCAACCAATCTGGATTCAAAGTGGCACATTCCACAGAGACTGCCCTTCTGTCAGTCACTGAGAAGCTCCATGCTGCTAGATCTGCTAAACTGTCATCTGTTCTCATCCTCCTGGACCTGTCAGCTGCATTTGACACGGTGAACCACAAGATTCTATTATCTATTCTTACAAGCCTTGGAATTTGTGGAACAGCGTGGCAATGGTTTGCTTCTTACCTAGAAGATAGGTCATATGAGGTAACATGGAGGGGATCTACATCTGCTCCACATAGACTATCTACTGGTGTCCCACAGGGCTCAGTACTTGGTCCTCTTCTGTTCTCCCTCTATACCCAGTCTCTTGGTAAAGTCATATCATCGCATGGATTTTCATACCATTGTTATGCAGATGACACCCAACTTACTCTCTCCTTTCCTCCCTCTGACACTCAGGTTTCCACCCGGATCTCAGCATGTCTGGCAGACATCTCATCCTGGATGACTGTACATCAGCTAAAGCTCAATCTGAGTAAAACTGAACTGTTGTTCATCCCTTGTGACTCATCCCCAGGTCAAGACCTTGTGATATCCCTGGACAACAACCAAATCACTCCTTCAGCCACTGCCCGCAATCTTGGGGTAACCGTGGACAACCATCTGTCATTTTCCCCACACATCGCTAACCTTACTCGCTCTTGTAGATTTCTTCTTTACAATATCAGAAGAATTCGCCCATTTCTTTCTTCACAGGCTACTCAGGTGCTTGTTCAGTCCCTTGTTATTTCAAGACTGGACTACTGCAACTCACTTCTGGCAGGTCTGCCTCTGTCCACGATTCGTCCTCTGCAACTGATCCAGAATGCAGCAGCACGTCTCGTTTTTAACCTCCCCAAGTTCTCCCACACCACCCCACTCCTCCGCTCCCTGCACTGGCTTCCTGTAGCTGCCCGCATCAAATTCAAAACGCTGATGCTTGCCTACAAAGCTAAAAATGGCCCTGCACCCACTTACCTCTCTGCTCTAATCACACCACGCACTGCACCACGTTCCCTCCGATCCTCCAGCACTGCTCGCCTCATCCCACCATCTCTCAGGGATCGAGGGCGACATTCATCCAGGCTCTTTTCTGTTCTGGCACCTAGGTGGTGGAACGAACTTCCTCTAGATGTCCGTACAGCAGAGACTTTGACTATCTTTAAACGACGACTCAAGACGCATCTGTTTCTCCAGTACTTGGACTAACCCTCCCCCCCCCAAAAAAAAAAAAAAAAAAAAAAAAAAAACTCTCTTCCCAGTTGTGTTCGACTAATGGCACTTAGTTATAAACCTAGTTAACCCAGTGTAAGTATGTATCCAGTGATGTTAACTTTAAAGCACTTTTTTGTAAGTCGCTCTGGATAAGAGCGTCTGCCAAATGCCTAAATGTAAATGTAAATGTAATTTTGGTCGGCCGGCCACTCCTGGGAAGGTTCACCACTGTTCCATGTTTTTGCCATTTGTGGATAATGGCTCTGACTGTGGTTCGCTGGAGTCCCAAAGCTTTAGAAATGGCTTTATAACCTTTACCAGACTGATAGATCTCAATTACTTTTGTTCTCATTTGTTCCTGAATTTCTTTGGATCTTGGCATGATGTCTAGCTTTTGAGGTGCTTTTGGTCTACTTCTCTGTGTCAGGTAGCTCCTATTTAAGTGATTTCTTGATTGAAACAGGTGTGGCAGTAATCAGGCCTGGGGGTGACTACAGAAATTGAACTCAGGTGTGATAAACCACAGTTAAGTTATTTTTTAACAAGGGGGGGCAATCACTTTTTCACAAAGGGCCATGTAGATTTGGAGTTTTTTTCTCCCTTAATAACGTAAACCTTCATTTAAAAACTGCATTTTGTGTTCAATTATGTTATCTTTGACTAATAGTTGACGGTTTTTGATGAGCAGAAACATTTAAGTGTGACAAACATGCAAAAGAATAAGAAATCAGGAAGGGAGCAAATAGTTTTTCACACCACTGTATATTCAATTAAATTTTATTTGTATAGCGCTTTTAACAATTGACATTGTTCAAATACTCGACCAGTCATGCTCTGATTGATAGCAGTGTCTCCTGTTTTTTAGTTGTTTTCAGTGTTTTAAGTGTATTGCTTTATTGATTTTTTGTAATGAATTAATAAAATGAATTGCAATAATTTTGTTGTCGTTGTCTTACAGTACAGTAAGTAATTTTTCAGCTTTATTTAAATTAGGGCTGCAACAACTAATCGATAAAATCGATAATTATCGATAATGAAATTCGTTGTCAACGAATGCAGTTATCGATTAGTTGGGCTGTCAAAAAAAAAAAAAAAAAAAAAAAAACGTTGCATGCAGCTTTATTTGGCGCTCAAATCCCAACGAACACACGGAAAACACTTCTAGTGCGTTTTCTTCACGTTCATTTAACACTTCGGAAGACCGGATATATCCCCATGATCCTACATGCTGTACAAAGGGAAACGCGGGGAAAGTGCAAAATAAACAGAGTGAATCCAGGAGCGGCGAGTTTTTTTCTCTCCCTACGTCGCCATATTACGAGAATGTCTAGTACAGCAAAATGGTCTAATTTTTTTTTTTTTTTTATTGAGACAACAAAAAAAAGGATAAAATACGCGAGAGGAATAATGTATAAACCATTAAACCATGAAAAGGATGTAGCAAGAGACACTTCAATTAAAAATAATATCAATCTAGAAGTCTATTCTTCTTATTATTAAGTTGAATGAATTTAAGAGAATTTAAAAGTGAGGTCATTCTTAACTGAATATGTCAGTGTATTTTTAAACTATATATATATATTATATATACACACACACACACACATATACACAGTCAACTTGCCATCTGCAATTATTGTTTAAAAACAAAAATGTTGATTTACATAAAATAAGGTTTAAATGTCAAAATTAAAAGGTCATTAAACTATGTGGCTATTGCATTTTTTAAAGTTTACTTTTGTACATTATAAAACCATAAATCAGGGTATTATTTTAGTTAAGCAAAACATCAAAGTAAAGCGCTTAGTTTTATCCGATTAATCGAAAAACTAAATCGACCAACTAATCGATTATCAAAATAATCGTTGGTTGCAGCCCTAATTTAAATTGTGTACACCCGTAGATTTTATTTGCAGTACAACTACTATATTAACTGGAGTAGCTGTTTAATATTAACTGTAGTATTGCAGTATTACTGCATTATATCGTAGTATTACTGGAACTGTTATTGGAGCATTACTGCAGTATTAAGAAAAAAACGCAGTGTTTTCGTGTCCATATCACTGCGTTTCCTGCATATGTACTGCAACCCCTCCCACAATCTGCACAGTGATGCATCTGGGAAACATCAAAACATGCTTAAATTATTTACGAGTTTTACCAAAAAAGTCCACCCCCCCCCCCCCGCTCCTACAATAAGTACTATAATCTTGTAAATAAAATTTCCCACCTTTAATTTGAGTGGAATAAAGTGGATAGATTCATTCAATTCAATTAAATTTTATTTAAATAGCGCTTTTAACAATGGTCATTGTCTCAAAGCAGCTTCACAAAAATGAAAGAAATTTAACAAAAAAATAATAATAATAATTATAGAAAATTAAATGATATTACGCCTGCAACAACTAATCGATAAAATCGATAATTATCCATAATGAAATTCGTTGTCAACGAATGCCGTTATCGATTAGTTGGGCTGCTCACGTTATTGAGGAGTGCAACCACAAGATGCACAAAGACACACACAGATACACAGTCGCTCGCGCAATGGAGGTATATACCACGGACCCTGGATACAGCAGCAGCGGAAGAAGCACGCCAAGCCCCGGGCGAGGACCTCTCCCCCTCCGCCACCACCCGTCTTCGACATCTCGACCCGAAACCGCTTCGCTCTTCTCCGCGAGATGGCACACGACACGCTGGTCATCGGAGACTCCATCGTCCGGCGCATGCATGCTACCACGGCTAAAGGTAAGGTTCACACACGCTGTTTACCAGGTGCACGTGTTCTTGATGTTGCTGCACAGGTGCCTGTTGCCCTGAGGAAGAACATTGGAGCTGTGGTTCTTCATGTCGGCACGAACAACACCAGGCAGACGGAGATCCTTAAGAAGGACTTCAGGAGCCTTGTCGAGAAGGTCCGCAGCACATCACCCACGACAAGGATCATCGTATCTGGACCGTTTCCCACATTTCAGCGAGGAATCGAGAAGTTCAGTAGATTATTTGCCTTTAATGAATGGTTACAATCTTGGTGTCAACAACAGAAATTACCCTTTGTTGATAACTGGAATGTTTTCTGGGAGCGTCCTAGGCTCTACCACACTGATGGCCTACACCCTAGCAGAGCTGGAGCAGCGGTCCTCTCTGACAACATCTCCAGGACACTACGAACCATCTGACTGGCGGTAAGTCATACTGTAGATTCTAAACATATTAGCCACATCACAACTCACCACAGTGATAGACGCACACACATAGCTTGTCCTATAGAAACTGTGTCTGTTCCCCGAATAGTGAGAAAAAAGAATAAATTTGTTAAATTTGCCCGAAACAATCTGATAACCATAAAACTAGAAAAAGGCAAAATAAGTAGTCAAAATTCACCTCTAAAGTTTGGACTACTCAACATTAGATCCCTTGTGCCTAAAACACTTATTGTTAATAAAATTATCTGAAATTATTGCCTTGACGCACTCTCTCTCTCACTGAAACCTGGCTTAAACCAAATGAATATTTTGGTCTGAATGAGTCTCCTCCGTCAGGATATTTCTATAAGCATGAGCCCCGTCTAATTGGTCGCGGTGGTGGTGTCGCCACTATCTACAATGATGTACTCACTGTTACTCAGAAAATAAGGCCCAGGTTTAATTCATTTGAAGTGCTTATCATTAATGTTGCACTCAATGAAATACGTAATTAACCCTTGCTATATTTTACCCTGGCCACCGTGTACAGACCCCCGGGGCCATATGTCGATTTTCTTAAAGAATTTGGACATCTGGTATCAGACCTTTAACATTCATGTAGATGATGCTAACGACGCTTTAGCACTCACATTTATGGATTTAAACAAAATATAATTGGAGCAACTCACCGCTTTAATCATACGCTAGATTTAATTATACCCCATGGTATAGTTGTCTCCAATATAGAGATCATACCTCAAAGTGATATCACAGATCACTCCCTCCTGATATATACTCTACGCGTAGAACTAATTAGCTGTCCCTCCCCCACGTTATCAATCTGTTAGAAATATGAATCCCACTACTAAAGACAGATTCACAAGTAATCTGCCCGATCTGTCCCAATTTCTTATTAGACCCCTAAATGCAGATCTATGGCGCTTTTCCACTGCATAGTACGACACGACACGGTTCAATTCTACTCACTTTTGGGGGGTTTTCCACTGGGAATAGTGCATAGTACCTGTTCCTTTTTTTAGTACCACCTCAGCCGAGGTTCCAAGCGCGCCGAACCGTTACCAAAACGTGACGTATAAACACGGCTAGTCACTGATTAGCCGGAGAAAATCGTCATTACTGCGTCACTGAACTTGCGACAGAAGACACAACAGAACCGCTATATTTAGAACAGCCAGAGAAGGATCGCACGCACCTTTTTGTATTAACCGTTGGCCTCTTTTGAAACAAACTCCTTCGTCTCGCAGTTAAACATCCACATGCCGAGAATGAAGAACACCATGCCGTCGATATGCTCCATTGTTGTGTGTTTGTTTGTGGCGCGTTTACGATGACGTCATGGCAGTAGCTGCGCCGCGCGCGTGAGTAATTCCGCCCACGCTAAAACGTTACTACACTGCAGTGGAACCGCAAACCGAGCCAAACTGCGCCGAACCGAAGTGAGTTGAACTGAACCGTGTTGTGCCGTTCTATGCAGTGGAAAAGCGCCACGAGATGAAGTGACTAGCAGCATGGGCACTATTCTTACCAGTACATTAGACACTGTTGCTCCCATCAGATTTAAAAAAGTCAGAGATAAAACACTTGCACCGTGGTACAACAGTCATACTCGCGCCCTAAAGAGAGCAACCCATAACCTCGAGCGAAAATGGAGGAAAACTAAATTAGAAGTTTTTCGAATTGCGTATAAAGACAGTATGTGCAGCTATAGGCAGGCTCTAAAAACTGCTAGGACTGAGCATCTTAGCCAACTGGTAGCAAGAAACCAAAACAATCCCAGGTTCTTATTTAGTACAGTGGCTCGCCTAACAAAACCTAAGATGCCCACAGAGAGTATCCCATCACAGTTTAGAAGTGAAGACTTTATGGACTTCTTTAATGAAAAAATCAATAATATCAGGAAGAAAATAATGGAGGTTCAACCTCTAATAGTATCTCACGATCCAGTTCAGCCTATAGCTTCACATTTAGATTTTCAGTGCTTTACAGGTATAGGACAGGAAGAGCTGTATAAACTTATCACCTCGGCTAAATCAACAACGTGCCTGTTAGACCCAATCCCAACCAGATTTTTAAAAGAAGTGATGCTTACGGTTGGAGAGCCACTTCTAAACATTATTAATTCTTCATTACATCTAGGTCACGTCCCTAAACCTTTCAAATTAGCAGTTATTAAGCCGTTCCTTAAAAAATCTAATTTGGACGCGAATGAAATAAATTAGACCGATTTCAAACCTTTCGTACCTATCAAAAATACTAGAAAAAGTAGTATCAGCTAAAATACAGTGGTTACAAAATCGGAGCGTCGTATGTAACGTCGCCGCCGCATTACGGGATGTGCATTTGCTGTGCATTTGCTGGCTTTTACCACTGAGTGGCGCTATATAACTACAGACTGACGCCTCATGCCTTAGTTCATTCTCTGCCTCAATAATACACGTAATAGCCGATAACATCAAGTGAAACACTGTAGTTAGTTGACCGAATTCATAATCACAGTACTATAATTACAGTACAAATGTAGAATTCAAATTAAATCAAATCTTATTAAGATCAAATTTAAGCACAATAAATATTAACACAGTGAGCCTTTAGATTTTATCACGTGTAATTAGAAAAGAAGTGTGTAGGGTTTTATTTAAATATAAATTTCTAAACCAATAAGATCAAATAACACCAAGTTATTATTATAACAGGCTTACTTCGTCACTTATCAAAGACGTACACTTGCTTTCAAAGAAGTCGAGTGGCTTATTAACGTCTCTGGTGTGCATTGTCTCTAAGTGTCACTCGGCCAGTGATCTACAAAGCGCCGGTTCGAATCCCGAGTGATGTTTTAAAATTGTTTTATTTTAAAACTAAATAAAATGTTTTAAGTGCGCTTAAGGTAGAGTCTTATAAAGGCTATGTAGACTTATATAGTTTTATTATATATTTTTTGCACATTAATCTGAGTCCTCATCTGTTAGATCTGTTTAGGGTTTTTTTTCCTGCCGGGACGAATGCGCGGTTCCATCCCTTTCCCGCCTATTCAGGGAGCCTACGGAGTGAGCGATTAACCATAGTCGAATCGATTGGTGTGCGTCCAACTCACGTTACTCGTGTGCTATTCATGCCGGCTGGTGATAATTAACGTTAATATGATCTTGGGCTTGCTCACGATGCTCAACATCTATAAAAATAGCAAAGTATTGTGTATAGAGTGATAAAAAAAAACTATCTAACGCATGTTAGAAAACATAATTTCCTGCATTTTTTTTCTGCTTCAGGAGTCAGTCTGTTCTGAGACAGTGAGAGTAGAGGAAGGGGCAGATTCAGGACCAGGGAGGGAGCCGGAGACAGTAGAACAAAGAGATGATATTGCCAGCACCAGCACAGGGAGCACAGTTTTTAGTTTAGATCTCATGTTTACATTTTATTGTATGTTGATGGCTTGACTGTAAACAACATAAACAATGCAATAAATTTATAAAAGTATATATTTATTGTCCCCCCTGCTGTTAAATGAAATTTGCGTTATTTTACGTTAATGTTACGTTATTACATTATTAACGTCGACAGAATAAAGTAAAGTTTTATTTCTGGAATTGATGCACGGGCTTCATCTTAGGCTTTTTTTTTCTTTCGGTTCTTTCGTTTCTCAGCGCCGGACTGTTGATGTCTCTTTCCAGGACCAGGCATATCGTTCAATTATTATAATTCTTTTGGCCAAATACTGTAGGCAGCCGTAACAGAGGTGAGGGCGCGCGCGTCATCACGTGTGCTTAGCCGACTCTGCGTTCACCGTAAACTTCAATATAGACGTTTATATTTTTGTTTATTTGTATATGTATGTTATTAATATAAATTTTTTAGAGATTGTGTGTGTGCGTGCACGGAGAGTTTGTGTTGATAAGTGTATGTGGATAAGTTGATAAGTGTATCAGAAAGCATTAAAATGTTCATTTGAATTAAAATGACACACACACGTCTGTATATACAGTATATCAATTACATATATATCAATTTCATTAGTTCGTTCATTCTATTTGAAGCTTCGGATGTTTTTTTTTTTTTTTGGTTTGGTTAGATTAGTTCTGAACTCGCTTCCATGAAACTATCGCTAAAACAATGTACTGAGCCCTCCTGAGGATATAAAGCTTTATTATTGTGTTTGGATAAGTAATCAGATCTACCACAGCAGATAATAAACTATGGTGTGTCATAACCGAAGCAAACACCACGATTATACCTCGTTTCGTTTGACAGGAACGTGGCTCACTTGGCCACGGTGTATTATAAACCTGTGGAATGTTTCACTGTTTATGTTCACATAAGAGGAATAAAAGCGAGTGAAATGTGGAAATGATGTGTGGCAACTCAATGAGGACTAAACCAATGATTTCGGTAACTCCACTGAGTGTAACATCTGCATAGTGACACTGAACATCTTCACTTTTCCGTTTACCTCTGAAAAAAAAGCTGTATTTAGTTTGTTTATATTTAGAGTTTTTATAACAGTAGAAGAAGTACGCGCGCGCACGCACACACATAGACACACACACACACACACACACACACAGACAGACACACACACTCCCCTGAGCCCTCGGGAAACATCCAATCACGGTCGGTATACAAATGAGTCAAGACGCAGCCTAACGTGGTGTCGTGTCGGATTTCAGCGGTCACGGAGCGGGAAGACTTTGAAGAAGCTGCAGTGACAGTAAACAGCTGAACAACTTCACTTTTCCGTTTACCTCTGAGGAAAAAAAGCTGTATTTTGTTTGTTTATATTTAGGATTTTTATAGTAGTAAGAGAGAGTTATAGTTTGGTCTGTATTGTAGTTCGCACCCTTGTAGAGAATAAATAAATGAATAACACCTTCATATCCCCTCTCAAGAGTGTCATAGTCCATTGTTAGTTTTAATGATTTGGCTGAAACTAATTATCACTACATAAGTACCCTAACACCATTGATCATGAGTCTCAGCTGAACCTAATTCTATACTTGTAACAGAAAATGTAGATGCAGATTCCAAATGTGTATTTATATAATAGATAGATAGGGGCAAGAGAGGGCAGCGCACCCTTAAATGTCTGCACATGTTAATATATTCCTAAAATGTATATATTACAAGTTGATAAACTGATCTGCGGTAGCGGAAAAATCCGCTGAAATCCGACAGACGCAGGGCTCAAGGGAGGTGTGTCTGTGTGTGTGTGTGTGTGTGTGTGTGTGTGTGTGCGCGCGTGTGTATGTGTGTGTGTGCGCGTGCGCTGCAGCCTGTCCTATTTTCAGCGGATTTTTCCGCTACCGCAGATCAGTTTATCACGGAAAGACTTTGAAGCAGTTTATATATGAATCTAAGCTTGAACTTATCAGCATTGTAAATATATAATACGTTTCAAATAAAATCGCTATTACTTTGACCCTGAAGTTTAGTTTAGCACACACAAAAAACAGAAAAGTCATTTCTGGTAAATCAACGGAATGTGTAGTTTATTTACAGTAATTCATTAAAAAATGAATATACATTGTACAGTACACGGTAAACACGGGAAAGATTACAAAATGAAAAAACAAACAGTGTCTACTTTATAAACAGCTTAGTATGTGCGTCGAGATGCTGAAATCCCTTGCATGTTTTTGCTTCCAAGTGGAGAGATATTTGACCGATAGCCTAGAACAAAAGATCTATAGGTGTGATCACAACCCCCTCCGACCGACCGTGCCATCAATCACTGACCACCTCAGAAGTTCCCTCCAATGTATGGCTGCAATACTTGTTTTGCAAGTATTTTTAACACCATTCAAAGGCTTCAAAGGGGCAGTTATCGGCTATGACACGTTGAAGGAGAACTTAATAGTTCTCAAAAATAGTGTAAATGTCTGCAACAATCACTAACCATTAAAATGTTTTTTTTTTTTTGTAATTAAACACGAAAATATTAATTCTATTTCCATATATACACACACATACACACACACACACACACACACACACAAGGGCGTAGGTTTGCTACCTATGACTCCAACTAATACCCCATCCCCCAATCCCCTTTTCCACCCACCAACCCCCAACCCCCTGCCCCATCCACCTACCAACCTCCCACCCCAACTATGTCCACTGAATACATGTTTTTCTTAATATGGTGCGAATTCACTTTACATTAATACTAGCAATGCTTCGATTTATATTAATCCACTCGAAATGCAATTCATTAAGTTAAATTAAGGAATAGTGTAAAGTTAAAGGAATGTTTCATAACTGACAAAAAGATAGTCTTTAATAAAATAAAAACTATTCTTTATTGAGCCCTAGTGCAAATGAAACATCTCAATCATCTGTATATATATAAAAGTAGATTACATCTAAACATGAACTACTAGGTAGAGTACCACACAACAGCTCAATGCCTATTGCTCCTATATGAAGGACACAAAAACATGCCTTCGCCTCTCTTAAACAAAAATAAACTGCTGGCATATTTGTTTGACATCAATATTGTCCAGGCTGTTCTTTTTTTCTTCTGATAAACACTAAAGATGATATTTTGTAGAATGCTGAAAACCTGTAATCATTGATTTACATAGTATTTGTTTTTCCTGCTACGGAAGTCAATGTTTTCAGCTTTTTTCCCCAATATCTTATTTTGTATTCAACAAAATAAAGAAAATCATTAAAGTTTGGAACCACTTAAGGAGTAAATAGTGAGTAAAGTTTTTTTGGGGGTGAACAATGGCTTTGACCCTAACTCTTCCCCTCTGACTGCACTAGGACCAGACAGCATTGCCACCTGATGAAATAGCGTGACAAAAAAGTGAAATGTCAGTTCAAAACTTTTGCCAAAAACACTAATGAATCACTTACATCCTCAGCCTATCACTCCTCATAATGCTAAATATTAGTATAATCAACATGTATAATACACGCACACATATTATATGTTATATATATAATCAACATTCAGATTGACCTCCTGTGACCTCGCCTCTTCACCTGAACTACAACATGGCTGATCTGCTTCTGTCCCCTAATTGAAAAACATTGAGGGATTCCTTATGAGCATGGACAGAGAATGCCTCAGCCTATTATTGGTAACAATGTTAAATCTCAGGACAACTACAGTGGCTTGCAAAAGTATTCGCCCCCCGTGAACTTTTCCACATTTTGTCACATTACAGCCACAAACATGAATAATTTTATTGGAATTCCACGTGAAAAACCAATACAAAGTGGTGTACACGCGAGAAGTGTAACGAAAATCATACATGATTTCAAACATTTTTTTTACAAATAAATAACTGAAAAGTGGGGTGTGTGTAATTATTCAGCCCCCTTTGGTCTGAGTGCAGTCAGTTGGCCATAGACATTGCCTGATGAGTGCTAATGACTAGAGAGCACCTGTGTGTAATCTACACTCTCTCCATCGCTGTCTGATATACAGCACAGGTGTTTAGGTTCTGTCACCTGACAAAACAGGATAAACACATGCCATTTAAACAGCAATCATTTTATTTCACTTTTTCTGAGTCTTAGTGTGCAAACCTCGAATCAAATCATTAATGTTCGCCAAGTAAGTGAATGCATTTTAAAAACTATTTTTCTGAAGTGGATTGTCTATTGGTGTCAACAAAATTCTAGCCATATGGCAATATTAGTATATTAGCTTATCAATTTCTTTCACAATACTGATTTCTGACAAACAGTCACTAGATTAGGAGACTGACAGGGATCATATTTATACTTTTACATTTAGCTGTTTAATCTGCTGTTAGTTTTACGTCCGTATTCACAGACTATAACCTGGCCTGCTGTACTGAATGTGAGTCCACTGCAATTGGCGCTGCTTGTGTCTGAACGCAGCCAATAGTCTATCACATGATGGCAGGGAAAGGCACACCCAATCAAAATGTTCATATTTGTTTTGGGGGCGGGAGGACTCAAGGAGAGACCGTGATTTATCCCTTTCTGCGTGTCTAGGTTAATGTTGACAGAACGATTAAAAAAAAAAGTGGATTAAATTATTGGTGGGGACATTTCAATGGTCGGAGGATATTGGTGGGGACACATCCCCTCCGTCCACCCTAAATCTACGCCCCTGTATATATATATAATTTAAAACTATTTATTCATTTGTCTTTTATTTACTTACTTACTAGCGAATGCTTTTTTAGGGCTCTAAAAACTACGGCAGTATGAGTGACAATGGAATAGGACGTGTGAGTTGCACCGGTCACACACACACACACACACACACACAATAAATAAATATATATATATATTATTAAATTCTTAAAACATCGTGTTCACCCATGCACTGAAAAAAAGAACTTGTAAGATTTACTTGATAAAATCCTCATAACAATTTGGACACAGATTTTAAGTAAATTTTATTGCTCCAATATAAGGCTGAATCCCATTTCTACCCCTTCCCCCTACCCTTCCATTTGACGCGTTCACGTGAAGTGGTAGAGGTGTCTCATTTCTCTTTTGGTTGGAGGTGTAGGGGGAGGGGGAAGGGCCAGATAGCCCTCCAAACGAAGATTTTTCAGGACCTCACTTCAAACGAAGGGCTAAGCGAAGTTTTCAACATGGCTGCTCACTCGAGCAAACAGACCCATAAATGTTAAGTCATTTTTGCCATTAATAAAGATTTTTATGACAAGTTTTCATTATATGTATATTACCTTTAGTCTTGTGTTTGTGTTTATGTTGATGTTCTGTAAAGAAACGTTTGCAAAAAAAATCGCTAAAGTTTGCTAGCGGATAGCACATATTGCACAATATTACAAATATATATTTTTATGTCACATACATTTTACTGCATGCTACAAACAAATATGAAAGTTCAGTAGCACGGCAGTTTGCCGAGCATTTGATAACGCATTGTTTGTTTTGCTTACGGCCATACACTATTGTTTTGCTTACACTATTCTTACTTATTGCAACGTGACCACAGTTTTGTAATTTATATTCTGTATATGGACGGCTGAGGAAACCCTAAGACTCATCCGTGTTCGTGGTGAAAATGAGCAACTTTTTTAAAAATCGAAATACGGCGCAAAAAACCTTTGGGAGTGAGTAATCTCTCTTATTGGAATGTGTGATAAACATCGGCGCATGTCCTCTGACGTAACATTAGGAACCAGCGACAACGTATGATGACGTATAACAGTGTTGTCCCATTTCTTAGGGGAAATATTTATACCCTTTCCACTTCGTTTCAAGGGACAAGGGGAAGAAAATAGAATTGTGATTCAGCCTAAGTAAAACTCACCCGTAATTGTCAGGTAAAATTTACTTAATTAAATTAACAATAAAAGAAATCAAGTAAAAGTTACATAATTATATTTAATGCACAAATTAGATTTATTTAAAATAATCAAGTAAAGTTAATTCATTATTGTATCAGCAGGAACCTTAATTTTATGAAATTACTATCATTTTGTTTTGTGAGATTTTCCCTTAACTTGGTACTCCCTATAATAATGTAAACATTGCTAATTTATGTTTTGGAAAGAAACTTAAGTAATTATTTCATCTATATCTTTCATAAATCACACAACTAAAATATAATTAAACAGTTCACCAACATTACCAAATATTTGTGACATTCACAGTCTAGATCCAAGTTGTCTTTTTAATAAAAGTGCATTCAGCTAAATTTTGCATCCATAGAAAAAAACTGCACGGCACCAGGGCCTGAAATACTTGTTTTAAACAAAATTGTGTAAAATAATAAATAAATAAAATACAGCATTCATTTAGAAATAAAATACAGCAGAAAATACATTAAACAAACTGTAGAATAAACGTTAAAACTTAATAGCCCTCGGAAGCAGTGAAGTTGCAACATTCAAATCAGAACTCTGGACTAGTGCACTTAAAAGTATGCCATTGAAACCATAACGCATTAAAACATTAAGCTGAACATGTAAACACAACATGTAAAGACTTGTAGTCAAGCCAAATCAAATGTTTTAAGATAACTTCATCTTTAAAGCTTGCACTTTTGGTGATAGCTTAATCCCATCAAGTTCTAGAAGAACTTTCTGAAAAATTTCAAAATTTCCTCTCCTTCAAGGATTATGGATACACCAACCGGTTCTTCCCCTTCAACAGCACAGACGACAAGGATTTTAAGAAGGTGCATACTGGCATCACTTCGTCTGTCCCCCTGCATAAAATGTACAAGAAAATAAATAATTTATTTTGAGAAAAAAAAAAAAAAAATCTGAATTGCTTCAACCTGTGCTGACTTCATTTCACAGAGAAAAAAATAAAAATAATTGATAATAAAAAATGACCATCACTTCATATACTTCAGATTGTTAAACTTGGGTTAAATTGCTTTAGCAATAATCTTGCATCAGGAGACTTCCGGTATGAGGCGTGTGGTTTAGACGCGTTTTGCTCGCTCCCACAAATAACTTTTTTTATTAACCTATTAAACCTCAACACTTACCCAATAATCAGTATCAGGCTCTTCTAGTTCGATCTTTCTTGTGAATATGTCGAAGATGAGGGCGAAAGCTGCAGAAAAAGATGGAGATTCTCCTCCATCCAGTGGCATTACCATGGCCGAGATTAGCCTGCTGTTAGAAGAGCATCGAACGGCCCTCGCGACCGATTTCAAGTTATCTTTTGACTCGTTGGCGGCTACGCTGGTCAGTATAAAATCTTCAATTACTGATCTTGGTCAGAAAATTACTTCGCTGGAGCATAACGCCACTGAAACTGATCAGCGCCTTCAAAAACTTGAAAGCGCAAGCTGCAGTTTGAAAGCAGAAAACGACCTGCTTAAAGTTAAACTAGCGGATCTGGAAAGTCGCAGCAGGCGCCAGAATATTAGAATCATTGGACTACCTGAGCAGATTGAAGGTCCGCGCCCAACTGTATTTTTTTCTCAGGTTATTTTTGAAGTTTTGGCAAGGACGTTCTTGCTTCGCCCCCCTAACTGGATCGAGCTCATCGGAGCCTCGCGCCGAAACCTGCTCCAGGAGAGAGGCCTCGACCTGTCATCCTGCGATTCCACCGCTTCCAAGCTAAAGACCTGGTGATTCGCGAAGCTCGCAGACAACGTGATCTGACCTACAATGGACATAAGCTTCCCATCTACGACGACTACAGTCCTGAGGTGGTCAAACAGCGGGCCGAGTATAAAAGCTCCATCAGCGTACTTTACAAGGGCGGGTATAAACCAGCATTACTTTTTCCAGCTAAGCTTCGCATCACGCTGCCCAGCGGGGAGAAGAAGTGGCTCCTCTCCCCTTTGGAAGCTGCTGCATTTGTCAATAGCATGTGAGAGCCTTCACATTAACATTAGGGATTTTTTATTTTTTCACTGTTCAAGTGTTTTCACTGTCTTTGCCTCACCTGATTTAAGACATGTTGCAATCTTACTGTACTTCAAGTTAACAAGTTAAATAACTTCTATCCTTTTTACAGGAATACTGATGTTGAGGAATACTGATGTTTTTTTTAATTCTTTTTGAGGTTTCAGTTTCAAATTTGATGTTCACTAATGTTTAACTAAGGTTTAACTTCATTATCTATGTTTATTGATATGTGGGTATAGAGCAAGTGAGGTTAGGAAGTAGTAAGTTTTGCTGACGTTTGTGTCAGTGGATTTATTTTTGCTCCTGTTGGATACTGCTTCATCAGTGGTTTGGAAACTTGGGGTTGGGGAAGGGTCTGGGGTGGGGGGTAGATTATTTGTGTTGTTTGTTCGGGTACTTTGTGTTATGTTTGCCAACTGTTGTTTGTGTGTTTCATTCAGATTTAATTACAGTATGTCTAACCTAGCCACTTATCCTTCCTTTGTGTTTTTTTCAACACCAGTCTTTAGTTCTGGGGTATCTCTCGGAGAAATGGAGTCAGATGGGCATGTTTTCTGCCTGAGCAGCATTGTACTATCTTTGCCCCCTATACCTATATGGCTCCAGGTGGTGCTTTGAGATGTGTTAGCTGGAATGTTAAAGGGCTCAATTCTCCAGTGAAACGTCACAAAATTATATCTCACCTGAGACACCTGAACACTAAACTTGCTTTTCTACAGGAAACCCACCTTAATGCTTCAGATCATCTTAAACTTCGTACTGGTTGGGTGGGTCAGCTGTATCATTCTTATTTTGCAAGTAAGGCTCGAGGTGTGGCAATACTTGTCAACAAATCAGTTCCACTCTCTGTTTCCAAGGTTATATCTGACCCTAATGGACGGTTTATAATTGTTGTAGGTAAGATAGATGGCTTCTCTCTGACTTTGGCGAACGTATATGGTCCTAACTTTGATAATGAATGCTTTTTCAAAAATTTTTTTTTTGCTCTTTCCAATCTGAACTCCAGTCAACTTATTCTTGGGGGAGACTTTAACTGTTGCCTTGATCCCACTCTCGACCGTACATCTAGTAAAAATGTTGCATCAAAATCCGCTAAAGTTATTCAAATGTTCATGGAGCAGTATGTAGTTTTTGATGTATGGCGCCATTTCAACCCTAATGCCAGGCAGTACTCTTTTTTCTCTCAGGTTCATCACACCTTTTCTAGAATAGATTACTTTCTCATTGATGATAAATTACTCTCCGCAGTCAGTTCATGCTTTTATAATCCCATTGTAATTTCTGACCATGCTACAGTTGTAATGGACACTTCACTCCCAGGCAAACCTCTGTCACGCTCCCCCTGGCATTTTTATCCCTTGCTTCTCACTGAACCCGACTTTATCAAAGCTATCAATGATAGTGTTGATCGCTTCATTGACACAAATGTTAACTCTGATACATCTGCATCGACAATTTGGGAATCATGTAAAGCTTTTCTACGTGGGGGGATAATAGCTTATTCTGCTTTTCAAACTAAGCTCACAGCAGAAAAACTCAATTCTCTCACTAAGACTATAGCAGAGCTACAAACAAGGTATGCACACTCACCGGACCCAGACCTACTTAAAGACCTGCTCATTAAAAAGACGGAGTTTGATGTTATGTCCTCTAAGGAGGCGGTAGAATTGATTCAAAAGACACATCACAATTTTTATGAATTCGGAGATAAGCCCAGTAAGTTGCTTGCTCATCAAATTCGCCAATCGGCTTCATCACGGAATATTACTCAAATTAAAACCGATACTGGTATTACATTAAACCCTCAAGCCATTAATAACCAATTTAGGGACTTCTACACTTTATTATATACCACTGAGTGCCAATTTGATGAGAATCAGCTGAACAATTTCTTTAGACCTTTGGACATTCCTGTTATTGATCCTGTAATGTCGGCTAGACTAGATGAACCATTAACAGTCGAGGAGCTTAAGGGCGCTTTAATGGCAATGCAAAATGGAAATAGTCCCGGACCCGATGGCTTTCCAGCGGAATTTTATAAGACATTCGCGGACAAACTTTCCCCTTTATTGTTGATGATGTTTAATGAATCGTTACAGGTTGGCATCTTGCCCACTACACTACGTCAAGCCACTATCTCTGTCTTACTTAAAAAAGATAAAGACCCCCTTCTTTGTAGTAGCTTTCGTCCTATCTCTTTGCTTTGTGCTGATGTAAAGTTATTAGCAAAGATACTGGCAAGATGATTAGAGCTTATCTTGCCGTCAATCATCTCCCCAGATCAGACCGGTTTTGTTAAAAACAGGCATTCGTTTCATAACGTTAGACGGTTACTAAATATTCTTTATTCGCCTTCTTCTTTAGACATACCCGAATTTATTATTTCAATGGATGCAGAGAAGGCATTTGATCGTGTGGAGTGGTCATATTTGTTTTTTACTCTTAAAAAGTTTGGCTTCGGTGATGTGTTTATTTCTTGGATAAAGCTCTTATATTCATCCCCCCTGGCCAGGGTTCGTTCAAATAATAATTTCTCGGACTATTTCCTTCTTAAGCGTGGAACCAGGCAGGGTTGCCCGCTTTCTCCCTTGCTGTTCGCCATCGCCATTGAGCCTCTAGCAGTTGCCCTTAGATCCAGTCAGATTCAGGGTGTTTTCAGAGGAGGTACTGAGCATAAATGCGGATGATCTTTTACTGTTTATCTCAGACCCGGATCGATCCATTCCTTCACTTCTGGACTTGCTGAGGATCTTCGGCCAATTTTCTGGTTACAAATTAAATCTGCATAAAAGTGAACTTATGCCTCTTAATGACGCTGCTTTGTCTTACAGTTCCTCCTCATTACCATTCAAGGTCTCTCTGATATCATTCAAATATTTAGGTGTCTGGGTCACTAGAAAATATTCGGATCTGTTTAAAGCTAACTTCACCCCACTTCAGGCCAAACTGGCTCATGACACTCAACGTTGGGCTTTTTTACCTTTATCTTTAGCCGGCCGCATAAACTGTATCAAAATGAATGTGCTCCCTAAATTTCTATACTTTTTTCAATGCCTGCCTGTTTATATTCCGAAAAATTTTTTCCATTCACTCGACTCTTGCATCTCTCACTTTATAAGGAATAAAAAGGTCCCCCGGATCCAGAAAGATATTCTTCAAAAAACTAAAGATATGGGCGGTCTAGCATCACCTAACTTTTTATTTTATTACTGGGTTGCAAACATTCGTTCCATTTTGTACTGGTGGTGTTTCAACAATAAGCCTCCACCGTGGCTGCAAATTGAGGCTGCCTCCTGTGCTCCCTCGTCTCTTACTTCTCTGTTGTGCCTTCCATTGGCATTGCATGTGTGACGGTTGACCCCTAGAGGGTGCCTAACACCCGTTTTTGACTTTTGTTTTGTAGTTCGTTTTAAGTTTCGTTTTTTGACTTCATTTCCCAGTTTGCACCTCGGTCAGGTGACGTAGAAGCTCACCTGAACCGGGGGAAGTTAATTTGATGATTATGTTTATGTTTGCTATAAATAGCCTGGCTGAACTCCAGCCAGGCGTCTAGCATTTGTCGTTTAAGTTTAGTTTGTGTTGGAGTGACCTGTTTTGTTTATGTTTTGTTTGGAATCAAAAAATAAAGAACTTTGTTGAACCGTCAGCTCGCCTCCGCGATCATGCCTCGCACTCACCTCCGACGCAGACACCGTAAGAAACATGACAGAATGCTAGACCTACCAAGAGGCATGGCGGAGGATCCCCTCCTAAGGAATTACTTGGGAGGAGAAATTATCATCTCCAACGAGCTGGCAGAACTGCTGGAGGCCGGCGAGGAGCACGGCGAAATGGAAGTTGGGCAGGTATGGAGAAACGGTGAGCACATCGAGCCGGCGAGCTCGTGGGAGGACAGCATGACAGCCAGAGAGAGACTGGCGAGGCGAAGCTGGGAAGGCTGCGGACCCGTCATCCAGCGCACACCGCCGAGAGGTGTAGCGGCCGGGGGAGAGACGGGAGGATTCTGCAGGCAGTGGGCGGAACGCACCGAGGAGTGCATTCATGACCTGCGCGAGCAGGTACTGCAGCTCCAACTGCAGTTCGTCCAGGTTCGGGAGAACCAAGCTGTAGTCCCGGAAGCGATCCCTCTCTCGAATCTGGACGATGCACTCCTCCCACGGCCACTGCCTGAAGGTAGCGCGGACAGCACACCGGAGCTGAGCATGGAGGACTGGACGCCGCTGCAGCACGGCGATGAGGTAGGCTTCTACAGGCAGTGGGCAGAGTCCAACCAGGAGCGCATTCGTGACCTGCGCGAGCAGGTGCTGCAGCTCCAACTGCAGTACGTCCAGGTTCGGGAGAACCAGTCTGTAGCCCCGGAAGCGATCCCCCTCCCGGGTCTGGACGATGCGCTCATCCCCCGGCCACTGCCTGAGCCTGTCGCGGAGGAAGACTTCGCGCCGTGTCTGCACGGAGAGGAGAGCGTTATCCTTCCGCCGCCCCCAGGTTTCAAGAACAGCGCGCGAGCGTGTCAGCAGCCGCTGCACCAAATACCCACTCTCCTGCAGCCTCCCGGCTTGGAGGACGACGTTACGCTGCAGTCGAGTGCCGTGCACGCTCCAACGCTGCAGTCGAGCGCCGTGCACGCTCCAACGCTGCAGTCGAGCGCCGTGCACGCTCCAACGCTGCAGGCGAGCGCCGTGCACGCTCCAACGCTGCAGTCGAGTGCCGTGCACGCTCCAACGCTGCAGGCGAGCGCCGTGCACGCTCCAACGCTGCAGTCGAGCGCCGTGCACGCTCCAACGCTGCAGTCGAGCGCAGTGCACGCTCCAACGCTGCAGTCGAGCGCAGTGCACGCTCCAACGCTGCAGTCGAGCGCAGTGCACGCTCCAATGACCAATGCGTCATTTCTGCCACCGCCTCCCGGCTTCGAGGACAGCGAGCTAACATGCCAGCAGCCGCTGTCCCACGCACCTGTTCTACCGCCACCTCCCGGCTTTGAGGACGACGTTGAACTGTTGAACGCACTGCACGCTCCAGAGCCGTCGTCGAGCGCCGAGTACGCTCCAACGCCGCTGTCGAGTGCCGAGTACGCTCCAATGCCGCTGTCGAGGGCCGAGTACGCTCCAACGCCGCTGTCGAGCGCCGAGTACGCTCCAACGCCGCTGTCGAGCGCACTGCACGCTCCCACGCCGCTGTCGAGCGCACTGCACGCTCCCACGCCGCTGTCGAGCGCACTGCACGCTCCCACGCCGCTGTCGAGCGCACTGCACGCTCCCACGCCGCTGTCGAGCGCACTGCACGCTCCCACGCCGCTGTCGAGCGCACTGCACGCTCCCACGCCGCTGTCGAGCGCACTGCACGCTCCCACGCCGCTGTCGAGCGCACTGCACGCTCCCACGCCGCTGTCGAGCGCACTGCACGCTCCCACGCCGCTGTCGAGCGCCGAGTACGCTCCAACGCCGCTGTCGAGCGCCGAGTACGCTCCAACGCCGCTGTCGAGCGCCGAGTACGCTCCAACGCCGCTGTCGAGCGCCGAGTACGCTCCAACGCCGCTGTCGAGCGCCGAGTACGCTCCAACGCCGCTGTCGAGCGCACTGCACGCTCCCACGCCGCTGTCGAGCGCACTGCACGCTCCCACGCCGCTGTCGAGAGCACTGCACGCTCCCACGCCGCTGTCGAGCGCACTGCACGCTCCCACGCCGCTGTCGAGCGCACTGCACGCTCCCACGCCGCTGTCGAGCGCACTGCACGCTCCCACGCCGCTGTCGAGCGCACTGCACGCTCCCACGCCGCTGTCGAGCGCACTGCACGCTCCCACGCCGCAGTCGAGCGCACTGCACGCTCCCACGCCGCAGTCGAGCGCACTGCACGCTCCCACGCCGCAGTCGAGCGCAGCGACCGCTCCACCGCCGCAGTCGAGCGCAGCGACCGCTCCACCGCCGTCGTCGAGCGCAGCGACCGCTCCACCGCCGTCGTCGAGCGCAGCGACCGCTCCACCGCCGTCGTCGAGCGCAGCGACCGCTCCACCGCCGTCGTCGAGCGCAGCGACCGCTCCACCGCCTTCGTCGAGCGCAGCGACCGCTCCCCCGCCGTCGTCGAGCGCAGTGCACGCTCCAACGCCGCTGTTGAGCTCTGCAAAAGCTCCAACGTCGTCGTCGAGCGCAGTGCACGCTCCAACGCCGTGGTCGAGCGCGTCACCAGCCCTGCCACGGCCGAGCACGTCACCAGCCCTGCCACGGCCGAGCACGTCACCAGCCCTGCCACGGCCGAGCACGTCTCCAGCCCTGCCACGGCCGAGCACGTCTCCAGCCCTGCCACGGCCGAGCACGTCTCCAGCTCTGCCACGGCCGATCACGTCTCCAGCTCTGCCACGGCCGAGCACGTCTCCAGCTCTGCCACGGCCGAGCACGTCTCCAGCTCTGCCACGGCCGATCACGTCTCCAGCTCTGCCACGGCCGAGTACGTCTCCAACTCTGCCACGGCCGAACACGTCTCCAGCCCAGCAGCCGCAGAACACGTCTCCAGCCCCGTCACCCAGCCTCCTGGTCAGGAGGTGGAAGGTAGAACATTGGGGTGGGTGTCCGGGGCCTCCGATGATGCTCCAGAGGAGCATTTTTTTGGGGGGGGTACTGTGACGGTTGACCCCTAGAGGGCGCCTAACGCCCGTTTTTGACTTTTGTTTTGTAGTTCGCTTTAAGTTTCGTTTTTTGACTTCATTTCCCAGTTTGCACCTCGGTCAGGTGACGTAGAAGTTCACCTGAACCGAGGGAAGTTAATTTGATGATTATGTTTATGTTTGCTATAAATAGCCTGGCTGAACTCCAGCCAGGCGTCTAGCATTTGTCGTTTAAGTTCAGTTTGTGTTGGAGTGACCTGTTTTGTTTATGTTTTGTTTGGAATCAAAAAATAAAGAACTTTGTTGAACCGTCAGCTCGCCTCCGCGATCATGCCTCGCACTCACCTCCGACGCAGACACCGTAAGAAACATGACAGCATGCTCCATCATATTCCACAAATATTATAGTTAAAGCCAGTCTTAAGATCTGGACCCAATTTAGGCGACACTTTGGACTTCAGGCCGTACCATTGTCATCTTCCCTAAATTTAAATCCTTTATTTCCTCCCTCTCTTACAGATAAAACCTTTGGAATTTGGAAAGATTATGGGATTGTTTCAGTAGAGCATCTGTACATCAATGGTATCTTTGCTTCTTTTGACCAATTAAAAGATGCTTTTCATCTACCGAACACTCACTTTTTCAGATATTTACAGGCCAGGGATTTTACTCAAACTCATTTTTCCACATTCCCTGCTATTCCTTCTTCTAACCCACTTGATTCTGTTCTTGGGTTGGATCCTAACCTTAAAGGTGCGATCTCAAAATTATATTCTATTGCCCTCTCACTTCATTCTTCTGCTTCAGATGGTCTGCGATATGTTTGGTCCGTAGACCTTGGTATTGATATTAGTCCTTCAGTTTGGCAGCTAGTCTTGAAAAGAATACATACCTCTTCTATCTGTGCGCGTCATGGAGTTCTGCAGTGCAAAGTGGTGCACAGTGCTATACCCTAGCACTGACTCTAACTGTGATAAATGTCATTGCGGTCCTGCCGATCTCATTCATATGTTTTGGTCATGCCCGGTTATATTCTCATTTTGGACATCTGTTTTTGACTCTCTGTCAGTCATTACCTCAGTAAAGATCCTTCCGGAACCTTTGATTGGCCTGTTTGGTGTTTTACCCAGTGGTGTTTACTCCATGCCCTCCTATTTTGTTGAACTTGTTGCATTTCTTACTCTCCTGGCAAGACGTGTTATTTTAATGCACTGGAAGGGCTCTAACCCCCCTACTCACTCTCTCTGGACAAAAGATGCCCTTACTTTTATGAAGTTGGAGAAGATCAAACACTCACTGCGTGGCACTCAGGTTAAATTTTCAAAAATTTGGCAACCAGTTCTTAATTATGTTGAATCTCTTCGGTTTACCGATCCGGCAGTGGTCTAGGAAGACTTTGGCATGCATGTTTTTTTTTTGTTTTTTTAAGTTATTTATAATTTCATTTATTTACTTATTTTTCCTTTGTACTCTCTGTTTCACTTGTCCTTATAATGGTAATCATTCCAATATTACTGCTTTAGTAATTTTCTCCATATCTTTTCATTGTAGTCTTTCATCTTTCCAATGTCTTGAATGATTGTGTTTTTTGTATGTTTTGATTGTTTATTTTTGTGTTGTGTATTTGTTATAAATAAATCATACATAAAAAAATTATCTTGCATCACTAAAACATTGTAAAACATGGCATGAGATGGCTACACTCCATAGATTACTCTCCACCTTTACAGTGTCAGGAAATCCTATGATGAATGCTGAGTTTGTATTTAAAGGGTTAGTCCAAACATGAAAATTCGTTCAATAATTACTCATTTATATATTCATTTGCATTTATATGCTTCTGTCCAATACAACAAACACTATATTCAAGGTATTAATAAATTGTATAATTAATAAGAAAACAATGCTTTACCAGGCAATCATCCAAGAGATCCTCTTCAGATTCATGTCTCATCTTTACGCTTTGTTTCTGTGAAAATATTTACATTGTATCATTACATAATCTTTTATTCGTACAACTACAATTAGGCATTTCTTCATCTTTTGTAAGTTTGCCTTTATCCAAAGCAAATTACAAAAGAGGAAGGCATCAAGCATGTCAAGCAGTGCTACTAACACAAAGTTTCTGACACCGTTAGAAAAATACAAGATAGATCAGTGAGGGATTAAGGAAAAAGTGAGAAGCAAGAATCATGTGTGGAAGATTAAGCATGCAGGGTCACAGGATGACTCGATTTATTTTTATTGTCTGCAATGCGATTTAGACAAATTAGAGCTGCTGTCAATACTGTATGAACATATGTACAGGTTCTTTACTCGTAACTCATTAATAAAGTTCGGCTTCAGAAAAAAAAACGTTTATTGCTAGTGCTCTTTTACCATTTAATGCTTTAACACACACGACTCAGTTTGTTCAGAAATGGCATCTAACTGGCGAGCCTTCTGAACTGTCTGAACACGCCGTTTTCACTCGGGGTGGGGGGTAAGAAACACACATCTCGGTGTATTAATCCGCGCGCTCGGTTCGTTATTATTTTATTTATTTATTTATTTACCACAGGACCCCTGGGGGGCTCCGTAGGTTCAGGTTTTTACACGAAAACGGTGTTTTGTGAATCTCCACACTATTAAAAACTGAAATTGCTAATTGTACGTCCTGAGATTAAGATGAACATTAATTGGGAGTCATGAAAGCGAGAATCACATCCAAAAAAGAAAGCTAAACTTACCTCGAACACGACAAACTCCAGCTGCAGCCACGCCGTGTTGTAACCTCCGTGATGATCCACAACCGACTGATCCGCAGCGCGGGCACAGCGTCTCCAAATACGCATGCGCAGTTTAATTTGCACACGTTTTCGGCTTCAGTAGACACACAATACTTCAGACTGAAACACGACTGCCCCCTACAGGTAATGAAGGGCATGTTCACAGCTTCCTGCACGCAGCCGCGCAAAGCCGCGGCAAGTCACGGGATCCCTTTTATCGAAACGCGCGTTTTGAATGGCGACATCTGTATGTATCCCCTGTCTGGGGATATCATTTCAACAAGGTTTTGTAAAAAAAGAAATACATTGTCGGTTCTCAGAATGTTACTATATTTATATTAAAATGTCATGTTTTCTCATTGTAATATAACATATTTTGTGGATTGTTTCATATGCCATAATTGCTCATCATCTTTAAAACGTATATCACGTGTATGTAATGGCTGGAGGGGGGGGGGGGGTATATGGCTTATCCAAAATATATTTTTTAAAATACAAGATGTCTTAAAGAGGGAAAGTATATAATGTAAACAAAAGTATAAATTAAACTGTGCTAACGAACATTATTAATAAATATTGAACAGTAGTCTGAAATAGTTATTATTCTAACCATTGTCATCCAAGCCAGTTCCTCTAGGTCTTGTACTGTAATAAAACTAAATAAAGTTTACTAAATGTATTATAGTTATGGAGAGTATGCAATGAAAAAAAATTGATGATGGTTCTGATGATGTAATATTAGGAATTAAATGAAATTAAAAATGAGAATGTGAACCAAGTTGTTTATGAGAAGCTTTTTCAACATTGGTTAATAATAATATTATTCATTAATATTCATTTTAGTGACTTAATAACATTTCCATTTTTGGAAAATTTCAAGAATGTTTAAATAATTTTGCAAATGTTAACTTATTTGCTTAGTGACTTAGCAATGTTCTGCTCCACACTCCAGCCCAGTAGATGGTGGTAATGCGCCTTTAAACTGACGGTCAACCAACAATAGACTCAAAAGAAAGAGAAAAAAACCCTGCTGGTTCTTGGAGTTTGAAATGAAAGAGCGCTTCTTTGTCCACACAGTTTTGAAGCTCTGATACTCTGCAGAACATCACTAAAAGTGAGTCAATGGGAAAATACCAACCTGAGCTTCTCAGTTAACACCTAGTGCAGATTCTGGACTCATCAATCTGTGTTTCTCCTCCAGTCTCCTGATTCTTTACAGCTTTTAGAATGAAACCCAGAAGGATCTCTTTAGGAAAATCTCCACACACTCCTGCTGATACTGGATCAAAGGTAAAGTTTACTCATCTGTCTTATTTCTCTTTATTGTTTTACACATAGCTTATTTATTGTTTAATGAGGACAACACTCTTCATAAGCCCTTAAGATTTAATAAAGTCAGTGTATAACTGTGTGTGGTGGCTCAGGTTGTTGAGGCTCTGGGTTGCTGATTGAAGGGTTGGGGGTTTGAGTCCCACCACCAGATTAACATTGAGTATTGTTGGGTCCTTGGTTAACACTACCAAGTTAACACTACACCCCATACAAAAAAATGAAGAATCAAGTAAGAGAATTCATTTATTGTTTACTGAGGACAAGACTCTTCGTGAGCCGTTAAGATTTAATAATAATTTAATAATCAAAAAGATGATTGATGGCGGCGCGGCAGTAGCACGCAGCGGCCGCTCCGGAGTCAAAATGGTGCTACGTTGTTTACGTTTTGTGTGTAGCGCGTTTATTTTACCCTGTGTATGGATACCGTCGCGACTGGTGTCCGTACGTACAACCGCAAGACACTTTTGAACCTAAATAACCCGGTTAACTACATCCACGATGAGCTGCGGTAAACGCTACGTGACCTCGGCTTGATGCGTGAACCAGGCCTTGAAGCCTCGGCGTTGCCTGATGCCTGCGGCCGGAGTAGGGGACATCGCAAGCGGCGCGCGAGGAAGCGGAAGCGCGGCAAGCGGGCGGGAGTCCGTGCTAGGCTAAAAACAAACCCTAGCCGGCAGGTGTTCTGTCGATTTTTGCTGCCTTGTCGAAAAATGCTACGGTAGCACAAATCGATAGCAGAGTCTGTCGATTTACGCTACCGCATCAGTACAACTACACTGTGGACTTCAAATGTTAATAGAAGAGCTGTTTGTGTTTATTAGATAGGTTGACCATATTTTTATTTCTAAAAAAAAAAGAGGATGATTGGCACAGCCTCCAGACGAATTCAGCCAAGCTTCTTCAAGATTCAATTCAAGATTCAAGATTCAAAGAACTTTATTAATCCCAAAGGGAAATTGCTTATGCTCGGTTACAGGTGCTCACAGTTGTTAACTAAGGAAGGTGGGAAAAAAAAAAAAAAAAAAAAAAAAAAAAAAGGGTAAGTATTAGTGTCCTGTTGTATACCAGTCAGTGAAAAAATCCAGAAGAGTTGTAAAGTTTTATGGCCGTTGGGAGAAAGGATTTCCTGTGACGCTCAGTGGAACACTTGATAGTAATCAGTCTCTGGCTGAAACTGCTCCTCTGTTCAGCCAAAACACTGTATAGCGGGTGAGAAGGATTGTTCACAATGGATTGTACTTTGGACAGAATCCTCCTCTTTGCTACTACATCCACCGAGTCAAGCTCCATGCCTAGCACAGATCCGGCCTTTTTAATTGACTTGTCCAGTTTGTTCTTATCAGACACCTTAATGTTACCACCCCAACAGACCACAGCGTAAAAAATGACACTCGCCACAACGGTCTCATAGAACATCTGTAGAATGGTATTACAGACGTTAAAAGACCTGAGCCTTCGAAGAAAGTACAATCGACTCTGACCTTTCTTGTAGAGTGCCGTTGTGTTGAGTGACCAGTCAAGTTTGTTGTCCAGATAAACTCCCAGATATTTGTAATCGGAGACAATGTCCACTATCTCCCCCTTGACAGATATAGGAGTCACAGGGGTCTTGTTTCTCCTAAAGTCTACCACCATCTCCTTTGTTTTCCTGATGTTGAGTTGTAGGTGATTACGCTCACACCAGGAAACGAAGTCATCCACAACAGACTGGTACTCCGAGGTGTCACCCTCCTCTATACACCCAACAACCACAGAGTCGTCAGAGAACTTCTGCAGGTGGCATGACTCTGAGTTATATCTAAAGTCAGATGTATAGAGGGTGAAAAGAAACGGAGACAGTACCGTCCCCTGGGGAGCTCCAGTGCTGCAGATCAAAGTCTCTGACACACAGTTCTTTAGTCGGACATACTGGGGGCGACAGGTCAGGTAGTCCATGATCCAGGAAACCAAGCGGGTGTCAATGTTTATGTTCCTTAATTTCTCCCCCAGTACTGCTGGTTGGATGGTGTTGAAGGCACTGGAGAAGTCAAAGAACATCATCCTTACGGAGGTCCTAGGCTTGTCAAGGTGAGAGTAGGTGCGATGTAGCAGGTGTATTATGGCGTCATCAACACCCATGAACGGCTGATAGGCAAACTGAAGAGGGTCCAGAGAGGACTTCACCAGGGGACGAAGTGTATCCAGGATCAGTCTCTCAAACACCTTCATAATATGCGATGTTAAAGCCACCGGCCTGTAGTCGTTCTGGGCACAGGGACGTGGTGTTTTGGGTACCGGCACAATGCATGATGTTTTCCACAGTGCAGGGACTTTCTGAAGAGACAGACTCAGGCTAAAGAGGTACTGGAGGACACCACATAGTTGGGGAGCACAGGATTTCAGGACTCTCGGATTGATCTTATCCGGACCTACAGCTTTTGTAGGGCTGATCTTACTCAGGCCATGTTTAACCTGATCCACTGAGATGTTGATTGCTGGGAGTGCAGGAGTAGTGACTGTGACTGTTCTCTGTGTAGGGGAGGACATAGGAGCAGGAATGTGTGGATTTGGGTTGAAGTCGGGGGGAGTGTGAGACATAGGGACATCAAATCTATTGAAGAAAGTGTTGAGGTCGTTTGCACGTTCCCTATTCCCCTCAATAGCCTGGCCGCTTGTCTTATAGCCAGTGATACTCCTCATGCCCCTCCACACCTCTCTCGTGTTGTTTTGCTTCAGCCTTTGTTCTAGTTTTCTCCTGTATGCCTCTTTCCCCTCCTTGATTTTCCCGGTTAGCATTTTTTGAGCCTTCTTCACTGCTTCCTTATCACCAGACCTAAAGGCACTTTTTTTTTCATTTAAACACGCTTTAATGTCTTTGGTGACCCAGGGTTTGTTGTTGGGGAAACAGCGAATATCTCTCATCGGTACACAGGTGTCAACACAGAAGTTAATGTACTCCGTGATGCAGTCCGTCATTCCATCAATGTCCTCTCCATATGATGCACTGAGAACCTCCCAGTCTGTAGCCTCGAAACAATCCTGTAACGTAGCAGTGGCACCTTCTGTCCATCTTCTTACACTCCTCACATTAGCAGGCTGTCTCTGAACTAGTGGTTTGTATGTGGGCATGAGGTGGACTAGGTTGTGATCCGACCTCCCCAGGGGGGGAAGTGCTGCAGCACTGTAAGCACCTTTGACATTAGCATACAGCAGGTCTAGTGTCTTCTCCCCCCTAGTGTGACAATCCACGTACTGGGTGAAAGTGGGAATAGTCTTGTTCAGTGATGTGTGATTGAAATCACCGGAGATCAGGAGAAAGGCATCAGGGTGTCGAGTCTGGAGTTTGGCAGTTACAGAGTGAATGACGTCACACGCGGCAGCGGCATTCGCGGATGGAGGAATGTACACAGCAGTTATTATCACATGTGAGAATTCTCTTGGTAAATAATATGGGCGAAGTCCGACAGCCAACAGTTCAATATCTGGACTACAAACGCGCTCCTTAACAGTCACATGACCGGGGTTACACCACATGTTGTTGATGTAAACAGCCAGCCCCCCTCCTTTCCTCTTACCGCTCTCTCTCCTCGTCCTGTCGCTCCGAATCGCGCTGAAGCCGTCCAGTGTAATATTAGAGTCTGGCACATCACTATGTAACCAAGTCTCAGTAAAACACATCAGACTGCACTCGCGGAAGATGTTTTCAGTCTTTAACAAAGCTGTCAACTCGTCCATCTTATTGTCCAGAGATCTCACGTTGCCCATGATAAGAGACGGGACATACGGCTTGTACTTTCTCATCCTTTCCTTATGCGCCGCGCGTTTCTCTTCCTCTTTGGCTCCTCTGCGCCGCTTCCTTCCACCTCTGCATCCTCTTATCGTCCTCCTCCGTATCTCATCCGGAATGTTTAGAGTCCTATACAGAGTCGGATCTCTGATGCCGGCCGGCTTCAGTGCGATCAGCTGTTCCCTGTTGTAAACAAAGGAGCCGCCTCCTTGCTGTTGCGCGCTGATCACCCGGAGCGCCGAAAGTGTAATTAAAATTGCGTAACTGAGAACAAGAACACTTTCAAAACGCATGGTTTGAAAGGGCGACCTTACTTGTTAAATACAGAATAAAGTTATAAATAAATAAGAGAAGGAAAGTATAATAAAAAGTAAAAAACACACGAGAATTCCGAGAGCAACTGCACCAAGCTGCTGCACGCTCGCGCATGCGCAGAAGAAAAAGAAAAATGTTCATTCTTGGTGGTTGATGAACATTATTTATTATACAGTATTTCAATGGTGCAGAATTAACCTCTGTAATAAAATAAAATCTGTAAAGACTTGTAACAAAAGAATAGATCTCAGACTATTTAAATAAATAATTAAATATTGTTCTAAATATGAACTATTCTGTTCCAGCTTCAACACTATATCTCTTAAATGTAATAAAATAACGGAAGAGTCTCACAAAGACAAGACAATTTTTTTTGCAATGTCCGTCAGGAAATGCCTTTTTAAGCAAAGTATACTGGTGCAATCCATGGGCCTTTAACTGTTGTGATATTTCAATGTATGAAGAGCCATTGCACCTTCTGCTGCAATTACATCATCCTCTGTCTTTCCTGGTCTGACAAAAAACTGTCAACTTTGCAGATGAACTCTCATCTCGCACTGCTTTTTTTATGTTTGTGGGCTTTCAGGTCCCCAGCACCTTTATTGGATACTGAGACATATGTACGGGCTTCGCACACGGTGCACTCTGCCTCCCACTTGTCCCGACCGGGACGGTATGTGGGAAATTTTCTCTGCAGTTCATCGGTGAAGCTGCTTCAGCATTTTCCCTGCTAAACTGCTCCGCTCTCTGCTGTCTGCACGGCTCCCTGTCTGTGTGTCTGCGCGGCCCAGACCTGCTCACAAGGCAGCCTCCTGGTAATTAGGTTGTGCAAAATAGTAGTACCCTAGTAGTGTGTGCAAAACGCCAGTCAATTTACGAACACGTGTAATGGTCCTATGAAAAACCGGACATTTTCGTGAATTTATGAAACCCGCCAGGACGCCCCGGACAGGACGTAAAAAGTGGACATGTCCACGCAAAAGAGGATGCTTGGTCACCCTATTATTAGCATTATCATAAATCAAAAACGCATGTCATCACGTGCGTAAGCATTTATGTATGAACTCCTCTGTGCACTGAATAGTGCTGCACACATATGATAACCACTAAATATATTCAAGTATAGAAAAAGATGTAAACGTAGGTGTTTAAATTTGAGACACTGAACCAGTTTCAAGATTTTATTTTCCTCAACCTTAAGGCTCATTCATGACAATTTATGCAGAAACTCAAATGTTTTGGTCAAATTAAGCAAAGGAAAACGGTTTAAACCCACTGCCAACCTATGTCTCAACACCAAGGTAGTATGGATTTATGGGCGTGGAAACAGTGTGCAAACTTGTGGGACTGCGCATGCGCAGATCCGATAGTTAGCAAAACTCGAGTAGCATTTTTCGATTGAACACCGGCCGGCTCTCCCGTCCATCATCCTATCCAAAGTCTGCTCCCTGGATAATAAACTGGACTACATCCTACTCCAGCAGGCTACACAGCGTGAAGTTAGAGACTGCTGTGTCTTTGTTTTCACGGAGACATGGCTCAGCGACAGAGTACCGGTTTTCTGTCGATTTTTTTTTTGCTGCCTTGTCGAAAAATGCTATCGTAGCACAAATCGCTAGCAGAGCCTATCAATTTACGCTACTGCATCACTAAACTACACTGTGGACTCCAAATGTTATTAGAAGAGCGGTTTGTGTTTATTAGCATTATCATAAATTTTATCAAAAACGCATATCACGTGCGTAAGCATTTATGCATGAACTATTCAGTGCTTGCACACATGATAATCACAAGATATTCAAGTATACAAAAAGATGTAAACGTAGGTGTTTAAATTTGAGACACTGAACCAGTTTCAAGTTACAAATTTTTATTTTCCTCAACCTTAAGACTCATTCATGACAATTTATGCAGAAACTCAAATGTTTTGGTCAAATTAAGCAAGGGAAAACGGTTTAAACCCACTGCCAACCTAAGTGTCAACACCAAGGTAGTATGGATTTATGGGCGTGGAAACAGCGTGCAAACTTGTAGGACTGCGCATGCGCAGATCCGGTAGTTAGCAAAACTCGATGGGTAACATTTTTCGATTGAACACCGGACGCCGCTATTCAGCTAGACGAGCTAGCCTCGTTTCGCTCCGACAGAAATGCAGCTGTGTGCGGTAAGACTTGCGGGGGCGGCTTGTGTTTTTACATCAACATGAAATGGTGCAAAAACTCTGTGCTAGGTTCTAGTTATTGCTCATCGCTGGTGGAGTTTATGACTGTTCGATGCAGATCTTTTTATTTACCACAGGAATTCATGACTGTTTTCATTATCGGAGTGTACATTCCACCTAGCGCTAATGCTAAGGAAGCGCTATGGGCACTGTATACAAACATCAGGTGCATGAGAACTAAAAGCATATTCTTGTTGTTCATACTGTTTTGTTCACCGTTTTTCTTTTTATATAATGTCACTTTAATCAACTAAACAAGCAACAACAACAAGCTGTTTGTTGGGCTGGGAGGGTCCTCTTAATGTCATGTGCAGAGTTTGAGGCTTTGCGGATTCTGTTAACAACAGACAATAAATAAAGCAAATGCTCATCAAGAAAAATGCATAAAGTGTTTTGTCATCAAAATGAGATCCATTGCATTCAGAAAAAGAAAGTGAACCTTTGGTATACAAACCAAAACCTTTAGATAATCCTGTAATATTTTATCAAGCAAAATCCAAACACACCTTTGTTCAAGAGAGTGATCTCCACCTCTTGAAGTCTTTCTGACACATGAAGACAAACAGATTTAAGACTGACTAAGCAAAAATATAAATGCGTTCTGAGAACACCCCCCCAATGACAGACTTAAAACATTGTCACAAACTTAAAAGTAGTATTCAGTGAAGGAAAATAAAGGGAAGAGAAAAACTGTTTTCTAGCAGGAGTGAAGTCTCCCCAAGGACTAATGCAGAGCTCTTGGACTTCTCCCTCTTCCCCTTTCCCAGAGTCTGCTCTGAGGTGATAAGAGGAACAGTGGAGAGGAACACAGCCCTCCTCTCGATTTCTCTCTCTCGTGTATGGGTCGACGGACGACTACAGGAACGAACACAGGATGTTTAAAGCCGAATCCTTTTTTTCGCTTCTTAACCCCTCTCACATTGTGAAATGTTGCACATTAAGAAATCAACTTGCACTTATATGGTCTATAGTTAAACTGGGCTATACATTTACAACTGAATCCAATGCTAGCAGTAAGCTACCTCAGGTTAACCTAGCTGGCATGCTAACAGTATAGCGGTTAACATTAGAAAGCACGCACACATGTAAGACAATGCTCTTGACACCGCATAGCGATACAATATATTTCATGTAGTAAAATAAAAGTTACTTAAGATCCCACTCACCTCATAACTCAGTGGTTCTCAAAGTGTGGGGGGCGCCCCAATAGTGGGGAATACAGACATGACAGGTGGGGCGCAATGAACGGGAGGAAATTAGTGGAAAATAATAGGAAAGTACCTATTCTAATTCATGCTTTTCTTTATTGATAATGAAGAGCGTACGCTCAAAATAATCACACACAAATAAATGGATCATTAATACAAGTAAATTGAATTGAAACATTATGCGCGACCCACTGGGCAGCGCTGCGCGACTCTGACAGAAATAAACCGCACAGACCATCAAAGTACATTTTCCCCACTGGGATGTGCGCGTACAAACCAGGCATGGTAAGGTGGAAAAAATATTGAACAATCCTGACATTTTAAATAAATTGAGTCGCGCAGGTTTGTGATTCGAGCGGCACTGCGCGATCCACCGGGCTGCGCAAATAAACCAGCAGTAAGAGTTTGCTTACATGTGACGAAACCAACAACGAGGAGATTGTAAAGAAAAAAGGTGCATCGTCTGTGGTGTGGAATTGGTTTGGGAATAAGAACAGTGATACGAATGAGACGAACGTGATTTGGAAGGTGCACTGTTTTAACAAGTGGTGGAAACACGTCAAACCTTTTCTATCATCTGAAATCCAAGCTTCCAACCGAACATGGCCAAAGTAAAAAAAAAATGTCACAAACCTCAGCAATTCAGTTTATATAAAATTACATTATGTAAATTTTTTATTTTTACAAAATGTAAAAATTACATTATTTCTTTGTGTTTGAATTTTTATTTATGCATTTTCAGATACAAATCGCTATATTGTGATGTATATCGTTATCGAGGTAGAAAATTGCTTCTACCGTGATAGAAGATTTTGGTTATATCGCCCACCCCTAATGAAGCCTATATTGAGCTTGGATTCATGGTGGAGATGGTGGGGGCAAAGAGAGACCCGTGTGTGTCTTGTGTCTTAAACCGCTGGCAGCAGACCGCATGAGACCCAACAAATTAGGAAGACACTTAGAGACAACACACTCCATTCACGTTAATAATCCACTCGACTTCTTTCAAAGAAAGCTGGCAGAATACAGACAGCAGGATAATCGCATGGTAACATCTGAATCAGTGGACAGCAAAGCACAAATGGCTTCATTCAAGGTTGCATACAGAATTGGCCAGTGCAAAAAAACTACAAATGATTGCTGAGCAGCTAATAAACATGGGGTCAATTATGCAAAGGTGAATGACAATGTAAGCCTTGTATAACAATTACATGTGTATTTTGAACTTGGTGTTGTTTGATCTTATTGATTTAGAAATTGATATTTCAATAAACAGTAAACTTGGCCAATTTCGTTATTTTGTTGACAAGTGTGGCTTGAAAATTCGCTCACCCCCTTAAGTGGGGAACGACAAAGTTTGAGAACCACTGTCCTAACTGAATGATTTAACAGGACCATCGCTCAGTTTTGGCTCAGTTTCAGCTGTGTTCGACCTCACCGGCGCCATCTTGGTAGGCTGCCGTCACGACTGCTCTGACCACCTTTTCTATGTTTTTGTTTTTTAAGTTAGTTTTCAGTGTTTTAAAATCGGCAAAATCACCACCATTGAGTACATGAGGTATGATAGAGACACTCTTTCTATTGGTATACAATGTATTCACGATTCGACGTTTTTACCTCCGGCTCCGAGCTGGCCGAGTGAGATCCTGAGGGAGAACAAAGGACGCGACGCGAAGCGGCGGCCCCGAGGGAAACGAGCCAGCGTCAGGAACAGGCTGAGAGGCCGTGCACACCGCACACCTCTGCCTAGCATCCTGCTCGCCAACGTCCAGTCACTGGAGAACAAACTCGATGACCTCAGCGCCAGGATAAAGTTCCAGAGAGACATTCGGGACTGCAATCTCCTCTGCTTCACCAAGACATGGCTGAACCCGGCGGTACCGGACCACGCCATACAAGCAGCCGAGTTCTTCTCGATTCACCTCATGGACAGGACGCGGGACTCGGAAGTCAAGGGGAGGCGGCGTGCGTTTGATGGTGAACAACAGCTGGTGCAACAGCGCGAGCGTTGTTCCTCTTACACGCTCCTGCACACCAAACCTGGAACTACTGTCCATCATGTGTCGTCCTTTTTATCTTCCACGGGAGTTCACATCGGTCATAATCAGCGCCGTTTACATTCCACCACAAGCGGACACAGACATTGCCTTATGCGAGCTGCATGAGGCGCTCACAGCACCAGACACAACACCGGGACGCTGCGCTCATTGTGGCCGGGGACTTTAATAGTGCCAACCTCAAACGCGCAGCGCCGAACTTTCATCATCACACCACCTGCCCCACCAGGGGTGAAAGAACACTAGATCATTGCTATACAACGGTCAAGGATGGCTACAAGGCACAATCTCGTCCAGCGTTTGGTAAAACCGACCACGCCGCCATCTTCCTCATGCCAAAATATAAACAAAGGCTGAAACAGGAAGTTCCGGTTCAGAGGGAGGTCGCGCGCTGGACGGACTCAATGACGCAGACAGGGACATGTTCAGAAACAGCTCCGATGATGACGTCAGCGTGTTTACAGAAGCGGTTGTGGGATTTGTTGGGAAGCTAGCGGATGATACGGTGGAGAAAAAGACTATCAGAACGTTTCCCAACCAGAAGCCCCGTGGGTGGATAAAACCATCCGCGACGCTCTGAGATCTCGCCTACAACACGGGACTTGCGTTGGGGGACATGGAACCGTACAAGGCTGCGTCATACAACGTCAGGAAGGCGGTGAAAGAGGCGAAGCAGCGCTACGGGAGAAAACAACTAGAGTCACAGCTTCAACAGAGTGACTCTAGGAGCCTGTGACAGGGATTAAGGACAATGTAAGAGCCATATCGCACTTATGAATTTGTTGTTGTGTTTATTTCATTTTATTTATTTCATTTATTCTACTTTGTTCTATTCATTAGTAATGCATTAAGCATTGAGTTTGTTACATAAGCGATAAGCTTTAAATTTCTAAGTTATGCATCCATTTTGACAATCGTAAGTTGGTCTGTGATGTCATTCTACTATTACATGCATTTGTGTGACTGTCATATAATAGAGAGTTCAGTTTAGATGCGGAAGGCCACGGAAACACAAGTTTTTGACCGTAAGCTGGGAATATAAGAAACAACAACTAGGTTGTCGTAAGCGTAAGCTCCCGTAAGTGGATATATACAGCAAGAGTGTTGTTATATACCTAAGCTAAGACTGTAATTTACAAGATACAGCAAACAGGTTGTTGTGAAAGTCAGAGATTTGCAAGATGCAGCAACTGGTGTCTGTAATCACAGTGGATTCACTCAAGACGACTGTATGAAGTGTTGATTCTTTGATGCTGACAAAATAAACTACAAGAGACAAAGAGATCGGACTTCTGTCATGTGAGTGAAACTTTGAGACAAAGCTACGCGTCAAAACTAGTGAAATAAAATGACCGCATCTACAGACAATTACGGACTATAAAGCACCAACATCCGGTATGATGAACGCGGATGCGACTCTGGAAGACGAGCTGAACACCTTCTATGCTCGCTTCGAGGCTGCAGCTAAAGACGCTAGCGGCGCTAATGCTAGCGGCGCTAACGGTTGCAGACAGGAAGACACTGCCAGCATCGGGAAGACACTGCTCATCATCACCGAGCACGACGTGAGATCCTTCAGGAGAGTGAACACCAGGAAAGCAGCAGGACCAGACCGCATCTCCGTTCGCATTCTCAGAGCCTGCGCAGACCAGCTAGCACCTATGTTCATTGAGATATTCAACATCTCTATCTGAATCGGTGATCCCCACATGCTTCAAGGAGTCCATCATTGTTCCTGTCCCAAAGAAACCACATCCTGCTTCTCTCAATGACTATCGCCCTGTAGCTCTCACCTCAGCAGTGATGAAGTGTTTTGAACGCCTGGTCAGAGACTTCATCATTTCCAGACACACTGGACCCACTACAGTTCGCTTACCGTCCAAATCGCTCTACTGACGATGCCATCTCTCATCTCCTCCACACATCACTTACTCACTTGGACTCTAGAAGGGGGAATTATGTTAAAATGCTCTTCATCGACTACAGCTCTGCATTCAATACCATAATTCCCTCCACACTCACCACCAAGCTGGAGCACCTGGGACTCGGCTCATCTATGTGTCAGTGGATCTCCAACATCCTAACTGGCAGACCACAGGCAGTAAGGATGGGTGGACATGTCTCAGCCTCCATAACTCTCAGAACTGGAGCCCCCCAGGGGTGTGTTCTGAGCCCCCTGCTGTACTCTTTGTACACACATGACTGTGTGGCCACTACCAGCTCCACGACCATCATTAAGTTTGCTGACGACACCGTCGTGGTGGGCCTGATCTCTGATAACAACGAGACGGCCTACCTGAAGGAGATTAGGATTCTGGAGAACTGGTGCCAGAGGAACAACCTTCTTCTAAACAAAGGAGTTGATGGTGGACTTCAGTACAAAGCAGGAGAGGAACTACCAGACCCCCATCATCAATGACAGCCCAGTGGAGAGAGTTCAAATACCTCAGTGTTCACATCACGCAGGACCTATCATGGTCCTGTCACATCAACACCGTGGTGAAAATGGCCCGACAGCATCTCTACCACCTCAGGCGCTTGAGAGACTTCCAACTGCCCTCCAAGGTGCTCAGGAACATTTACTCCTGCACCATAGAGATCATCCTGACGGGAAAACACTCTGGACTTTCTGGACATTCGTTTACACTAGTGACCACTGCACAACTATACTTCGTGGTCATCAAACCACTCAAATCACTATCACAAGTCACTTTAAATAAATCACAAAGCATATTCTCACTGCACAAGACACTTTAAACATGTGGATTGCACAACCCTGGACATTACCATACTTTTCCTACTCGTACACCTGCTCTTACTGTTCATATATTATTCATATATTTTCTATATTGTATATTGCTGTACAGTTTTTATCTTAACTTTAATTTTTATATTTTTATTGTATTCTTTCCTAGTTAAATTCACCCTCTATTTTCTTTTTCATATTTATTTCCTATTCCAATTCATAGTCTTTTATTTTAAGGTCACTGGCAGTTGTCTAAGCATTTCACTGCATATCGTACTTGCAGCGCTCTGGAGGAATTTTGGCCCACTCATCTTTGCAGAATTGTTGTAATTCAGCTTTATTTTAGGGTTTTCTAGCATTAACCGCCTTTTTAAGGTCATGCCACAACATCTCAATAGGATTCAGGTCAGGTCTTTGACTAGGCCACTCCAAAATCTTGATTTTGTTTTTCTTCAGCCATTCAGAGGTGGATTTGCTGGTGTGTTTTGGGTCATTGTCCTGCTGCAGCACCCAAGATCGTTTCAGCTTGAGTTGATGAACAGATGGCCGGACATTCTCCTTCAGGAATTTGGTAGACAGTAGAATTCATGGTACCACCTATCTCAGCAAGCCTTCCAGGTCCTGAAACAGCAAAACAACCCCAGACCATAACACTACCACCACCATATTTTACTGTTGGTATGATGTTCTTTTTCTGAAATGCTGTTACTTTTACGCCAGATGTAACGGGACACGCACCTTCCAAAAAGTTCAACTTTTGTCATGTCGGACCACAAGGTATTTTCCCAAAAGTCTTGGCAATCATTGAGATGTTTTTTAGCAAAATTGAGACGAGCCTTAATGTTCTTTTTGCTTAAAAGTGGTTTGCGCCTTGGAAATCTGCCATGCAGGCCATTTTTGCCCAGTCTCTTTCTTATGGTGGAGTCGTGAACACTGATCTTAATTCAGGCAAATGAGGCCTGCAGTTCTTTAGATGTTGTCCTGGGGTCTTTTGTGGTTTCTCGGATGAGTTGTCTCTGCGCTCTTGGGGTAATTTTGGTTGGTCGGCCACTCCTGGGAAGGTTCACCACTGTTCCATGTTTTTGCCATTTGTGGATAATGGCTCTCACTGTGGTTCGCTGGAGTCCCAAAGCTTTAGAAATGTCTTCATAATCTTTACCAGACTGATAGATCGCAATTACTTTTGTTCTCATTTGTTCCTGAATTTCTTTGGATCTTGGCATGATGTCTAGCTTTTGAGGTGCTTTTGGTCTACTTCTCTGTCAGGTAGCTCCTATTTAAGTAATTTCTTGATTGAAACAGGAGTGGCAGTAATCAGGCCTGGGGGTGACTACAGAAATTGAACTCAGGTGTGATAAACCACAGTTAAGTTATTTTTTAACAAGGGGGGCAATCACTTTTTCACACGGCCATGTAGATTTGCAGTTTTTTTTTCTCCCTTAATAACGTAAACCTTCATTTAAAAACTGCATTTTGTGTTCAATTATGTTATCTTTGACTAATAGTTAACGGTTTTGATGAGCAGAAACATTTAAGTGTGACAAACATGCAAAAGAATAAGAAGTCAGGAAGTGGGCAAATAATTTTTCACACCATTAAATTTAGTCATTGTACAGCCCTTTTGAATGTGCTTTGCAAATAAAAAGTAACATTGACAATTAGTTAGTAAACTAGTAACCAGTGTAAGGATCTAGCCAGTGACGAGCAGTAAGATTATCAATCACTGTCGCTGCTATCCAGTCAAAGATTTTGCTTATTTAAAGCTGAACATAAACTTTTTTTGTGGGACCAGGTAGTGTATATTTGTATATACTTAAAGGTGAGAAATATTATGGTCCTGTGAAATTACAAGATTATAGTATCTATTAGAGAAGATGTTTCGATTAACAATATGCAGTGAAAAGAAAACGTATTTGGATAAAACATGTACACTATTTAGGCTTCTTTTTTTTTTTCTTTCAGAAATACCCGTGTGCAGATTGTGGAAACGTTTTTGTCCAAAATCGTTCTCTCAAAACTCACCAGTGCATCCATACAGGAGAGAGGCCGTATCACTGTGAACAGTGTGGGAAGAGTTTTACCCAAAACAGTAGTCTCCAAATACACCAGCGTATTCACACAGGAGAGAGACCGTATCACTGTGAAAAGTGTGGGAAGAGTTTTACCCAAAACAGTACTCTCCAAACACACCAGCGCATTCACACAGGAGAGAAGCCGTATTGCTGTGCACAGTGTGGGAAGAGTTTTAGGCAAGAGAATGGGCTTCGGGCACACCAGCATATCCACACAGGAGAGAGACCGCATCACTGTGAAAAGTGTGGGAAGAGTTTTAACCAAAACAGTACTCTCCAAATACACCAGCGCATTCACACAGGAGAGAAGCCGTATTGCTGTGCACAGTGTGGGAAGAGTTTTAGGCAAGAGTATGACCTTCGGGCACACCAACGCATCCACACAGGAGAGAAGCCGTATCACTGTGGACAGTGTGGGAAAAATTTTGCTCGAATAAGTTCTCTCACAATACACCAACGCGTCCACACAGGAGAGAAGCCGTATCACTGTGAACAGTGTGGGAAGAATTTTACCCAAAACAGTCATCTCCAAATGCACCAGCGCATTCACAAAGGAGAGAGGCCATATCACTGTGAACAGTGTGGGAAGAGTTTTACACGTGCCGGTACTCTCTTAGTACACCAGCGCATCCACACAGGAGAGAAGCCGTATCACTGTCGACAGTGTGGGAAGAATTTTGCTCGAATAAGTTGTCTCACAATACACCAACGCGTCCACACAGGAGAGAAGCCGTATCACTGTGCACAGTGTGGGAAGAGTTATAGGCATAAGGATCGTCTTCGTGCACACCAACGCATCCACACATGAGAGAAGCCGTATTCCTGTGGACAGTGTGAGAAACGTTTTAGTGACTGCTCTGATATGAATTCATCAGATGTTGATGTCAATTAGTCAAGTTAAACATCGTGAAAGTTCTTATGGCAATAATGGGTCATGGTATGGATCATTTTGTTGCATGAGAAACTGTTTCTTCCTGTCCACATTTTAACAGAATTTATTTTTTTTTTTATTTCAAAATGTTTTTTTTTTAAATGCTCAAAAAATGCTTTTCTTGATTTCAAAATGCTAAAAAAATTAAGCAATTCATGATTTTGTATTTAACAAGTGCAAGTCTCTATGAACATCCCCAAACCACCTCAGTCTAACTTCTCTGATTTTATCTCCAAAACATCTAACATGCGTTGTCCCTCTGAGGGACTCATTCTTGATCCTATCTATCCTTGTCACTCTCAAAGAGAACCTCGACCACTCTAGACTTTTCTCCACCTGTTCCCCTGCTCTCGCTACAAAGCACAATGTCGTCTGCAAACATCATAGTCCATGGAGTCTCCTGTCTAACCTCATCTGTCATGCTGTCCATCACCAGAGCAAACAAGAATGGGCTCGGAGCTGATGCAGATCCACCTCCACCTTAAACTCTTCTGTCACACCTACAGCACATCTCACCACTGTCTTACAGCTCTCATACATGTCCTGTACCAATCTAAAATTATTCTCTTCCACTCTAGACTTCCTCATGCAATACCACAGCTCCTCTCTCGGCACCCTGTCGTACGCTTTCACTCTAAATAATGATTCTGTGGCCTTGTAAATTTCACAGTAATAAAGAGGTTATGTTACCTTAATAAAATCTTTAAAAATCACATACATGATTGTTTTGAGTTAGACAAATCAAAATAAATGACAAAAAAAACAATTGTTCTCTTTATCTTAAATTTACACTATAATGTAAGTTTATTTCACAAATAGAAATTAGCATTTGACTAACTGAATTATATTTTTAACATGCACTTAACAAAAACTTAAATAATTGAGTAAATTGTCCTGTGCAAGTGCTCATGGGAAGTCTGGTGTAACATCAGAGACAAGAAGCCTGTGAGGATATGAGAATGGAAATGAAGCTCCTGGAACATTCTGGAATATTCCTTACAAATGCTGGTCAGTAAACAGCTAACACAAGTTACTGAAGTAATGACTATCTGTCTGTATCCACAACTTTATAGTGTCAGTTACTGAATCCTGTCACAGCCGAGCTCCATAGATAACGATAGCTAGCAACATTAGTAAAATGACTGTTGCTGAAATAAATGTACAGCAAGTAATGTACTAAAGCTATGAAATATGAAGATTTAGTAAAAGTACAACATATCTCTCAGAAATATAATTGGGAGAAAGTAATATGAAATTAAAATATTGAAGTGAAATATGTTGTAATATGTAAGTAAAAAAACTAAAACTGATTTTTTAATTAATTTTTTGTGAAATTTTATATATTTAATATATTTCACAGCACCAACCCCACTAAAGAAGAGAAGTTGAATGGAGATAAAACAGGAGGTAAATGTCAACTTTTTAAATGTTTCAGAAGTATTAAATGTGTAACCATTGAATCCAAGATTGAAATTGAAACAAGGCTTGAAATGTTTCACTTTACCTAGATTGAATCCAGAATATATTGAATCCACTAGAATGTACTAGATTTTCCAGTAACTAAAGTTAAAAAAAAGATATAGTTGATAGTACTCCATCTACAGCAAGCGGTGCTGGACTAAGGCCAGGAAGATCATGAAGGACCTCAGTCACCCCAGTAATGGACTGTTCTCTTTGTTGCGGTCTGGGAAGAGATTCCGCTCCCTAAAGGCCAACACAGAGAGACTGAGGAGGAGCTTCTTCCCGCAGGCGATAAGGTCTCTTAATCACACCTCCACACAGGACTAATAACATCTTTTAAGCTCACAACACTGACTGGACAATCATGGACACATTCATACACACTTGCACTAAATACTCATACATCTGGACAATTGCACATGTCACCTTTCATGCATATTTGCACAACCACGGACACTTTAATACCATATTTCTATATTTTTGCAATATTTTATTATGCCCTTATGCACAGTTAATTTTACAAATTTTACTAGTTAAAATTATTTCTTAGTATTTCCTTTTTATTGATTATTTATTTTACGTACAAGATTTTATTTTCTTATTTTCTTTCTTTTTAAGGTCACTGGCGGTCGTATAAAAAGCATTTCACTGCATATTATACTGTGTATGATTGTGTATGTGACTAATAAAATTTGAATTTGAATTTGATTTAGTAATGCGTAAAAAAAGTTCGGTATAATTTTTATACAAGGGACAAAGACATGTCCAAGGGACATTCAAGTCAAAGCGCGACTTTTGATTGTGCAGAATAATAGAACACACTTATTAGAGTAAAAGCTCCCTGTATTTCTCTATATATGAGGTTGTGCATTGTCCTGCAAGAGCAAAACGCCTTTGGTGATCAAACAGTCCGTTTTTGTAAAAGTATTCCACTGGAATGTTCACCGGAATTTCACCAGCAATGGGCTCTGTAAAATTAAATCAGTTTTAGCTCTTTGTTTCAGAGAATTTTCATCACAAGTCCCACTTTGACTTGAACACCACTCATAGATCAGTGTGATGATGTATATAGTAACAGTCACACTTGTACTTACTTATACTATAATTTCTTTTTAGGTGCCAGCTTATGGGATGGCGGTGTAAGCTCTGCACATGTCGCATCATCAAAAGCAATTTCGATCATTACGGAGTGAAGCATGGTACTGTTGTGTTAATCAATGATATTCAATGTCCTGTCTTCATTTAGACCGTCATTGCTTCTTTAAGACCTGAGAATGTCTGCACACACATTTGTATGGATCCCACAGTTTTCAGGAAACTGAAGTGTGAAGGTGTGCAATCTTTCAGATGTAAAATGTGACTGTGATTCTATTCTAATACAAAAGTCTACTTTCCACATATTAACTGTATAATACTTGTGACAGAAGTATTGTTTGTCAGATTGTTTACTAATGAGATCAATTCAGCTCATTGTTTATGATCTTGTTACATGTCATTTGCAAAGTAAACCAGGTTGAATTTAGTCATGTCTTGTCAAATTTGGCAAATAAATGTTTAATTAAAATGGTAATGTGTGTATGTTTTGTTTCTTTGTTTATAAATTGGTGTCATTAGATATATTGACCTAAATAAAAAAATTAAAAAAACCTTGATGAAAGCTAAATGTACTGTATTAAAAGTGTTTTAATTCTGTGATAGACCAGTATGAATTAAATTCATTTAAAATATTTAGTAAATGTAATGTAGCACATTTGTTTGTTAAATAATAGTCTAATTTTCAGTTTTTTTATACCTTCCATTTCAATCATATCTACTCAATTATTTTACTCATTTTCACTTAGGGTAAGCTTGCATTAACTTCTGGTTTTCATTACATTTATTCAATTTTGTACTAAAAAATGTTATTCAGGTCTACTTAATTTTTTTACTGGTACTCAATTCATGAAGTATTTTACATGATTTAGCAATTTTTAGATTTATATTAATATTTTTAAGTGTAAAAATGGTTCACCAAAAAATTTAGTGAAATTTTAGTGCTTTACTTCTGACACCATGTTTTGTGAGGTTATTAAGTAACAGACACGAGCACACCGATCAAAATGTCCATCCTTGTTCGTCTTTATCATATTGTCCATTTTTAATCCCCTCCCCATTCCAACATCACATGGCAGTGTATCAGGCCTGTTAGTTGGCAGTTAAATCACATATGACATGTGGGAATAGTTTTACTTGTCAGAGTCATCTCCGGTGACATCAGCGCACTCACACAGGAGAGGAGCCGTATCAGTGCTCACAGTGTGGGAATGGGTTTAGTGAACGGCGCACTTTGAACAACCACAGGAAAAGTCATACACTGGATATGAAGGATAGAAGCTGTAACTCTGCAGACAGTGCGGACTAAGCTAACATTATCCAAGAATCATTAGGGGACACAAGTGCCATCAGCTCTTGACATGTGAATTAGTTATAATGAGAGAAATACTTTTAAATTAGTATTGATAAAGAGAGGTGTCTGGAAATAGATTTTAGGCCCACTGCTTTTTTCCCTTTACATGCTTCCTCTGGGCAACATAATCCGTAAGCATGATATTAGTTTTCATTGTTATGCTGATGACACAGCTATACGTCTCAACAAAACCTGATGAGAAAAACCATCTTACTAAAGTTGAGCAATATGTGCAGGACATAAGAAATTGGATGCTAATTAACTTCCTTCTGCTTAATCCGGATAAGACAGAAGTTCTAGTCATAGGACCGCATACAGCTAGAAGTAGAATCTTAGATCACACCGTAATTTTAAATGGCCTTTCTGTTCCATCAAATGCAACAGTAAAAGACCTCGGCGTGATTATAGATTCCAGCCTTTAATTTGAAGCTCATGTAGATATCACCAGGATAGCATTCTTTCACCTCAGAAATATTGCCAAGATAAGAAATATATTGTCGCTAAACGATGCAGAAAAACTAGTTCATGCTTTTATCACTTCTAGGTTGGACTATTGTAATGCCTTACTGTCTGGTTGTTCTGTTAGGTGCATAAACAAGCTTCAGCTAGTCCAGAATGCAGCAGCAAGAGTCCTCACTAGAACCAGAAGATATGAGCACATCACCCCTATCCTATCTTCACTACATTGGCTCCCTGTGAAATTTCGCATTGATTTTAAAATACTACTCTTGACATATAAAGCATTAAATGGTCTCGCCCCGCAGTATCTGAGCGAACTGCTAGTGTCTTCCGATCTGCCACGCCTACTTTGGTCAAAGGATGCAGGCTGCTTGTCAGTACCACGTGTTATGAAAACTACAGCTGGGGGCAGAGCTTTTTCTTATAAATTGCCCCAGAATTATGGAATAGTCTTCCAAATAGTGTTCGGGACTCAGACACAGTCTCAGTGTTTAAGTCTAGGCTAAAAACCTATTTATTTAGCCAAGCATTTTTATAAATAGATTTGCCATAAGGTAAAGGAGCAGATCTGGGGAACTCATGGACGTGGAGTATTATGGTGAACTGGTATGTTTAGATGCTGTCTTCCTCACTCTCATTTGATCACTCAGGTTTGTTGACGGTGACGTGATTGTTTGCTTTACATCTCAGTTCCCCCTCATGTTTGTGTTTCCTTCTGGCTCTCCCTTTTAGTTATGCTGTCATAGTTAGTCCTGCCGGAGTCCCTGCTTGCACTCTACAGTAAATATACATTCACATTATACATTGTGACTGTGACCATACCTAATTGCCATCTCTCCTCCTCTTCTCTTTCTCCCCCTCTTTCTCTTTCCTCTCTCCCCCTGTCTCCTCCTTTTATTTAGCAAAATTGAGATTAATAGTTACATTTTATTGTTGAGGGGCAAAGACAGGGCTCCATACGCCCATACACAGAAAAAAGGGCACTTGAGGCATCCTGGAGGAAAGGGGCGGGTGCAAAGCAATAAAGTGCTTAGGGCTTTGTATGTTTTTGGCTGTTTGTGTCCAGCATTGAATAATTATTTCATCCATTATTTGATCACGGCTGGGAATAAGAGCTGGAATGTGATTGTGAATTTATATATATATATATACATATATATATATATATATATATATATATATATATATATATATATATATATATTATGGAACGATATCGCGGACAATATTCAAATGCAATTGCAAATTGCATTTGCAATTGCGTTTCCCATATGTGGACGCACAAACTGTAGAGGTTATGTTGGGGGGGGAGGGGGGGGCAATCCGTGGCAGGGAGGCTTTTTAGCGCATAACACCGGTACGTAGCGTTTCTGAAAGATTTAGCTCCAGCAGGCTGTAACAGGAGAAGATCTAAAAATATTTTTACTTGTAAAAACTTCTCTGTGCACTCCGGAGCAAGAAAATATGCGATTTGTCATTTTTGTGTGTTTATTTCTTGATAAACAAATGAGATAATCTCGGTTCACCTCCAGTGCTCAAATATCCCCTTCTTGGTCGGCGACTGCTAGTGACGTCACTCCCCATACAATCCCGCCCCACAGTATAGACCCGCCCCTGACGCTGATTGACAGGTTTCTGTGTAACGTGTTGGAAAAGCAATTGCAAATGGATTAGCGATTGCGTTTGAATTTTGGCCGGCTTCACTAGCGGCGCAGAGAAAAAGCAAATGTGGTAATTGATTTTGATATTTAAATATGACAGGATCATGACGTGTAAGACCTGGGAAATACAACTGCAAATGGACTTTGTTTTTTCATTAGAAATTTGGCAGTCAGTGTGCGCTCGCAAAGGCGAATCAGCAAACGGTAATGCATAGTTTGCAATTGCATTTGAATTATGGCACAGTTTGTGCGTCCACATCTGGGAAACGCAATTGCAAATGCAATTTGCAATTGCATTTGAATATTGTCCGCGATATCGCTCCATATATATATATATATATATATATATATATATATATAGAGAGAGAGAGAGAGAGGTTGTTTTGCTGGCGAAAAACATTTTAGGCAGAGACGTCTACTCGGCCTTGTTAATTGTTTTTAAAAACCCCAATTCTACGAATTCCCCCATCAGCGAAATCATAAATGAAACGTGAGAAGAGGCATTACAGTGGGGGTTCTGTGGGTCTCCAAACTCAGAAGGCTACGTGTCAGCTGATAACTGCTCCTTTGATCTGTTGTTCACAGCGGGGCGCCGACTGCTGATGAGTAGCCTGTACAAGCCAAGCTGTTCCCCAAAAAATAATGTGAATGTCTGCAACAATCACTAACCATTATAATGTTTTTTTTTTTGTAATTAAACATGAATATATAAATTATATTTTCTTTACACATAATATTTTCATTATATATACACGGGCATCGCTAGGCCATTTTTAGGGGGGCTTTAGCCCATCGTCCCCTTTATATTTATTTAAAGTATTTTTCATATTTTTTATGTCTGCCAGTTTCCAACAAAAAGCAGCAGTATTGTCAAAGAATTAACAGATAAATATTTAATATTATTGGCACCCAAACAGTTTATTCCATTGTCCAGCCTCATAGGTGTGTTGTTTATATTGCTAATCAATGTATGTTTAAAGTTATATGCTGTTTTCTGGTTACATTTTTCTGATTGTACCTGTACATAGAAAAAAGTTTATACGGTAAATACACATATATTCATATGATTAATTAAATTATTAAATCATCGTGTTCACCCATGCACTGAAAAAAAGGTCTTGTAAGATTTACTTGATAAAATCCTCTTAACATCTATTTGCACACATAGATTTTAAGTAAATTTTATTGCTCCAATATTAAGTAAAACTCACCCGTAATTGTCAGGTAAAATCTACTTAATAATTAAATTAACAATCAAAGAAATCAAGTAAAAGTTACATAATTATATTTAATGCACAAATTAGATTTATTTAAAATAATCAAGTAAAGATGGATTGGCACGCTGTCCAGGGTGTACCCTGCCTCATGCCCAGAGTTTCCTGGGATAGGCTCCAGGTCCCCGCGACCCTAAATACAGGATAAAGAGGTATAGAAGATGAATGAATGAATGAATGAATAATCAAGTAAAGGTAATTCATTCCCAGATAGCACACACACGTCGCAGAGATAATGCTCCCTAATGCATGTTACAATGACCAATTACACTCCAATTAAAAATGCTGGGTTGTTTTTTCTACCCAAACGCTGGGTTGCCGCTGTTGGGTCATTTTTCTGGGTTATTTTCAGAGAGTTGGGTAGTTTTTGTGTAACCCAGCTGCTGGGTTGAAGTTTGCTCGGCCCCTTCCCCAAAGTTCACCCATGGATTCAGTGGCTGTCACTCAGCTTCGTGTCTCTTGAGCTCCCACACCGCTGATGACGGTTCATCCTCCTTGGACATTTAAGGGGAAATGGCGTTAAATACAAGGTCTGTATACACATGTTCACTCACCTAATTCACATATGACTGAAAAATTATTACTATATGTAACATTTATTACTGTTACCGTGTTAAGGTTACACACAAACTTTCCGGCTGGTCTGAGGTACTGGATGATAATTTAGCTGAGAATAGCTGCTAGCCACCCCACCTGTGTATGAAAGAAACGGCTAAGATGTCTGAGCTTTTTAGCTTTCTCTGTGGAATGTTTGCAGGGATACGAAGATGGTGAAGTGATGAATGAATGCTAAACTGTTAACTGTATTGCTAGCATGACGGAAGCATTTAGTTAGTTTGCTAGCATTAGCAACCACTTTAGAACTTTATTAATCTCACTGCTTGAGACAATAAAATGCTGGGGTGGTACAAAACACTGACCCTCTCACAAATATACAGACCTGGTAACCCTCCCGTCAAATTTCTCCTGCGTTTCTCATGAGTTATAACAATATTTTACACCTTTCCCCCTTTGGCAAGTATGCAAATGTATCACCAGTAATAGCATGTAAGCTAACCAGGTAGCTCTCTTTAACCAAAGTTAAATTAACTATCAGTCAGCGCGCCAACTACAGGAAAAAGTACCACAGCGGTACAGATAACTACTAGATGGAAGTATTAATATTTTGGTGATTGTAATGTACCAGTATGACACCAGCTATGAAATTTTTTCGGTAATTAGCTTAAAATCAATGCAGACCACAATATCAACTAGTCTGACATAAAGAACTGTATCCTAAAAGCCATGCTTATTTTGCTGTTTTATGTTTGGTAGTAGCGGTCTCCATGTTTTTGTTTTAGTGTACCTATACCCTAACTTAATGGGCAGCTTTGTAATTGTTTAGTATCAATCCTATTTCACACTGAATTAATAGTCTTATTCAGTTTAATCTTTGCTATTCAACAAAATTTTAACTTTTTCATTTCTTTCTTTCTAAGGTTGGAACCAACATTGTGGCTGAAGTGTCGAGGCCGTACCCCTACATCCTGCCGTTGGGAGATAATGACCAGCGCTGCTCTCAGTAATGTTGCTATGAAATACCGAGGCCTACCTGAAAAGTCATAGACAGTATTTGTATGTTAAAATGAGACCAGGGCTGGATAGTTTTGGTCTGCAGGAAAGATATCTGAAGTCACAGAGAGATCCTGCTCTGTAGAAGCTGCCTCAGTCTATTTGTGCAATTACTCAATTCTGCCCTTGTCAGTAATAGTATAGGAACAGAGGTGTCAAGTAACGAAGTACAAATACTTCGTTACCTTACTTACGTACAATTTTTGGGTCTCTATACTTTACTGGAGTAATTATTTTTCCGCCGACGTTTTACTTCTACTCCTTACATTTTTAAGCAATTATCTGTACTTTCTACTCCTTACATTTTAAAAATAGCCTCGTTACTCTATTTATATGATCAGAACGCGCAAATACAAAGACCTGGGAAATACAACTGCAAATGCACTTTGTTTTTTCATTTGAAATTTGGCAGTCAGTGTGCGCTCGCAAAGGCGAATCAGCAAACGGTAATGCAAAGTTTGCAATTGCATTTGAATTATGGCACAGTTTGTGCGTCCACATCTGGGAAACGCAATTTGAATATTGTCCGCGATATCGCTCCATATATGTCCAGATATCGCTCCCCCGGACACATGATAAGAACGCGCACAACGCCCCCCCTCCCCCCAGTCGCATGATAAGAACACGCACAACGCACCCCCCCTCTGCTTCTCCCTACGACGTGCATAGATGACAAATCCAGGTGGCAGGTTTGGCTGTTTTTTCAGCAGCAGCAGGTGGTTTGGTGTCAGAGGTTCCATTTTAGGCGAGCAGCTGTTTCTTTTCACAGATGCCTTTCGTTTTTGCTGTGTGCGAATTCCCTGTTTGAATTCTGCTGCTGCTTTACCCTTTTGCAATGTGAGAAGTTCTTCCTTAAAATTTTGTCTTTGAGTGAACTTAATGATTTCGTTTTCTGCTCTTGTTAGGTCTTGCGCTTTTAGAGACTTGTGATTTTCTGTCTTTGGGTCATCTACTTGTGTTTTAACCCTTTCTGTTTTTTGTTTCAGCATGTCTCTGGTGCGAAGGATCCAGGCAGCGGATCTTTTTAACTTGTGCCAGTCAGAGTGATGATTAATCAGTTTACTCACTGCGTCTGTGTCTGTGCATTTTGTAATGCTCACAATATTCACTAAAGCTGAGAACTTAACTTCATCAGCATTTTCATCAACATTTTCTTTTATTGATGTGTCATGAATATTTTTAGGCCATTTGCACTCTGCTTCTTTGAGGAGGGAGGGACCTTGGATCCAGTTGACATTTTTCATGAACTTTTCACAGGATACCCCCCTGGAGGCAGAATCAGCAGGATTTTGTGAGGTATTAACGTACCTCCATTGCTGTAACTTGGTTGACTCTCTTATAGTGGCGATTCTGTTGGCCACGAAGGTTTTAAAACGAAGTGTTTCGTTATCAATGTATCTCAAAACAGTTGTACTGTCAGTCCAGAACATAGAGTCCAGCAATTTCAATTCTAGCTGTTCTTTCAGCATTTTGTCATTTTTTACAGCGACCACCCCCCCTCCGTTCGCATGATAAGAACGCCCCCCCCGTCGCAAAGCGAGACCTTAATGCTTTTGTTGCCCCTCACGGTACTTTTACTTTCATACTTTTAGTTTTGAAACCAGTACTTTTACACTTTTAAGTAAAAAGCATCATGAATTGCATTTTATATGAATGTTACATATGAGACACGCACACAAACACATATTTATATAATATATGCACATACAAGCACATACACATTGTTAATTCATGCCTTCTGATGATGTTGACTCATTTTTATGTTTTAAATAAGACATGTGTTGGCGTATTCACGAATCAGGACATTCGCATAGTTAACACTATCAGATAGCCTACTATCAGGAAATTTAATTAATTTCAAGACCATTTAAACTGCGGCATGGCCATGTCTTTCATTAATTTGTACCTGTTAAGACATTACAAAAACTATATAAGAAACATTTAAAGCACGAATTTGGGCATCTCATTTCATCATTATGAAAATAACATGAAGCACATATACACACATTCATTATGAAATATCTGTTGTAAAACAAAATAAAATTCATGTTTGCTACAGCATTCGGTTAACGGTTAACCTTATACACAATTCATTTGTACTTGGTCCGGCTTTTAGATAAAGTCCTTCTATAGATGCGGTCATATTATTTCACCAGTTTTGATGCGTAGCTAATGTCTCAAAGTTTCACTCACATGACAGAAGTCCGATTTCTTTGTCTTTTGTCGTTTATTTGTCAGCATCAAAGAATCAACACTTCATACAGTCGTCTTGAGTAAATCCACTGTGATTACAGACACCAGTTGCTGCATCTTGCATATCTCTGACTTTTACAACAACCTATTTGCTGTATCTTGTAGATTACAATCTTGGCTTGGGTATATAACAACACTCTTGTTGTTTCTTACATTCCCAGCTTACGTTAGCTTACGGTTACAACAACCTAGTTGCTGTATTTTACATTTCTAGCTTACCGGGAGCTCTCATTAGCTGACGGTCAAAAGCTTGTGTTTCTGTAGCCTTCCAAATTTATACTGAGCTTTCTAGCATATCACAGTCACACAAATGCACGTAACAGTAGAATGACATCACAGACCAGCCTACGATTATCAACTTATGATGCATGACTAAGAAATATAAAGCTTATGGCTTATGTAACAAACTTAATGCTTAATGCTTTACTAATGAATAGAACAAGGTAGAATAAATGAAATAACAGCAACTAAAATAAAATAAAATAAACACAACAACAAATTCATAACAAGTGCGATATGGCACTTACATTCCAGCCCCTAATTGACAGGCATGGAGACTGACAATTACAATTTTGTGTTTTTTTTTTTTTTTTGATAAAGCTATGAAATCAAACATTTTTACCCTTTTAAACGTTTTAAATCGTTAAAGTATGTAATATTTATCTCAGATGTTTACATTTGCATATCAAATTTCATAACATATTACCACACATTTAACAGTCCATTTCACATGTGAGACACAGCTTGTCGATGGGTCTTTCCAGAGTGTTGGTCTTAGTTTTAACTAACACAAGTTTCACCAGTCCCCCTTTGTCGGGGAACACTTTCGTGATTCTTCCCATGACCCATGAATTTCTTGGAGATGACTCATCAGTTATTGAAACTATGTCTCCAATCGAAAGATTTTTTTTGTTTTGAAACCACTTTTGCCGCCCCTGGAGCAAGGGCAAGTATTCACGTACCCATCGCTTCCAGAGCAGGTCTGATCGATGCTGGATCTGCTTCTCCCTACGACGTGCATAGATGACAAATCCAGGTGGCAGGTTTGGCTGTTTTTTCAGCAGCAGCAGGTGGTTTGGTGTCAGAGGTTCCATTTTAGGCGAGCAGCTGTTTCTTTTCACAGATGCCTTTCGTTTTTGCTGTGTGCGAATTCCCTGTTTGAATTCTGCTGCTGCTTTACCCTTATGCAATGTGAGAAGTTCTTCCTTAAAATTTTGTCTTTGAGTGAACTTAATGATTTCGTTTTCTGCTCTTGTTAGGTCTTGCGCTTTTAGAGACTTGTGATTTTCTGTCTTTGGGTCATCTACTTGTGTTTTAACCCTTTCTGTTTTTTGTTTCAGCATGTCTCTGGTGCAAAGGATCCAGGCAGCGGATCTTTTTAACTTGTGCCAGTCAGAGTGATGATTAATCAGTTTACTCACTGCGTCTGTGTCTGTGCATTTTGTAATGCTCACAATATTCACTAAAGCTGAGAACTTAACTTCATCAGCATTTTCATCAACATTTTCTTTTATTGATGTGTCATGAATATTTTTAGGCCATTTGCACTCTGCTTCTTTGAGGAGGGAGGGACCTTGGATCCAGTTGACATTTTTGATGAACTTTTCACAGGATACCCCCCTGGAGGCAGAATCAGCAGGATTTTGTGAGGTATTAACGTACCTCCATTGCTGTAACTTGGTTGACTCTCTTATAGTGGCGATTCTGTTGGCCACGAAGGTTTTAAAACGAAGTGTTTCGTTATCAATGTATCTCAAAACAGTTGTACTGTCAGTCCAGAACATAGAGTCCAGCAATTTCAATTCTAGCTGTTCTTTCAGCATTTTGTCATTTTTTACAGCGACCACTGCCGCAGTCAGTTCCATTCGTGGAATGGTGGTTTGTTTCAGGTGTGCTACACGGGAATTCCCCATCATGAATGCACAATGTGTAAGTCCATTAGCGTTTACTAACCTGAGGTATGAGACAGCTCCGTATCCCATTTCACTTGCATCCGAGAAGTGATGGAGTTGTGCTGTAGTTGTAACTCCGAAGTCGGCTGGTTTTATGGACCTTGCTATGCTGAACTCGGACATTCTGTGCAGCTCTTGCAGCCAGGTTTTCCATGCCGTTGGAAACTGCTCGGGAATGGCATCATCCCAGGCAAGTTTTTCTTTACATAACTGTTGCATTGGGATTGTAGCTGGCAGTATGGCAGGTGGGAGAAAGCCTAACGGGTCGTATGTTGAGCTAGTGATTGATAGAATTCCTCTTCTTGTCACAGGTCGTTCCTTTAAACTAATCTTAAACGTGAACATGTCTGAGTTAATGCACCACAGCACCCCCAGAGCTCTCTCAATGGGCAGTGCATCTTTACTCAAGTCTAAGTCTCTCATGTCTTTGATCCTTTCACTCTCGGGAATGACAGTCAGTAGGGCACGGCTATTGCTTGCCCATTTAGTGAGGTTAGACCTTCCCCTTGTACAGAGACTTGTGAGATCATTGTATAGGGCGCCTGCTTGATCATGACTCGAAACAGATTTCAGGCAGTCGTCTACATAAAAGTTTTTAAGCACTGTATTAACTGCCACAGCAGATGCATTGCTGCGGTTTTCTTCTGCTGTCTTTCTGAGGGCGAAGTTAGCACCACTAGGCAACAATTTTGCACCGAACAGATGAACTACCATTTTATTTTCAACTAAGTCTTGGTTCACATCTCCATTCAGCCACCATAGGAAGCGCAGCAGATCTGTGTCCTTCTCGGGGACTTTCACGTGATAATACATGGCTTCTACTGTGCCCTTTTTCTTGGACTTTATTTTAGCAGGTACTATGGGGAGGATGCTATTACCTCCAGCCCCAGTGAGCGCATTTGATTCGTGACTCTCTGCCGGTGGTGTATTTTTTGTGTCACTTTCGGTTTCGTTCTCGTCAGCGCGTGTAACTGGCTGCGCCGTGTCTTGCACTGCGCTGTGTAACATGCGCGGATGTGGCTTTGAACACAATGAACATACAATTTTTCTGGTACAGTCTTTCCACAAATGACCCTTTCTTAAACATCCGAAACAGAATCCGTTTCTTTTTAAGAATTCTACTTTGTCTTTGTGTGTCTTATCATTAAATTGGAAGCAATCGTCTAAGATATGCTCCCCTTTGCAATGTATGCACGGTTTAGTGAAAGCGCTGACAGGTAATGTACTGGCACTCTTTGTTGTAATCAAGTCTTTGTGAATTTTACCAACCTGTCTGTCCTCGGTTGCGACGCTGACCCTGGGTTTTCCTTGGCCCGTTTGTTTGGGTCTTTGAAGGGATGTGTGACAGGGTTTTCCGTCGCTGATTGCGGCGTCCAGGTCCGTAGTGTGCGCGCTGCTCAGGTGCGCGTTGCTCGATTCAGTGACCGCGCTCTCGTTCGCAGGCTCCGCTCGGCTGTTGCATGTTGAGTTGGAAAGTTGAAAGTGGGCGCTGCTCGGGCGCGCGCTGCTCGATTCAGTGATTGCGCTCTCGTTCGCAGGCTCTGCTCAGCTGTTGCAGGTTGAGTTGGAAAGTTGAAAGTGCGCGATGCTCGGGCGCGCGCTGCTCGATTCAATGATTGCGCTCTCGTTCGCAGGCTCCGCTCGGCTGTTGCAGGTTGAGTTGTAAAGTTGAAAGTGCGCGCTGCCCGGGCGCGCGCAGCTCGGGCGCGCGGCTGCTCGATTCAATGAGTGCGCTCTTGCTCTTGGGCGATCGGCTGTCGTATTTGCAATCTTGACGTTGAAGCACTCTTAATTTGGCATCATGCATAGCAAGCGCCGTTTTGGTTTCCAGTCTGGGAGCTCATGCGCTACTTGGTTCGTTGACTGTGCTTTCTTTTACCGGCTTTCGGCGGCTGTCGTATTCAGGTTTGTGGCCCGTCCAAGGCGGGCTGCTCGAGCGTGTGCAGCTCGGCTCGATGACTCTTTGATGCAAGCTGTCGTTTTTTACAACCCTGATAAACCTGTAATTCAGCGTCGACAATTGCGAGCGCAGTTTCTAATTCCAACCTTTCTTTATCAGCCTTTAGTTGCTCTGCCTCAGCCTTTAATTGTGATTCCTTCTGTTCTAACGCCCGCCGTTCTGCTAAGGCTGCTACTTTAATCAACAAGGCTGTTCTGTTGGCTTCCGCTTTCTTTATTCGGGCTGAGGTTGATGTAGAAGTTACAGACCTTTTGGATGCTGCCGTTATCAGTGACACGCTGACGCCCGGCGAGACATCTTCGCGTGTTCGCGACGTCACAGAGTGGCTCTTAGTGTCCTTGGTGTCCGCTAACCAGGGACCCACCTTAGCCATGAATTCTGTGCGGCCTTGAGCCTCAGGTGCGCCGCAGGCGACCTGATCGCATTTGTGTTCGTCTTTATGAGTGTACACAAGCACATCAACGTTACTTGTCATGAAGTCCTCTCTCAGCTTCCCGTATTCGGGTCTGTACTCAGTTTCAACGAGGTCTAACTTACGTGCATAGTTCATAGGTGTCTTTAATGCAGTAGACATTGCATTCAGTCGAATTCGCTTGCCTTTTCTTGCATCCAGCGCCGTTAGGCTCCCCAGCCAAGTGCTGGGAGCGTTGTCCTCGTTGTTCGGCATGGCGAAGTACGACGGCTATTCTCTTTTACTTTCCCTTTCAGATTTCACTTGTTTTCGTTCAAACAGCGGAAAAGCTTTTGACTTTATATAGATGCGGTCATATTATTTCACCAGTTTTGACGCGTAGCTAATTTCTCAAAGTTTCACTCACATGAGAGAAGTCCGATCTCTTTGTCTTTTGTCGTTTATTTGTCAGCATCAAAGAATCAACACTTCATACAGTCGTCTTGAGTAAATCCACTGTGATTACAGACACCAGTTGCTGCATCTTGCATATCTCTGACTTTTACAACAACCTATTTGCTGTATCTTGTAGATTACAATCTTGGCTTGGGTATATAACAACACTCTTGTTGTTTCTTACATTCCCAGCTTACGTTAGCTTACGGTTACAACAACCTAGTTGCTGTATTTTACATTCTAGCTTACCGGGAGCTCTCATTAGCTGACGGTCAAAATCTTGTGTTTCCGTAGCCTTCCAAATCTATACTGAGCTTTCTAGCATATCACAGTCACACAAATGCACGTAATAGTAGAATAACATCACAGACCAACCTACGATTATCAACTTATGATTCATGACTTAGAAATATAAAGCTTATGGCTTATGTAACAAACTTAATGCTTAATGCTTTACTAATGAATAGAACAAGGTAGAATAAATGAAATAACAGCAACTAAAATAAAATAAAATAAACACAACAACAAATTCATAACAAGTGCGATATGGCACTTACACCTTCCATGCGCTATCTGGCGGATATTCAGTGAAGCACAACACATTTATTTTAAATTCCTGAATGTTGCCTCCGGCAAGACGCAGCACGCCGCGCGCTAAATTGCGGCCTCTCGCGGGAAAACACGCGCAGTCTTAAAGGCGACATCTGTACACACATCTGCATACACCATACACATTGTTTATATTTATATATATTTGTTTATATGGGTTTTGTTGCACTTTATTTGTTTGTTTGTCTTTTGTACATAATACACGTTGGTTTGGTTTAGTTGTTGTTGTCGTGCTTCTTTCCGTGCTCCAGCGAAGGTTGCGCAATACCGGAAGTAAACATTATTAGCCTGTATATAGATTTAAGACCCCGTTTTTGTGTAATTAGCTCTAAAATAAAATCTGAGCGTTACATAGTGGTGGCCAGTACAGGAAATCTGTTTGTTTGGGTATATTTCTGGTGTTGTATGACTTTGAGGAGCCAAATAGATGCTAACATGGCTAGTGCTATTGCTAACAAATATGCTAATGCTAGTAGTGCCTGGAGGGCCAACTTTGCCGTTGTTAGTAATACACTGGATGATGTAGATGATGAAGATGCATTTTTGACAATACGTAATCCTAATTCATTGATTAGTTCATTGTATATATTAGATAGACATAAGGATGATATTGTGACTCAGAGGTCTAACATTGCTGATAATGTACAAAGAATGCGGACTGAACTTCATGATGGATGTAGAGGCTTTGCCCGTAAAAGTGGGTAGGTTAGAGAGGGATTTGAAATCCCTCTTCTTCCTTTCTCCCCCTCTTTCTCTTTCCTCTCTCCCCCTGTCTCCCCCTTTCACTCTTTCTCTCTCTCTGTCGAGCTACACATGTCATTCCTGAGCTGCCAGTGATCCAGACTCCCTCTGCCCTCCGGACCTGTCTGATCCATCCTGATGCCCCGTTTCTGGTTGGAGGTCTCGTCGCATGGATGCCCCGTGTGTCTCTTTGGTATGCGTCTGGTGTCTGGGGATGATTCTCTCTACTTAGGAGATGGTTCTGGCCTCGACTGGTGTTGTCAGCTGTTTCTCTAAGGACTTGACAATTCGATAGTTCAGGACTGGAACTTTCTACAAGTCTATCTGAGTCTCCAATAACTACTGGACTCCATTTTAACATCAATTAACATCAACTATTATAGCTGAACCTAACACTTAACACTGTATAAATTCAGATAATTTCCTGCTATTCTGTTTCACCCAGATGAGGATGGGTTCCCATGTCAATTGTTAAAAGCGCTATACAAATAAAACTGAATTGAATTGATTGAATTGAAAAATTAAAGAATCCGTAAATAGCAGTTTAAACCGAGAGGTCAGTTTTCGACAGGCAGTGGACGCCAATTAAATGAGTTGGAACGCTTGAAAAACTGGAAAGTGCCATAACTGACTGTTTTTTGCGCCGTGATGTCATCTCGGAGAAGCTGATGAAGAAGCTGCGCCTCTTTAGCACGCCCACCGTTCAAAAGGTACAGGCCTACACCTCTACGTCCTCACAACCTCCACATCTACAGTCACCCGAGATTCCTGACATCACAACTCCAGAGAAGGAACACAAGGGGGTGAAAGATTTTCGGCAGAAGGAGGGTGCCCAACTCAGCCACACGGAGATGCAGGAAGGAGCCACAGATCCCGCTTCTACTCCACCCCAAGCCGGGCACTCCAACGCCCAGCCCCTCTCTGCACCCTCTCATTACCCTCTATTACGCCTTGCCACAGAAAGCAGAACTTCCTAAACCTACCTCAGAGCTGTCAGCTGCTCCACCCAGAGACCTAGCAGAGGTGGAACATCCACAGCAGGAAGGTCTCCAGGTGGCTCTACTGGCCACTGTGGTGGACGTCGGAGGGACCCAGAACCAGGGCGTCTCCTTCGAACACCACCAGGGGGCGCTACTCCGTAGCGTTCCGAGGAAGGAAGGAGGAGCACTCCAGCTGGTAGTCCCGCCATCGAAGGTCCAGAAGTTCCTGCAGGACTTTCACCAAAAGCCGTCGGGTGGCCACCGGGCGGGGGTAAAAAACACTACTGAGCCTCCTAGACATCGCCTGGTGGCCCACCATCCGCAAGGACGTCTGGCGATATGTACAAGCGTGCGGGGTCTGCCAGAACCAAGCGAACCAGTGGCCAGCAGAGAACGGCCATGCCCATCGCCCCTCACCCCTGCCAGCCCAAGGGAAAATCCAGGAGCTACCACCTGCCAGACCTCACCAGGGACTGGCGGAGCAGCCGACCAGCCAACAAAACACCATCAAGCCAGCCACATATTCATCACCGACCAACCACAGGATCACGGCGGAGGAAGAGGGACAACCACCAGAAAGTCAGCCAGCCAAACACGCCAGCTACCAAAGTTCCCGGCAGAACAAGGCACCAGAGCTACCGGGCGAGCTGGTTTGGTGACAGACACCACCTCTTTACTCTGCCCATCAAAAACTTTTCAGGTGAGCTAGCTCCTAGTGGGAGGGTCCAGAAAAAAGACTGTGAAAAGAACCATGGGAGTACACTATGTCTGGGGGCAACCCACATGACCAAGTGCGTGGTTAAAAGCGCTAGTGCAGTCCTCTCCTCACAAGCCGGAGGCTGGGGTGGGGGGGGTCTATGTAGCGCAGCCACATATGGGGTTAGGTGATGAAGGCCAAAATAAAGTGGTAAGAAAAGAAATAAAACCACCAGGCCTTATTATCTACCTTATATGGTTAGTTTTGTCTCCATGACGATGGTGGTTTGGTTCCGGGGTTAAGCTCTCGCTCACATGCGACCTATCAGGTCACATTTTTTCACGTCAACTCTCATTAAACCATGGCTGTATGTAAAGGGACTTATATAGGAAATGATCTTGAGCAAAATAGGTGTTCACAACCCATAATTTCTTTTTATTTTAATTGTACTGATGTATCAATACCAAATAAAAAATGAGTTCAAATGAAATATAACTAACAGTTATAGACTTTGTTATCCGAAAAGAGCACATTTAAACTGTGTATGCCTATATATGTTTTATTGTACAAATAATGAATTAATTAATGTTGCGTTCGTGACATTATTACACCACTTCTACGTAACGTCACTTTGAAAGTGCATTGAATGCAAGACTAAGAGAGAGAGAAAAAAAACACACTTTACAGTAGGGGGCGATATGTGCCTATGGCTCTACTCCGCCATTGTATCGAAGAAGAAAAAGAACGACAGATTAAACCAACATAGTTTTAACGATGAAAGTGCGACACAGGTACTATGGTGTTGGGAAACAGTCATGACTAGTTAGTTCGTTTCTTCAACGTTCCATCGTACTATGGTGGTTAAGCAAAGAGCTGCATCGTTGTGCGGGAAACGCACACCTGGATGTGACGAACAACGACGGAAGTAAAAGGGGCGGGACCCGTAAACCTAAGCCACCTTACCAGCCGGCTTAGTCTTACCTAACCCATGATAGGACAATCAATCAAAACACGGCCGATTAAAGACAGGTAGGAAGTGCTTTACATTTACATTTGCATTTAGGCATTTGGCAGACGCTCTTATCCAGAGCGACTTACAAAAAGTGCTTTAAAGTTTACATCACTGGATACATACTTACACTGGATTAACTAGGTTAATAACTAAGTGCCATTAGTCCAACACAACTGGGAAGAAGGATTTTTTTTTGGTTGGGGGGGTGGGGGTTAGTCAAAGTACTGGAGAAAAAGATGCGTCTTGAGTCATCGTTTAAAGATAGTCAAAGTCTCTGCTGTACAGACATCTAGAGGAAGTTCGTTCCACCACCTAGGTGCCAGAACAGAAAAGAGGCTGGATGAATGCGGCCCTCGATCCCTGAGAGATGGTGGGATGAGGCGAGCAGTGCTGGAGGATCGGAGGGAACGTGGTGCAGTGCGTGGTGTGATTAGAGCAGAGAGGTAAGTGGGTGCTGGGCCATTTTTAGCTTTGTAGGCAAGCATCAGCGTTTTGAATTTGATGCGGGCAGCTACAGGAAGCCAGTGCAAGGAGCGGAGGAGTGGGGTGATGTGGGAGAACTTGGGGAGGTTAAAAAAGAGACGTGCTGCTGCATTCTGGATCAGTTGCAGAGGATGAATCGTGGACAGAGGCAGACCTGCCAGGAGTGAGTTGCAGTAGTCCAGTCTTGAAATAACAAGGGACTGAACAAGCACCTGAGTAGCCTTTGAAGAAAGAAATGGGCGAATTCTTCTGATATTGTAAAGAAGAAATCTACAAGAGCGAGTAAGGTTAGCGATGTGTGAGGAAAATGACAGATGATTGTCCACGGTTACCCCAAGATTGCGGGCAGTGGCTGAAGGAGTGATTTGGTTGTTATCCAGGGATATCACAAGGTCTTGACCTGGGGATGAGTCACAAGGGATGAACAACAGTTCAGTTTTACTCAGATTGAGCTTTAGCTGGTGTACAGCCATCCAGGATGAGATGTCTGCCAGACATGCTGAGATCCGGGTGGAACCCTGAGTGTCAGAGGGAGGAAAGGAAAGAGTAAGTTGGGTGTCATCTGCATAAGAATGGTATGAAAATCCATGCGATGATATGACTTTACCAAGAGACCGGGTATAGAGGGAGAACAGAAGAGGACCAAGTACTGAGCCCTGTGGGACACCAGTAGAGAGTCTACATGGGGCAGATGTAGATCCCCTCCATGTTACCTCATATGACCTATCTTCTAGGTAAGAAGCAAACCATTGCCACGCTGTTCCACAAATTCCAAGGCTTGTGAGAATAGATAATAGAATCTTGTGGTTCACTGTGTCAAATGCAGCTGACAGGTCCAGGAGGATGAGAACTGATGACAGTTTAGCAGATTTAGCAGCATCGAGCTTCTCAGTGACTGACAGAAGGGCAGTCCAGAAGTCTCAGTCTCAGATTGGTTGGGATCATTAAGGTTGTTCTGTGAGAGATAAAGAGACATTTGGTTATAAACAGTTCTTTCAAGAATTTTGGAAATAAAAGAGAGAAGTGATACCGGGCGATAGTTCTTAACTTCTGATGGGTCCAGGTAGGGTTTCTTGAGGATGGGAATAACCCTTGCCTTCTAAAAAGCAGCAGGAACATGACCAGATGATATGGAATGGTTGATGATGGTTGTGGTGAAGGGAAGGAGGTCTTGTGAGATTGCCTGGAGCATTGTGGAGGAGATTGGGTCTAATGAACAGGTGGTGGTGTTAGATGACGAGATGATCTGCTGAATCTCATCAGATGACAAGTTGGAGAATTCTGCTAGAGGAGGAAAGGGAAGGTCCTGAGGTTCTGCTGTAGGAGTTTGGTTGGGAGTGTCGTGGAAATTAATTGAATTTATTTTAGACAATTACCTCAGTCTAGCATGTGTCTTCAACCTATCTCTGTCAGTTCTCACAGACCAAGATGCTTTTACTCACACAGCAGAGGCAGATCTCCCAGAAACCTCATCTACCCTCCTGTACTGTCTCATTGCCCTGCACTTGTGGTAGGTGGGCTCTGGAACTGCCAATCTGCTGTAAAGAAAGCAGATTTTATCTCTGCCCTAACTACCCATTACTCTTTTGACTTTCTGGCACTAACTGAGACCTGGATATCTCCTCAGAACTCGGCTACACCGGCTGCCCTATCCTCTGCCTACAGTAGGTGGACAACCAGACTGCTCATTACCGTCGCGCTCACCGCCGTGGAAACGAGGCAGCGACCAAAATAAACCAGTAGGATTTCAAAATAATTTGTGAAATGACCGCCAGGTGGTGCAAATTGACATTTTCCGTCATCTCGGCTTTTAAATATATTTAGAGCTTAAGTCATAATAAAGTCATAACAATATGTTGTAGCGAAGAAATACTACAATTTTGATAATTTCCACATCCAAGTACTGTGTCCAACAAACATGAAAAACTATAAATATAAAAAAATATGAGTTAGAAAACATTGGTTTTATTTTGTTTAGACAGACTCTCTGTTTTTATCTGTTTAGTGTGATTATTAAAGAAAACAGCACAAACAACAGCACTAGGGCTTTAAAAAAATTTTTTTTTGACAATACTTACAGTTGTTAGAGTTTAAGACACCAAGTTTTAAATATAGAAATAACTAAAACAAATAGAGCAAATTTCCAGAATAGATAATAAAAAAATAAATCAATAAAAAAGATGTATGCAGTATAATACATCTCGCTCACACTTCGTCTGACACTAAACCAAAATATATTGTCTTACATTTGTGACTAAAATATTGTTTTTTTCAGAGATTTATTTGTGCAAAATAATATTTATGCAATATAATTACAGGCTCTGGATTTGTTTTTTGTTTGCAGTATAGACCAAAATACATCTTACGATTTTTGAGAGATTTGATGTAAAAAAAAAAAATCAGTTTTTTTCAGATATTTGTCTGTACAAAATAATATTTATGCAATATAATTACAGGCTCTGGATGAATTTTTCATTTGCAGTATGAACCAAAATACATCTTCCGATTGTTGAGAGATTTGATGTAAAAAAAAAAAAATCATTTTTTTTCAGATATTTGTCTGTACAAAATAATACTTATGCAATATAATCACAGGCTCTTGATTCGTTATTCATTTGCAATATAAACCAAAATACATTAACCATATAATATAAACCAAAATATTCAATTTGTTGTATTAAATATTTATGCCGTCTCATCAAGGATCCAGAGATTTCGTTGTACTAAATAATATTTTTGCTGTATAACCATCTTAATTCGTTAACCGTAGATGTTTTCTGCGATTCAGTTGTACTGAATGATGCTTATGCAGTATAATCAAGCTATCTTATTTCGTTATTTGTTCACACTTTGGCTTGCACTTGCTGCATTGCGCACTACTGAGCATCCAAGCGTGGCAACGCATGGTTGGTTTAACTTGGACATTGACGCACATACTGTAAATGAATGTGAATCATATGGCATTATATTCCTGCCACAATTCTCACAGCTGTACAGTATGTATTGAAATAATAACAATAGTGTTTTTCTTTTCTGAATAGAAATATAATTGCGCAACTGTTAAACATTAGCCCGTACTTTATAATCTATTGTTCGTTCTATCGGGGTTTAATTGCCCTAATATCAACAGCAATCGCGTGACACTAATAACATAAAGTTACAATCTATTGTAATCGTTGTAATCCCCATGAATTCTATCGGGGTTTAATTGCCCTAATGTCAACACCAATCCTTCAGACAACTCGAATCAGAACATTAAGAAGAAAATGAAGAAGAAAAGCAGATTCGTTGTTCGTTTGGACTTCGCACTGTAAAAAAAAACAAGCCGCCTCAACGTAAAAACCATGTAATTCATTCATTTTAACATTGCATAAATAATAATAATCATGCTGTATCATCATGGCCTCTCAGTAATTCATTATTCGTTCGCACCTTAACTGGTTGTTGTTTTAGTGTTTCTTTGTGCTTTGCAATGTCGGACAACATTCAAATGCAAATAAGGAGCCACCCCCACTTTAAACTAACCCAAGTCCCACTCTTAGGAAGAAGAAAGCTAAGCTGTATTTCGTTTCCTGCAGTGCCCCACTCACAATTGAGCATGATGCATGCTTTGTTTAAGATTAATGTTAATTGCACAACTCTACAGTTTGTATGATGAGTTTTCTTGCTCTCCACCACGAATAAGTTCATTGAAATGAACGGTGGATCCCGTCTGTGTTCTTTATTATTATTTTTTATTATTGAGACCAGTGGCGGTTTTAGACATGGGCGAACTGGGCAACCGCCCAGGGCAGCATTTTTTCATGTCACGTGGGGGGCGGCAAACGAACCATGAGGAAAAATAATAATCTGTGCCGCTAAGCGGTTTTCTATTATCTATGATACCTGCGTTGCAACCGCGCCGCCCCTGCTGCTGAAGGAGATCAATTCAGTGGAGCAATTCAGTGTAGAACTGCCACTGATTGAAACACTCTCATGTATTTTATCCTTTTTTTGGATTCAAGTTTAGTTTTGATTCAAGTTCAAATGCTTGCGCGTTGAAATCGCAACCATTTCAGTAAAAAAATAACACATTCTGAAACACTATTCATTTTGAATGACAGACATACTGTACAGTCCGCGGTAAATTAGAGACTCTAAAGGTGAGTGAGTCCAATATCACTGGTTTTAAAAACTGGGTGGGTCCTGTCCAACCCACATGCATTCGTTTAAATGCTGCGTGGTCTCTTTTTAAATGCTAGCCTATAACTTTGTCTGCGCTTGAGCTTTCTGCCACTCTATAGACCATGACGAAGATTTCCTCTGAGATGAGCATCAAGATCAGGTCTCTGTGGACAGCAGGACACCATTTCTCTGATATCAGGACATTCTTGATACAGTCAGGTATTCATGTCTCCAACTACACGATCAGACGACATTGTCGTTCTCGTCGCCTGACTCCTGCAATTAAAACACCAACTACATTGAAAGTGACCAGGTAGGTTATGTTAGTATATGTTTCATATAAAATCTAAAATTTTAAACAATCTGACATCGAATAAAATGCAGTTTTTATTTGTATAGTGCTGTACTTCAGTGTATTGAGGAAATGCTGGACGAGGATGATGAACGGTCTGCTAAACATATTCAAAACGAGCTTCAGATCCGAATGCAATTGAAATTATAACGTCGCACCGTAAGGAGGTCAATAAAGAAGCTTAAATGGACTTTTGGCAAAGCCCTGTAAGCATCTATAATAATTTTAGTGACTATACATTATATTTTGTATTTAATACATTTATCTATATATTTACTTGTTCATGTTTTTTGGTTTGTTTGTTTGTTTGTTTGTTTGTTTGTTTGTTTGTTTAGCACAGACCCTATGATTCGGGACACCAACAAAGCCCTGCGTCTTAGCCAAGGGCAGCAGTGGATGGCTGTCAAAGAGACCTTTGACAATGTAATCTTTGCTGACAAAACAACTGTGGCTTTGGAGCGCTTTGCCATAAAACTTCACGTTTGGGGGGCCATATCCCGTCAGGGACCAGGACCAATAGTTGTATTTGAAGGTAAGTGCTACAGTATATAATGTACACCACATTTTTACTTGATGAGTTACAGTAACTGTATAGTTGATTAATATTACTGAATTTCGACTTTCTATCAATTTACAGGAATTATGGACCGGCATTATTATTAAGAAAGCATAATAAAATCTGATCTGGCGCCATACATTCAACAACATTTTAAAGGACCTCATCGTTTCTTCCAGGGTAAAGAAAATAATGAGCTTGTGATATTTTGTACTTTCTCTTAGTGGAATATATGTTTTATAGTGTTTATAATTCATCAATGTGTTTTATAACGTTTCTTTCATGTACGCTATAGACAACGACCCAAAACATACAGCAGCGAGACAGTGTATTGCTGAGGCAGGGATCAACTGGGTGAAAACACTAGTTTGTTTCTTACGCCCTGTGTTCCGTTATTATAGATTCGTTTGTTTGTGAAATGTTCACATGAAAATTTCCTCTAACTTGTACTCCTTACATGCAGGTCTCCTGATCTCAACCCAACAATGATGGTTTGGCACGCGCTGAAGGAGTTCGTCAGACGTGAGGCTAAGCCACGGAACAAAGATGAGCTTCTTCAGGCCATTGTGACTTTCTGGAAGGATCGCTTGACCAAAACTGCGTGCAGTAAATATATTGATCATCTGCAGAAGGTTTTGCCTGCGGTGGTACAGCGCAGCGGGGGTGCTACTGGGTTGTAAAATTGTAGTTTGTTAAAATGGTTTAATTATTTATTAAAGAAAATCATGCATACCAGACTATTGCATTTCATTCTTATACTAACACAAAAACACAAGCGCTGCTGTATAACAACTATAACGCGAATTTTATGGTAATTTGGTCATTTATGGTGTTTATTTAAATTTTTTATTTTTGTCTTTGATGTTAACTGCACAAAGCAGTGTCTTCCCACCTGCATCTCCAGCATACTGTATATCAGATTGATGGACATGAGTCCGCATCTGTTACATTTTTGGTGACAACAGTTTTTTCAGCACACATTTAAGCAATCATATTTTTAAAAAGTTTGATCCGGCATCATAATTCTCCGGTATAATTTCCAACAGTCTAATCAGCGCTCAACCGTACGCACAAAGTCTTCGAGGGCGTGGAGGAATTAATTTTTTTACTAAATAATATTTATCCAGTATAATCAGTGCCTCTTATTTCTATTTACTTGCATTTCTATTTACTTGCACTTAAATGCATGTGTGTGAATAAGCCTTTTAGTGAATGTAAAATGTTCGCGTGAACCCGCGGCACGCGTGTGCGCTCTTTCACTTTGCCGAGTTCACATGAATGCGCGCGCCGATATGAGAGATTTATAATAGATTTCTATTTCCCAGAAATATAACAAACACAAATTTATACGTGTTAAATAGGCGCTGTCTTTGCGAGCCGCTTTATTTCAGCCTTAATATACTAACATGTTTTTACTGTGTAAAAACCGCGCGCACACAACGTCTCGCAGGCGTAGAGGCAGAGCCTCTGAATACAGTACGCCGTTTTAACGGGGGTGGGGATAAGAAAACAGCAGGGCAACTGACTGGCCATTTTAATAATTCATTGATACGTTGATGTCTTTGGTTTCGGCTGTGAGTGGATGCGCTGTAGTAATCCACGTTTTATACAAATTACATAAGCTGATTCCCCCCCCCCCCCATTAGTTTATATAAAAGCAGACATTTTGCTTTCTGTAAGTATATATTTTTCACGTCTGTCTTTCATTTTCTGACGTGCTCAAGTTCACCGAAAACAATACAGAACCCCGTTTAGTGTAATTTATTTCGGTTAATAAATCTACTACAAATTTAAAGAACACAAAATATAAGATGACACAAGACCTTACACATGTAGCTTTTCAAATTACGGGGTTGTTGTTCTTGCAGTGTTACTGTGTGTGCTTTGCAATGTCAGACACATTAAAATGGAAATAATACACCTCACTAAGTGTGAATAGCTGTTCTCACCTATACACTCGGAGAAACTAAAATCACCACTGTTCATGGTTTTAGCAAACTGGGGAGGATCTTGGATCTTGCTTCAGGCCTCTTCTTAAATTTGTGTAAATTTAAAATCTTCTGAATTCTAAAATTGACATTGTTACAGTTTGTAATCCCTGGAATGAAATTTTTCTTTCCATAACATGTAGTGTTATTAATCACTCTACACTATTTTTAATTACTCTACAATGTTTTAATTTTAGGTTTTATTTATAAATAAACAAACCAAATAAAATTATTCCATGTGTATTTACCATTTGTAAAATAGCATTAAAAATGATGGGTTGTGTATCGAGCGATTAAAAACAATACAAGGCACGTTATGATAAGGAACCTTTCTATCTCTTCCATTCCAGTGATAAAAAAACGGTAAAAATGTCAATTTTGGAATCCACAGATGCTCAAACAGCAAAAGAACATGATAATAATAATCAAAAGAATAATATTATTATTTTTGCTGTTTATGTCCACCATTTAATAATGATTTAATTATCAATAATTAAAGCTGCTCACATCGCGCGCTTTCACTTTAAAATATGCAGTGTTTAATCAGCAAGTATATGTCGCCTCTCTATGATTGATAAATATTCTGACTGAAACAAATCTGCTCGTGTCGGCTCATATCAGGAGCAAAGAGGAGAGTAGAAGGGGAAAACTGAAAGTTTGTACAAACAACAGCACAATGCATGTGTGTGAATGGCTGAAATGTGGTTGTGAATAAACCTTTTAGTGAATGTGCGCTCTTTAACTTTGCCGAGTTTTGATCTAAAGTCAGATGAACGCGCGCGCCGATATGAGAGATTAGATTTCTCTTTCCCAGAAATACAACAAACACATATGTATAGGTGTTAAATAAGCGCTGTCTATGCGGCGCTGTGAGAAACGCACGCCGATGTGAGCCACTGTATTTCAGTCATGATATACTAACATATTTTTGCTGTGTAGTGGACCGCGCACGCAACCTCTCACGAGCAAGCCTCCGCACAGCAGACCAAATCGTCATTAGCGCGTCCCTCCCCCAAACAGCGCAGCAAGGAGCATTTACTTACATCTAAACTGAGTCGTTTACATAAATCACTGATCACATTTAAACAATTTATTCATACAGATGTACCTGGTTTACATGGAAAGTTACAGGTTTGTTACTGAATTTACTCAGATAAAGAGCCATATAAGAACTGTGGCAGCGGGCACACCTAAAAATAAATGCAGGATTAATTTTTATAGTCTAAATAAAAATGCTTTTATAAATGTGCGCTACTGTTATCTACTTCAAATATTTGTTAAAACAGCCAGGAAACTCACTGACCATTTTAATAATTCATTGATAAATTAGTGATTCCTTTGGTTTCGGCTGTGCTGATGGTGAGCATGTAATTCACTTTTCATACGAATTACGTAATCAAAATTTTTTTCATTAGTTTATATAAAAGCAGATATTTCGCTTTCTATAAGTATATATTTTTCACGTCTGTGAGGCGAGTATACACGGAGTATCGGTTCATTTTCTGACGCGCTCAAGTTCACCCGAAAACAATACAGAACCCCGTTTACTTTATTTAATAAACAAAATCATAAAGTTTTTTCGTCATTGGGTGTTCACCTAAATAAAAGTAGAGTCTTATAAAAGCTACAAATTTAAAGAACATAAAATATAAGATGACACAAGACCCTACAGGTGTAGCTTTTATAATTACACATAATTAAATCTAAAGGCTCAGTGTGTTAACGTTTACGTTGCTTAAATTCGATCCTAAAAAAAATGAATTAAATTTTAATTATAAATTTGTACTGTAATGTTACTACTGTGATTATGAATTCGTTTAATTACAATGTTTCACTTTATTTTATCTGCAACGAAGTGCGGCTGTGGACGACCTGCACCTCATTAAGCCTGGAGAGAATGAATTGATGCCTGAGACGTCAGTCTATAGTTATATAGCGCCACTCAGCGGTAAAAGCCAGCAAACACACAAACCCATGACGGTAGAAGTCACATACTGCTTGTGGACCCACTGTATGTATTCTCTCACTCTCCACGAGAAACTGGTAGAGGTGGTGGTACGGGTCTCCTGTTGTCCAAGAGATGGTCCTTCTCACCAATCCTCCTGTCTCATCTCAGTTTTTCATCATTTGAATTTCATGCAGTTAAGGTAACCTCTCCAATTAACCTCCACATCTTAGTTATTTACCGTCCTCCTGGCTCTCTAGGAGACTTTCTAGATGAAATTCTTCTTAGTCTTTTTCCTTCTGCTGACACTCCTCTCACTTTTCTAGGAGATTTCAACCTTCCATCTGACAAACTCCAATCCTCTTTCCTTCTCCCTCTCCTTAACTCCTTCTCTTTAACTCTAAACAGCTGCCCTCCCACACACAAGGCAGGGAATTCTCTCGATCTCATTTTTTGCCGCCCAGTCACAGATATCACTACTATTCCTCTTCATAAATCTGATAATTACCTGGTATCCTTCACCATAACCCTTCCTATTCTATTTAAACCTAACCACCAAAATTTCTCTTTTTCTCTCAGAAACCACTCTGTCTCCCCCGCCTCTGTGTCTTCATGCACCCTATCATCCCTCCCAGACCCAGACTCCTCTCCTCTCTACCACTAGAGACTGAAACTTTCCTCTCCTCTCTCTCCTCATCCATATTCAATTAAAATTTTCAATTAAATTTTATTTATATAGCGCTTTTAACAATGGTCATTGTCTCCAAGCAGCTTCACAAAAATTAAAGAAATTTAACAAAAAAATAAATAATAATAATAATAATAATTATAGAAAAGAAAATAATTGGAAGTGTGGATGTGTGAGAAAAATCTGCAGATAATAATAATGAGACGAATGAATGAATTTGTCTACTGAAGCTGGCAAAATCTCCCGATGCCTCGGGATGGGTAGAGAAATACAGAACAGATGGGGAGAATTAGCGTAGTTGCAATTCGGGATGGGTGTACTGGAGTATGAGATTATGGGATGAGTTATGTGTATGCCAGATTAAAAAGATGCGTCTTGAGTCTACTTTTGAACTGAGAAACCGTGTCTGCTCCCCGAACACTGTCTGGAAGGCTATTCCAAAGCTTTGGAGCTAAATATGAAAAAGCCCTACCCCCTTTTGTAGATTTTGAAATTCTGGGAGCTACCAGAAGTCCAGAGCTTTGTGATCTTAAGGCGCGTGGTGGATTGTAGCGTATCAGAAGACTGGTTAGGTATGTGGGAGCTAAACCATTTAAGGCCTTGTATGTAAGTAATACTATTTTGTAATTTATTCTAAACTGAACAGGTAGCCAGTGCAGGGATGATAATATTGGGGTTATATGATCATATTTTCTGGATCTAGTGAGAACCCTGGCGGCTGCAGTTTGGATTAACTGAAGCTTGTATATTGAGGATGCAGGACAACCACCTAGTAATGCATTAAAATAGTCCAGTCTGGAGGTCATGAATGCATGAACTAGTTTTTCTGAATCAGATACGGATAAGATGTTCCTAAGTTTACCCCGCCTAGTGCCCGAAGTCTCCTGGGATAGGCTCCAGGTCCCCCGCGACCCTGAACACAGGATTAAGCGGTATAGAAAATGAATGAATGAATGAATGAATGTTCCTAAGTTTAGCAATATTTCGAAGATGGAAAAAGGCTGTTTTTGTGATATTTGAAATGTGATTTTCAAAAGACAAGTTACTGTCTAATATTACGCCCAGGTCTTTTACTGCTGAGCTGGTAGTAACAGTACATCCTTCTAAGCGCAGGCTGAATTGTGAAAGCTGTTGTGTGCTGGTTTTTGGGCCAATAAGTAATATCTCTGTCTTATCTGAATTTAATAAAAGAAAGTTATTGGTCATCCAATCTTTTATGTCCTGGACACACTCAGTTAATCTAGACAACTTAGGTATTTCGTCTGGTTTAGTTGATATATATAATTGGGTATCATCAGCATAACAATGGAAACTAATTCCATGTCTTCTAATGATGTTACCCAAGGGAAGCATGTATATTGAGAACAACAGAGGTCCTAAAACTGACCCTTGTGGGACCCCATATTTCACTGGCATTATACCAGACGGTTCTCCATTTAGATCTACAAAATGGTAGCGATCAGACAGGTAGGATCTAAACCATTTTAATGCCTGGCCCTGAATACCTATATAATTTTGTAAGCGATCTATGAGAATATTATGATCTATTGTGTCGAATGCAGCACTAAGATCGAGCCGGACTAGCAATGAGAGCAGGACTAGCAATGAAGCATGTGTAGTAAGTCAGGTATTTATTGTAGTTTTTGTTGCTGTTTATTTTTTTATTTGTGTCTTTTAAATTATACTGTAGAAATTGAGGTGAGTGCGCACCTCTTTGTAATGACCTATTCATTTCCATTGCATAGGACAGTGAAGAAACCCTGTCTGGAGGAATTACCTGTAAGAATGTATGATACAGGGCGCATGTGTCTTCATCTGTATGTAATATGACGGTATTTTATTATTTATGATGTGTCAGAGTCCCCACCCCCACAGAGGTCCACAGATAGGGCTCCAGAGAAGTCTATAGAAAGTGCTGCAGAAGACTCCACACACAGAAGTGCAACTGAGGTGACAGTGTTATACTTGTCATTGAATTTTGTTGTGAGAGGCATGTATTGCGGTGTCCCCCTTTAGTTTTTCTGTATATATATCTATAATTTTATTTTATTTTTACATTTTCTTCTCCTTCACAACTGGCACAGAGTGACATCCGTTCTTTGTACAGAAGAAACCTGCAGCTTAAAAATGAATACTTGGTGTTGATGAAACAAAGAGTGGAAGGACAAAGTGATGTGGATAATTAAAAAAAAATATTAGCATTTGAGATTCAGTTGCTTCAAAAGGAACTTCACAGTAAGTGATGTGACTTTCACACATGGTACCCTACTATTGTTGACCTTGTATAACACTCTCTATCTCTCTTTATGCAGGCAAAAGATGAAAGATGTGATGAATTTCAAATAAAACACAAGAAAATAACTATTTGTGCAGTGTTCTTTTATTCTGTAAATAATTAAGTGAAATTATATTCCATAATTCTGTCCCGTGCAGCTTTTCTACTTGGTTGATCCAAGTACACTGGCTGGAGGTCATCATCAGGATGTAACAAGGGGTCCTCTCTTTTCTGATGGTGGCGATGTTGTGTAACACAGTACATGCAACAGTAATGTCACAAGCCCTGTCTGGTGCAACCCACAGACTATTCAGACACTGAAATCTTCCCTTCAGTTGCCCAAAGGTCATTTCAATGCGTGCGTGTCTCGATGAACCCCATCGTAATCACCTGTTTTATGGGAAAAGTCAATCTTGTTAGCCCCAGCTTACTGTAAGTGTACATAAAATATTGAGCTTCACATTGCCCTTACCACGTTCAAATCGTTGGAACAAATGTGACTCTCTGAAAATTCTGGAGTCATGCACTGAACCAGGACATCTGGCTTCCACATTCGTAATGTGGCACAAAGAATCGCACACCATGTTAGAAATCAGTCAAATGCATACTTTTTCATTTCATTATGTTAAAATAGTTCTTATATTAATTTACCTGCACATTAATACTGTGAACACCCTTTTGATTCACAAAATCCCCTTCATTGGGGCCTGGTGGGGCCTTGATAGGAATATGGGTGCAGTCTATGGCACCAATCATATTACGGAAGCCTGGGGACACACTTCATACTCATTGGAATGATCATAATTGCATTATTTTCATCAACAATATCTATACCGTACTTGCAATGGCAAAAAACTTCGGTTTTACAGCCCTTAATTGGCTTGAAAATAACACAAATGCCCTCAAAAACAGTTTGAGTGCCAAGTAAACTTTGCGAATGGCACGACAGACAGCACTTTTCCCCACGTTCTCCGCGTCTCCAACGGTGTAAAGGAACGTGCCACTCGCAAAGAACCTCAGGGCAATACACACAGTTTGTGCGGTTGGTAACGCTCGACTCCGGCGAGTTGAACATTTCACATGAGGGTTTAAAAAAGAAATTATATAACGAATACCCTCACGAGAAAAGCAGTATCTTTCAATAAGTAAATTGTCATGCTGTGCCAAAGGATCCTGTCTATCACGCAATACATGAGGAATTTGAAAAACTCCGCAAATAATCCTCGCACCTTCGGTAACCGGCTGCTCTCTCAGAAACGGACAAGACATGGCTGCTACAGATTTAAGAAAAGTACCTCCACTTATATAGATGCAATCAGGGGATAGAATGTTAAATATTATTAGACGCGCATGGCGATTAACACACGAACAGAGGTGGAAAGTAACGAAATACATTTACTCGCGTTACTGTAATTGAGTATTTTTTTTGTGTATTTCTACTTTTTAAAGTAGTTTTTAAAATCTGTAGTTTTACTTTTACTTAAGTATGTTTTGTTTGAAGTATTGTAATTCGCTACATTTTAAATCATATTCGCTACTGAGTAAAAAATAAATGAATGAAAATGCTAAAATAATACAAATATTATGCTTTTGCGCTCGCGTGTGTGTATCATGTCCTGGTCGTGCGCTGCTCCAGACTCCACTCCAGGTTTTCTGACATCGGCATCTTCCTGACCTTCCACATGGTCGCTTCCGCCCTGAGAGTGACGTCATCGACTAGCGCGACCATATATAAACCGGAAAGAGACGCCGGAACGAGATTGTGATTTTGGTGTTTTGATATTTGGTTGTGAGCGGCGCGGTGGTGTAGTGGTTAGCACTGTCGCCTTGCACCTCCAGGGTCCGGGTTCGATTCCCCGGCCAGGCTCGATTCCCGTCTCTGTGTGCATGGAGTTTGCATGTTCTCCCCGTGCTTGGTGGGTTTCCTCCGGGTACTCCGGTTTCCTCCCACAGTCCAAAGATATGCAGGTTAGGCAAATTGGCGTTCCCAAATTGCCCGTAGTGTGTGATTGGGTGTGTGAGTGTGTGTATGTGTGTGTGCCCTGCGATGGATTGGCACCCTGTCGAGGGTGTACCCCGCCTAGTGCCCGAAGTCTCCTGGGATAGGCTCCAGGTCCCCCGCGACCCTGAACACAGGATTAAGCGGTATAAAAGATGAATGAATGAATATTTGGTTGTGTATTCTGGTTTTGACTTTTTGCCTCCCATTGATTATTGCTCTGTCCCTTTGGTTTGGTTGGTCTTTGTATATATTTGTAGATAATTTCACTGTTTTTGGTTTAGGGAGTCCGGGAATGTACCTGTATTTTTGTTTGTGTGTTTTTTTTTTTGTTGTTGTTGCAGGTAATCTAGCTACTAAATATAAATACCATTTTGTTTATTATTTTGGCCTGGGTCCACCCTGAATCTGATCCTCCTCATCCTCCTGTTGTGTGTGTGTGTGTGTGTGTGTGTGTGTGTGTATACAAACCTCATTATTTCATCAGTTAATGCAGTGGTTCTCAAACTTTTTCTGACATTCCCCACTTAAGGGGGTGAGCGAATTTTCAAGCCCCACGTGTCAACAAAATAACGAAATCGGCCAAGTTTACTGTTTATTGAAATATAAATTTCTAAACCAATACGATCAAACAACACCAAGTTAAAAACAGATAAAATACACGTGCAATTGTTATAAAAGGCTTACGTTGTCACTTATCTTTGCATAATTGACCCCATGTTTATTAGCTGCTCAGCAATTGTTTGTTGTTTTTTTGCACTGCTCAATTCTGTATGCAACTTTGAATGAAGCCATTTGTGCTTTGCTGTCCACTGATTCAGATTTTATCATGCGATTATCCTGCTGTCTGTATTCTGCCTGTATAAGTCGAGTGGCTTATTAACGTGACTGGAGTGTGTTGTCTCTAAGTGTCTTCCTAATTTGTTGGGTCTCATGCGGTCTGCTGCCAGCGGTTTAAGACACAGAACACACTCGGGTCTCTCTTCTGCCCCCATCATCACGACCATGAATCCAATCTCAAGATAGACTTCATTAGGGGTGGGCGATATAATCAAAATCTTCTAACACAGGAGAAGCAATTTTCTACCTTGATAATGATCACAATCACAATATAACAATTTGTATCTGAAAATACATAAATAAAAATTCAAACACAAAGGATCTGTTTTACATAATGTAATTTTATATAAACTGTGAATTGCTGAGGTTTGCCGCATTTTTTTTACTTTGGCCATATTTGTTTGGATGCTTGGATTTCAGATGATAGAAAAGTTTTGACGTGTTTCCACCACTTGTTAAAACAGTGCACTTGCGTACCTTGTAAATCACGTTCGTCTCATTCGTATCACTTTTCTTATACCCAAACCAATTCACACCACAGACGAGGCACCTTTTTTCTTCTCGTTCTTGGTTTTGTCACATGTAAGCAAACTCACTGCTGCTGCACCGTCTTCTTCCATTGTCGAAGTGTATGTGAAGCCAAACACGTCAAAAGTGGGACGAAACCGTGGCACCCGATTGAACCGAATATCTGTGCAAATACAGCACAGCGCGACTATCTGGATAGCGCAGTGATGATCTGGTTTATTTGCGCAGCCCGGTGGATCGTGCAGCGCCGCTCGAATCACAAACCTGCGCGACCCACTGTGTTTTTATTTAAAAACAATTTAAAATGTCAGGACTGTTTAATATTGTTTCCGCCTTGCCATGCCTGTTTTGTATGTGCGCATCCCAGTGGGGTAAAATGTATTTTGAAGGTCGGCGCGGTCTATTTCTGTCAATGTCGCGCAGCGCTGCCCAGTGGGTCGCGCAGGTTTGTGATTCGAGCAGAGCTGCTCAAGTTGGCCCGACGTTAAACCGTTATTGTTCCACTATGGTTCCACTTTTTCCCCCGGCCCACAACTGATGTTATTTTAAATTTACTTGTATTAATGATCCGTTTATTTGTGTGTGATTGTGTAGTTTTTTCCTATTATTTTCCACTAATTTCCTCCCGTTCATTGCGCCCCACCTGTCATGTCTGTATTCCCCACTAGTGGGGCGCGCCCCACACTTTGAGAACCACTGAGTTAATGATTGGATCTAGTTCTTTCTGCCATATGCCACCATTTCCATACAGTGTAAAATAGAACCCTGAACCATTCTTTTGCTGTATGGCCCTAGACTGGGATGTAACACCATATTTAAGTAACCACAACAAAGAGAACAGCTTTATTACGCAAAGGTGTTTCTTCAGTTAAAAACAACTAGTTTGAAATTTATATCTGCTCTTTTTTTTTAACTATGCTAGAATGCCTCATCCCACCCCCGCTGTAAAAAAAAAAAAATAAATAAATAAATAAGTAACTTTTACTCTGAGTAAATTTTTTAATGAGCTACTTTTTACTTTTACTTGAGTAGATTTTTATAATGGTAACTTTACTTGTACTTAAGTAAAATTTCACTGAAGTAACAGTACTTGTACTTGAGTACAAAATTTTATTACACTTTCCACCTCTGCACACAAATGATGACCACAGGCACACACATGTATACACATACTGTATGTATGTTTAAATACATCCATCTATGTATGTATTTGAACAAAAAGTATAAATCAGGGGATTAAGGCTGCATATATATGCAAGATACTTTTCTTTCCCCACGTGAGTCAGTCCACATCAGTCGTGCTCTTTAACCAATCAGATGTGACCTCACCATTTCAGCCAATCATAACCCACCAGGAGTGCAGCCTTAATCCTGTTTACATGAAATAAACCTGCTCCCGAGCAGGTTCAAGCTTACGTACATGTTACTATGACAACAAATGTGAGAAGCGCATCGGAGAACGAAACAATCCAAGATCAGAACAAATCCAATCAAATCCGGCTAACTGAGTTAGCGACGTACAAAGAATGGACCCCTTTGCCATTTGTGTTATTATTCTGAAGGAGGAAATCATGAGTGTGCACATGAGAGAGATTGAGAATTTAAAAGATTTGAGATCAGAAAAATTGAACACCATAAAAAAAGATCAATACTTCCATTCAAAACTACTGTTTATATATTCGTAACAGTTCATCAAGTAAATCATATCATAGCATAAAACTATGACGTTGTTGTTGACCATACATTTATAAAAACCATTGTAATAACGAGCTAATTTACTCATTTTATTTTCCAGGTTTACCCATGCTCAGAGTGTGGAAAGGCTTTTACTAAAAGTGATCATCTCAAAAAGCGCATCCACATGGGGGAGAAGCCATACAGCAGCTCAGAGTTTCGCCTGTCAGTGTAACCTCCAACAACACTGCTGCATCCATACGGGAGAGAATCCTTATCAGCGGGAACTGTGTGGGAAGCAGAGGTGGAAAGAGTAATAAAATCTTGTACTCATGTACAAGTACTGTTACTTTAAAGTTACCACTATAAAAAACTACTCAAGTAAAAGTAAAAAGTAGCTCATTAAAAAATTTACTCAGAGTAAAAGTTACAGAGTTACTTATTTATTTTTTTAACAGTGGTGGTGGGATGAGGCATTCTAGCGTAGTTCAAAAAAGATGAGCAGATATAAATCTGGAACTAGTTGTTTTTAACTGAAGGAACACCTTTGCATAATAAAGCTGTTGTGTTTCTTGTGCTTGAAAATCAAAGTGGTCACTTAAATATGGTGTTATGTCCCAGTCTAGGGTTGGGCCATACAGCAAAAGAATGGTTCAGGGTTCTATTTTAAACTGTATGGAAATGGTGGCATATGGCAGAAAGAACTAGATCCAATCATTAACTGATGAAATAATGAGGTTTGTATACACACATACACACACACACACAACAGGAGGAGGAGGATCTGGGGGGTGTTCCAGAAAGCTTGGTTAACTTACCATTTGGTTAATCTTAACCTCTGGGTTGATTAACCCCAAACACGCATACCGAGAGTATGTCGGTTCCAAAACACCTGATGCTGCTTTTTTCCGAGATCCACCATACTGACCAACTTTTAAACTTTTTCGTCCCCTTACGAAGAGTGTACATAAAACGGATAAGTATCTTATAATATATTTACTCGAAACGCGTGTTATATCGTTAAGTTTTAATTGTTTTGCAGCACACCGCTTTTAGCTGGCATTAGCATCGCTAATTAGCATTAGCATCGCTAGCCCGGCTATCACGTTTGTTTGTTTGTTTGTAAAGTTTGTTTTCGCTTCCTCACACCGATTATTTTCCATGTTTAGACACCATGTCGGTTGTGATTCTGCCTCTGAGTGCAGGTGAGGAGACATTGGAGCTGCACTCGGTGGATTTGGAGGTGGAGGCCGTGGAGAAGCTGATCCGTGAGGTACAGGTGAAGCTGGCCCGGTTACAGCAGCGGAAAGCCACGCTGGAATCGACGCAGACCGACGCTCACCTGTCCCAGGTAAATTCTCGGCGTGAGAATTCTCCTACAACCTCAACCCCGCATGTTTCTCTGCCCAGGTCCAACACACCAAGGACGCAGCCCGCCCAGTTTTCCTACACCCCGGCGCCGGGACATCACGGACCCTGGATACAGCAGCGGCGGAAGAAGCACGCCAAGCCCCGGGCGAGGACCTCTCCCCCTCCACCACCACCACCCGTCTTCGACATCTCGACCCAAAACCGCTTCGCTCCTCTCCGCGAGACGGCACATGACGTCCTGGTCATCGGAGACTCCATCGTTCGTCACGTGCGTGCTACCACGGCTAAAGGTAAGGTGCACACACGCTGTTTACCTGGTGCACGTGTTCTTGATGTTGCTGCACAGGTGCCTGCTGCCCTGAGGAGGAACATTGGAGCTGTGGTTCTTCATGCCGGCACGAACGACACCAGGCTGAGGCAGACGGAGATCCTAAAGAAGGACTTCAGGAGCCTGGTCGAGAAGGTCCGCAGCACATCACCCACGACAAGGATCATCGTATCTGGACCGCTTCCCACATTTCAGCGAGGAATCGAGAAGTTCAGTAGATTATTTGCTTTTAATGAATGGTTACAATCTTGGTGTCAACAACAGAAATTACGATTTGTTGATAACTGGAATGTTTTCTGGGAGCGTCCTAGGCTCTATCACACCGATGGCCTACACCCTAGCAGAGCTGGAGCAGCGGTCCTCTCTGACAACATCTCCAGGACACTACGAACCATCTGACTGGCGGTAAGTCATACTGTAGATTCCAAACATATTAGACACATCACAACTCACCGTAGTGATAGACGAACACACATAGCTTGTCCTATAGAAACTGTGTCTGTTCCCCGAATACTGAGAAAAAAGAATAAATTTGTTAAATTTGCCCGAAACAATCTGATAACCATAAAACCAGAAAAAGGCAAAATAAGTAGTCAAAATCCACCTCTAAAGTTTGGACTACTCAACATTAGATCCCTTGCGCCTAAAGCACTTATTGTTATTGAAATTATCTCAGATTATTGCCTTGACGCACTCTGTCTCACTGAAACCTGGCTTAAACCAAATGAATATTTTGGTCTGAATGAGTCTCCTCCGTCAAGATATTTCTATAAGCACGAGCCCCGTCTAATTGGTCGCGGTGGTGGTGTCGCCACTATCTACAATGATGTACACTGTTACCCAGAAAATAAGGCCCAGGTTTAATTCATTTGAAGTGCTTATCATTAATGTTGCACTAAATGAAATACGTAATAAACCCTTGCTATATTTTACCCTGGCCACCGTGTACAGACCCCCGGGGCCATATGGCGATTTTCTTAAAGAATTTGGACATCTGCTATCAGACCTATTGGTTAACTCTGACAAAGTGTTGATAGTAGGAGACTTTAACATTCATGTAGATGATGCTAACGACGCTTTAGCACTCACATTTATGGATTTATTAAATTCCTTTGGGGTTAAGCAAAATATAATTGGAGCAACTCACCGCTTTAATCATACGCTAGATTTAATTATATCCCATGGTATAGATGTCTCTAATATAGAGATCATACGTCAAAGTGATGATATCACAGATCATCACCTCCTGACATATACTCTACCCGTAGAACAGATTAGCTGTGTCTCCCCACGTTATCAATCTGTTAGAAATATGAATCCCACCACTAAAGACAGATTCACAAGTTATCTGCCGGATCTGTCCCAATTTCTTATTAGACCCCTAAATGCAGATGATCTAGATGAAGTGACTAGCAGCATGGGCACTATTTTTACCAGTACATTAGACACTGTTGCTCCCATCAGATCAGATTAAAAAAAGTCAGAGATAAAACATTTGCACCGTGGTACAACAGTCATACTCGCGCCCTAAAGAGAGCAACCCGTAACCTCGAGCGAAAATGGAGGAAAACTAAATTAGAAGTTTTTCGAATTCCGTATAAAGACAGTATGTGCAGCTATAGACAGGCTCTAAAAACTGCTAGGACTGAGCATCTTAGCCAACTGATAGCAAGAAACCAAAACAATCCCAGGTTCTTATTTAGTACAGTGGCTCGCCTAACAAAACCTAAGATGCCCGCAGAGAGTATCCCATCACAGTTTAGAAGTGAAGACTTTATGGACTTCTTTAATGAAAAAATCAATAATATCAGGAAGAAAATAATGGAGGTTTAACCTCTAATAGTATCTCACGATCCAGTTCAGCCTATAGCTTCACATTTAGATTTTCACTGCTTTACAGGTATAGGACAGGAAGAGCTGTATAAACTCATCACCTCGGCTAAATCAACAACGTGCCTGTTAGACCCAACCAGATTTTTAAAAGAAGTGATGCTTACGGTTGGAGAGCCACTCCTAAACATTATTAATTCTTCATTACATCTAGGTCACGTCCCTAAACCTTTCAAGTTAGCAGTTATTAAGCCGCTTCTTAAAAAATCTAATTTGGACGCGAATGAAATAAAAAATTACAGACCGATTTCAAACCTTCCGTTTATATCAAAAATACTAGAAAAAGTAGTATCAGCTCAAATTTGCACATTCTTGCAGGATAACAACATCCTTGAAGAATTTCAGTCAGGTTTCAGGCCCCATCATAGCACAGAAACTGCACTAGTTAAGATTACAAATGACTTGTTTTTAGCTTCAGACCAAGGCTGCATCTCATTGCTAGTCCTGCTTGATCTTAGTGCTGCATTCGACACTATAGATCATAATATTCTCATAGATCGCTTACAAAATTATATAGGTATTCAGGGACAGGCATTAAAATGGTTTAGATCTTACCTGTCTGATCGCTACCATTTTGTAGATCTAAATGGAGAACCGTCTGGTATAATGCCAGTGAAATATGGGGTCCCACAAGGGTCAGTTTTAGGACCTCTGTTGTTCTCAATATACATGCTTCCCTTGGGTAACATCATTAGAAGACATGGGATTAGTTTCCATTGTTATGCTGATGATACCCAATTATATATCTCAACTAAACCAGACGAAATACCTAAGTTGTCTAGATTAACTGAGTGTGTCCAGGACATAAAAGATTGGATGACCAATAACTTTCTTTTATTAAATTCAGATAAGACTGAAATATTACTTATTGGCCCAAAAACCAGCACACAACAGCTTTCACAATTCAGCTTGCGCTTAGAAGGATGTACTGTTATTACCAGCTCAGCAGTAAAAGATCTGGGAGTAATATTAGACAGTAACTTGTCTTTTGAAAATCACATTTCAAATATCACAAAAACAGCCTTTTTCCATTTTCGAAATATTGCTAAACTTAGGAACATCTTATCCGTATCTGATGCAGAAAAACTAGTTCATGCATTCATGACCTCCAGACTGGACTATTGTAATGCATTACTAGGTGGTTGTCCTGCATCCTCAATAAACAAGCTTCAGTTAATCCAAAATGCAGCTGCCAGGGTTCTCACTAGATCCAGAAAATATGATCATATAACCCCAATATTATCATCCCTGCACTGGCTACCTGTTCAGTTTAGAATAAATTACAAAATACTGTAGTATTACTTACATACAAGGCCTTAAATGGTTTAGCTCCCACATACCTAACCAGTCTTCTGATACGCTACAATCCACCACGCGCCTTAAGATCACAAAACTCCGGACTTCTGGTAGTTCCCAGAATTTCAAAATCTACAAAAGGGGGTAGGGCTTTTTCATATTTAGCTCCAAAGCTTTGGAATAGCCTTCCAGACAGTGTTCGGGGAGCAGACAACTGACAACTGAGCAGTTTCTCAGTTCAAAAGTAGACTCAAGACGCATTTTTTTAATCTGGCATACACATAACTCATCCCAGTACTCATACTCCAGTACACCTATACCGAATGGCAACTACGCTAATTCTCCCTATCTGTTCTGTATTTCTCTACCCATCCCGAGGCATCGGGAGATTTTGCCAGCTTCAGTAGACAAAGGCCGACCCTGCGAGGTTCCTGAGCCATCCAGAGAAGGACCAGCTCCAGCTGGATTCAGCTTTATGATGGTTGGAGCTACACATGCTGCTCCTGTGCTTCCAGTGATCCAGACCTCATCTGCCCTCTGCCCCTACTGACTCGTCCCTATGCTGAACTGGTCTTCATGTCAATTTAAATAATTTCTGTCATATTGAATTTTCACCTGCACAACACACAAGATGTTATATCATTTCTATCTGTTATCGCCCAAATGAGGATGGGTTCCCTGTTGAGTCTGGTTCCTCTCAAGGTTTCTTCCTAATGCCATCTCAGGGAGTTTTTCCTTGCCACCGTCGCCGTCACCCTTGGCTTGCTCATCAGAGAAATTTCATTCATTCGTCTCATTATTATCTGCACATTTTTCTCACACATCCACACTTCCAATTATTTTCTTTTCTATAATTATTATTATTATTTGTTTTTATTTATTTATTTTCTATTATAATTTTATTTATTTATTTATTATTTTATATATAATTATTTTATATATAATATATATATATTTTTTTTGTTAAATTTCTTTAATTTTTGTGAAGCTGCTTTGAGACAATGACCATTGTTAAAAGCGCTATATAAATAAAATTGAATTGAATTGAATTGATAAGATTAAGTTTAATCAACCCTCTACTGGTTACCCAGAGTTAGTGCGGGTGCACGGTGCGTACATAAAGACATTTTCAATGGATCGACGATTTCACGAGTCAAAATGGAACATCAAAGTGAAAAAAGAGAGCGCATTACTTCACAGAGGTTTTAATGCGCGCATATGAGGAATTTAAGCCAATAATAATAAATTAAAAAAAAGCAATACGGCTGCATCGGCTAAAGAAAGAGAGTTGACTTGGTAAAAAATAAAAGACAGAGTAAATGTGTGAGTGTATTAAATTGCAAATTTTACATCACCTCTCCTTTTATTATAATGCAAAAATAATCGCATCCTTTTGTCTGTTAAATGAAAGCATTTACTTTTCCTGCCATTAATTTCTTTAGGTTAAAATACCAGTGTATACTGACTGTATGGTTTCTTATTTAATAAGGTTTAATCCTTCTGGAGGCAGAAGCCAAGTGAATATGAAACACAAAAACGTTCTGCAAAAAGGTAATATCTTATTACATGATCACTGAACTATTTATTAAACACGGTTTACTATATCTGTCATGTAGCTAATAGAAAGAAGTCTGAAGCCCGTCTAACTGGCGGGGGGGGGGGGGCACCACCACCTCCCCTCACCCCATCTGAGGAGTTCTGGCTCTGTCCCTTAATAAAGGGCCACCAGTGACACTAACATGGTGAAATGTAAGTTTACCACTATGGTTTGTTTTCATTATATGAATTAATAAATTACTATCACTATCACTTAAAGGCTTTTGAACATGCTTAACGTTTTTATGCAGGCTTACTGTATTTAACTGCCCATGATGTATACAGTAGGCTATTGTGATCTTAGCTGTATTACTTTGACATGTTTTTTCCTGCATTAGTGGTTTTTTCTTTGATAATATTGAGAATTTTATGCTGGGTTGTATTTTCTTATAGATACTGGGTTGATTAGATAAAGGGATTATATTATTGGACGCTACAGAAAGAACACAGTCTGTCACAGTTGCAAGTGTTTTGTTGTCAGGTACCTTTAGTTGCTTTTAGGTATTTTTTTTTCTTTTTTGCCAGATAACGTATACTTGCATATTTTCACTGAAGGATGAAGATGAAGAGACCACATCTGCTGTGACATCTACAATGCTGGTAGATCTACCGAGGTGGGATGCATACCATTATAATGCAGCGCCCCTTTTTACATTAGAGTAACAAACTGTCATTGTTCTTTCACAGTACCTACCTGGGGATTTCTTCACGGATGAAGGTCCTTCAACCTCAATGCACGATCTAAGCGGTGTAAGAATTTGTGTGCAGTTGTCCATATTTACATTTTATTTTCTGATAGAATCTCAGAATTTATTTAATTATTTTTGAATAATAATTCCTAGTTTCAAATTTCAAAATTCAAATTCAAATTTTATTCGTCACATACACAGTCATACACAGTACGATATGCAGTGAAATGCTTACACGACCGCCAGTGACCTTAAAAAGAGAATTAAATCTTACAGTAAGGAATAAATATGAATAAAGAAATAGGAAAATTTTAACTTAACTAGAATAAAAATAGAAATAAAAAATAAAAGTATACTGTACATAAAATAGCAATAAAAATAGAGATATACTGTACAATAGAGATTTTCTTTTAAAATTGAAATTTGGTGGATGTATGGTGTGCAAGTAATTTGCATGGAAACATGTGTTAAGGTGCCTAATTAAAGTGACTTTGTGCAGGGGTCCAGAATGTAAACATAAATATGAGTTCCAATGTCAGGGTAGATGTGCATGAAAGTGTCCATAGTGTCCGTTGACGTTAACAGGTTGAATAACAGGTAGAAAGTTTCCTTCCTACTGTAGTTGCCAGGAGCTGTATAAGGTCCATCTTCAAAAACAAATAAGAAAAAGTGACATGGAGATGGACCTTATACAGCTTCAAATGGAAGAGAAAAGGCTATCCATTAAAAAAGCAACACTAGAAATTTAATTACTGGAGCATCGCCTTAAGGTGAGAACTTGTGCGTATATTAATCTGCTGCGTGTTAAAAGTGTTGTGTATATAAAGCAATGTCATAAAAAAACCACACATTTTATTTCATTTTACTTTCATTGTTTTTCAGGAAAAAAAGACATGAACTGTACAGCAGACCAGTGCAAACTATTTAATAAAAGTAATTTTGACAAATCCTGTCTCTCAAAAGTCTTCCATCTCTGTTGTGTGCAAAAATCTGTAGAGGTTCCTCTGGGCCATCTTCTTCAATATAAGGAGGGTGGCTCTCTCCTCTTATAGTGGCAATGTTGTGAAGCACAACACAAGCCATTATGATGTCACATGCCCTCTCTGGACTGACCCGGAGCCCACACTGAGCTACACTGAAACCTAGACTTGAGGATCCCTATGGTCATCTCCACCTTGGCCCGTGTTCGACTGTGAGTCAGGTTATAGCGTGTCTATGGTCCAGGATCAGGTTCAGGGTAGGGTGGCATTAAATAGGGCAGACAAGGGTATCCCCTGTCCCCCAGCAAGTAACTACTGTACTGTCCTGTAATGATTCAAGTGTACAATACAAATATAGTAAAAAGAAGAAAAAAACATTGTATGAAGAAAAACATACCCTGCTGAAATGTCTGGCATAATGATGACACAGATCCTGGCCAGTTTGTCTTATCATTAGTAATGATGTGAGTTGCCTCACATATGTGTGAAACAAGTAATGAGTTTAATGATTTTAACAAGGCAAAAAATTAAGGACGCAAAATTAAGTTGTTACCTGTACATTGATACTACTGTATGAATAGATTTCCTATTAACATCGTCTCCTTCATTTATTGAAGCTATAGCTTTAGCTTTAATAGGAATGTAGGTGCCATCAATGCACCCAATTATATTTGAAAAACCTGAAATAGAAAGTCATATATGGGAGGATCAAGTGTGTGTGTGCAGGATGAATACATGTATATAAATAGTATGACTACATATTAAATATGCCTCATCAATTTTACTACAAAGGACAAACCTGCCACTCTGTGGAATTCCTCTTTAATACCACACAGAGGTTTATGTTTAGGGACCTGCTGTACACATGTGTGTAAGAAGTGTTTAAGTGCCAGACATACAGTTGCCTTTCCCACATGCTCTGCATCGCCCACGTTGTACAAAAAATGCCCTGGAAAAAAACGAAGTGATATACACGGAATGTTTACTAAGCGCAGACCGGCTGTTTGTGACATTTGTAATATGCGCTTTCAAGAGATGTGTTAAATAATTTAATTCCATTGAAAACCAATAACGCTCTTTCAAATAATCATTAGAAAAAAAAGAAAAAAAACATCATTACGAGGTCTTATAACTCTCTCCCGGCGAAAAAAACCTTGTATAATTTGTGCCTCCGCGTCCACAGGATCCTCATTAAAAGGGCGGCGCCATGCTGAATAACCTTCTGAAACAAACTTACCCTGGAACATAACCTGCTGCCGAGCAGGTTATCTTCAAAGAGTAAGTTGCTATGGTTACATACATACCCAGAAAGTTACCTCCGTTTTTGGAACCGGAAGTTGAGGTTATCCACTAACTTACCCTCAAACTTATCCGGGTATGTCACATAACCTGCTTCCTGGAACACCCACCAGATTCAGGGTGGACCCAGGCCAAAATAATAAACAAAATGGTATGTATATTTAGTAGCTACCTAAATATTACCTGCAAAAAAAAACAAAAAGCACAAACAAAAATATAGGTACCTTCCCTAAACCAAAAACAGTGAAATTATCTACAAGTATATACAAAGACCAACCAAACCAAAGGGACAGAGCAATAATCAATGTCAATGGGAGGCAAAAAGTCAAAACCGGAATATACAACCAAATATCAAAACGCCAAAATCACAATCTTTCCTTTTTCCCAAGTCTCTCTCCGGTTTATATATGGTCGCGCTAGTCACTCTCAAGGCGGAAGCGACTGTGTGGAAGGTCAGGAAGATGACAATGTCAGAAAACCTGGAGTGGAGTCTGGAGCGGCGCATGACCAGGACATGATACACACACGTGAGCGCAAAAACATAATATTTGTATTATTTCAGCATTTTCATTCTTTTATTTTTTACTCAGTAGCAAATATGATTTAACATGTAGCGAATTACAATACTTCAAACAAAACGTACTTAAGTAAAAGTAAAATTACAGATTTTTAAAACTACTTTAAAAAGTAGAAATACACAAAAGAATTACTCAATTACAGTAACGCGAGTAAATGTAATTCGTTACTTTCCACCTCTGGTGGGAAGAGCTTTCATCATAAGAAATCTCTTCAGCTGCACCAGCGCATTCACAGAGGAGAGAAGCCATATCGCTGTGAACAGTGTGGGAAGAGTTTCAGCGACCAGGGTGCTGTCAACAGCCACCAGCAGAGTCATGCAGGACAGAAGCTCTACCTCTGCGGACAATGTGGACGGAACAACAGTTACTTACGGACATTGAGGAAACATAAGTGCAAACGAAAGCCATTGACTTTTGACAGGAAGATTCTCCCAAACTTCTTCTTCTTCTTTGTCTTTTGGCTGTTCCCTTTCAGGGGTCACCACAGCAAATCATCTGCCTCTATCCTCTGCATACTCTTCTCTCACAGCAACTAACTTCATGTCCTCTCTCACTACATCCTTTCTGCCTGGCAGTTCCAACGTCAGCATCCTTCTACCGATATATTCACCATCTCTCCTCTGAACATGACCAAACCACCTCAATCTGGCCTCTCTGACTTTATCTCCAAAACATCTAACATGGGTTGTCCCTCTGATGAACTCATTCTTGATCCAATCCATCCTTGTCACTCCCAAAGTGAACCTCAACATCTTTGCTATTAACTATTAACATCTTAGCATCTTAACTATTGCTGGTCTCACCATTGTCCTGTACACCTTTCCTTTTATTGTTGCTGATACTCTTTTCTCCACCCATTCCAACATGCCTTTGTGAATCGCATCATTGATTTGCGAAATGTTTTACGTCGGATGCCCTTCCTGACACAACCCTCTGCATTTATCCAGACTGGGGACTGGCACAAGAAGACACTGTATTGCTCCCCCCGTGGTTGCATTAGGATTCTTCCAAACTAATTTTTCTATATTTTTACAATTTTCTAAAAAGAAATTTTAAGCATATGAGTAGAATTTTACATGGTATGTAGAATTTTGTTGCATGGGACTGTATTGTTTACATTTTAGCAGATTCCATTGTTTTATGTAATTTTCCTTGTTTTCCCTGAAGGTAACAAAACCAAGCCTGTAATCCACTAATCCTGACCTCTGAGTGAGGCACATGACTCTGACATCTCCCTCTAAAATAGGCAAGTAGAACCAATGAAACACAAAAGCACTGATTAATTAATACACAGATCATATGGCCTCCTATGGAGCGATATCGCGGACAATATTCAAATGCAATTGCAAATTGCATTTGCAATTGCGTTTCCCATATGTGGACGAACAAAGTGTGCCATAATGCAAATGCAATTGCAAACTTTGCATTACCGTTTGCTGTTTCGCCTTTGCGAGCACACACTGACTGCCAAATTTCAACTGAAAAAGCAAAGTCCATCTGCATTTGTATTTCCCAGGTCTTACACGTCATCAACCTGTCATATTTAAATAGCAAAATCAATCACCACATTTGCTTTTTCACTTTCTCTGCGCCGCGCGTCAATCCGGCCAAAATTCAAACACAATCGCTAATCCATTTGCAATTGCATTTCCAACACGTTACACAGAAACCTGTCAATCAGCATCAGGGGCGGGTCTATACTGTGGGGCCGCCGACCAAGAGGGGGATATTTGAGCAATGGAGGTGAACCGAGATTATCTCATTTGTTTATCAAGAAATAAACACACAAAAATGACAAATCGCATATTTTCTTGCTCTGGAGTGGACAGAGAAGTTTTTACAATTAAAAATATTTTTAGATCTTCTCCTGTTACAGCCAGCTGGAGCTAAATCTTTCAGAAATGCTGCGTACCGGCGCTTTATACCGATGGATTCACAACCCGCCCCTTGAAAACAGTATAAAAGAAGACACCTATGTCACAGTCATCAGTCTCTTCTTGGCGATGCTCTGATTCATATCTTAGGCATTTTCAAGACTGTCTCACTTTGTTTTGTTGCTGCAACAAAACTTTATCCTTACTTCATCTAGATCTGCATGGAGTCCAGTGTCTTTCTTTGATTTCTTTTATTAAAGTTACAGTATTTGTTTAATGATTTAAATTAGGGCAACTTCGGTGTGGGGAGAATAAAAAATCCACCACAGTAGCTAGGGCAGAGATAAAATCTGCCTCTGCTGTGTGAGTAAAAGCATCTTGGTCTGTGAGAACTGACAGAGATAGGTTGAAGACAGATGCTAGACTGAGGTAATTGTCTATAAAAGATGTAATTTCTTGGTAAACAAGAGTTTGAGTCAATTATCTGCACTTGCTATCTAGATTCTTGACTATCTTTGCTGCAGGATATGCTTATTAACCGCTACACAGTGTAGGAGACACCTTCAATATATGTAGCCCTGCCCACAATTCACACCTTAAGGAAGCCTGAAACTACTCTTGATTAATTGGTTAAGAACAAATTGCTTTAGACTTACTTCAATCACACTGCAACCAACACTACCAAACAGCAAAAACTAGCTACAGAATACAGTAAGAACCAATCGTGTTTCAAAAACAGTACAAAAGTTAAAAACCAACCTTACCAGTGGAGAAGAATCCAATGTAGAAAACTAAAGCACAGTGTGCACAACTTGTGTGTTTCATAAGTTGAGAGTTTTGCCACAATGCCTTAATTACATTTGACATTTCATTTTATTGTTTGTAAGGGTGGCACCATATAGTTCCCTATGGGTTTCCTCCCACAATTCAAATTAGATGGCTAATTGGCTTTCCAGAATTGCCCATAGTGTTCGTGTGTGCCCTACGATGGATTGATACCCTGTTCAGGGTGTACATGCCTCATGCTCTATGTCTCCTGGCCCCCTGTGACCCTTACAGGATAAGCACAATTGAAGATGAGATGTTGTTTGTGTGACAGGATAAGTAAAGCTCTTCCCACCTGTCTTTAATTGGCCGTGTTTTGATCGATTGTCCTATCATGGGTTAGGTAAGACTATTTAAGCCAGCTGGTAAGGTGGCTTGGGTTTACGGGTCCCGCCCCTTTTACTTCCGTCGTTGTTCATCACATCCAGGGGTGCGTTTCCCGCACAACGATGCAGCTCTTTGCTTAACCACCATAGTACGATGCAACGTGGAAGAAACGAACTAACTAGTCACGACTGTTTCCCAACACCATAGTACCTGTGTCGCACTTTCATCGTTAAAACTATGTTGGTTTTATCTGTCGTTCTTCTTCTTCTTCGATACTATGGCGGAGTAGTGCCATAGGCACATATCACCCCCTACTGTAAAGTGTGTTTTTTTTTCTCTCTCTTCGGCTCGCATTCAATGCGCTTTCGCAGTGATGTTACGTAGAAGTGGTGTAATAATGTCACGAACGCAACATTAATTAATTCATTATTTGTACAATAAAACATATATAGGCATACACAGTTTAAATGTGCTCTTTTCGGATAACAAAGTCTATAACTGTTAGTTATATTTCATTTGAACTAATTTTTTATTTGGTATTGATACATCAGTACAATTAAAATAAAAAGAAATTATGGGTTTTGAAAATGCTGGGATTGTGTTGTGAACACCTGTTACCTATTTTGCTCTAGATCATTTCCTATATAAGTCCCTTTACATACAGCCATGGTTTAATGAGAGTTGACGTGAAAAAATTACACGAAAAAAACTATTTACTAAAAAAGTGCTTGCAGTTTTTTTGGCAGAGGTGGGAAACAATCAAATCTTGCTTTTCTTCAAATAAAAAAACACAGTTACAAATTCTGACAAAAAAAATTGGAATGAAATCGCATAAAAAAATGTATGCTTCTGGAAATGGGTATGAGAGAAGTCCAGAGGAAGTCAGAAACAAGTGGAGGGACTTTGCAAGGGTGACCAAACAAGCAAGTCCAGTGGGGGCCTGAAACTGAACCCCTCCAAAAGCTGCTATGTAATTGTAGTTACGGCAATTCTCCACAAAATTGCAGTCAAGGAAAATGTCCCGCTTTTTGATGAGGAAGAGGAGGGTCTTTCTGGTGCTGCTGTGGATGAGGAAGATGACACTTCTGATGAGGATGATGATGATAATGATGATCCTTCGAACACACATCAAGGCATAATGCATCCTGCAGGAGCAGAAGTCAGACAACTGTTAAGACAACCATGTTTGCCTACATGGTTTCCCCCTGCAGACGTACTGTAAATACTTTTGCAAACAAGTAGGCTATATTTCTTTTTTTTTTTTTTTTCTCTTAACCTATGAATTTTCCATATTCTACTTCTACTTCTGAAAGCACAACACAAAACCACATGTTTATTTATACCATTGTTGTTGATTTATTTGGGTACATTCATTGAATATATACTGTATTGAGTAATATTTTAAATAGGCTTACACTATGGTAGTGTATAAATTTTTTATTTTCTTAGTGCTTAACACTTTGTGCACTGTATATGCTGAATACGTGAACAGTACACATAACATTCATTATAAGTGAAAACCTCTAACATTCTACTACAAATATGTTTATGAGAAATTTCTCTTTGGGTATGTTTTAACAAAGATACTCACATGAAAACTCACCTTTTCTTCGCACAAACAAAATCAAGGCTGTGTTCCAGCCGGCATAAATAATGCTTTCGTAGGGCATTTCGAAGGGAGAATAATTGCGATGGTACCGCTGTTATATCGTTTCAAAATGAATTTGTAATCAAAATCACAGAAAAATGAATAACCTAATATCTGAGCACTAAAACATTACGTTTTCCAAATCGCTCAAACTGGTTGGGAAATTTTTTTTAGAAACTAATAGGGCGTAGGGTCGCTAACTGTGAGTAGAACACACCCAGCCGCGGCAAGGAACTATGCTTCTAACCACAGGTCGAAGGCTGTAGTTCCAATCACGTAAGTTTGCAACGCTGTTTGTGAATGTTCGTTTGAACTATGGTTTCGAGAAACACCGAATTGTTGAACTGTCGTTACGACAGAACTTGCGACCATAGTGGGCTAACGATGCTTTTGGGAAACGCACACCAGAACGGAACTTGGAAGTCCTATGCTGGTTCTTGTCTGAGGTTGCCCTTTTTGCAGGTAAAGATGTCAATCGCGGTGTGTGGGTTAGTCGGGATATGAATATTATAGCTGTGTTTCGTCTGTGGTATTTACACAGCCTAGAAGCCTGATTTAAGTCCATGGATACGGGTATTCACCTGGCGTTGTGGATGTGGTTGTTCCTCCCAATAAACTGTGCCTTCCTGCTGGACTGGATGAACTCTCAGCTTTCCGGAAAGTGGCTTAGCTGCCATTCTGGTGAGATTCGACACCAAGTTCTCTGGTATGTAATTAAGTTGCTCGCGCTTATGTAACATGGTCTGCAGAAATTGGTTCTAATTGCAACTTCTACGTAACAGACTGGTGACGGCGCGACGTGGATTATCCTCCCGTGGTGGTGCGACGCGAAGGGCATGATCGGAGGGCGTTGCTGTTTCTTCCGCGGCTGTTTTATGTTTTGTTTTATGCTGCTTGATTTAAGCTGTGTTAATTCTGTTCGCCCTGCTGCTTTGTAGTAGAGGCATTTTGTAATTTCCTTTTGTGTTTAATTTTTTTGTTTGTTTTTTTGTTTATTTACATTTTTTGGTTCCTGTGTTGTCTTTTACATCTCCCTTGCTATTGCCCTGTGTGCTTGGAGGCTTTTCCTCAAAGTTCAGTGGTGTTAATCATTTTTTCTCTGTGATTTACAGCCCTTCGGTTGTAAATCACTGCGTGTGTCTGTGTGTGTGCGCATGCGCCTTTCCCTCAGTTTTGTGAATGCATGGAAAGTCAGTATTGGGTTGTCAATGGTTGTATGTTGTGTGTAGTGAGGGGCAATGCGGGCAGATGAGCAGCGTGGGATTTCTCTGTTGGTTTCTTTTTTTCGTGAATTTATTTAATGTATTTTCATCTTTATTTTGTTTATTGTTTTGTGTTTAGGGCCAGTTGAAAGGGTGGGCAACCTTGTTTATTGGTATGTGCGTGTGATCATACTTGTTGAGTACTGTAATCATATCCCCTTTGTTACAGAAGCCAGCGCCCACAGCAGCGGTAGAATTCTGGTCTTCTTTGAGTGTGTGTGTGTACTGTATGTGTCACTAGTGTGATAGTAGGCTGCGGTGCTGTGTAGGCCGATTGTGCTTTTAGGCCCTGCTGCCGGCTTTGGTTCCTGTACTTGAAGTCCTGGGTGTTTAGATTGCCCACCAGTGTAATCCATGTGAACCACTGGTCCCAGCCATTTTTGTTATTAATTGTTTTTTTTTTGACAAATTTTTAATAGTATTTGTAATAAAATGTAATACTTTGTGGATACCCTAGTCTCCTGCCTTCTCTCATGAACTGACCTGTGTGCCTGTATACGAGATCTGCTTAATTGGGGTCCCTGGCCCTCAACCAGGATGGCGTAATCGGAATTAGATTTTTGTTGCTAAACCTCGTCTTGCCTGAGCGCTCCGCCACATTTGCTTTGTTTCTCACAAGCGTTTTCTGTCTGTGCCTCACCAATGTGTAAGTTATAGAGAGCAGACCAACAAGCTGGAAGGAAAAGTAGTTACCCAAACAATTGCAAGCTGCTTTTGTGAAAATACCAAAGCCGCACACAAAAACAGTATCAGAACAATAAGAATATGTGGCAACTGTGAAAATGTAAAGTATTGTAGCGTTTTCACTGCTAAAAGGACCTTGGAGAGACGAGTGAGCTTTATTGCTGCCCAATACAATGGCTGGGAGTACAGTGTACTTTATTAATTCTCAGCACTGTGTAGCATGAACAGCACATTCACACGAGAACCTCATCCAATTCAGCCTTAGCATGAACCGGAGCACATTCAACAGGTCACACACACATAACACACCCAACGTGGCCGAAATCACTAAACCAAATACCCTTCCCCACACTGTAAAAAATGAATACTGAAAATAGTTGTTGGAAAAAATAAATATATGTTGGGCTAATATAATGCTGGTGTCAAAAAAGAAAAATATGCTTTCTCAATGATTGCATAAATTTCATTACTCAACTACGAAAGTTTCATCAAGACAACGAGTATAACTGTGTTCATGAAGCATTTAACTGCACACAAACAATTTTATGTTGGACGAACAAGAGGGACTTCTGCGCATGCGCAAAAGCGTTCTTCCAGAATTTTCGAACTTCCCGCTATTTCCTCCCGAAATGGTGAGTACTTCATGGAAACTAACTGTCCTGCAAAGTAATCAGCAATTTTTGCTTTATAACATATATATTATCCAGCAGCAAGCTTTAGAACATTATATTTTCAAGTGTTTATTTATATAATCTGGAGTGTTACAGTAGTTATCTGGCAATGCACTCGTTTCAGCTCCTAACGCATTTTTTTTTTCAGATGGTATGTACATTGACATTAATGTTAATCTATGAAACCGATAAAGTTTACTTACGTTACATACATTTTAATCATTCTAATGACTGATAATTTCAAAGGCTATTTTAAAAAGACGGCGTGTTAGTGCGCCACTGAGGGAGCTTAATGTTCTCACTCCTTCATCATTCATTAACCTTATAGTGTCTGAAAACGGTTATAAAGCTAAACGGACATTTTTTGTCTAGGATTTTTTAATTATTGGCACATTTCACTATGGTTGTTTTATGGTTTTGAACTACAAACGGTTACTTAATTAGTTATTAATATATTTTTCTTTTTGTATTTCAGGTATTAGGGAGAATATCTGGGAAACAGTGCTTACTGCATCTGCAAACAATCTTGGAGCTTGGCAAAATTATTTCACATTTATTATTTTTTTTATCTTAAACCATTTCAGAGTTAAAGCAAATATTTTATTTTCAAATAAGCCACTGCACGTTTTTACTGAGAAATATCAGTATGTTTTGTTTTACAAGGCAGAAGTCTATTTATCCAGTATACTGTTTTGACTGAGTGTGATATTAGTAAGCTTTGTAACATGAATGTTAAGGGCACAGTTTAATTCTTGCATTTTGGAATGTTATTTGCATATTTTGTTATAACAATGCAGCAGTTGTTTATTTGTTGAAATAGAGTAGCTGGATTGCACTTAATCAATGTTGATAGTCTTGTTGATAGGTGTTTAAAGTTTACATTAAAAAAATATTCAAATTTAGAGGAATGTGTCATGTTATTTGAAATGTGGCTACAGTGAATAACCTACTCAAGTAAACTTTAAGATGTTAATTTTATAATTATGCAAGCATAATTTCCAATTCAAAATGTACCTTTCAGTTAACTTGGAACATTTAATTGACACAACATTATATTTCAATTTGAGACTGCTTGTTGGCCTAACTAGGCATGTTTATTCAGCATAGAACATTTAATTGACAGAATGTTTTATTTCAATTTGTGTGTACATTTAGAGGTAATCAGCACAGCAAAAACTAAATAGTTTACACAACTTAAATTGAGCCAACTAAAAATTTTAAGTGCAACAGGTCACTAGAAATTTTTTAGTTGGAGTAGCAAGAATTTTTTTTACAGTGCAACAGGGTGGACACTTAGAGAACCCCCGCAAGGCATGATGGTCAGCCGCCACCCAGCCCACAGTCTGTATATATAATATATGCATGTATGTATGTATAAACACCAGACACCATGGATTAGATGATGTTGAACAGGTCTGGTCGAACAACGTTTGGTCCTGTAGTGTAGTTAGCAGTGATGGAAGTGAATGCTGCAAAGCGACAAATGTGGACCAGAATTATATAAATTTTCAAATTTCTTGTAAACACAACCACATGTGCTCGGCTTGAAAAGGTGTCTAGTTGGACAGTACATGTCATTTTTGCAAAATGTTAAAATAAAAAAAGGGGAAAAATATCTTTTCTAAACTAAAGATCTTTTAAAATCTGTAAAAAGTATTATACACAGTATGCAAAAAAATAATGTCTCTGCTTCATTCCTTGTGTTCTGTGAGGAAGATGTTGGTCATGTGTCTGATTCAGATGTCCTGCTCGGTTGATTACTGCACCGATTCCTACTGCTTAAATGCACATCTGTTTATACAGAAGCATTCAATGGAAACCTGAAAACACAACATCATGAATTTTGAACAACATGAACAGCAAGCAATACCGCTCCATTGCAAACAAATAAAATCTAAGATGATAAGTTATAGATTAGAATTTTATTCCAGTATTTCCAGATACCTCTTTTTATCAATGCTAATTTAAAAGTATTTCTCTCATTATAACTAATTCACATGTTAAGAGCTGATGGCACTTGTGTCCCCTAATGATTCTTGGATAAGGTTATCTTTGTCCGCACTGTCTGCAGAGGTACAGCTTCCATCCTTCATATCCAGTGTATGACTTTGCCTGTGGTTGTTCAAAGTGCGCCGTTCACTAAACCCATTCCCACACTGTGAGCACTGATACGGCTTCTCTCCTGTGTGAGTGCGCTGATGTCGCCGGAGATGACTCTGACAAGTAAAACTTGTCAGATGTCATGATATGTGATTTAACTGCCAACTAACAGCCTGATACACTGCCATGTGATGTTGGAATGGGGAGGGGATTAAAAATGCACAATACGATAAAGACGACCAAGGTTGGACATTTTGATCGGTGTGCTCGTGTCTGCTACTTTATAACCTCACAAAACATGGTGTCAGAAGTAAAGCACAAAAATTTCACTAAATTTTTTGGTGAACCATTTTTACACTTAAAAAATATTAATATAAATCAAAAAATTGCTAAATCATGTAAAATATACTTCATGAATTGAGTACAAGTCAGTAAAAAAATTAAGTAGACCTGAATAACTTTTTCTTTGTACAAAATTGAATAAATGTAATGAAAGTCAGAAGTTAATGCAAGGTTATCCTAAGGGTGCTTTCACACCTATAGTTCGATTGCTTTAGTCTGCACCAGTCAGAAAAATGTTACAATGTAGTAAACAGAAGTTGGTATGGTTTGCTTTCACATATGCAGAGTTCTAAACGAACCAAAATAGACCGTGAAGCCCATCGGCACCGGAAACAGACTATTTTCAGAAAATCGCGCCAATTTCAATAATCAAGGAGGAACAGCTTTGCTTTGCGCTCATGGTGCTGATCTTCGCGCACTGCATTGTACGTGCAAATCATTATTTTCAGATAATTAATTTTGAACACGATTCGCGGCTGCGACTCCAAACCAGCTTCCCTGGTTTATTCATCTCGCCAACGGCGCATCGCCGCCACTTCAGGGAGAGACGTGCCCTCCTCCTGAATGATCACTTTGTTATTAGCCGGCGATCTTATTGCAGATCCATCAGGTAATCCGTTGGCCGATCGAAACAGCCCAGCCACACATTTTTTCATCTTTAATGTGAATACAGAGAGGCACTTAATTTCCTCGGCACTCCACGTTTCTCCGCGGTTTGATTTCATCACGAGTCGAGCTTTAAAAATTTAATCGAGTCATCAGGAAGGGAAAATAATTTTACCCGCAACCCCAAAGTGCATTAAACTATACCATTTCATCAGATTTGGTTTGATTGCTTTCACATCAGACGAACTGTACCAAAGTAGAGCGGATAAAGCGGTCCGAGACCACCCCTTCAGGCAGGTCTCGGATCGATTGATTTGGTGCGCACCAAAGTACCGAGATTGCATTCACATCAACGCAAATGAACTGAACCAAGGGACCAAACACGTTTGGTGCGCACCAAATGCTGTAGGTGTGAAAGCACCCCAAGTAAAAATGAGTAAAATAACTGAGTAGATATGATTGAAATGGAAGGTAGAAGAAACTGAAAATTAGATTATTTAACAAACAAATGTGCTACATTACATTTACTAAATATTTTAAATGAATTTAATTCATACTGGTCTATCACAGAATTAATATGCTACACTAATGACACCAATTTATAAACAAAGACAATACACACATTAGCATTTTAATTAAACATTTATTTGCCAAATTCGACAAGACATGACGTCTAAAGTCAACCTGGTTTACTTTGCAAATGACACGTAACAAGATGAGCTGAATTGATCTCATTAGTAAACAGTCTGACAAAATACATCTGCTACAAGTATTATACACTTAATATGTGGAAAGTAGACTTTTGCATTAGAATAGAATCACAGTCACATTTTACATCTGAAAGATTGCACACCTTCACACTTCAGTTTCCTGAAAACTGTGTGATCCATACAAATGTGTGTGCAGACATTCTCAGGTCTTAAAGAAGCAATGACCATCTAAATGAAGACAGGACACTGAATATCATTGATGAACACAACAGTCCCATGCTTCACTCCATAATGATCGAAAATCCTTTTGATGATGCAGCAAATGTGCAGAGCTTACACCGCCATCCCATAAGCTGGCACCTAAAAAAGGAATTATAGTATACAAGTACGTACAGGTGTGACTGTTACTATATACATCACACTGATCTATGAGTGGTGTTCAAGTCAAAGTGGGACGTGTGATGAACATTCACTGAAATGAAGACGTAAAACTGATTTGATTTTACAGAGCCCATTGCTGGTGAAATTCCGGTGAACATTCCAGTGGAATACTTTTACAAAAATTCATTGCAGAACAATGCACAACCTCATATATAGAGAAATACAGGGAGCTTTTACTCTAATAAGTGTGTTCTATTATTTTGCACAATCAAAAGTCACGCTTTGACTTGAATGTCCCTTGTACATGTCTTTGTCCCTTGTATAAAAATTATAACGAACTTTATTTACGCATTACTATCAACTATATATTTTTTTAACTTTAGTTACTGGATCTAGTACATTCTAGTGGATTCAATATATTCTGGATTCAATATAGGTAAAGTGAAATATGTCAAGCTTTGTTTCAATTTCTATCTTGGATTCAATGGTTACATATTTAAGACTTCTGAAACATGTAAAAAGTTGACATTTACCTCCTGTTTTATCTCCATTCAACTTCTCTTCTTTAGTGGGGTTGGTGCTGTGAAAGAGATATTAAATGTATAACATTTCACAAAATTTTTTTAAAAAAATCTGTTTTAGTTTTTTTACTTATATATTACAACATACATATTTCACTTCAATATTTAAATTTCATATTACTTTCTCCCAATGTTGTACTTTTACTAAATCTTCATATTTCATAGCTTTAGTACATTACTTGCTGTACATTTATTTCAGCAACAGTCATTTTAATAATGTTGCTAGCTATCGTTATCTATGGAGCTTAGCTGTGACAGGATTCAGTAACTGATACACTATAAAGTTGTGGATACAGACAGATAGTCATTACTTCAGTAACTTGTGTTAGCTGTTTACTCACCAGGACTTGTAAGGAATGTTCCAGAATGTTCCAGGAGCTTCATGTCCATTCTCATATCCTCACAGGCTTCTTGTCTCTGATGTTACACCAGACTTCCCATGAGCACTTGCACAGGGCAATATACTCAATTATTTAAGTTTTTGTTAAGTGCATGTTAAAAATATAATTCAGTTATTCAAATCCTAATTTCTATATGTGAAATAAACTTAAATTATAGTGTAAATTTAAGATATTCAGAACAGTTGATTTTTTTTTTCATTTATTTAGATTTTGTCAAAACAAAACAATCATGTATGTGATTTTTAGAGATTTTATTAAGGTAACATGACCTTTTTATTACTGTGAAATTTACAAGGCCACAGAATCATTATTTAGAGTGAAAGCGTACGAGAGGGTGCCGACAGAGGAGCTGTGGTATTGCATGAGGAAGTCAAGAGTGGAAGAGAATTATTTTAGATTGGTACAGGACATGTATGAGAGCTGTAAGACAGTGGTGAGATGTGCTGTAGGTGTGACAGAAGAATTCAAGGTGGAGGTGGGTCTGCATCAGCTCATGAGCCCATTCTTGTTTGCTCTGGTGATGGACAGCATGACAGATGAGGTTAGACAGGAGACTCCATGGACTATGATGTTTGCAAACGACATTGTGCTTTGTAGCAAGAGCAGGGGAACAGGTGGAGAAAAGTCTAGAGAGGTTGAGGTTCCCTTTGAGAGTGACATGGATAGATAGGATCAAGAATGAGTCCCTCAGAGGGACAACGCATGTTAGATGTTTTGGAGATAAAATCAGAGAAGTTAGACTGGTGGTTTGGAGAAGAAGAAGAATAGAAGAATATTCAATTATTGTCACATGTACTTTTTTTTTTACAGCACAGCGAAATTTCTTCTTCGCATATCCCAATTAGGAAACTGGGGTCAGAGCGCAGGGTCAGCCAGCTTACAGCGCCCCTGGAGCAGATAGGGTTAAGGGCCTTGCTCAAGGGCTCAACAGTGGCAACTTCCCGATGCTGGGGTTCGAACCCCCGACCTTCCGATCAGTAACACAGAAACCCACAGCCTTAACCGATTGAGCCACCACTGCCCTTTGGGCATGTTCATAGAGACTTGCACTTGTTAAATACAAAATCGTGAATTGCGTGCTTAATTTTTTAGCATTTTGAAATCAAGAAAAGCATTTTAGCATTTTTAAAAAAATAACCATTTTGAAAAAAAAAAAATTATAATAAATTCTGTTAAAATGTGGACAGGAAGAAACAGTTTCTCATGCAACAAAATACCATGACCCATTATTGCCATAAGAACTTTCACGATTTTTAACTTGCCTAATTGACATCAAGATCTGATGAATTCATATCAGAGCAGTCACTAAAACGTTTCTCACTGTTCACAGCAATAAGGCTTCTCTCATGTGTGGATGCGTTGGTGTGCCCGAAGCCCATTCTTATGCCTATAACTCTTCCCACACTGTGCACAGCAATAGGGCTTCTCTCCTGTGTGGATGCGCTGGTGTATTAAGAGAGTACCGGCACGTGTAAAACTCTTCCCACACTGTTCACAGTGATATGGCCTCTCTCCTTTGTGAATGCGCTGGTGTATTTGGAGATGACCGTTTTGGGTAAAATTCTTCCCACACTGTTCACAATGATACGGCCTCTCTCCTGAGTGGACGCGTTGGTGTATTGTGAGATAACATATTCGAGCAAAATTCTTCCCACACTGTCCACAGTGATACGGCTTCTCTCCTGTGTGGATGCGTTGGTGTGCCCGAAGCTCATTCTCTTGCCTAAAACTCTTCCAACACTGAGCACAGCTATACGGCTTCTCTCCTGTGTGGATACGCTGGTGTGCCCGAAGCCCATTCTCTTGCCTAAAACTCTTCCCACACTGTGCACAGCAATACGGCTTTTCTCCTGTGTGAATGCGCTGGTGTATTAAGAGAGTACCGGCACGTGTAAAACTCTTCCCACACTGTGCACAGTGATACGGCCTCTCTCCTGTGTGAATGCGCTGGTGTATTTGGAGATGACCGTTTTCGGTAAAACTTTTCCCACACTGTTCACAGTGATACGGCTTCTCTCCTGTGTGAATGCGCTGGTGTATTTGGAGATGACTGTTTTGGGTAAAATTCTTCCCACACTGTTCACAGTGATACCGTCTCTCTCCTGTGTGAATACGCTGGTGTATTTGGAGATTACTGTCACAGGTAAAACTCTTCCCACACTGTTCACAGTGATACGGCCTCTCTCCTGTGTGCATGCGCTGGTGTATTTGGAGATGACCGTTTTGGGTAAAATTCTTCCCACACTGTTCACAGTGATACGGCCTCTCTCCTGTGTGAATGCGCTGGTGTTTTTGGAGATGACCGTCACAGGTAAAACTCTTCCCACACTGTTCACAGTGATACGGCCTCTCTCTTGTATGAATGCGCTGGTGTATTTGGAGATTACTGTCACAGGTAAAACTCTTCCCACACTGTTCACAGTGATGCGGCTTCTCTCCTGTGTGAATGCGCTGGTGTATTTGGAGATGACTGTTTTGGGTAAAACTCTTCCCACACTGTTCACAGTGATACGGCCTCTCTCCTGTGTGAATGCGCTGGTGTATTCGGAGATGACTGTCATAGGTAAAACTTTTCCCACACTGTTCACAGTGATACAGCCTCTCTCCTGTATGGATGCACTGGTGAGTTTTGAGAGAACTATTTTGGACAAAAACGTTTCCACAATCTGCACACTGGTACATCTGGAAAAAAAAAGAAGCCTGTTTATAAGTTTTCTTTTCACTGCATATTGTTAATCGAAACATCTTCTCTAATGGATACTATAATCTTGCAATTTCACAGGACCATAACATTTCTCACCTTTAAGTATATGCAAATATACAGTACACTACCTGGTCCCACAAAAGAAGTTGATGTTCAGCTTTAAATAAGCAAAATCTTTGACTGGATAGCAGCTACAGTGATTGATAATTTTACTGCTTGTCATTGGATAGATCCTTACACTGGTTACTAGTTTACTAATTGTCAATGTCACTTTTTCTTTGCAAAGCACATTCAAAAGTGCTGTACAATGACTCTAAATAATTGTAGAACCTGTCCCAGGTAGCACGTATTTGGCCTCAATAAAAAGGGTGGTGTTGTACTGTGGGCATCACCCTGGATTCTTAATAGCTCCAATTTAACTATGCTGGCTTGGTTTATGTTAACAGACAAACTTAATTGCATCAATACTTTTGAATACACTATATAAGGGAACTGATGGTGCCTCTACTTAGTAGGATTATATTTATCATTTTCCACCCACTAAGAATATTCTGTTCTAACTTGTTTCAAACTCAATAGTAAGTAATTTGTCTACTGTGCTTAACCTAGATAAACAAACAGTCATTGGATATACTGTTAATATAATCACACCAACAGAGTTATTTAGATATAAAGGTATACTTTAGTCAAACTCATTAGTTGAACTCAATGCTCATTAGACCAACTCGGTTTTCAAACACAATTTATTACAAAGTTAACATTTTACATTTACGTCTTTGACAAACGCACTTATCCAGAGCGACTTCCATTTTTATCTCATTATACATCTGAGCAGTTGAGGGTTAAGGGCCTTGCTCAAGGGCCCAACAGTGGCAACTTGGCGGTTGTGGGGTTTGAACCTGGGATCTTCCGAAACGTAGTCCAATGCCTTAACCACTGAGCTATCCCTGATCCAGTTGGTGGCACTAATGCACAATTTCGTTGTTAGCCAACCGCCAACAAAACAACAAAGAAGAAGAAGCCGTTAAGGTTGCAAGGACTGATGGCTGTCTTGCATGTTGGTCGAGAAAAGAACAGTTTCCCAGGTTCAGCTTCCCAGCTTCCAAGTGTGTGAGGTCAAGATGGAGTGTAGTGGAGAAGGCGTCGTCCGTTCACCGGTTAGGACGGTACGCAAATTGCAGTCTGTCCAGTGAGGGGGGCAGCTGGGTCTTGGATGTGCCTCATGACGAGCCGCTCGAAGCACTTCATGATGGTGGGTGTAAGTGCAACGGGACGGTAGTCATTGAGACAGGACACACAAGACTTCTTGGGCACGGGAATGATGGTCGTGGCCTTGAAGCATGTGGGAACGAGGGCAGTGCTCAGAGAGATGAGCCATCACAGGGAGTTCACTGATGTTTGTATACAGTTCCCATAGCGCTTCCTTAGCATTAGCGCTAGGTGGAATGTACACTCCGATAATGAAAACAATCATGAATTCCTGTGGTAAATAAAAAGGTCTGCATCGAACAGACACAAACTCCACCAGCGATGAGCAATAACTAGAAACTAGCACTGAGTTTTGCACCATTTCGTGTTGATGTAAACACACAAGCCGCCCCCGCAAGACTTACCGCACAGAGCTGCATTTCTGTCGGCGTGAAACGAGGCTAGCCCGTCTAGCTGAATAATGGCGTCCGGTGTTCAATTGAAAAATGTTACCCATCGAGTTTTGCTAACTACCGGATCTGCGCATTCGCAGTCCTACAAGTTTGCACGCTGTTTCCACGCCAATAAATCCATACTACCTTGGTGTTGAGACTTAGGTTGGCAGTGGGTTTAAACCGTTTTCCTTTGCTTAATTTGACAAACATTTAAGTTTCTGTATAAATTGTCATGAATGAGCCTTAAGGTTGAGGAAAATAAATTTGAGACCCTGAACCAGTTTCAAGTTACAATTTTTTAAACACCTACGTTTACATCTTTTTGTATACTTGAATATCTTGTGATTGTGCACTGAATAGTGCTTGCACACATGATAGAGTAGTTCATACATAAATGCTTACGCACGTGATGACATGCGTTTTTGATTAAATTTATGATAATGCTAATAAACACAAACAGCTCTTCTAATAACATTTGAAGTCCACAGTGTAGTTGCAGTGATGCAGTAGCGTAAATCGACAGACTCTGCTAGCGATTTGTGCCACGGTAGCATTTTTTCGACAAGGCAGCAAAAACCTACAGAAAACCGGTACTCTGTCGCTGAGCCATGTCTCCGTGAAAACAAGAGACACAGCAGTCTCTAACTTCACGCTGTGTAGCCTGCTGGAGTCGGATGTAGTCCAGTTTATTATCCAGGAAGCAGACGTTGGATAGGATGATGGACGGGAGAGCCGGCAGGTGTTCAATCGAAAAATGCTACCCATCGAGTTTTGCTAACTATCGGATCTGCGCATGCGCAGTCCCAGAAGTTTGCACACTGTTTCCACACCCATAAATCCATACTACATTACATGTGATATACGTTTTAAAGATGAGCAATTATGGCATATGAAACAATCCACAAAATAGGTTATAGATTAATGAGAAAACTATGGAACTCCAAAGTGTTCAAAATTAAATAAATAAATAGGACATTATGAAATAAATAACTATGAATAAATAAGACATATATGTAATATGAGAATGATGTGAAGTAATGGAACATATTTTGAAAAAAAGCTTATTATTGTGAAATATATTTACTTATTATTATGAAATAATATTTCATGGTCATTATTTTTCCCAATAACAGATTATTGCAGAGGCATTTTATTTAATTCCTGCTGTGTTAATTTCAAAATGTCATTTTTTCAAAGTCAGTTTTTATTTCAAAATCCCGTTTTTCACGATGGCCTATTTATTTCATAATGCGATTTTTCAGCAGAATTAGTCATTGTGCGCATTCTGATCATGTGACGAAGGGGGGGGGGGGGGCGTTGTGCGCGTTCTTATCATGCGACCGGAGGGGTTGCGCGTTCTGATCATAAAAATAGAGTAACGAGGCTGTTTTTAAAAAGTAAGGCGTAGAAAGTACAGATAATTGGTAAAAATGTAAGGAGTAGAAGTAAAAAGTCGGCTGAAAAATAATTACTCCAGTAAAGTATAGATACCCAAAATTTCTACTTAAGTAAGGTAACGAAGTATTTGTACTTCGTTACTTGACACCTCTGCGTGTTACAATACTAGGGTACTACTTTTTTGCGCAACGTAATTACCGGGAGGCTGCCTTGTGAGCAGGTCTGGGCCGCGCAGACACACAGACAGGGAGCCGTGCAGACAGCAGAGAGTGGAGCAGCATAGCAGGGAAAATGCTGAAGCACAAGTGCAGCTTCACCTATGAACTGCAAAGAAAGGTTCCCACATACCGTCCCGGTCAGGAAAAGTGGGAGGCGGAGTGCACCGTGTGCAAAGCCGGTACACATATGTCTCAGTATCCAATAAAGGTGCTGGGGACCTGAAAGCCCACGTAAACATAAAAAAGCAGTGCGAGATGAGAGTTCATCTGCAAAGTAGACAAAGTTTTTTGTCAGACCAGGAAAAACAGGATGATGTAATTGCAGCAGAAGGTGCAATGGCTCTTCATACAGTGAAATATCACAACAGTTAAAAGGTCCATGGATTGCACCAGTTTATTGCTTAAAAAGGCATTTCCTGACTGACATTGCAAAAAAAAAAGTTTGGTCTTGTCTTTGTGAGACTCTTCTGTTATTTATTTTATTACATTTAAGAGATATATTGTTGAAGCTGGAACAGAATAGTTCATATTTAGAACAATATTTAATTATTTATTTGAAGAGTCTGAGATCTATTCTTTTGTTACAAGTTTTTACAGATTTTATTTTATTACATAGGTTAATTCTGCACCATTGAAATACTGTATAATAAATAATGTTCATCAACCACCAAGAAGCTTGTCTGAATTCGTCTGGAGGCCGTGCCGATCGTCCTCTTTTTTTGGAAATCAAAATATGGTCAACCTATCTAATAAACACAAACAGCTCTTCTAATAACATTTGAAGTCCACAGAGTAGTTGTAGTGATGCGGTAGCGTAAATCGACAGACTCTGCTATCGATTTGTGCTATCGTAGCATTTTTCGACAAGGCAGCAAAAATCGACAGCTAAGGTTTGTTTTTAGCCTAGCACGGACTCCCGCCCACTTGCCGCGCTTCCGCTTCCTCGCGCGCCGCTTCCGATGTCCCCTACTCCGGCCGCCGGCATCAGGCAACGCCGAGGCTTCAAGGCCTGGTTCACGCATCAAGCCGAGGTCACGTAGCGTTTACCGCAGCTCATCGTGGATGTAGTTAACCGGGTTATTTATGTTCAAAAGTGTCTGGCGGTTGTACGTACACAGGGTAAAATAAACGCGCTACACACAAAACGTAAACAACGTAGCACCATTTTGGCTCCGGAGCGGCCGCTGCGTGCTACTGCCGCGCCGCCATCAATCATCTTTTTGATGATTAGATTATTATTAAATCTTAGGGGCTTATGAAGAGTGTTGTCCTCAGTAAACAATAAATAAATTCTCTGTGTGTAAAGCAATAAAGAGAAATAAGACAGATGAGTAAACTTTACCTTTGATCCAGTATCAGCAGGAGTGTGTGGAGATTTTCCTAAAGATCTCCTTCTGGGTTTCATTCTAAAAGCTGTAAAGAATCAGGAGACTGGAAGAGAAACACAGATTGATGAGTCCAGAATCTGCACTAGGTGTTAACTGAGAAGCTCAGGTGGGAATTTTCCCATTGACTCACTTTTAGTGATGTTCTGCAGAGTATCAGAGCTTCAAAACTGTGTGGACAAAGAAGCACTCTTTCACTTCAAACTCCAAGTCCCAGCAGGTTTTTTTTTTTCCTCTTTCTTTTGACTCTTGTTGATTGACAGTCAGTTTAAAGGTGCATTACCACCATCTACTGGGCTGTGGGTGTGGAGCAGAACATTGCTAAGTCAGTAAGCAAATAAGTTAACATTTGCAATATTATTTAAACATTCTTGAAATTGTCCAAAAATGGAAATATTATTAAGTCACTAAAATGAATATTATTAGAGAGTTGGTTGATATGATGCAGAGAAGGAAGGTGGATATACTGTGTGTCCAGGAGACCAGGTGGAAAGGTAGCAAAGCTAGAAGCTTAGGATCAGGGTTCAAGTTGTTTTACCATGGTGTGGATAGGAAAAGAAATGGAGTAGGAGCTATCCTGAAAGAGGAGTTTGTTAGGAATGTTCTAGAGGTGAAGAGAGTATCAGATAGGGTGATGAGTCTGAAGCTGGAAATTGATGGTGTGATGTTCAATGTTGTTAGTGGTTATGCTCCACAGGTAGGATGTGTGTTAGAAGAAAAGGAGAAATTCTGGAGTGAGTTAGATGAAGTGATGCAGAGCATCCCCAGAGATGAGAGAGTTGTGATTGGTGCAGACTTCAATGGACATGTTGGGGAAGGGAACAGAGGGGATGAAAATGTGATGGGCAGGTTTGGTCTTCAGGACAGGAATGTAGAAGGACAGATGGTGGTGGACTTTGCAAAGAGGATGGAAATGGCAGTTGTTTCTGGAAGAAATACTTTCTTCCAGAAGAGGCAGGAACATAGGGTGACATGTAAGAGCGGAGGCAGAAGCACTCAGGTGGACTACATCTTGTGTCGACGTTGTAATCTGAAAGAGATCAGTGACTGCAAGGTGTTGGTAGGGGAGAGTGTAGCCAGACAACACAGAATGGTGGTGTGTAAAATAACCCTGGTGGTGAGGAAGGTGAAGAGGACAAAGGCAGAGCAGAGGACAAAGTGGTGGAAGCTGAGAAAGGAAGAATGTTGTGTAGTCTTTAGGGATGAGTTGAGACAAGCTATGGGTGTTCAGGAGATGCTTTCAGTTGACTGGACAACTACAGCCAATGTGATCAGGGAGACAGGTAAGAGGGTACTTGGTGTATCATCAGGTAAGGGAAAAGGGGACAAGGAGACTTGGTGGTGGAATGAGGAAGTCCAGGAGTGTATACAGGGAAAGAGGCTAGCCAAGAAGAAGTGGACACTGAGAGGACTGAAGAGAGTAGACAGGAGTACAGGGAGATGCACCGTAAGGTGAAGGTAGAAGTGGCAAAGGCCAAACAAAGAGCATATGAGGACTTGTATGCTAGGCTGGACAGTAAGGAGGGAGAGGTGGATCTGTACAGGTTGGCGAGGCAAAGAGATAGAGATGGGAAGGATGTGCAGCAGGTTAGTGTGATTAAAGATAGAGATGGAAATGTACTGACAGATGCCAGGAGGGTGATGGGAAGATGGAAGGAGTACTTTGAGGAGTTGATGAATGAGGAAAACGAAAGAGAACAAAGAGTAGAAGAGGTGACTGTTGTGGAGCAGGAAGTAGCAAATATTAGTAAAAGTGAGGCGAGAAGGGCGTTGAAGAGGATGAAGAGTGGAAAGGCTGTTGGTCCTGATGACATACCTGTGGAGGTATGGAAGTGCTTAGAAGAGGTGGCAGTAGAGTTTCTGACTAGTTTGTTTAACAAGATCTTGGAGAATGAGAGGATTCCAGAGGAATGGAGGAGAAGTGTATTGGTGCCGATTTTTAAGAACAAGGGAGATGTGCAGAGCTGTGGCAATTACAGAGGTATAAAGCTAATGAGCCATACAATGAAGCTGTGGGAAAGAGTAGTGGAAGCTAGGTTAAGGGCAGAGGTGAGCATTTGTGAGCAGCAATATGGTTTTATGCCTAGAAAGAGTACATCAGATGCAGTATTTGGTTTGAGGATGCTGGTGGAGAAGTACAGAGAAGGTAATAAAGAGTTGCATTGTGTCTTTGTAGATTTAGAGAAAGCATACGACAGGGTGCCGAGAGAGGAGCTGTGGTGTTGTATGAGGAAATCTGGAGTGGCAGAGAAGTATGTTAGAGTGGTGCAGGACATGTATGAGAGCTGTAGGACAGTTGTAAGATGTGCTGTAGGTGTGACAGAAGAGTTCAAGGTGGAGGTGGGTCTGCATCAAGGATCGGCTCTAAGCCCCTTATTGTTTGCTCTAGTGATGGACAGGATGACAGATGAAGTTAGACAGGAGTCTCCATGGACTATGATGTTTGCAGATGACATTGTGCTTTGTAGCGAGAGCAGGGAACAGGTGGAGGAAAATTTGGAGAGGTGGAGGTACGCTCTGGAAAGCAGAGGAATGAAGGTTAGCCGCAGGAAGACGGAATACATGTGTGTGAATGAGAGGGACCCAAGAGGAACAGTGAGGCTACAGGGAGCAGAGGTAAAGAAGGTGCAGGATTTTAAGTACTTAGGGTCAACGGTTGAGAGCAACGGAGAGTGTTCAAAGGAGGTGAAGAGACGAGTACAGGCAGCTTGGAATGGGTGGAGAAAAGTGTCAGGTGTGTTGTGCAATAAAAGAGTATCAGCGAGAATGAAAGGAAAGGTGTACAGGACAGTGGTGAGACCAGCAATGCTCTACGGCTTAGAGACTGTGGCACTGAAGAAAAGACAGGAGGCAGAGTTGGAGGTAGCAGAGCTGAAGATGTTGAGGTTCTCTTTGGGAGTGACAAGGATGGATAGGATCAAGAATGAGTTCATCAGAGGGACAACCCATGTTAGATGTTTTGGAGATAAAGTCAGATAGGCCAGATTGAGGTGGTTTGGACATGTTCAGAGGAGAGAGTGTGAATATATCGGTAGAAGGATGCTGAGGTTGGAACTGCCAGGCAGGAGGTCTAGAGGAAGACCAAAGAGGAGATTTATGGATGCAGTGAGAGAGGACATGAAGTTAGTTGGTGTGAGAGAAGAGGATGCAGAGGATAGGGTTAGATGGAAGCAGATGATTCGCTGTGGCGACCCCTGAAAGGGAACAGCCGAAAGACAAAGAAGAAGTTGAAAAAGCTTCTCATGAACAACTTGGTTCACATTCTCATTTTTAATTTCATTTAATTCCTAATATTACATCATCAGAACCATCATCTATTTTTTTTTCATTGCATACTCTCCATAACTATAATACATTTAGTAAATTTTATTTAGTTTTATTACAGTACAAGACCTAGAGGAACTGGCTTGGATGACAATGGTTAGAATAATAACTTTACTTCAGACTACTGTTTAATATTTATTAATAATATTCGTTAGCACAGTTTAATTTTTATTTTTATTTAAATTATATACTTTTCCTCTTTAAGACATCTTGTATTTTAAAAAATATATTTTGGATAAGCCATATAATCACCCCCCCCCACCCCCAGCCATTACATACACGTGATATACGTTTTAAAGATGATGAGCAATTATGGCATATGAAACAATCAACAAAATAGGTTATAGATCAATGAGAAAATGTTATATTTTAATATAAATATAGTAACATTCTGAGAACCAACAAATGTATTTATTTTTTACAAAACCTTGTTGAAATGATATCCCCAGACAGGGGATACATAACATCAATTCACAAAAACATCATCTTTCTGTAATTCAGGCACACCTGACTGTTACGTAAATGTTCCTCATGATTTCATTCAGACAGACACATGACTACACTGGGTAAGAGTTGTATGTGATATGTATGCAATATTTTCTATTGTCCTTAGATTGTACAGCACATCAAGTGGTGGATTTTGAAATCAGAAGACCAGAGTGCATGAGAAAGGAAAAAAAGTTCAAAATGATGATAACGTTTGCATTAATGGGTTTCTATCACTCATTTGCATTTTCCATGTCACCATTTAGTTAATTAATCTTGTTATTGATCTGATTCTACTTTGTGAGGGAGACAGGGTACTGACTTAAGGTTTCTCACTCAGAAGTACAAGATAGGAAGAAGGGGGCTAGTGGACATCACCTCAGGTCGCCTGCAGAGGGAGCAAAAATAAAGCGCGCAGCCAACTTTATACAGAAATGCAATGAATAAAATCACTCATGCTGTGAAAGGCCACAAAGAGCACTTTATAGTGTGATTGATCACAAAGAATGGATTTTTCCCCCCCAGCTTTGCTCTGGTAGTTATGACAAACTCCATAATTTCAAAAAGTCTAATCATTGGATACATAGAGAGCTTCGTGTATTGTTTAGATGAGCCCTAATGTTAACATTACAGTGTTTAAAAGGTGTCCAGGTCTTATTTGCTGCGCAAAACACATTTTCCACCCCCAAGATGATTACGTAGATAAAAAAGGTATAACCAAAACAGACCATTTTTCAGACCATATGCCTGTCTTATTTGATTTTATACCTTTCTCTCAACCTGCTAAAACGTTTGATTCGGTTCGGCACTGCCGTGTCTTTAATCCCACCTCCGCTACTCATTTCTCTGCGATTTTCAATTGTGATTGGGATTTACAATCCTCAGCGTCACTCAGCACTGAGGAGCTAATATTCCAATTTGATTCAGCCTGTCAAATCGCATGGGATTCGGCAGCTCCCTTAAAAATCAGATGATCAACGGTTAGATCAGAGCCATGGCTAAATGATGATACCTCTAAGCAGATTTTAATTAAATATGTGCATGCAGTATTATTACAGAAACCTATTAATTTTATCTCATGGATGTGAGGTGAAGTGAACAGAGTTGAGCCAAGAACAATGTGATGTCATAGTAGCAAGGACATCATGCGATGTTCAGTATACAGTATGCACCCAACGAACCTTATGATGAACACATGATGACATAGTAACCATAGACACGACACAAGATCAGCAGATATGACATAGCCCCAGATATGATGTAATCTCAGACATGGGGTGATATTAACTGTTATGTAACAGGTATTGGATACATAAGCAACATGTCAAATTAAATAACCAAAAGACACACACACACAGCCTTATGAATAATAAGTTTAATAAAGAAATAGACACAAAATAGTATGTGTATCTTCATAGTGAATATTATACAATACAAAGTATTAGGCCCAACATAAAAAGTATAAAAAAACTCACGGGGCCTGGGTAAGCATCAGTAGCAAAATAAAATGCATAAAAAGTCAATTAGAAAACCTCCTGTGAGGAAGGTGTTACGCCCCGGTCTAGGTCGGGCCGTAACAGGAGTGAAAAAAAAGAAAGGGGGTGAGACCAAAAGTGCGTTTGCTTAGTGTTTATTTACAAAATGTGAATAATCAAATACCCAAAGGTGGCTGTAAGCTTCAGAAGCCGACAAGGCCAAAACAATAAACAAAATTACCTCTATCTAATACCAAAGTGACACAACTAACCTGCACCGAAAATAAAGAAACAGAATTACAAAGTGCTTCCCTCAACTCCCTAACTAACCACAAACCAAGAAAAACAAAGTGCAAACAAAATGGCGTCGACTCCTTACTAAGCCACTAAATAAAGTAAATACAAATATATACAAACGTATCTACAACCAACCCAACAAAAACAAAGAGGGCAATCACAAAAGCATAGTCAAAACAAGCAAAAGGGTCATACACAGAATAGGCAATCGAAAACCAAGCAATTATCAAAAAGGGGAAAATCAAAGAGTAGTCAGAAACGAAGCAAAAGGGTCATACACAGAGTAACATTTAGGATCAAGCATAAGATAAGCAGTAAGCAAAAACACGGTCTGTAGCATGGTGGTCGGAAGGCCTTAAGTAGGCCTCTGGTTGTCCTGGAGAACCAATCAGCTGGGAGGAGGCAGGACCAACAAAGGACAGGCAGAGCAGCAGCCAATAGATTTCCAGGCACACTGAAGAGGGTGGAACCTGAAGCAAGGGGAGAGACACCCTATCCCACCACCAGCAGAGACAAAGCAAGCATAACCAGACACATACACATACAAACAAATACATCCGATATCGTAACAAAGGACAATACCAATTTAAAAATCAGTGAAAGGAAATAGAAACAGAAATGTCGCGATTTGGATTTGGCACAGGTGCGGAAGGAAAATCTGTTTGGATACCAACAGATACTTTAACATCCGTCTGGGTGCCAACACTTATGTGACAAACAGGTTTTAGGACCGGCGGAGCTGGGGTTGTAGACTCTGGTCGTACGGGCCTAAAAGAAAATGGATAAGGGCTATCCACACGCGGTCTCTTAGAAGGACCAGGTTTGGAGTCAACATTCTTGGAAAAAGTGAGCCCTGTCTCCTCTAGGAACTGCAGTACCGATACAAATGGTTCGGGCTCATCCTCAGTAAAACTCACAGAGGGCCGGTCCATGACACGTTCAGTAGGAGTGTAGTCAGTAGGACTGTGAGCCGGACTGTTCTGGTGTATTCAGTGTAGTCAGTAGGACTGTGAGCCGGACTGTTCTGGTGTAGTCAGTGTAGTCAGTAGGACTGTTCACGATCTTTCGTGCAAATGCAATTAGCTATAAGAATAAAAATAGAATAATAGAAAACTGCTAGGACCGAGCATCTTAGCCAACTGATAGCAAGAAACCAAAACAATCCCAGGTTCTTATTTAGTACAGTGGCTCGCCTAACAAAACCTAAGATGCCCGCAGAGAGTATCCCATCACAGTTTAGAAGTGAAGACTTTATGGACTTCTTTAATGAAAAAATCAATAATTTCAGGAAGAAAATAATGGAGGTTCAACCTCTAATAGTATCTCATGATCCAGTTCAGCCTATAGCTTCACATTTAGATTTTCACTGCTTTACAGGTATAGGACAGGAAGAGCTGTGTAAACTCATCACCTCGGCTAAATCAACAACGTGCCTGTTAGACCCAATCCCAACCAGATTTTTAAAAGAAGTGATGCTTACGGTTGGAGAGCCACTCCTAAACATTATTAATTCTTCATTACATCTAGGTCACGTCCCTAAACCTTTCAAGTTAGCAGTTATTAAGCCGCTTCTTAAAAAATCTAATTTTGATGCGAATGAAATAAATTACAGACCGATTTCAAACCTCCCGTTCATATCAAAAATACTAGAAAAAGTAGTATCAGCTCAAATTTGCACATTCTTGCAGGATAACAACATCCTTGAAGAATTTCAGTCAGGTTTCAGGCCCCATCATAGCACAGAAACTGCACTAGTTACGATTACAAACGACTTGTTTTTAGCTTCAGACCAAGGCTGCATCTCATTGCTAGTCCTGCTTGATCTTAGTGCTGCATTCGACACTATAGATCATAATATTCTCATAGATCGCTTACAAAATTATATAGGTATTCAGGGCCAGGCATTAAAATGGTTTAGATCTTACCTGTCTGATCGCTACCATTTTGTAGATCTAAATGGAGAACCGTCTGGTGTAATGCCAGTGAAATATGGGGTCCCACAAGGGTCAGTTTTAGGACCTCTGTTGTTCTCAATATACATGCTTCCCTTGGGTAACATCATTAGAAGACATGGGATTAGTTTCCATTGTTATGCTGATGATACCCAATTATATATCTCAACTAAACCAGACGAAATACCTAAGTTGTCTAGATTAACTGAGTGTATCCAGGACATAAAAGATTGGATGACCAATAACTTTCTTTTATTAAATTCAGATAAGACAGAGATATTACTTATTGGCCCAAAAACCAGCACACAACAGCTTTCACAATTCAGCTTGCGCTTAGAAGGATGTACTGTTATTACCAGCTTAGCAGTAAAAGATCTGGGAGTAATATTAGACAGTAACTTGTCTTTTGAAAATCACATTTCAAATATCACCAAAACAGCCTTTTTCCATCTTCGAAACATTGCTAAACTTAGGAACATCTTATCCGTATCTGATGCAGAAAAACTAGTTCATGCATTCATGACCTCCAGACTGGACTATTGTAATGCATTACTAGGTGGTTGTCCTGCATCCTCAATAAACAAGCTTCAGTTAATCCAAAATACAGCTGCCAGGGTTCTCACTAGATCCAGAAAATATGATCATATAACCCCAATATTATCATCCCTGCACTGGCTACCTGTTCAGTTTAGAATACATTACAAAATAGTATTACTTACATACAAGGCCTTAAATGGTTTAGCTCCCACATACGTAACCAGTCTTCTGATGCGCTACAATCCACCACGCACCTTAAGATCACAAAGCTCCGGACTTCTGGTAGTTCCCAGAATTTCAAAATCTACAAAAGGGGGTAGGGCTTTTTCATATTTTGCTCCAAAGCTTTGGAATAGCCTTCCAGACAGTGTTCGGGGAGCAGACACGGTTTCTCCGTTCAAAAGTAGACTCAAGACGCATCTTTTTAATCTGGCATACACATAACTCATCCCAGTACTCATACTCCAGTACACCTATACCGAATGGCAACTACGCTAATTCTCCCCATCTGTTCTGTATTTCTCTACCCATCCCGAGGCATCGGGAGATTTTGCCAGCTTCAGTAGACAAAGGCCGACCCTGCGAGGTTCCTGAGGCATCCAGAGAAGGACCAGCTCCAGCTGGATTCAGCTTCATGATGGTTGGAGCTACACATGCTGCTCCTGTGCTTCCAGTGATCCAGACCTCATCTGCCCTCTGCACCTACTGACTCGTCCCTATGCTGAACTGGTCTTCATGTCAATTTAAATAATTTCTGTCATATTGAATTTTCACCTGCACAACACACAAGATGTTATATCATTTCTATCTGTTATCGCCCAAATGAGGATGAGTTCCCTGTTGAGTCTGGTTCCTCTCAAGGTTTCTTCCTAATGCTATCTCAGGGAGTTTTTCCTTGCCACCGTCGCCGTCACCCTTGGCTTGCTCATCAGAGAAATTTCATTCATTCATTCGTCTCATTATTATCTGCACATTTTTCTCACACATCCACACTTCCAATTATTTTCTTTTCTATAATTATTATTATTATTTGTTTTTATTTATTTATTTTCTATTATTATTTTATTTATTTATTTATTTATTTATTATTATTATTATTATTATTATTTTATTTTTTATTTTTATTTTTGTTAAATTTCTTTTTTTGTGAAGCTGCTTTGAGACAATGACCGTTGTTAAAAGCGCTATATAAATAAAATTGAATTGAATTGAATTGAATTGAATAAAATAAACTACGTAAATACAATAAAATTCACAAACTTAGACAAATAATAAAAATAACATATAGAAGATGCTTACCCATAGCCTGTCTCTTGAAAACAGTAGGGTAAAGGAAGCACCAAGAATTTATAGCTGACGTAAGCGCCACCCCAATATTTTTTAAGTTGAACAAAAAAAGTGAAAAGATAATGGAAATGAATTAGTAAGAAAAATAAGTTATATTGGAAAAAAATATTGGTAAAAGGTGGAGTCAGATGACAAGGTATATGACGTAGAAAAATTATAGAACACAAATGTAATTCTAATGGTTGAAAAATTTGATAAGAAACCAAAAAAAAAAACTGTGCAAAGGAGGGGGCCAGATGAGCGTCCCGCCCCTTGAAAACTGTATAAAAGGCGGCACCTACGTCACAGTAGATCAGTCTGTTCTTGGCGATGCTCTGATTCACATCTTAGACATTTTCAAGACTGGCTCACTTTGTTTTATTGTTGCAATAAAACTTTATCCTTACTTCATCTAGATCTGCACGGAGTCCAGTGTCTTTCTTTGATTTCTTTCATTAAAGTTACAGTATTTGTTTAATGTTTTAAATTAGGGCAACTTCGGTATGGGGAGAATAAAAAATCCACCACATACCCGTGCTGTTAGAAGGGAATGCAGGAGAGCTGAACGGAGGTGGGAAAAGGACAGGTTACAGGTGTCATTGGAAATGTTGAGAGGAAGCTGGTGTCATTATCAAAAAGCTGTGAAAGCCGCTAAAACAAAATTTTTTTCTGATCTTATTGTTTCTAATTCTCATGACTCTCGTGTTCTTTTTAACACATTGAACTCTGTTCTTAATGCTCATGAACCTGTCTGTCCCTTTGAAGGCTTCTATGGAAACCTGTGATGAATTTCTTCACTATTTTATGGATAAGGTTAAACACATCAGGTCCCTTATTTTACCATCTGTTAGTGACCCACCAATTTTAAGACCTTGTATGAATGTGTTCGAGCATTTTGAGCCTGTCTCCCTTACTTTTTTAGGGGATCTGGTTTCCTGTAGTAAGCCATCTGGCTCCCCTTCTGATATTACCCCTCCTAATTTTGTTAAGGAAGTTTTCCCCATTTTGGGTCCTTTTATTCTTGCTATTATCAATAACAGTTTAATTTCTAGTGTGATGCCGAAAAATTTTAAACATGCTGTGGTGCAACCCTTGCTAAAAAAGTCTAGCCTGGATCCTTCTGTTTTGTCAAATTTTAGGCCTATCTCCAAGCTACCTTCTTTGGCCAAACTCCTGGAAAAAATTGTCCATTTGCAATTGTAGCCCTTCCTTGATGAACAGGCAATTTTGGAAGTTTTTCAGTCTGGGTTTAAAACTCGCCACAGTACTGAGTCTGCTCTTCTACACTGTAAACCCGGATAAGTTGAATTTACTTTAAAAATTTGAGGAAACCGGTTGCCTTAAAGAAACAAGTAATTTGTAATGAAAACCTAAGTTCATTTAACTGAAAATGTTAAGTACATTATACTCAACTCAAAATCGATTTAACTCAACATGTTTTGCCAAGATAACTTCTTTCCACATTCAATACACTTAATATCTTAAGTATAATGTACCAAATACCTAGTTGTAGCTTACTTATTCTGTTCAGTTATCATTAAATTATTTCAGTTTTTAATCTGGTGCATTATAAATACTTATTCAGGTCAAGAAATCAGATGAAACATTTGTTGAAAACACCCCGGTTAGGGTTAAAATGCTTTATTGTGAACATACACAACAGATTGTTTTTCTAAAAGCATGACATAAAACTAGGCACCTGGTATCAGGTGCAACAATTCAGAACACCACTTTTTGGTTTTTGGTTTGTTAATCTGAATCAAAACCAGACATATCAGTGCCAATCCAATGACATAAATAGAAAAAAGTGCATAACAGTGAAAGGTTTTCCTAAAATAACAACAAAAAAAAGCACCTGGTTTCTGGAGCAGTAGTGCAATGAGTTAGAACAGCACTTAACACTGCAAACTGATTTTCCTCAGTTTTGGGTTTTTTAATCTGAATGAAACTAGATATTTCAGTGCCAATCGAATAACAATATACAAAAAGGGCATAACGGTGCAAACAAGTCCCCTTTCTAAAAGAACAAACAATCTTTCTCCTATCTGGAGAAATAGTGTAACACCTCTTTACACTGCAAGTTGGTTTTTCAGAGTATGAATTTTGGGTGGCAGCTCACTTTTACCCAGGTTAAACATCACCTGCTGAACAAAGCAGAAAGTGTTTTTCATATATCTGGGATAGTCCAGGTGCAGGGCATATATCAGTCCAAAAAGGACACAGAAGGCATGAGGAAGGTTGGCCAGATCATCCATCATCACATTCCCTTCCAAGATGATTCCCACTTTGGATGGGTTCAGCTTATGGTTCTGTTCACCGATGAAAAGCAATCCCACTGGAGTTTGCCTGTACACGTCATTGTCAGCTGTGTCCTTACAGAGAAACAAAATATACAATCGTGTGTTAGTTAGCACAAACATTTTCGAAATGTTAACAATACAAATACCCTAAGAAGAAACACTGTACACTGACATATTAGTAAAAGACAATCTGTTCATACAAGATATGAGGCCTGACTTGTTCAGGAGAGAGTGTGTGTGTGAGAGAGAGAGAGGAGTGAGTGTGTGTGTGTGAGAGAGAGAGAGAGGAGTGAGTGTGTGTGTGTGTGAGAGAGAGAGAGGAGTGAGTGTGTGTGTGTATGTGAGAGAGTGAGAGGAGTGAGTGTGTGTGTATGTGAGAGAGTGTGTGTGTGTGAGAGAGAGAGAGAGAGAGAGAGAGAGGAGTGAGTGAGTGAGTGTGTGTGAGAGAGAGAGAGAGTGTGTGTTGGTATATCTGTACTTTGTTGCTGATCTGGAGTGTGTGTGTGAGAGAGAGGAGTGAGTGTGTGTGTGTGTGGGTATATCTGTACTTTGTTGCTGATCTGGAGTTTTTGTGTGAATGCGGGACAGGTGAACTTTTAGTGAATTTAATGATTTAAATGTGCACAGACACTCCTGATGTAAACATGGAAAAGGCTCGGTTCTGGTATAACCTCCATGTTTTAGCCTGTAATGTTTAAATAATTGTGCTCTTTTTCACAGCTAAAAGGACAATACTTGCATTTCCAAACCATTATTTAATCGGTGTCTTTAGACTTAACTCTAAGAATTTCGCTTTATTTTCCCTGCAAATAAGCAAACATTAACAACATTTACCTTATGAAACCTAACAGACTGGAAAAGTCTGAACACTGACATCACATTTATTATTTTGCTAGTTTACGGCGAATTATCTTTAATATAGGGCATTTTAAGTCACATCACATACACATCTTAAGATACATATTCGCTAATATTGTGTTAAAGGAACTTACCAGATACAATAGGCCGTGGTAAACCGTGTAAAACAGCCGCATGTGCTCCCGCTATCTTCTTGGACGCCGCTTGCCGCCGGCCAGGTGAAAGACAAAGGCAGTGAAACTGGTTAAAATCGTGTTTGTACCGCACGCGGTCAGCAACTCGCGTAAGAAAGTGATGTAGCATTAGCTATCGATTAGTTGTGGATAAAAATAAGCAACGAACCGGTAAATGTTAAAAAATGTTTCCCCCCACAGTTAGCTAAATATACATTACACAGTCAGGTAAATTAGCCAGTGTCTAAAAATGTCCGTCAAAATGGCGGACGTGTAAATGAAGTTTTTACAACTGAGAGAGTTAAACTCACCTTCCAGTTCCTCGCCAGCGGTGCTTGAATCCACACAACCGCAACAACGACAGAAAACTTCGACTCAGTGCGTGGCTGAAATCAGTTTTGGACTGTTTTTGTTTTATATTATATGTCTGTGTAAGAGCAGGCTGCACACACTGATACCTTGAGCAACTGCTCATTACTCTGTTGTCACAATTGGGAAGAAGAGGTGTGGTCTGTTCAATAACTTTTCAATTTAAGCTTATTGTACTTAAAATGATTTGCACATTGGACTATGCCAACAAATTAGTAGAATATACTTAAAATTATGAAGTGATATCATAAAACTTTTTTTGAAAAGTATATATTGCTTAAATATTTAAGTAGAAACGAAATCCGGGCTAACAGTGTAAGAGTTTTTAATGACATTTTCTTAGTAACCGACTCCGGGGACTCTGTACTACTTGTGCTTCTAGATTTAACAGCGGCTTTTGACACCATGGACCATGAGATTCTTTTATCCAGGTTGGAACAGTGGGTGGGCATTACAGGCTCAGCTTTGCAGTGGTTTAGGTCCTACCTCTCTGATAGAACCTTCTGTGTCAGTGTAGATGTTTTCACTTCCAAATCTGCTGCCCTTCCTTGGGGGGTACCACAGGGCTCCATTCTTGGTCCACTTTTATTGTCCTTGTATTTGCTCCCACTTGGAGCTATTTTCCGGGAAATATAACATCTCCTTTCATTTTTATGCAGATGACTGTCAGGTTTACCTCCCATTAAAACACAGTGGTGCATGTTCTGTCAAGCTTCTTCTGGACTGCCTTGTTGATGTTAAAAGATGGTTGGCGTTTAATTTCTTGAATGTCAATGAGGGAAAGACCGAAGTTATGTTGTTTAGACCAAATGGCTCCCGCAAATCTCCTCGCTTTGACCTCTCCTCCTTGGCCCCTTTTGAGAAAGCCATGATTACAAATTTGGGTATTAAAATGGATCCTACTCTAAAAATGGATAGCCAAGTAAATGCTGTTGTAAAATCCAGTTTTTTCCATTTGAGGCGAGTAGCAAAGATTAAGCCTATATTGTCAAGGCGGGATCTGGAATCGGTTGTCCATGCTTTTATAACCTCTCATCTTGACTACTGTAATGCTTTATTTTTCGGAATCAACCATACCACTATGGCTCGCCTACAGTTGGTGCAAAATGCCACAGCTCGTTTTTTAACTGGTACAGGCAGACGGGAGCATATTACCCCAATCTTGGCTTCCCTTCACTGGCTTCCAGTGTATTTTCGGATCCGTTTTAAAATTCTTTTATTTGTATTTAAGTGTTTAAATGGTCTTGCCCCTGCCTATCTGGTGGAATTGCTGCACCCATATGTTCCATCTCGCTCCCTCAGGTCTACTGACAAGCTGCTTCTCCAAATTCCAAAATCCCAATGCAAACTTCGAGGTGATCGAGCCTTTTCAGTAGCTGCTCCTCATCTATGGAATGAGTTACCCTTACTCATTCGACAAGCTCCCTCAGTGGCTGTTTTTAAATCTCGTTTAAAAACTAATTTCTACTCTCTGGCCTTCAACCCAGTGTGAAGTGTTTTTATTGAGATGTTTTACAGTATGTTTTATTTCTTGCTGCTACTTTTATTATCATTATTTTTTATTATCATTAGAAGTATGTTATTTGGTTCACTATGTTCTTAGTTGCTTCTTTTCTTGTTACGATCATTTAAATTTTTTAATTTATTTTTAAATTAATTTATTTTTATTATTTTATATTATCGATTTACCCTGCTGTTTTATGGCCTAAATGTTGACTTTTGTACAGCACTTTGGTCAGCTTTGTTGTTGTTTTAAAGTGCTTTAGAAATAAAGTGGTATGGTATGGTATGGTAAACTTGATGATGGTGGTGAAGTTGGTAGTGGCCACGCAGTCATAGGTGTACAGAGAGTACAGCAGGGGGCTCAGACCACAGCCCTGGGGGGCACCAATGCTGAGAGTGAGGGAGGCTGAGACATGTCCACCCATCCTTACAGCCTGTGGTCTGCCAGTTAGGAAGTTGGAGATCCACTGACACATAGATGAGCTGAGTCCCAGGTGCTCCAGCTTGGTGGTCAGTGTGGAGGGAATTATGGTATTAAAAGCAGAGATGTAGTGAAGAAATGATGAAGTCTCTGACCAGGCGTTCAAAGCACTTCATCACTACTGAGGTGAGGGCTATAGGGTGATAGTCATTGAGGGAAGCAGGATGGGATTTCTTCGGAACAGGAACAATGGTGGACTCTTTGAAGCATGTGGGGATCACCGACTGAGATAAAGAGATGTTGAATATCTCAGTGAACACAGGTGCTAGCTGGTCTGCGCAGGCTCTGAGGATATGGCCTAAGATGTCGTCTGGTCCTGCTGCTTTCCTTGTGTTCACTTTCTTGAAGGCTCTCCTCACATCGTGCTCGGTGATGATGAACTGTTAGCGCGCGCTAGCATTAGCACCGCTAGCGTCTTTAGCTGCAGCCTCGAAGCGAGCATAGAAAGTGTTCAGCTCGTCTGCCAGAGTCGCGTCTGCGTTCGTCATACCAGATGTTGGTGCTTTATAATCTGTAATTGTCCATAGTCCCTGCCACAGGCTCCTAGAGTCACTCTGTTGGAGTTGTGACTCTAATATCCTCATGTAGTGCTGCTTCGCCTCTTTCACCGCCTTCCGCACATTATATGACGCAGGCTTGTATGGTTCCATGTCCCCCAATGCAAGTCCCGTGTTCTACACAGCGGTGCAAGATCTCACAGCGTCGCGGATGGTTTTATCCACTCACGGCTTCTGGTTCGGAAACGATCTGATGGTCTTTTTCTCCACGGTATCATCCGCTAGTTTCCCAATGAATCGCACAACCACTTCCGTAAACACACTGACGTCATCTGAGCTATTTCTGAACATGTCCCAGTCTGCTTCATCAAGTGCGTCCTGTAATGCGGCCACCGATTGGTCTGCCCAGCGCCCGACCTCCCTCTGAACCGGAACTTCCTGTTTCAGCCTTTGTTTGTATTTTGGCATAAGTAAGATGGCGGCGTGGTCGGATTTACCAGATGGAGGGCAAGATTGTGCCTTGTAGCCATCCTTGACTGTAGTGTAACAGTGATCCAGTGTCCTTTCACCCCTGGTGGGGCAGGTGATATGCTGGTAAAAGTTCGGCGCTGCGCGTTTGAGGTTGGCACTATTAAAGAGCAGGACAACACGTCTTACTTGGTTTAGATGACAGCGGGCAAAGGAGATCTATGGATGAGGAGAGAGAATAGAGGAACATTTCAGTCACAGTCTCTAGTGGTAGAGGAGAAGGAGTCTGGGTCTGGGAGGAATGATAGGGTGCATGAAGACACAGAGGCGGGGGAGACAGAGTGAAGGTTTCTGCGAGAAAAAGAGAAATTTTGGTGGTTAGGTTTAAATAGAATAGGAAGGGTTATGGTGAAGGATACCAGGTAATGATCAGATTTATGAAGAGGAATAGTAGTGATATCTGTGACTGGGCAAGGGTGGCAAAATATGAGATCGAGAGAATTCCCTGCCTTGTGTGTGGGAGGGCAGCTGTTTAGAGTTAAAGAGAATGAGTTAAGGAGAGGGAGAAAGAAAAGGGATTGGAAAAAGGTAAAAGACTAATAAGAATGTCCATTTCATCTATAAAGTCTCCTAGACAGCCAGGAGGACGGTAAATAACTAAGATGTGGAGGTTAATTGGAGAGGTTACCTTAACTGCATGAAATTCAAATGATGAAAAACTGAGATGAGCAGAATGATTGGTGAGAAGGACCATCTCTTGGACAACAGGAGACCCGTACCACCACCTCTACCAGTTTCTCGTGGAGAGTGAGAGAATAGATAGGCAGAGGATAGGGCAGCCGGTGTAGCCGAGTTCTGAGGAGATATCCAGGTCTCAGTTAGTGCCAGAAAGTCAAAAGAGTAATGGGTAGTGTAAGCATATTTTAATTAAATATATTTGTGCATGCAGTAATATTACAAAAAAACTATTAATCTTATAGAAGTGAGGTAAGGTGAACAGAGTTGAGCCAAGGACAATGTGATGTCATAATAGGAAAGACATCATGTGATCATAATCAGTATACAGTATGCACCCAACGAACCTTAGACTAGCAGCCATCCTAGAGATGAGATGCACATGATGTCATACTAACCCTAGACACGACACAAGATCAGCAGATATGACGTAGCCCCAGATGATGTAATCTCAGACATGGGGTGATCTTAACTGTGATGTAACAGGTATTGGCTACACAAGCAAAATGTCAAATTAGATAATCAAAAGACACACACACAGCTTTCTGAATAATAAGTTTAATAAGAATGGACACAAAAATAGTATGTTCATCTACATAGTAAGTATTGCAAAATACAAAGTATAAGGCCCAACATAAACGTACAAAAACATAGGGGGCCTGGGTAAGCATCAGTAGTGGAATAAAATGCATAAGAAGTCAATTATCAACCCTCCTGTGAGGAAGGACAACACCAATTTGAAGATCAGTGAGAGGAACAAAAACAGAAATGCCGCGATTTAGATTTGGCATAGGCACAGGAGGAAGATCTGTTTGGGTACCAACAGACACTTTAAAATCGGTCTGGGTGCCAACACTTACAGTATGTGACGTCGTACAGGCCTAAAAGAAAATGGATAAGGGCTATCCACACACGGTCTCTTAGAAGGACCTGGTTTGGAGTAATCATTTTTGAAAAAAGTGAGCCCTGTCTCCTCTAGAAACTGCAGTAGCGATCCAGATGGTTCAGGCTCATCCTCAGCAAAACTTATCGAGGTCCGGTCCATGACAGGTTCCGTAGGAGTGTAGTCAGTAGGACTGTGAGCCGGACTGCTCTGGCTGTCCGAGTCGTCCAAAGCGACATGGTGATCATTCGTGCAGATGCGATTAGCTATAAGAATAAAAATAAACTACGTAAATATATTAAAATTCACAAACTTAGACAAATAATTAAAATAATATGTAGAAGATGCTTACCTCCTTGCTTGCCTGTTTGTTGAAAACTGTAGAGTAAAGCGAAAGCACCAAGAATTTATAGCAGACGTAAGCGCCAGCCCAATATTTTTTAAGTTGAACAAAAAAAGTGAAAAGATAATGGAAATTAATTTGTAAGAAAAATAAGTTATATTGGAAAAAAATATTGGTAAAAGGTGGAGTCAGATGACGAGGTTAATGATGTAATAAAATTATATAATGCAATTGTAATTCTAATAGGTTGAAAATTTTGATAAGGAATGAAAAAATTATTGTACAAAAGGATGGGCCTAGGTGAGCGTCCCGCCCCTTGAAAACAGTATAAAAGAAGGCACCTATGTCACAGTCAGTCTATTCTTGGCGATGCTCTGATTCATATCTTAGGCATTTTCAAGACTGGCTCACCTTGTTTTGTTGCTGCAACAAAACTTTATCCTTACTTCATCTAGATCTGCATGGAGTCCGGAGTCTTTCGTTGATTTCTTTTATTAAAGTTCCAGTATTTGTTTAATGTTTTAAATTTGGGCAACTTCGGTGTGGGGAGAATAAAAAATCCACCACAGTAGCTAGGGCAGAGATAAAATCTGCTTTCTTTACAGCAGATTGGCAGTTCCAGAGCCCACCTACCACCAGTGCAGGGCAATGAGACAGTACTGAAGGGTAGATGAGGTTTCTGGGAGATCTGCCTCTGCTGTGTGAGTAAAAGCATCTTGGTCTGTGAGAACTGACAGAGATAGGTTGAAGATACATGCTAGATTGACGTAATTGTCTATAAAAGTTGTAATTTCTTGGTAAACAAGAGTTTGAGTCAAGTATCTGCACTTGCTATCTAGATTCTTGACTAACTTTGTTGCAGGATATGCTTATTAACCGCTACACAGTGTAGGAGACACCTTCAAAATATGTAGGTAAGCCCTGCCCACAATTCACACCTTAAGGAAGCCTGAAACTACTCTTGATTAATTACCTGAGAACAAATTGCTTTAGACTTACTTCAATCACACTGCAATCAACACTACCAAACAGCAAAAATTAGGTACAGAATACAGTAAGAACCAATCGTGTTTCAAAAACAGTACAAAAGTAAAAAATCTACCTTACCAGTGGAGAAGAATCCAATGTAGAAAACTAAAGCACAGTGTGCACAACTTATGTGTTTCATAAGTCGAGGGTATTGCCACAATGCCTTAATTACATTTGACATTTCATTTTATTGTTTGTAAGGGTGGCACCATATAGTTTCCTATGGGTTTCCTCCCACAATTCAAATTAGATGGCTAATTGGCTTTCCAAAATTACCCATAGTGTTTGTGTGTGCCCTACGATGGATTGATACCCTGTTCAGGGTGTACATGCCTCATGCTCTACGTCTCCTGGCCCCCTGTGACCCTTTACAGGATAAGCACTATTGAAGATGAGATGTTCAAAATATAAACAAAGGCTGAAACAGGAAGTTCCGGTCCGGAGGGAGGTCGCGCGCTGGACGGACCAATCGGTGGCCGCGTTACAGGACGCACTCGATGACGCAGACTGGGACATGTTAAGAAACAGCTCCGATGATGACGTCAGCGTGTTTACGGAAGCGGTTGTGGGATTTATCGAAAAGCTGGCAGACGATACGGTAGAGAAAAAGACTATCAGAACGTTTCCCAACCAGAAGCCGTGGGTGGATAAAACCATCCGCGACGCTCTGAGATCTCGCACAGCTGCCTACAACACGGGACTTGCGTCGGGGGACATGGAACCGTACAAGGCTGCGTCATATAACGTCCGGAAGGCAGTGAAAGAGGCGAAGCAGCGCTACGGGAGAAAACTAGAGTCACAGCTTCAACAGAGTGACTCTAGGAGCCTGTGGCAGGGACTGAGAACAATAACGGACTATAAAGCACCAGCATCAGGTATGACGAACGCGGATGCGACTCTGGCAGACGAGCTCAACATCTTCTATGCTCGCTTCGAGGCTGCAGCTAAAGACGTTAGCGATGCTAATGCTAACAGCGCTAATGCTAGCGGAGCTAACGGCTGCAGACAGGAAGACACAGCCAGTACCGGGAACGCGCTCATCATCTCCGAGCACGACGTGAGGAGAGCCTTCAAGAGAGTGAACACCAGGAAAGCAGCAGGACCAGACGGCATCTCAGGCCATATCCTCAGAGCCTGCGCAGACCAGCTAGCACCTGTGTTCACTGAGATATTCAACATCTCTTTATCTCAGTCGGTGATCCCCACATGCTTCAAAGAGTCCATCATTGTTCCTGTTCCAAAGAAACCACATCCTGCTTCTCTCAATGACTATCGCCCTGTAGCTCTCACCTCAGTAGTGATGAAGTGCTTTGAACGCCTTATCAGAGACTTCATCATTTCTTCACTACCCGACACACTGGACAAACTACAGTTTGCATACCGTCAGAACCGCTCCACAGACGATGCAATCTCTCATCTCCTCCACACATCACTCACTCACTTGGACACTAGGAAAAGGAATTATGTTAAAATGCTCTTCATCGACTACAGCTCTGCTTTTAACACAATAATTCCCTCCACACTCACCACCAAGCTGGAGCACCTGGGACTCAGCTCATCTATATGTCAGTGGATCTCCAATTTTCTGACTGGTAGACCACAGGCAGTAAGGATGGGCGGACATGTCTCATCCACACTCACTCTTTGCACTGGAGCCCCCCAGGGTTGTGTTCTGAGCCCCCTGCTGTACTCTTTGTACACCCACGACTGCGTGGCCACTACCAACTCCACATCCATCATCAAGTTTGCTGACGACACCGTCGTGGTCGGACTGATCACCAACAATGATGAGTCGGACTACTTAGAGGAGATTGGAAATCTGGAGAACTGGTGCCAGAGGAACAATCTCCTCCTGAACGTCAGTAAGACAAAGGAGCTGATAGTGGACTTTAGTACGAAGCAGGAGAGGAACTACCAGACCCCCGTCATCAACAGGAGCCCAGTGGAGAGAGTGGACAGCTTCAGATACCTCGGTGTTCACATCACGCAGGACCTATCATGGTCCTGTCACATCAGCACCGTGGTGAAAAAAGCCCGGCAGCGTCTCTACCACCTCAGACGCTTGAGAGACTTTAGACTGCCCTCCAAGGTGCTCAGGAACTTCTACTCCTGCACCATAGAGAGCATCCTGATGGGAAATATCACGACCTGGTTCGGGAACAGCACCATGAAGGACAGACGAGCTCTACAGAGGGTGGCGCGATCAGCCGAGCGCATCATCCGCACTGAGCTCCCTGACCTACACTCCATCTACAGCAAGCAGTGCTGGACTAAGGCCAGGAAGATCATGAAGGACCTCAGTCACCCCAGTAATGGACTGTTCTCTTTGTTGCGGTCTGGGAAGAGATTCCGCTCCCTAAAGGCCAACACAGAGAGACTGAGGAGGAGCTTCTTCCCGCAGGCGATAAGGTCTCTCAATCATCACTACACCACACAGGACTAATAACATCTTTTAAGCTCACAACACTGACTGAACAATCATGGACACATTCATACACACTTGCACTAAGTACTCATACATCTGGACAATTGCACATGTCACCTCCATACATATTTGCACAACCACTGACACTTTAATCATATATTTTTGCAATATTTTATTATGCCCTTATGCACAGTTAATTTTACTAGTTAAAATTATTTCTTTAGTATTTACTTTTTAAGGTCTTTTTCTTTTTTTAAGGTCACTGGCGGTCGTATAAAGCATTTCACTGCATATTATACTGTGTATGATTGTGTATGTGACCAATAAAATTTAAATTTGAATTTGAATGTTGTTTGTGTGACAGGATAAGTAAAGCTCTTCCCACCTGTCTTTAATTGGCCGTGTTTTGATCGATTGTCCTATCATGGGTTAGGTAAGACTCTTTAAGCCGGCTGGTAAGGTGGCTTGGGTTTACGGGTCCCGCCCCTTTTACCTCTGTCGTTGTTCATCACATCCAGGGGTGTGTTTCCCACACAATGATGCAGCTCTTTGATTAACCACCATAGTACGATGCAACGTTGAAGAAACGAACTAACTAGTCACGATTGTTTCCCAACACCATAGTACCTGTGTTGCACTTTCATCGTTAAAACTATGTTGGTTTAATCTGTCGTTCTTCTTCTTCTTCTTCGATACAATGGCGAAGTAGTGCCATAGGCACATATCGCCCCCTACTGTAGAGTGTTTTTTTTCTCTCTCTTCGGCACGCATCCAATGCGCTTTCGCAATGACGTTACGTAGAAGTGGTGTAATAATGTCACGAACGCAACATTAATTAATTCATTATTTGTACAATAAAACATATATAGGCATACACAGTGTAAATGTGCTCTTTTCAGATAACAAAGTCTATAACTGTTAGTTATATTTCATTTGAACTCATTTTTTATTTGGTATTGATACATCAGTACAATTAAAATAAAAAGAAATTATGGGTTTTGAAAATGCTGGGATTGTGTTGTGAACACCTGTTACCTATTTTGCTCTAGATCATTTCCTATATAAGTCCCTTTACATACAGCCATGGTTTAATGAGAGTTGACATGAAAAAATGACACGAAAAAACAATTTACTAAAAAAGAGCTTGTAGTTCTTTTGGAGGAGGTGGGAAACAATCAAATCTTGCTTTTCTCCAAATTAAAAAACACAGTTACAAATTCTGACAAAAAAAAATTGGAATGAAATCGCACAGTCCAGATGAAATCAGAAACAAGTGGAGGGACTTTTCAAGGGTGACCAAACAAGCAAGTCCAGTGGTGGCCTGAAACTGAACCCCTCCAAAAGCTGCTATGTAATTGTAGTTACTGCAATTCTTCACAAAATTGCAGTCAAGGAAAATATCCCGCTTTTCGATGAGGAAGAGGAGAGTCTTTCTGGTGCTGCTGTGGATGAGGAAGATGACATTTCGGATGAGGATGATGATGATAATGATGATCCTTCGAACACACATCAAGGCAGAATGCGGAGAGGAGAGCGGATGACGGGGGGCGCAGAGTACAGTTCACCTCTCCCAAATGAAGCGGACAAGAAGGGGGCTAAATTATGTCTACCTGACTTTCTTACAAATAACGCACATTTCATTCAAAATATTATGAACACACACCAATAATTTGCACTTTTTTTCATTTATTTAATTGTGTGAAATGGTAAATAAAAATAGATAATAAAAATGATTATGATGTGGAGGTGAATTGGTTTAGTCTTGACTTCTGGTCGTGAGTGACAGCGTTGGGGGAAATCTGTTGATTGTCGAATCGTTGATAGTAACACAGTGATGGAGATAAAAAGGCCAAAACTGTCAGGGGCCCAATAAAAAAGAAAAGAAGATGAGGAGAAACGGGCAAAAGATTAAATTCAGTTAAATTCAATTTTATTTATATAGCGCTTTTAACAATGGTCATTGTCTCAAAGCAGCTTCACAAAAATGAAAGAAATTTAGAAAACAGATAGAAATTATATAACATCTTGTGTGTTGTGCAGGTGAAAATTCAATATGACAGAAATTATTTAAATTGACATGAAGACCAGTTCAGCATAGGGACGAGTCAGTAGGTGCAGAGGGCAGATGATGTCTGGATCACTGGAAGCACAGGAGCAGCATGTGTAGCTCCAACCATCATAAAGCTGAATCCAGCTGGAGTTGGTCCTTCTCTGGATGCCTCAGGAACCTCGCAGGGTCGGCCTTTGTCTACTGAAGCTGGCACAATCTCCGGATGCCTCGGGATGGGTAGAGAAACACAGAACAGATGGGGAGAATTAGCGTAGTTGCCATTCGGGATAGGTGTACTGGAGTATGAGGTTATGGGATGAGTTTTGTGTATGCCAGATTATGAGGTTATGGGATGAGTTACATGAATGCCAGATTAAAAAGGTCTTGAGTCTACTTTTGAACTGGGAAACCGTGTCTGCTCCCCGAACACTGGTGTGCATCTATCACTATGGTGAGTTGTGATGTGGCTAATATGTTTGGAATCTACGGTATGACTTACCGCCAGTCAGATGGTTCGTAGTGTCCTGGAGATGTTGTCAGAGAGGACCGCTGCTCCAGTTCTGCTAGGGTGCAGGCCATCAGTGTGGTAGAGCCTAGGACGCTCCCAGAAAACATTCCAGTTATCAACAAAGGGTAATTTCTGTTGTCAACACCAAGATTGTAACCATTCATTAAAGGCAAATAATCTACTGAACTTCTCGATTCCTCGCTGAAATGTGGGAAGCGGTCCAGATACGACGATCCTTGACGAACGATGGAGTCTCCGATGACCAGCGCGTCGTGTGCCGTCTCACAGAGAGGAGCGAAGCGGTTTCGGGTCGAGATGTCGAAGACAGGTGGTGGCGGAGAGGGGGGAGGTCCTCGCCCGGGGCTTGGCGCGCGTCTTCCACTGCTGCTGTATCCAGGCCTCATGGTATCCCGCCGCCGGGGTGAAGGAAACCTGGGCGGGCTGCGTCCTTGGTGTGTTGGACCTGGGCAGAGAAACACGCGGGGTTGAGGTTGTCGGAGAATTCTCACGCCGAGAATTTGCCTGGGACAGGTGAGCGTCAGTCTGCGACGATTTCAGCGTGGCTTTCCGCTGCTGTAGCCGGGACAGCTTCGCCTGTAGCTCGCGGATCAGCTTCTCCACGGCCTCTAGCTCCAAATCCACCGAGTGCAGCTCTATTGTCTCCTCACCTGCACTCAAAGGCAGAGTCACAACCAACATGGTGTCTAAATACGGAAATAATCGGTGTGAAGAAGCGTAAACAAACTTGTGATAGCCGGGCTAACAGGCTAGCGATGCTAATGCCGGCTAAAAGCGGTGTGCTGCAAGACAAATAAAACTTAACGATATAACACGTGTTTCGAGTAAATATATTATAAGATAGTATAAAATACTTATCCGTTTTATGTACACTCTTCGTAAGGGGACGAAAAAGTTTAAAAATTCGTCAGTCAGTCTGGCGGAGCTCGGAAAAAAGCAGTGTCTCAGCGTCCTCATACAAGGGTATAAAGGTATGCAACAATGTTCTCTCTGTATGATTAAGTTATTCATCTCATCATGTTCCTTAGTGGTAGAACATTAACTCTTAAGTTTATTAGCCTTCTTGCTTATGATGCGTGCTATGCTTACCTTGCTAAACACGCACACACACACACACACACACACACACAATAAAACCATCACAGAAATTCTAATTTACAAACCATCACAGAAATTCTAATGGTTTCTATTAAATACCACAAAATGTAACTACAAAATTATGCTTTGCAGCAAGACTGTTGCAAGTACAGTTATTTATTTAAATTTTTTATTATGTTAATGTTGGCTATAGCCAATATATTTACAATATATTTACAGTATACTGTAAATAGCCAGTTTAATTTACATATGTGTTAGTTTAAAAGACATTTTCCATTTGCTATAACTCTGTTACGTGACAAAGCATATAATTTGAGGCAGTAAATTAACCAAGGAGCTAATTGTTCCTCCCTTAGATTATATTATATTAGATTAATAAAGTGTCCAATGACTGCCATCAAAAACCATGAGCCTCTTTGAGCTTATCACTTTTATGCACGATAAGGATCTATCTGAGATCTACCCCAACTTTTGGACTGCTCTCAGGATTGCACTTATATTGCCAGTGACTGTACAGTGGGAGCCATGTCAAACAGCCGCTTGGAGCATGATAGATCCATGGCAGGACCATGAAGGGTTAATGCACACTCCGTGCACGGAATGTGATCCCCCGCAATGACGCAGTTAACAATGCCCCGCCCCATAAATGCCCCCATGCGCTTTCTAAAAAGATGGTTGCAATGCCGTATAATTCCACCAGATGGAGTATTGACTTGGAAACAATAGTTCCAGAGGGTTAGCGCCTGTTATACTAATTTATTTTTACAGATTTTTTTACTACTTATATTTCGTTTGGTTTTACGCAATTTCATGTGTTTGTGTGTGTGTGTGTGTGTGTGTGTGTGTGCACGAGACAGAGGATACTCTGACAAGAGTAACTTCCGTGTGGCTCCCGTGTCGCAATCGATTAGCGCGTGATACTTATAAAGCAGTACAGGTGAAGGAATGTCGAGTTCGAGCCTCACCTAAAGCACCCGAAGCATTTTACTGCATATCGTGCTGTGTATGTGACAAATAAAATTTTTATTTGAAAGTAAAGCTTACAATTTAACTTCTGCTTGGGTTTGTTTTCGTTATATTTTTGATGTTTTCGCTGACAGTCAAATTGGCATAACAAATTGATTAATGGCGCATAATATCTGGAACAAATATCTGTCCATACGGATCAGTATTTCTTTAGTCATTTAACCAGCATAATGTCCCACATCAAAGATCTGATGGGGCATAAATCACTTATCACAACTGTGTATAGATGCGGCAGCAGTGACAGATTTAATCCCCATAAACATTCACACTTGAAAACAAAATTAACAGAACTAAACCGGTCTAGGATGTTAGTGCCTGTTATCACAGGACAGGAATCACCTACAGGATACTACTGTATTTTTACTGCTTATATTTTTTTTTACCCTAGTTTCATTTGGTCTTACGTGATTTCATGTGTTATTTGTGTGTGTCTGTGTGTGTACAGTGTGTGTGAGTGCGAGAGATAGCGTGAGAGCACGTGCGCGAGAGAGGGCTTATATGGTGATTTGTCCAAGGTTACTAAAACCTGGCTTACTACCTATAAAAATTATTTCAATTTAACTCATGGGTCTCAATCACAGATGACACAACAAATTATATACTCTGAAACGTTCATTTGAACATTTAAAAATATATACAAAAAACATAAATACTAATGTTATCATGGTGTAAATTATTAACATATATACATACTCACACAAACTAAATTAAAACAGATGGGTTATTTAACAGATGATAATATGTTATATATATATGAGCTGTATGCCACAATCATCAATATTAAAACAATAAAAGGCTTGAACTACTTCAGTTGTGTGTAATGAATCTAAAATATATGTAAGTCTAATGTTTATCAGTACATTACAGAAAATAATGACCTTCATCACAATATGCTAATATTTTGAGAAGGACCTGTATATATATATATATATATATATATATATATATATATATATATATATATATAAATAGAAATGTGGACCAGAATTATATAATTTTTCAAATTTCTTGTAAACACAACCACCTGTGCTCGGCTTGAAAAGGTCTCCAGTTTGACAGTACATATCATTTTTGCAAAACGTTAAAAAAAAACAGCAATAAGGTCTTTTCTAAACAAAAGATCTTTTAAAATCTGTAAAAAGTATTACTATACACAGTATGCACAAAATAATGTTTCTGCTTCATTCCTTGTGTTCTGTGAGGAAGATGTTGGTCATGTGTCTGATTCAGATGTCCTGCTCGGTTGATTACTGCACCGATTCCTACTGCTTAAATACAGATCTGTTTATACAGAAGCATTCGATGGAAACCTGAAAACACAACATCATGAATTTTGCTAGAAGTGGAACAGCAAACAATAACGCTCCATTGCAAATAAATAAAATCTAAGATGATAAGTTATAGATTCTAATTTTATTCCAGTATTTCCAGATACCTCTCTTTATCAATACTAATTTAAAAGTATTTCTCTCATTATAACTAATTCACATGTCAAGAGCTGATGGCACTTGTGTCCCCTAATGATTCTTGGATAAGGTTAGCTTAGTCCGCACTGTCTCCAGAGGTACAGCTTCTATCCTTCATATCCAGTGTATGACTTTGCCTGTGGTTGTTCAAAGTGCGCCGTTCACTAAACCCATTCCCACACTGTGAGCACTGATACGGCTTCTCTCCTGTGTGAGTGCGCTGATGTCGCCGGAGATGACTCTGACAAGTAAAACTATTCCCACATGTCATGATGTGTGATTTAACTGCCAACTAACAGCCTGATACACTGCCATGTGATGTTGGAACGGGGAGGCGATTAAAAATGGACAATAGAATAAAGACGACCAAGGTTAGACATTTTGATCGGTGTGCTCGTGTCTGCTACAGATATGATTGAAATGGAAGGTAGAAGAAACTGAAAATTAGACTATTATTTAAAAAACAAATGTGCTACATTTACTAAATATTTCATTTCATTTTCTATACCGCTTTATCCTGTATATATAGGTCATGGGGACCTGGAGCCTATCCCAGGAGACTCTGGGAACAAGGCAGGGTACACCCTGGACAGCGCGCCAATCCATTGCAGAGCACACACACACTCACACACTTTTGGGAATTTTGGGAACGCCAATTAGCCTAACCTGCATGTCTTTGGACTGTGGGAGGAAACCGGAGTACCCGGAGGAAACCCACCAAGCACGGGGAGAACATGCAAACTCCATGCACACAGAGACGGGAATCGAGCCTGGCCGGGAATCGAACCCAGACCCTGGAGGTGCAAGGCGACAGTGCTAACCACGACACCACCGTGCCGCCACTAAATATTTTAAATGAATTTAATTCATACTGGTCTATAACAGAATTAATATGCTACACTTTTAATACAGTATATTTAGCTTTTAATCAAGGTTGTTGTTTTTTTTCAATTTAGGTCAATGTATCTAATGACACCAATTTATAAACAAAGACACAATACACACATTACCATTTCAATTAAACAATTATTTGCCAAATTTGACAAGACATGACGTCTAAACTCAACCTGGTTTACTTTGCAAATGACATGTAACAAGATCATAAACAATGAGCTGAATTGATCTCATTAGTAAACAGTCTGATAAACAATACATCTGCCACAAGTATTATACAGTTAATATGTGGAAAGTAGACTTTTGTATTAGAATAGAATCACAGTCACAATTTACATCTGAAAGATTGCACACCTTCACACTTCAGTTTCCTGAAAACTGTGGGATCCATACAAGTGTGTGCAGACATTCTCAGGTCTTAAAGAAGCAATGAGTCTAAATGAAGACAGGACACTGAATATCATTGATCAACACAACTGTACCATGCTTCACTCCATAATGATTGAAATTCCTTTTGATGATGCGACAAATGTGCAGAGCTTACACCGCCATCCCATAAGCTGGCACCTAAAAAAGGAAATATAGTATACAAGTACGTACAAGTGTGACTATTACTATATACATCACACTGATCTATGAGTGGTATTCAAGTCAAAGCGGGACTTGTGATGAACATTCTCTGAAACGAAGACGTAAAACTGATTTGATTTTACAGAGCCCATTGCTGGTGAAATTCCGGTGAAAATTCCAGTGGAATACTTTTACAAAAATTCATTGCAGAACAATGCACAACCTCATATATAGAGAAATACAGGGAGCTTTATCTCTACGAAGTTTGGTCTATTATTCTGCACAATCAAAGGTCCCGCTTTGACCTGAAATGTCTCTGGTACATGTCTTTGTCCCTTGTATAAAAATTATACCAAACTTTATTTATGAATTACTATCAACTATATATTTTTTACTTTAGTTACTGGAAAATCTAGTATATTCTAGTGGATTTAATATATTCGGGATTCAATATAAGTAAAGTGAACTGAGGAAATGTATGGGTGGAAGAGAAGTATGTTAGATTGGTACAGGACATGTATGAGAGCTGTAAGACAGTGGTGAGATGGGCTATAGGTGTGACAGAAGAGTTCAAGGTGGAGGTGGGTCTGCATCAACTCCGAGCCCATTCTTGTTTGGTCTGGTGATGGACAGCATGACAGATGAGGTTAGCCAGGAAACTCCATGGACTATGATGTTTGCAGACGACACTGTGCTTTGTAGCGAGAGCAGGGGAACAGGTGGAGAAAAGTCTAGAGAGGTTGAGGTTCCCTTTGAGAGTGACATGGATAGATAGGATCAAGAATGAGTCCCTCAGAGGGACAACGCATGTTAGATGTTTTGGAGATAAAATCAGAGAAGTTAGACTGAGGTGGTTTGGGCATGTTCATAGAGACTTGCACTTGTTAAATACAAAATCATGAATTGTTTTTTTTTTTTTTTGCATTTCGAAATCAAGAAAAGCATTTTTTGAGCATTTAAAAAAAAACATTTTGAAAAAAAAAAAAAAAAGATAAATTCTGTTAAAATGTGGACAGGAAGAAACAGTTTCTCATGCAACAAAATGATCCATATCATGACCCATTATTGCCATAAGAACTTTCACGATGTTTAACTTGACTAATTGACATCAAGATCTGATGAATTCATATCAGAGCAGTCACTAAAACGTTTCTCACACTGTTCACAGCAATACGGCTTCTCTCATGTGTGGATGCGCTGGTGTGCACGAAGACCAATCTTATGCCTATAACTCATCCCACACTGTGCACAGCAATACGGCTTCTCTCCTGTATGGATGCGCTGGTATACTAAGAGAGTACCAGCACGTGTAAAACTCTTCCCACACTGTTCACAGTGATATGGCCTCTCTCCTGTGTGAATGCGCTGGTGTATTTGGAGGTGACCGTTTTGGGTAAAATTCTTCCCACACTGTTCACAGTGATACGGCCTCTCTCCTGTATGGACGCACTGGTGAGTTTTGAGAGAACTATTTTGGACAAAACCCTTTCCACAGTCTTCACACTGGTACATCTGAAAAAAAAAGAAGCCTAAATAATGTACATGTTTTATCCAAATAAGTTCTCTTTTCAGTGCACATTGTTAATCGAAACATCTTCTCTAATAGATACTATAAATCTTGTAATTTCACAGGACCATAACATCTCACCTTTAAGTATATACAAATATACACTACCTGGTCCCACAAAAGAAGTTGATGTCCAGCTTTAAATAAGCAAAATCTTTGACTGGATAACAGCTACAGTGATTGATAATCTTACTGCTCGTCATTGGATAGATCCTTACACTGGTTACTAGTTTACTAATTGTCAGTCACTTTTTATTTGCAAAGCACATTCAAAAGTGCTGTACAATGACTAATTGTAGAACCCGTCCCAGGTAGCACGTATTTGGCCTCAGTAAAAAGGATGTTGCTGTAATGTGGGCAGCACACTGGATTCTTTATAGCTCCAATTTAACTATGCTGACTTGGTTTATGTTAACAGACAAACTTAATTGCTTCAATACTTTCGAATAAACTATATAAGTATATTCTAGCAAACTAGCAAGAAAAAAAACAACAGAAATTGTTAGGAAAGATTTATGTTATGCCTGAGCTGTAGATATTGAAAGTTTTTTTGGTTGGTGACGTAGCTTCCTGTTTTTGTATCGTTGCCGCGAAAGTTTCGCATTTGTATAAACGTTTAAATTACGTAGCATTTTCATTTACACAATAATAATATTAATAGCAAGTAGTTTTTTACATCTTCATATTATTTGGCTTCACATTTTTCTGCGCCTTTTGGAGAAGGCGCGAGTTTCTTCGTCTAAGAACAACAAACGGAATTCAGCTCCAAACAACTAAACTCCGACACAGAGGTACGTTATCATGTCTACCATTCAGCTCGTTCAGTGTGTGGAGTGCAGGATGTTTAGACATTCTTCCTTCGTCATTAGTGATAATTTTACTTGTGATAGCTGTGTGTTAGTGAGTACTCTGATGGAGAAGATATCAACGTTAGAGGAGCACATCCAGACTTTAAAGAGGGTTAGAGAGCGCGAGAGCAGCGTTATTCCCATAGTGGACAGTCTGGGGGCCGCAGGCGGAGATAATCAGCCCCCGACTCCGGCATTAGAGCCCTCACAGCGGGGCGAGTGGGTGACGACTCGGCGGCATACTCGTTCAGCCAAAGCTAACACCAAGGCTAGCCCACCGGAGCACATCTCCTCTGCGCTTCACGTGTCCAACAGGTTTGCTCTCCTCAGTTCTGCACCCGCTGAGAAACCTGAAAGAGCTCTGGTAATAGGAGAGACTATACCGAGACGTGAAATTAGCTAGACCTTTAGGGGCACCAGCGGCAGTGATCAAGTGTATCCCGGGAGCCAGAGCACTGGACATAGCAGTTAATCTTAGGGCTCTAGGACAGAATAGGTTCTCTAAGATAGTATGCTTGAGCATGCTGGAGCTAACGATATATGCCTTCGTCAGTCAGAGGTTAGTAAGAGTAACTTTACAGAGGTGTTTAAATTAGCGAAGGCGATGTCCGATGAAGTAGTATGCCCTGGTCCCATCCCAATGAGACGTGGTGACATAGCTTACAGCAGGTTATGGTCGCTGAACCGCTGGGTGTCCAGGTGGTGCTCCGAAAGTAATGTGGGCTTCATAAACAATTGGAAGACCTCTGAGGGCAAAGTTGGCCTCTTGGGGCCGGACGGTGTCCATCCCACTCGGGAAGGTGCTGCACTCATTTCCTGTAGTATAGCTCAGTCTCAGTAGAGGTCTAGTTCATCAGTGACAATCCAGAGCCCAGGCCAGGGAGCAGACAGACAGGCTAAACCAACCGTCTGCTAGCTGCATAGAGTCGTCACTCAGGGTTCACTATATTGAGACTGTGTCTGTTCCCGATCTAAGCAAAAATGTAGAAACACTCAGAAAGTCTGTTTTAATAATTTAATTAACATAAAGACCACAAACTCGGATCATACTGAATGCGCAGCCGGCACCTCTGATCTGAAGCTAGGATTGTTAAATATTAGATCTCTCGCATCAAAAGTGGTTATTGTTAATGAAATTATCACAAATCAGGCGTTTGATATACTCTGTTTAACTGAAACATGGGTTAAACAGGATGAGTATGTAGCTTTAAATGAAGCTAGTCCTCATGGATACAGCTACATACACCAGCCTCGGTTAACTGGTAGAGGAGGAGGCATCGCAGTTATTTACAATGATAATCTGTCTATCGTACAAAAACACGGACACAAATTTAATTCATTTGAAATTCTTTATAATAACATAAGTGTATTTAAGTATATTAAGTCAGCTCAGTCTATTCCACTAATTATAATTTACAGACCTCCAGGGCCGTATTCTGAATTTCTTAGTGCAAAAGCCATATCGTATTTATGAATTTGTTGTTGTGTTTATTTTATTCTATCTTATTCTATTCTCTGTCATTAGTTAAGCACTAAGCAGTCTATTTGTCATTTAAGCATTCACTGTTATGTTTGTTAAGCATCCATTATGACAATCGTAGGTTGGTCTGTGATGTCACTCCACTGTTATACGAATCTGTATGACTATTGCATGGTAAAATAGTTCAGTTTGGATGCGGAAGTTTCAGAGAACACAAGCTTTTGACCGTAAGCTAACCGCAATCAGATAGATATAACAAATGTGTTGTTCTAACCGTAAAGTAATCCTAAACCATCTTTAGGATTGCAACTGGTGTTGCAACCACAGTGGATATACTCAAGACGACTATGAAGTGTTGATTCTTTGATGCTGGAAAATAAAATACGAGAGACAAAGAACTCAATGGACTTCATGTCGTAAGTAACGAACCTCAACCAAAGATACGCATCAAAACTAGTGGAATAATATGTCCACATCCACACTTAGTGAATTTGCAGATTTCCTCTCAAACCTAGTCATTTCTGTAGACAAAGTGTTAATTGCTGGTGATTTTAATATTCATTTTGAGAATCCAGAAGACCCTCTGAGAACATCATTTATATCCATACTGGACTCAGTAGGAGTAAATCAGTATGTAGTAGGACCCACTCATGAAGCAGGTCACATTTTGGATTTAATAATATTCTTCGGATTAAGTATAAGAATTTATTCACAATTCCTCTGTCTGAAGTTCTCAGATCACTATCTTGTCTCAATTCAAGTGTGTCACAGTGATAATGTACGCACAGCACCGCGCTACCGTATTAAACGTACATTCACATCAACCACCACACAGTTTTATCAGTAATCTCCCAGACTTAAAAACTTCGATTAGGTCACCGTCTGACCCCACAGAACTCGATCAGGCAACTGAATATTTAGAGTTGACATTTCGTTGTACCCTAGATAATGTAGCTCCAGTTAAAAGAAAAATTATTCAAGATAAGCTCGCTCCCTGGTATAACAATCACACGCACACTTTAAAACAGACCCCTCGGAAATTAGAACGTAAATGGCGTCAAACTAAATTGTTAGTATTTCAAATAGCATGGAAAGAGAGCATCCTGAACTATAGGAAAGCTCTTAGTGTAGCTAGATCAACGCATCTCTCCACTCTTACAGAAAATAACAAAAATAATCCTAGATTTTTATTTGATACCGTAGCCAAATTAACCAGAAATAAAGACCACTGCAGAAATTTCCACATCATCATGCAATAGTGAGGACTTCATGAACTTTGTAAAGTGAAATTGCAAATATTAGACATAAAATTGAGGCTTTGAAACTGAAAAATGTAGTTGATGCAGATGTTAACCTAGCCATGTCAGATCGGAACCTAGAATACTTTACTCCCCTTGAAGAGAATGAACTAATTTCACTCATCTCTTCTGCAAATTCATCAATCTGTATATTAGATCCTATACCGACGCATTTTCTTAAACAGATAGTACCAGTAATAACAGAACCGCTGTTGAGAATAATTAATTCCTCACTCAGCATTGGGTATGTTCCAAAAACTTTTAAATTAGCAGTTATCAAACCAATAATTAAGAAACCTGACCTCGACCCCTGTCAGCTGTCCAATTACAGGCCAATATCAAACCTCCCCTTTATCTCCAAGATTCTGGAAAAGATAGTAGCGGAGCAGCTACGCTCATATCTACATAGAAATGGCATACATGAACTGTATCAGTCAGGATTTAGGCCCCATCACAGCACAGAAACAGCACTCGTTAAAGTAGTAAATGACCTCCTATTGACCTCTGATCAGGGTTGTGTAACTATGCTTGTATTACTCGACCTCAGTGCAGCTTTTGACACCACTGATCATGCTATTCTTCTTCACAGATTAGAAAATGTAGTAGGAATTAAGGGTATAGCCCTCTCCTGGCTCAGATCCTATTTGACCGATCGTTATCAGTATGTAGACTTAAATGGTGATTATTCTGCATGTTCTCTAGTGGAGTTTGACGTTCCGCAGGGTTCAGTTTTAGGCCCACTGCTTTTTTCCATTTACATGCTTCCTCTGGGCAACATAATCCGTAAGCATGGTATTAGTTTTCATTGTCATGCTGACGACACACAGTTATATGTCTCAGCAAAACCTGATGAGAAAAAACAGCTTACTAAAGTTGAGCAATGTGTGCAGGACATAAGAAATTTGATGCTAATTAACTTCCTTCTGCTTAATCCGGATAAGACAGAAGTTCTAGTCATAGGACCGCATACAGCTAGGAGTAAAATTTTAGATCACACCGTAACTTTAGATGGCCTTTCTGTTCCATCAAGTGCAATAGTAAAAGACCTCGGCTATTTCTTACAAAGCCCCAAAATTATGGAATAGTCTTCCAAATAGTGTTCGGGACTCAAGACACAGTCTCAGTGTTTAAGTCCAGGCTAAAAACCTATTTATTTAGCCAAGCATTTTTATAAATAGATTTGCCTTAGGTAAAGGAGCAGATCTGGGTGACTCATGGACGTAGAGTATTATGGTGAACTGATATGTTTAGATGCTGTCTTCCTCACTCTCATTTGATCACTCAGGTTTGTTGACGGTGAGGTGATTGTTTGCTTTACATCTCAGGAAGCCCTCATCTTTGTGTTTCCTTCTGGCACTCCCTTTTACTTATGCTGTCAGTTAGTCCTGCCGGAGTCTCTGCTTGCACTCTACAGTAAATATACATTCACATTATACATTATGTGACTGTGACCATATCCAACTGCCATCTCTCCTCTTCCCTCTCTCCCCCTTTCACTCTTTGTCGAGCTACACATGTCGTTCCTGAGCTGCCAGTGATCCAGACTCTCTCTGCCCTCCTGACCTGTCTGATCCATCCTGGTGCCCCGCTTCTGATTGGAGATCTCGTCACATGGATGCCCCGTGTGTCTCCTTGGGATGCGTCTGGTGCCTGGGGATGTTTCTCTCTACCTAGAAGACGGTTCTAGCCTCGACTGGTGTTGGCAGATGTTTCTCTGAGGACTTGACAATTCGATAGTTCAGAACTGGAACTTCCTACATGTCTACCTGAGTCTCCAATAACTATCTGGACTCCATTTTAACATCAATTAACATCAACTATTATAGCTGAACTGCCTGCTACCCAACATGCTTTATAAATGCAGATCATTTCCTGCTATCCATTTCACCCAGATGAGTATGGGTTCCCTGTTGAGTCTGGTTCCTCTCAAGGTTTCTTCCTATTACCATCTCAGGGAGTTTTTCCTTGCCACTGTCGCCCGCGGCTTGCTCACCAGGGACTGACAGACCATTTTGATGCATACACGTTCACATTCAATACGAACTTAAATAATTCTACTGATTGCATAAAGCTGATTTGAGACAATGACAATTGTTAAAAGCGCTATACAAATAAAATTACATTTTTCTGAAATTTAAGTTGCACAGTAATAAGTGTTTTTTGTATAAGTAATCAAATTCAAATTTTATTAGTCACATACACAATCATACACAGTATAATATGCAGTGAAATGCTTTTATACGACTGCCAGTGACCTTGAAAAAAAGAAAATAAGAAAATAAAATCTTGTACGTAAAATAAATAATCAATAAAAAGGAAATACTAAAGAAATAATTTTAACTAGTAAAATTTGTAAAATTAACTGTGCATAAGGGCATAATAAAATATTGCAAAAATATAGAAATATGGTATTAAAGTGTCAGTGGTTGTGCAAATATGCATGAAAGGTGACATGTGCAATTGTCCAGATGTATGAGTAATTTAGTGCAAGTGTCTATGAATGTGTCCATGATTGTCCAGTCAGTGTTGTGAGCTTAAAAGATGTTATTAGTCCTGTGTGGAGGTGTGATTGAGAGACCTTATCGCCTGCGGGAAGAAGCTCCTCCTCAGTCTCTCTGTGTTGGCCTTTAGGGAGCGGAATCTCTTCCCAGACCGCAACAAAGAGAACAGTCCATTACTGGGGTGACTGAGGTCCTTCATGATCTTCCTGGCCTTAGTCCAGCACCGCTTGCTGTAGATGGAGTGCAGGTCAGGGAGCTCAGTGCGGATGATGCGTTCGGCTGATCGCACCACCCTCTGTAGAGCTCGTCTGTCCTGCATGGTGCTGTTCCCGAACCAGGTCGTGATGTTTCCCGTCAGGATGCTCTCTATGGTGCAGAAGTAGAAGTTCCTGAGCACCTTGGAGGGCAGTCTAAAGTCTCTCAAGCGTCTGAGGTGGTAGAGACGCTGCCGGGCTTTTTTCACCACGGTGTTGATGTGACAGGACCATGATAGGTCCTGCGTGATGTGAACACCGAGGTATCTGAAGCTGTCCACTCTCTCCACTGGGCTCCTGTTGATGACGGGGGTCTGGTAGTTCCTCTCCTGCTTTGTACTAAAGTCCACTATCAGCTCCTTTGTCTTACTGACGTTCAGGAGGAGATTGTTCCTCTGGCACCAGTTCTCCAGATTTCCAATCTCCTCTAGGTAGTCCGACTCATCATTGTTGGTGATCAGTCCGACCACGACGGTGTCGTCAGCAAACTTGATGATGGAGGTGGAGTTGGTAGTGGCCACGCAGTCGTGGGTGTACAAAGAGTACAGCAGGGGGCTCAGAACACAACCCTGGGGGGCTCCAGTGCTGAGAGTGAGTGTGGCTGAGACATGTCCGCCCATCCTTACTGCCTGTGGTCTGCCAGTCAGAAAATTGGAGATCCACTGACATATAGATGAGCTCAGTCCCAGGTGCTCCAGCTTGGTGGTGAGTGTGGAAGGAATTATTGTGTTAAAAGCAGAGCTGTAGTCGATGAAGAGCATTTTAACATAATTCCCTTTCCTAGTGTCCAGGTGAGTGAGTGATGTGTGGAGGAGATGAGAGATTGCATCGTCTGTGGAGCGGTTCTGACGGTATGCAAACTGTAGTGGGTCCAGTGTGTCGGGTAGTGAAGAAATGATGAAGTCTCTGATAAGGCGTTCAAAGCACTTCATCACTACTGAGGTGAGAGCTACAGGGCGATAGTCATTGAGAGAAGCAGGATGTGGTTTCTTTGGAACAGGAACAATAATGGACTCTTTGAAGCATGTGGGGATCACCGACTGAGATAAAGAGATGTTGAATATCTCAGTGAACACAGGTGCTAGCTGGTCTGCGCAGGCTCTGAGAATACGACCTGAGATGCCGTCTGGTCCTGCTGCTTTCCTGGTGTTCACTCTCTTGAAGGCTCTCCTCACGTCGTGCTCGGAGATGATGAGCGCGTTCCCGGTGCTGACTGTGTCTTCCTGTCTGCAGCCGTTAGCGCCGCTAGCATTAGCGCCGTTAGCATTAGCGCCGTTAGCATTAGCGCCATTAGCATTAGCATTGCTAGCGTCTTTAGCTGCAGCCTCGAAGCGAGCGTAAAATGTGTTCAGCTCGTCTGCCAGAGTCGCGTCCGCGTTCGTCATACCGGATGTTGGTGCTTTGTAGTCCGTTATTGTTCTCAGTCCCTGCCACAGGCTCCTAGAGTCACTCTGTTGAAGCTGTGACTCTAGTTTTCTCCCGTAGCGCTGCTTCGCCTCTTTCACCGCCTTCCGGACGTTATATGACGCAGCCTTGTACGGTTCCATGTCCCCCGATGCAAGTCCCGTGTTGTAGGCAGCTGTGCGAGATCTCAGAGCGTCGCGGATGGTTTTATCCACCCACGGCTTCTGGTTGGGAAACGTTCTGAAAGTCTTTTTCTCTACCGTATCGTCTGCCAGCTTTTCAATAAATCCCACAACCGCTTCCGTAAACACGCTGACGTCATCATCGGAGCTGTTTCTATACATGTCCCAGTCTGCGTCATCGAGTGCGTCCTGTAACGCGGCCACTGATTGGTCCGTCCAGCGCGCGACCTCCCTCAGGACCGGAACTTCCTGTTTCAGCCTTTGTTTATATTTTGGCATGAGGAAAATGGCGGCGTGGTCGGATTTACCAAACGCTAACCGTCTTTGACCGTGGTATAACAATGGTCCAGTGTCCTTTCGCCCCTGGTGGGGCAGGTGATGTGCTGATAAAAGTTCGGCGCTGCGCGTTTGAGGTTGGCACTATTAAAATCCCCCGCCACAATGAGCGCAGCGTCCCGGTGTTGTGTCTGGTGCTGTGTGAGCGCCTCATGCAGCTCGCATAAGGCAGTTTCAGTGTCCGCTTGTGGAGGTATGTAAACGGCGCTGATTATGACCGATGTGAACTCCCGTGGAAGATAAAATGGATGACACATGATGGACAGTAGTTCCAGGTTTGCTGTGCAGGAGCGTGTAAGAGGAACAACGCTCGCGCTGTTGCACCAGCTGTTGTTCACCATTAAACACACGCCGCCTCCCCTTGACTTCCCCAAGTCCCGCGTCCTGTCCATGCGGTGAACCGAGAAGAACTCGGCCGGCTGTATGGCGTGGTCTGGCACCGCTGGGTTCAGCCATGTCTCGGTGAAGCAGAGGAGATTGCAGTCCCAAATGTCTCTCTGGAAGTTTATCCTGGCCCTGAGGTCATCCAGTTTGTTCTCCAGTGACTGGACGTTGGCGAGCAGGATGCTAGGCAGAGGTGTGCGGTGTGCACGGGCTCGGAGCCGGTTCCTCACGCCAGCTCGTTTCCCTCGGGTCCGTCGCTTCGCGTCGCGTCCATTGTTCTCCCTCAGGATCTCACTCGGCCCGCTCGGATCCGGAGTTAAAACCGTCGAATTGTGAGTACATTGTATACCAATAGAAACAAGAGTGTCTCTATCATACCTAATGTACTCAATGGTGGTGATTTTGCCGATTTTAAAACACTGAAAACTAACTTAAAAAACAAAAACAAAGAAAAGGTGGTCGGAGCAGTCATGACGGCAGCCGACCTCACCGGCGCCATCTTGGATTAAAATTATTTATTTTAATGTGTGCCTTTGAAATACATTTTTTAGTTTTTGCATCAGAGAAAAAGCTTTAGAATGTATGACCCTGTAATGCACTTAATTCATCTGACTCAACTCTAAGCTATTCCTTGTATTGTGAATAATGACAATGTTTATTTTTGATAAAATGCTGTATGTATTTAAAAAAATAATCTTGATTTTTCTAAAGAGAAAACCAATTAATCTTTGTTTCTCTTATATATTTTACATTGCTGTTTAATTAAGCAAAAGCAAAAATTTCATCCGATTACTCGATTAATGAAATTTTTTGGTAGAATACTCGATTGCTAAAAGATTCAATAGCTACAGCCCTATTTGAGTGTATATGGAATTATTTCATTTTAATTATTCAAATGTGTTTTCTACACAACTCAATGAATATTTGTCTTGCTGGTTGCTTTTCAAGAATGCATTTAAAGTGAAGGAAGGCGAGGTGAAAGTGTTTATTCAAACAAAATTGAAGAATGAGGAGGCGTCAAACCTCTCCAGGCTTCCAGCTGCACACCTCAAGCCTTGTAATATATTCAAATACTCGATCAGTCATGCGCTGATTGACAGCAGTGTCTCCTGTTTAGTTGTTTTCAGTGTTTTAAGTGTGTTGCTGTATTGATTTTTTTGTAATGAATTATTAAAATTAATTGCAATAATTTTGTTGTAATGTCGTTGTCTTACAGTACATCACACATTACGATTATAGAAATACTGTAAGGAATTTTTCAGCTTTATTTAAATTGTGTACACCCGTACATTTTATTTGCAGTACAACTACTATATTAACTGGAGTATTGCAGTATTACTGCATTATATCGTAGTATTACTGGAACTGTTATTGGAGCATTACTGCAGTATTAAGAAAAAGTGCAGTGTTTTCGTGTCCAAATCACTGCGTTTCCTGCATATGTACTGCAACCCCTCCCACAATCTGCACAGTGATGCATCTGGAAAATATCAAAACATGTTTAAATAATTTTGAGTTTTACCAAAAAAGTCCACCCCCCCCCCCCCCACGTCTCCTACAATAAGTACTATAATCTTGTAAATTAAATTTCCCACCTTTAATTTTGGAGTGGAATGAAGTGGAATGAAGTGGATAAATTAAATGATAATATATAGATCATCAAATATACACCACCTCTCCTCTTCCCGTGAAAAAAAACAGTTAAGATTTAAATGAGCAAATACATAAGAACCTTTGGGTAGAAGCTGCAGTCATTAATAATATCATAGCTGCAACAATTCTTTTTGGGTTCATCTTCTGTCTCTGTGTGCAGTTTGCATTTTCTCCCTGCAATGGCTACTCCAGTCCAAAGACATGCAGAGTAGACTAATTGCCATTCCCAAATTTGCCTCAGTGAGTGACTGTGTGCTCTTGTGTTCCATTTGATGGCATTTATATTGGCACCCCATCCAGCACTTATTCTGCCTTGTGCACCAAGTCTACTGGTATCGGCTCTGGGCTCATTATAAAAAAAAAAGGGGGCTGAGAAAGTGAGTTACAGTGTCTGAGTTATGGCAGTGTTGAGGCACGGAGCATGGCACGGATCTGCAAAGAATAGGATCTGCAAAGCCCTGCTGTAGCTCCCTCCTCCCTTACAGCAGTTAGTCCCGAAGCTCCACACACTCGCTTTATGTGAAAAATTTTAACATAGTTAAACACTGAGCACACAACCGTAGGAAACTGTTTGAAAACTGTACATACATCAGCAGTGCGTCCAGCAGCAGTAACACTATAGAGAGCACAGCTCTGAGTCCAATTATGAATTTGCTGTGATGACATAAATGTGCTAAGAAACTAGTAACTAGTTTTTGTAAATTAAATTTAACAAAAGTACAATATTCTTCTCAGAATTATAGTTGGGAGAAAGTAACTTAAAATGAAAATTTTGAAGTGAAATACGTTATGTTGTGATGTGTACATGGAAGTAACTTAAACTGATTTACAGCAGGATTTAATGTGGAACCATTGAATCAAATTTCCCAACATATTAGTTTAGTTAACACAAGTTCAGGAAAGCGGTGAATAAGCAAAATGAGTTGCACCTTGATTTTGACTATTTGAGTGCATTAGCCAGGGAGGATTTATTGAAAACAGAAACAGTGACTAATCAGAGACATAGTGATGATAATCATCAGGCCAAATGTTGAATTAGTGTATACATGACGTGTGTGTGTGTGTATATGTATATATATATATATATATATATATATATATATATATATATATATATATATATATATATATATATGTGTGTGTGTATGATGTCAGCTACAAGATCTTCTCTGAGAGAATCATCCGCCATCGAATAATTGTAAACCAAGAGGTGATGACAATGACACGCCTAATAAGGTTTTTAAATCTTGTAAAAAGCCATGAAGATCTTGATGCTTCAAACTACAGCTAATTTAAATACCATAAGTTTATTTTGCAGATTTGGAATAAACATTTATGCAAACTTTTTTTCTCAGAAAAATTTTATAAATATGAATATACACATAATCCTATTTTATCATAATAAGCTGACAATGTTTTTTGTGTGTGAGATTTATATATTTTGTGATTGCGATCATAATTTATTGTATTTCAGGCAGAATAAATTGAAGAGGAGACTGTCCAGTGATTTCCCCCAGCTGGTGTTTCACTCTTCCAACAAGCGCAACATCAGTGAATTGGTTTTTGTTGAGACACATTCTGCAGACAGAAAACCTCATCCATCAGGTACAGAAACAACTGAGTCAACGGAAGTAACTAGTCAAAGTGACGGTGAAAGCGCAGCAAGTAGAATAGCTGGTACTATAGAGAACACAAGGACACTTTGTAGTGCGGCATTGATGATAAAGAGAATTCTAAATGACTCTCCTTGTATGACATGCCCGTGGCCACCCACGTCAGATGATTTAAATGATAGTGCAGCTAAATCTGTTGTGCCATTCGAACTGTAGGACCAGTCTACCTTTGAAGTGCTTTGCAAATATGTCTGTCACCTATATGGCCAATCATGTGCTAAAAGTCTGAACGATGCACGATACAAAGCATTCTGTATGGCATCATCAGCTTTGCCAGAACGACCCATGCCTCTGACAAGTGATGCTTTGTACCAACACTGCAAAAGGGGCAAACTACCAAGCAGCCATAATGAGACATTCTCTTAAAGATAAAATGTGTGCCCCTTCACCTGTTGGCAGTGGATGGCACCTCGAGGATGGGGAGTTAACAGTGATGTGGATGACTAGAAATCCAGCCCCTGAATGTGTGTTGCAGACTGGGACATGTTCAGAAACAGCTCCGATGATGACGTCAGCGTGTTTACGGAAGAGGTTGTTGGATTTATTGGGAAGCTAGTGGACGATACGGTGGAGAAAAAGACTATCAGAACGTTTCCCAACCAGAAGCCGTGGGTGGATAAAACCATCCGCGACGCTCTGAGATCTCGAACTGCTGCCTACAACACGGGACTTGCGTCGGGGGACATGGAAGCATACAAGGCTGCGTCATACAACGTCCGGAAGGCGGTGAAAGAGGCGAAGCAGCGCTACGGGAGAAAACTACAGTCACAGCTTCAACAGAGTGACTCTAGGAGCCTGAGGCAGGGATTAAGGACAATTACGGACTATAAAGCACCAACATCCGGTATGATGAACGCAGACGCGACTCTGGCAGACGAGCCGAACACCTTCTATGCTCTCTTCGATGCTGCAGCTAAAGACGCTAGCGATGCTAATGCTAACGGCGCTAACAGCTGCAGACAGGAAGACACTGCCAGCACCAGGAACGCGCTCATCATCTCCGAGCACGACGTGAAGAGAGCCTTCAAGAGAGTGGACACCAGGAAAGCAGCAGGACCAGACGGCATCTCAAGCCGTATCCTCAGAGCCTGCGCAGACCAGCTAGCACCTGTGTTCACTGAGATATTCAACATCTCTTTATCTCAGTCGGTGATCCCCATGTGCTTCAAATAGTCAATCATGTTTCCTGTTCCAAAGAAACCACATCCTGCTTCCCTCAATGACTATCGCCCTGTAGCCCTCACCTCAGTAGTGATGAAGTGCTTTGAACGCCTGGTCAGAGACTTCATCATCTCTTCACTACCGGACACACGCGACCCACTACAGTTTGCTTATCATCCTAACTGTTCCACAAACGATGCAATTTCAAATCTCCTCCACACATCTCTCACCCACCTGGACACTAAGAGGGGAAATTATGTGAAAATGCTCTTCATCGACTACAGCTCTGCATTTAATACCATAATTCCCTCCACACTCACCACCAAGCTGGAGCACCGGGGCTCAGCTCACCCATGTGTCAGTGGATCTCAAACTTCCTAACTGGCAGACCACAGGCAGTAAGAATGGGTGGTCATGTCTCAGTCTCCCTCACACTCCGCACTGGAGCCCCCCAGGGTTGTGTTCTGAGCCCGCTGCTGTACTCTATACACCTACGAAAGTACAATGGCCACTACCAACTCCACCGCCGTCATCAAGTTTGCTGACGACACTGTCGTGGTGGGTCTGATCACGAACAACGATGAGTCGGCCTACCTGGAGGAGATTGGAAATCTGGAGAACTGGTGCCAGAGGAACAATCTCCTCCTGAACGTCAGTAAGACAAAGGAGCTGATAGTGGACTTTAGTACAAAGCAGGAGAGGAACTATCAGACCCCAGTCATCAACAGGAGCCCAGTGGAGAGCGTGGACAGCTTCAGATACCTCGGTGTTCACATCACGCAGGACCTGTCATGGTCCTGTCACATCAACACCGTGGTGAAAAAGGCCCGGCAGCGTCTGTACCACCTCAGACGCTTGAGAGACTTCAGACTGCCCTCCAAGGTGCTCAGGAATTTCTATTCCTGCACCATAGAGAGCGTCCTGACGGGAAATATCATGACCTGGTTTGGAAACAGCACCATGCAGGACAGACGAGCTCTACAGAGGGTGGTGCGTTCAGCTGAGCGCATCATGCGCACCAAGCTCCCTGACCTGTACTCAATCTACACCAAGCGGTGCTGGACCAAGGCCAGGAAGATCGTGAAGGACCTCAGCCATCCCAACAATGGACTGTTCTCTCTGTTGCGGTCAGGAAAGCGCTTCCGCTCCCTGAAGGCCAACACAGAGAGACTGAGGAGGAGCTTCTTCCCGCAGGCGATAAGGTCTCTCAACCATACCACATTCACACCACAAACACAGAACTAATGCAACCTGTTAACATCAATGGACACTATGGACACTTTCATGCACATCTACACTTATATCGGAACTGATGTTTATGTTTACATTCTGGACCCTTGCACAAAGACACTTTAATAAGGCATCTTAAGACACTTTTCTATGCATACTTGCACACCATTCTTCCTCCACCAAATTTCAATAAAAAAAAATCTCTATTGTACAGTACATTTCTATTTTTATTTCTAATTTATGTACAATATACTTTTATTTCTATTGTTATTCTATGTTTTAACAACATTTGAAGTCCAGAGAGTAGTTGTACTGATGCAGTAGCGTAAATCGACAGACTCTGCTATCGATTTGTGCTACGGTAGCATTTTTCGACAAGGCAGCAAAAATCGACAGAACACCAGCCGGCTAGGGTTTGTTTTTAGCCTAGCACGGACTCCCGCTCGCTTGCCGCGCTTCCGCTTCCACGCGCACCGCTTCCGATGTACCCTACTCCGGCCGCCGGCATCAGGCAACACCGAGGCTTCAAGGCCTGGTTCACCCATCAAGCCGAAGTCACGTAGCGTTTACCGCAGCTCATCGTGGATGTAGTTAACCGGGTTATTTAGGTTCAAAAGTGTCTGGCGGTTGTACGTACGGACACCAATCGCGACGGTATCCATACACAGGGTAAAATAAACGCGCTACACACAAAACATAAACAACGTAGCACCATTTTGGCTCCGGAGCTGCCGCTGCGTGCTACTGCCGCGCCGCCATCAATCATCTTTTTGATTATTAAATTATTATTAAATCTTAAGGGCTTATGAAGAGTGTTGTCCTCAGTAAACAATAAATAAATTATCTATGTGTAAAACAATAAAGAGAAATAAGACAGATGAGTAAACCTTACCTTCGATCCAGTATCAGCAGGAGTGTGTGGAGATTTTCCTAAAGATCTCCTTCTGGGTTTCATTCTAAAAGCTGTAAAGAATCAGGAGACTGGAGGAGAAACACAGATTGATGAGTCCAGAATCTGCACTAGGTGTTAACTGAGAAGCTCAGGTTGGTATTTTCCCATTGACTCACTTTTAGTGATGTTCTGCAGAGTATCAGAGCCTCAAAACTGTGTGGACAAAGAAGCGCTCTTTCACTTCAAACTCCAAGTCCCAGCAAGTTGTTTTTCTCTTTCTTTTGACTCTATTGTTGGTTGACAGTCAGTTAAAAGGTGCATTACCACCATCTACTGGGCTGGAGTGTGGAGCAGAACATTGCTAAGTCAGTAAGCAAATAAGTTAACATTTGCAAAATTATTTAAACATTCTTGAAATTTTCCCAAAATTGAAATGTTATTAAGTCACTAAAATGAATATTAATGAATAATATTGTAGCGTTTTTCAACGCTAGCAGGGATCTTGGAGGACGAGTGAGCTTGGTGGCTACCCAATGTAATGACTGGGAGTATTTTATTAATACAGCACAAGCATAAACACACAGGTCAAACACACATACATCATGCTTAAACATGGCCGAAGCCACTAACCTAGAACCAACATCCCACCCATGGTGAACACAAACATAATGCTGGACCAAAGCCGGCGGTCGCCAGCCCCGCCCACGCCACACTGCCCCCACCCGAGCTGTTACCGTCCCCGGTCACCCCTAATCCTTCAGTCTCTGAGACGTGCAGGCGGTCGGCGCTGGCGCTGTGAACGCCGGAGCCCTGCTGTAGACGACATGTGAACATTAACCTGAGGCGGCCGGGCCTCTGCAGCAGTCGCCGTCTCACCGGCATGCGGCTGGTAGGGAGCGAGACGGTCTCGGTGAAGCACAATCATTCGCCGTGCAGGAGTCGCATCTGTGAACAAAGAGATCACTATCAGTGTGACAGCCCGGCCAGTAGAAGCGAGCGCGCAACCGCCGCAGGGTTTTTGTCACACCGAAGTGTCCTGAACCCGTATGCCCATGAACCAACCCCAGCACACATGCCCGCAAAGTTTTTGGTACCAGAAGCTGGAAACATTCGCCAGCGCCGCACGGCCGCTCCCAACGACGGTAGAGTAACCCTTGCCGCAATGCTAGGTGGGCAAACTGTGAGTGCAGAGCCTTTGCCTCTAACCCCAGATGAGCGATTGCGGTATAATCCGGTCTCAGGCCCGCTTTAACCCAACCCAGTACTTGCTGCAGAACCGGATCACCCTCCTGCTCATCTGCGAGCTGATCATTGTCCAGCTGTGGCACAGGTGAGATGACGGTGGGAGGTGCCCTAGGCGAGGCAGTGACTCGGCTGCATGCCGGAACGGTCGGCTGATCACACCCGGGGGTTCGGGAGGATTGAACGGGAGAGATGTTGTGCATCAGGAGTTCCGGGGGTTGGCCCGCGTCGCAACCGCGCTCCTCGACCCGCTCGCAGTACCGACAACACGCTTCGCTGCATGGCCGGCGAGATAACGCGTCGGCGTTAGCGTGTAGCTTCCCGGCTCGGTGTTCAACGGTGAAACTATAGTCCTGCAATCGCTCCAGCCAACGCGCTAACTGCCCTTCGGTTTCTTTAAAACTGAGCAGCCACACTAGCGAAGCGTGATCGGTCCGCAGCAGGAACGTTTGCCCGTATAAGTACGGCCGGAAGTGTTTTAGCGCCGCGACGACAGCTAACAGCTCGCGCCGCGTGACGCAATAATTTCACTCAGGCCCAGACAACGCGCGGCTGAAATACGCGACAACCCGCTCTTGGCCACCGGAAACCTGAGACAGTACGGCCCCCAGCCCTACCTCGCTCGCGTCTGTATCAAGGGTGAACGCGCGCGCTGCATCCGGATAGCCGAGGACGGGACACGTGACCAAAGCTTCGCGCAACCGAGCGAACGCGCGCGCATGTACAACCTCCCAGCGGAACGGCTGGTTCTTTTTCGTCAACCCATGCAACGGACTTGCGACGGTGGCGAAGTCTTTCACAAACCGGCGGTAGTATGAGGCTAACCCGAGGAAAGTGCGCAGCTGTGACACACTTACCGGTTCTGGCCAATTCTGTACTGCAGCGATTTTGTTTGGGTCGGTAGCAATCCCGTTCGCACTAATTATGTGGCCCAGAAACCCGGTCTCTCGACGCAACAGCTGGCATTTCCCCGGATTGAGCCGCAAGTTCGCCCGTCGGATAGCCAAAAATACCACCCGGAGATTACCTAGCGCGACCTCAAACTCCTTGCCGTGCACTAGCAAATCATCCAGATAGACGACGCAACGGTTACGAGGGATATCCGCCAACACTTTCTCCATCAACCGTTCAAACGTCGCCGGAGCGTTGCATAGGCCGAAAGGCATACGCCGGAATTGCCACAGCCCATGCCCGATCGAAAACGCGGTTTTAGGGCGGTCTTCCGGAGCGAGCTCTACTTGCCAATACCCGCTACGCAGATCTAATGAACTAAACCAAGCCAAGCCTGCGACATGCTCCAGCGCATCATCTATCCGTGGTAACGGGTATGAGTCCTTCCGCGTCACCGCGTTTAACCGCCGGTAATCGACACAAAACCGCCAAGAATTGTCCCTCTTACGCACAAGCACAACCGGTGAAGACCACGGTCCGAACGCTGGCTCAATGACGCCTGAGTCGACCATCTCACGCAGCTTCTGCTCGGCGGCAGCCCGTTTAGCTAATGGGAGGCGTCGCGGGTGCAACCGAACAGGAGCTGCGTTCCCCGTATCAATCTTGTGCTGCACCAGATTGGTATGGGTGCAATCGCGCTCGTCTACCGCGAATACATCCGCGAATTCGTTAAGGAACGATCTCAGCGTTTCGGTCTGTGTCGAAGTTAACCCCGCGCTGCTACGTCGCAAAAGCTCGTCTAGCACGCTCGCTCGGTCATGTACCGAATGTTTGGGTGTCGCAGCCTCCGGAAGTTCCGCCCCCCGTGTGTGTGCTACTATGTCATGCGGCCGTGGTTTAGTTGTTAGCAACCTAGCTACGCCGAAATCCCCACACAGAGTCCCGTCCGTTAGGCTGAGCGCGGCCCCCCACCTTTCCAAAATGTCCAGCCCCAATATACAGCTATCCTCAATGTTCCCCAGCAAAAAGTCATGAACATAGCTGTGCTCACCTATGTTGATTCGCACCGATCGACGAGCCCGTATCTTCAACCGGCTCCCAGACACGGTGCGGATGCTAAAAGCCGGCTTAGGCACTTTGCCAGCGCGCTCGCCTGGTCCCAACACTCCGTTGCGGAGTAGTGAAACAGTGGAGCCGGTGTCCACAAGCGCCCGCAGCGGGATGCCGTCCAGCACACAATCCAGGTAAATCCCAGCGCGTTGTCCCACACGTCCCGAACGGAAGTCGACGCCGCCAGTTGGGGAAACAGAAACGGCCTTGGGAGGTGGCTTCCCCTCGCTGCCTCCCCGACCTAGTTTAACGGCTGCTGGGGTACGTTGTCCTCGCGCCGCGGTGCGTTAGAGCCGTAATACTGCGGTCCCGGGCCTCTGCGTCGCCGCGGAAGGTCAGCGTCTTGCTCGTAGCCTGGCCGTGCCCGGCCAGGTTCACCTCCCGAGCGCCCCCTAGTGGCGGGAGGTAGCTCGGCTCTTTCGCCGACATGCTCGACCATGATGGGTTCAGCGCGCTCGGCCTCGCGCAGTGCCTCGGCCAGAGAACTGGGTGCCGCCAACCGAATGTGCTCGCGGAGCCGCAGCGGTCGGAGCCCCCGGAGGAATGCACGACGAGCTAGCTCTTCCTGCTGGTCGTGCCTGAAGTCAGGATAGCCCCGCCTCGCGAGGCATCGCACGTCCATAGCAAACGCGCCCAGTGGCTCTGAAGCACGCCGCTCGCGAACCGCGAGCTCTTCGCCAGCCGCTTCCCTGCGGTCACTCGCGCCGAACCGGAAACGGAGCGATTCCCGCAGCTTCGCCCAATCCTTCCGCTCCTCATCCCGGAGGTCCTCGAGCACTCGGAGAGCGTCACCCTCAAGCGAGAGTGCTACGCGGACCGCGATTTCTGCTGGGGACCACAGGTCAAATACACATACATCATGCTTAAACCTGGCCGAAGCCACTAACCTAGAACCAACATCCCACCCATGGTGAACACAAACATAATGCTGGACCAAAGCCGGCGGTCGCCAGCCCCGCCCACGCCACAATATTATTATTAACCAATGTTGAAAAAGCTTCTCATAAACAACTTGGTTCACATTCTCATTTTTAATTTCACTCATTCATTCATTTTCTGTACCGCTTTATCCTTATATACAGGGTCGCGGGGACCTGGAGCCTATCCCAGGAAACTTAGGGCACAAGGCGGGGTACACCCTGGACAGGGTGCCAATCCATCGCAGGGCACACACACATACACACACTCATTCACACACTACGGGCAATTTGGAACGTCAATTAGCCTAACCTACATGTCTTTGGAATGTGGGAGGAAACCAGAGTACCCGGAGGAAACCCACCAAGTACGGGGAGAACATGCAAACTCCATGCACACAGAGACGGGAATCGAGCCTGGCCGGGAATCAAACTCGGACCCTGGCGGTGCAAGGCGACAATGCTAACCACTACACCACCGTGCCGCCATTTTTAATTTCATTTAATTCCTAATATTACATCATCAGAACCATCATCTATTTTATTTCATTGCATACTCTCCATAACTATAATACATTTAGTAAACTTTATTTAGTTTTATTACAGTACAAGACCTAGAGGAACTGGCTTGGATGACAATGGTTAGAATAATAACTTTACTTCAGACTATTGTTCAATATTTATTAATAATATTCGTTAGCACTGTTTAAATTATATACTTTTCCTCTTTAAGACATCTTGTATTTTAAAAAATATATTTTGGATAAGCCATATTACCGGCACACCTGACTGTTACGTAAATGTTCCTCATGGTTTCATTCAGACAGACCCATGACTACACTGGGTAAGAGTTGTATGTGATATGTATGCAATATGTTCTATTGTCCTTAGATTGTACAGCACATCAAGTTGTGGATTTTGAAATCAGAAGACCAGAGTTCATGAGAAAGAAAAAAAAGTTCAAAATGATGGTAACGTTTGCATTAATGGGTTTCTATCACTCATTTGCATTTTTCATGTCACCATTTAGTTAATTAATCTTGTTATTGCCCTGATTCTACTTTGTGAGGGAGGCAGGGGACTGACTTAAGGTTTCTCACACAGAAGTACAAGATAGGAAGAAGGGGGCTAGTGGACATTACCTCAGGTCGCCTGCGGAGGGAGCAGAAATAAAGCTCGCATCCAACTTTATACAGAAATCCAATGAATAAAATCACTCATGCTGTGAAAGGCCACAAAGAGCACTTTATAGTGTAATTGATCATGAAGAATGGATTTTGTCCCCCAGCTTTGCTCTGGTAGTTATGACAAACTCCATAATTTCCAGCAGTCTAATCACTGGATACATAGAGACCTTTGTGTATTGATTAGATGAGCCCTAATGTTAACATTACAGTGTATAAAAGATGCCCAGTTCTTATTTCCTGCGCAAAACACATTTTCCACCCCCAAGATGATTAAATAATTAGATAAAAATGGTATAACCAAAACATCTGGCACATTTTCTAGAGTGTTGTGATGGATTGGATATGATCAAGTGGTAATTGTTGGGGATTTTAATATTCATGTGTGCTGTCTTGACAAGCCTCTGATTAACGACTTTTTAGATTTAGTGGACTCTTAACTTTATTCAGTCTGTCAATGGTCCCATTCAGAAATGTGGGCACACATTGGATCTTGTACTGTCTCGTGGCTTATCTGTCCTCAATGTGGAAATTGGGGATGCTGTGTTTTCAGACCATATGCCTGTCTTATTTGATTTTATACCTTTCTCACAACCTGCTAAAACGTGTGATTCGGTTCGGCACTGCCGTGTCTTTAATCCCACCTCCGCTACTCATTTCTCTGCGATTTTCACTTGTGATTGGGATTTACAATCCTCAGCGTCGCTCAGCACTGAGGAGCTAATATTCCAATTTGATTCTGCCTGTCAAATCGCATGGGATTCGGCAGCTCCCTTAAAAATCAGACGATCAAAGGTTAGATCAGAGCCATGGCTAAATGATGATACCCATGCTGTTAGAAGGGAATGCAGGAGAGCTGAACGGAGGTGGAAAAAGGACAGGTTACAGGTGTCATTGGAAATGTTGAGAGGAAGCTGGTGTCATTATCAAAAAGCTGTGAAAGCCGCTAGAAAAGCATTTTTTTCTAATCTTATTGTTTCTAACTCTCATGACCCTCGTGTTCTTTTTAACAAATTGAACTCTGTTCTTAATGCTCATGAACCTGTCCCTTTAAAGGCTTCTATGGAAACCTGTGGTGAATTTCTTCACTATTTTATGGATAAGGTTAAACAGATCAGATCTCTTATTTTACCATCTGTTAGTGACCAACCAATTTTAAGACCTTGTATGAATGTGTTCAAGCATTTTGAGCCTGTCTCCCTTACTTTTTTTAGAGGATCTGGTTTCCAGTAGTAAGCCATCTGGGTCTCCTTCTGATGTTACCCCTCCTAATTGTGTTAAGGAAGTTTTCCCCACTTTGGGTCCTTTTAATCTTGCTGTTATTAATAGCAGTTTAACTTCTAGTGTGATGCCGAAAAATGCTAAACATGCTGTGGAGCAATCCTTGCTAAAAAAGTCTGGCCTAGATCCTTCTGTTTTGTCAAATTTTAGGCCTATCTCCAAACTACCTTTTTTGGCTGAACTTCTGGAAAAAATTGTCTATTTGCAATTGCACCCTTTCCTTGATGAACAGGCAATTATGGAAGTGTTTCAGTCTGGGTTTAAAACTCGCCACAGCACTGAGTCTGCTCTTTTAAGAGTTTTTAACGACATTTTCATAGCAACCGACTCCGGAGACTCTGTAATAATTGTGCTTCTAGATTTAACAGCGGCTTTCGACACCATAGACCATGAGATTCTTTTATCCAGGTTGGAAAAGTGGGTGGGCATTACAGGCTCAGCCTTGCAGTGGTTTAGGCCCTACCTCTCTAATAGAACCTTCTGTGTCAGTATAGATGGCTTCACTTCCAACTCTGCTGCCCTTTCTTGGGGGGTACCACAGGGCTCCATTCTTGGTCCACTTTTATTGTCCTTGTATTTGCTCCCACTTGGAGCTATTTTCCGGGAAATATAACATCTCCTTTCATTTTTATGCAGATGACTGTCAGGTTTACCTCCCATTAAAACACAGTGGTGCATGTTCTGTCAAGCTTCTTCTCGACTGCTTTGTTGAAGTTAAAAGATGGTTGGCATTTAATTTCTTGAATGTCAATGAGGAAAAGACAGAAGTTATGTTGTTTAGACCCAATGGCTTCCGCAAATCTCCTCGCTTTGACCTCTCCTCCTTGGCCCCATTTGAGAAAGCCTTGATTACAAATTTGGGTATTAAAATGGATCCTACTCTAAAAATGGATAGTCAAGTAAATGCTGTTGTAAAATCCATTTTTTTCCATTTGAGGCGAGTAGCAAAGATTAAGCCTATATTGTCAAGGCGGGAGCTGGAATCAGTTGTCCATGCTTTTATAACCTCTCGTCTTGACTATTGTAATGCTTTATTCTTCGTAATCAGCCACACTGCTATGGCTCGCCTACAGTTGGTGCAAAATGCCACAGCTCGTTTTTTAACTGGTACAGGCAGACGACAGCATATTACCCTAATCTTGGCTTCCCTTCACTGGCTTCCAGTGTATTTTCGGATCCGTTTAAAAATTATTTTATTTGTGTTTGTGTTTAAATGGTCTTGCTCCAGCCTATCTGATGGAATTGCTGCACCAATATGTGCCATCTCGCTCTCTCAGACAAGCTGCTTCTCCAAATCCCAAAAACCTGATGCAAACTTCGAGGTGATCGAGCCTTTTCAGTAGCTGCTCCTCAACTATGGAATGAGTTACCTTTACTTATTCGACAAGCTCCATCAGTGGCTGTTTTTAAATCTCGTTTAAAAACTCATTTTTACTTTCTGGCCTTCAACCCAGTGTGAATTATTTCATTGAAATGTTTTGTGTTTTATATTCTGTTGTTACTTTTATTATCATTATTTTATTATGACTATTAGTAGTAGTATGTTATTTTGTTGCTATGTTTTTTATGGCTTAAATGTTGTCTTTTTGTACAGCACTTTGGTCAGTTTTGCTGTTGTTTTAAAGTGCTTTAGAAATAAAGTGGTATGGTATGGTATGGTCCACTTTATGCATCGTCCTATGTTAGTATGCCATAATCTGTAAATGTTCCTCTTGTAGTTCAGTCGTGATCTGAGTTGAAAGTGATCCGTATAAGGTATTAGGTTTGCCTTTTTGTGGTGAGTGTATTCACATATGGACCTGAACTTTACCAACAATAATAGTTATGGAAGTCCTATGCATCAGAATGAGGATTAACCTTCTTAGCAGTTTGAGTTACAGTAGCACTTCTACTGGATCAGACTACATGGTCCAGCCTTCACGCCCCATGTTCATTAGGAAGTCTTGGCTGCCCATGGTCCTGTCGACAGTTCACTGGTTTACCTTCCTTGGACCATCTTTTTGCTGCAAGTTTGGAGTTGCTTTAATCATTATCTAGACATTACAATTATAATATATCCCACCCACTGCCACATACCATTGTTACTGTAGCTACTGTGAAATTATCAAAATTTTGATGTCTAGATGACAGGGTTAGAGCAAATCCAAAACTGCAACTCTTGTCTCATGTCTCTGGTCCGCAGTGGCCAGGACTTACCAAAAGTGCTCAGAGGAAGGAAAATTGGTGAATTGGAGACAGGGTCATGGGTGGTCAAGGCTCAGTGATGCACATGGGGCGTGAAGGCTGGCCTGTGTAAAAAGGTTAATGCTGGTTCTAATAGAAAGGTGTCAAAAGACACAGGTCAGTACTGTTTTGGTTGTAGGCGATTTATTCAATATTAGTCAGGAGGCCGTATGATCTGTGTATTATCAGTGTTTTTGTGTTTCAGTGGTTCTACTTGCCTATTTTAGAGGGAGATGTCAGAGTCATGTGTCTCACTCAGAGGTCAGGATTAGTGGATTACAGCAGGGACTCTCACTGGTTAAATGCATATTTGTGGCACAGGCTTGATTTTGTTACCTTCAGGTGAAACCAGGAAAATTACATAAAAGAATTTAATCTGCTAAAATGTAAACAATACAGTCCCATGCAACAAAATGCTACATACCATGTAAAATTCTATTTATATGCTTAAAATTCCTTTTTAGAAAATTCAAAAAATATAGAAAAATTAGTTTGGAGCGCAATACAGTGTCTTCTTGTGCCAGTCCCAAGTCTGGATAAATGCAGAGGGTTGTGTCAGGAAGGGCATCTGACGTAAAACATTTGGCAAAACAATGATGCGATTCACAAAGGCATGTTGGAATGTGTGGAAAAAAGAGTATCAGCCAGAATAAAAGGAAAGGTGTACAGGACAGTGGTGAGACCAGCAATAGTCTACGGCTTAGACAGTGGCACTAAAGAAAAGACAAGAGGCAGTGCTAGAGGTAGCAGAGCTAAGATGTTGAGGTTCTCTTTGGGAGTGACAAGGATGGATTTGATCAAGAATGAGTTCAGAGGGACAACCCATGTTAGATGTTTTGGAGATAAAGACAAAGAGCCCAGATTGAGGTGATTTGGACATGTTCAGAGGAGAGATGGTGAATATATCGGTAGAAGGATGCTGAGGTTGGAACTGCCAGGCAGAAGGTCTAGAGGAAGACCAGAGAGGAGATTTATGGATGCAGTGAGAGAGGACATGAAGTTAGTTGGTGTGAGAGAAGAGGATGCAGAGGATAGGGTTAGATGGAGGCAGATGATTCGCTGTGGCGACCCCTGAAAGGGAACAGCCCAAAGACAAAGAAGAAGAAGGTTGGGAGAATCTTCCTGTCAAAAGTCAATGGCTTTCGTTTGCACTTATGTCTCAATGTCCGTAAGTAAGTGTAGCTCCGTCACATGTCCGCAGAGGTAGAGCTTCTGTCCTGCATGACTTTGCTGGTGGCTGTTGATGGCACCCTGGTCGCTGAAACTCTTCCCAAACTGTTCACAGCGATATGGCTTCTCTCCTCTGTGAATGTGCTGGTGTAGCTGAAGAGATTTCTTATGATGAAAGCTCTTCCCACACAGTTCACACTGATAAGGATTCTCTCCCTTATGGATGCGGCAGTGTTGTTGGAGATTACACTGACAGGCGAAACTCTTCCCGCACTCTGAGCTGCAGTACGGGTTCTCCACCATGTGGATGCGCTGGTGGTTTTTGAGATGATTGCTTTTAGTAAAGGCCTTTCCACACTCTGAGCACGGGTAAACCTGGAAAATAAAATGAGTAAATTAGCTCGTTATTACAATGGTTTTCATAAATGTATGGTCAACAACAACAACAATGTCATAGTTTTATGCTATGATATGATTTACTTGATGAACTGTTACGAATATATAAACAGTAGTTTTGAACGGAAGTATTGATCTTCTGTTGTATGGTGTTAAATTTTTCTGATCTCAAATCCTTTACATTCTCAATCTCTCTCATGTGCACACTCATGATTTCCTCCTTCAGAATAATAACACAAATGGCAGTTTTGCTCCAGGGGTTCGTTCTTCATATGTTGCTAACTCAGTTAGCCGGATTTGATTGTTGTGGATTTGTCCTGTTTTTGGATTGTTTCGTTCTCCGATGCGATTCTCGCATTTGTTGTCATAGTAACATGTCCGTAAGCTTGAACCTGCTCGGGAGCAGGTTTATTTCATGTAAGCAGGATTAAAGGGCACCTACGGTGCTACGTGGACTTTTTCAAGCTGTTTGGACTGCATTGTGTGTTAGGAGAGTGTGTACACAACCACTCTACAATGATAAAGAGCCGCCCAGCGATTTTCTTTTAATTTAATAATATAAGATGCCCCTTCTGAAATCAGGCCATTTTCAAAACTTCGTTTAGTAACGAGGCGAGTGCGCTATGCTTCGGTAAGCTTTTCTGACATACGGAGAGACTCAGTCAAACACACACACACACACACACAATGCTTCGCGTGTATGATGTCCTATTCACGGCATCTATATGACTCAGTCACACACACACACACACACACACACACACTCAATGCTTCGCGTGTATGATGTCCTATTCCCGCCATGAATTCAAGATGGCGCCGGTGAGGTCGGCTGCCGTCACGACTGCTCCGACCACCTTTTCTTTGTTTTTGTTTTTTAAGTTAGTTTTCAGTGTTTTAAAATCGGCAAAATCACCACCATTGAGTACAATAGGTATGATAGAGACACTCTTGTTTCTATTGGTATACAATGTACTCACAATTCGACGGTTTTAACTCCGGATCCGAGCTGGCCGAGTGAGATCCTGAGGGAGAACAATGGACGCGACGCGAAGCGACGGACCCGAGGGAAACGAGCTGGCGTGAGGAACCGGCTCCGAGCCCGTGCACACCGCACACCTCTGCCTAGCATCCTGCTCGCCAACGTCCAGTCACTGGAGAACAAACTGGATGACCTCAGGGCCAGGATAAAGTTCCAGAGAGACATTCGGGACTGCAATCTCCTCTGCTTCACCGAGACATGGCTGAACCCAGCGGTGCCAGACCACGCCATACAGCCGGCCGAGTTCTTCTCGGTTCACCGCATGGACAGGACGCGGGACTCGGGGAAGTCAAGGGGAGGCGGCGTGTGCTTAATGGTGAACAACAGCTGGTGCAACAGCGCGAGCGTTGTTCCTCTTACACGCTCCTGCACACCAAACCTGGAACTACTGTCCATCATGTGTCGTCCATTTTATCTTCCACGGGAGTTCACATCGGTCATAATCAGTGCCGTTTACATACCTCCACAAGCGGACACTGAAACTGCCTTATGCGAGCTGCATGAGGCGCTCACACAGCACCAGACACAACACCGGGACGCTGCGCTCATTGTGGCGGGGGATTTTAATAGCGCCAACCTCAAACGTGCAGCGCCGAACTTTTATCAGCACATCACCTGCCCCACCAGGGGCGAAAGGACACTGAACCACTGTTATACCACGGTCAAAGACGGTTACAAGGCACAATCTCGTCCAGCGTTTGGTAAATCCGACCACGCCGCCATTTTCCTCATGCCAAAATATAAACAAAGGCTGAAACAGGAAGTGCCGGCTCAGAGGGAGGTCGCGCGCTGGACGGACCAATCGGTGGCCGCGTTACAGGACGCACTCGATGACGCAGACTGGGACATGTTCAGAAACAGCTCCGATGATGACGTCAGCGTGTTTACCGAAGCGGTTGTGGGATTTATTGGGAAGCTAGTGGACGATACGGTGGAGAAAAAGACTATCAGAACGTTTCCCAACCAGAAGCCGTGGGTGGATAAAACCATCCGCGACGCTCTGAGATCTCGCACCGCTGCCTACAACACGGGACTTGCGTCGGGGGACATGGAACCGTACAAGGCTGCGTCATATAACGTCCGGAAGGCGGTGAAAGAGGCGAAGCAGCGCTACGGGAGAAAACTAGAGTCACAGCTTCAACAGATTGACTCTAGGAGCCTGTGGCAGGGACTGAGAAAAATAACGGACTACAAAGCACCAACATCCGGTATGACGAACGCGGACGCGACTCTGGCAGACAAGCTGACCACATTTTACGCTCGCTTCGAGGCTGCAGCTAAAGACGCTAGCAATGCTAATGCTAACGGTGCTAATGCTAACGGCGCTAACGGCTGCAGACAGGAAGACACAGTCAGCACCGGGAACGCGCTCATCATCTCCGAGCACGACGTGAGGAGAGCCTTCAAGAGAGTGAACACCAGGAAAGCAGCAGGACCAGACGGCATCTCAGGTCGTATTCTCAGAGCCTGTGCAGACCAGCTAGCACCTGTGTTCACTGAGATATTCAACATCTCTTTATCTCAGTCGGTGATCCCCACATGCTTCAAAGAGTCCATTATTGTTCCTGTTCCAAAGAAACCACATCCTGCTTCTCTCAATGACTATCGCCCTGTGGCCCTCACCTCAGTAGTGATGAAGTGCTTTGAACGCCTTATCAGAGACTACATCATTTCTTCACTACCCGACACACTGGACCCACTACAGTTTGCATACCGTCAGAACCGCTCCACAGATGATGCAATCTCTCATATCCTCCACACATCACTCACTCACCTGGACACTAGGAAAGGGAATTATTTTAAAATGCTCTTCATCGACTACAGCTCTGCTTTTAACACAATAATTCCTTCCACACTCACCACCAAGCTGGAGCACCTGGGACTGAGCTCATCTATATGTCAGTGGATCTCCAATTTTCTGACTGGCAGACCACAGGCAGTAAGAATGGGCGGACATGTCTCAGCTACACTCACTCTCAGCACTGGAGCCCCCCAGGGTTGTGTTCTGAGCCCCCTGCTGTACTCTTTGTACACCCACGACTGCGTGGCCACTACCAACTCCACCTCCATCATCAAGTTTGCTGACGACACCGTCGTGGTCGGACTGATCACCAACAATGATGAGTCAGACTACCTAGAGGAGATTGGAAATCTGGAGAACTGGTGCCAGAGGAACAATCTCCTCCTGAACGTCAGTAAGACAAAGGAGCTGATAGTGGACTTTAGTACAAAGCAGGAGAGGAACTACCAGACCCCCGTCATCAACAGGAGCCTAGTGGAGAGAGTGGACAGCTTCAGACACCTCGGTGTTCACATCACGCAGGACCTATCATGGTCCTGTCACATCAACACCGTGGTGAAAAAAGCCCGGCAGCGTCTCTACCACCTCAGACGCTTGAGAGACTTTAGACTGCCCTCCAAGGTGCTCAGGAACTTCTACTCCTGCACCATAGAGAGCATCCTGACGGGAAACATCACGACCTGGTTCGGGAACAGCACCATGCAGGACAGACGAGCTCTACAGAGGGTGGTGCGATCAGCCGAGCGCATCATCCACACTGAGCTCCCTGACCTGCACTCCATCTACAGCAAACGGTGCTGGACTAAGGCCAGGAAGATCATGAAGGACCTCAGTCACCCCAGTAATGGACTGTTCTCTTTGTTGCGGTCTGGGAAGAGATTCCGCTCCCTAAAGGCCAACACAGAGAGACTGAGGAGGAGCTTCTTCCCGCAGGCGATAAGGTCTCTCAATCACACCTCCACACAGGACTAATAACATCTTTTAAGCTCACAACACTGACTGGACAATCATGGACACATTCATACACACTTGCACTAAATACTCTGGACAATTGCACCTGTCACCTTTCATGCATATTTGCACAACCACTGACACTTTAATACCATATTTCTATATTTTTGCAATATTTTATTATGCCCTTATGCACAGTTAATTTTACAAATTTTACTAGTTAAAATTATTTCTTTAGTATTTCCTTTTTATTGATTATTTATTTTACGTACAAGATTTTATTTTCTTATTTTCTTTTTTTTTTAAGGTCACTGGCGGTCGTATAAAAGCATTTCACTGCATATTATACTGTGTATGATTGTGTATGTGACTAATAAAATTTGAATTTGATCTATATGACTCAGTCACACACACACACACGTTGTCTGTCAGAAAGGTCTCTGTTTATTAACAGCAAAAGATCGGTATAAATATGTTTGACTAAACGCCTGTGCTATAGACATATGTTACTACAAATGAACCATTGTAAATGTCGTGGTGAGATCCCGAAAAAACAATGCTTCGCGTGTATAAGGTCGCGGGTTGAATAGCCGGCATTTCCAATATGGCAACCATTAATCCTCTGTGGTCTAGTGGTTAGGATACGGCACTCTCAGCGCAGCAACTCGAGTTCGATTCCCGGTCTGGGAAGGCAAAAAAGTTTTACAACCAGATTCGCATGTAAAATTTTATATACATATATATCTATATCTATATATATATATATATATATATATATATATATATATAAATATGAGTGCATAATAAAAATCTTACAAAATATAGGGGAATATATATATATATATATATATATATATATATATATATATATATAGTGGTGTGAAAAACTATTTGCCCCCCTCCTGATTTCTTATTCTTTTGCATGTTTGTCACACAAAATGTTTCTGATCATCAAACACATTTAACTATTAGTCAAAGATAACACAAGTAAATACAAAATGCAGTTTTTAAATGAGGGGTTTTATTATTTAGAGAGAAAAAAAATCCAAACCTACATGGCCCTGTGTGAAAAAGTAATTGCCCCCTGAACCTAATAACTGGTTGGGCCACCCTTAGCAGCTATAACTGCAATCAAGCGTTTGTGATAACTTGCAACGAGTCTTTTACAGTGCTCTGGAGGAATTTTGGCCCACTCATCTTTGCAGAATTGTTGCAATTCAGCTTTATTTGAGGGTTTTCTAGCATGAACCGTCTTTTTAAGGTCATGCCACAACATCTCAATAGGATTCAGGTCAGGACTTTGACTAGGCCACTCCAAAGTCTTCATTTTGTTTTTCTTCAGCCATTCAGAGGTGGATTTGCTGGTGTGTTTTGGGTCATTGTCCTGCTGCAGCACCCAAGATCGCTTCAGCTTGAGTTGATGAACAGATGGCCGGACATTCTCCTTCAGGATTTTTTGGTACACAGTAGAATTCATGGTTCCATCTATTACAGCAAGCCTTCCAGGTCCTGAAGCAGCAAAACAACCCCAGACCATCACACTACCACCACCATATTTTACTGTTGGCATGATGTTCTTTTTCTGAAATGCTGTGTTACTTTTACGCCAGATGTAACGGGACACGCACCTTCCAAAAAGTTAAACTTTTGTCTCGTCGGTCCACAAGGTATTTTCCCAAATGTCTTGGCAATCATTGAGATGTTTTCTTAGCAAAATTGAGACGAGCCTTAATGTTCTTTTTGCTTAAAAGTGGTTTGCGCTTTGGAAATCTGCCATGCAGGCCGTTTTTGCCCAGTCTCTTTCTTATGGTGGAGTCGTGAACACTGACCTTAATTGAGGCAAGTTAGGCCTGCAGTTCTTTAGATGTTGTCCTGGGGTCTATTGTGGCCTCTCGGATGAGTTGTCTCTGCGCTCTTGGGGTAATTTTGGTTGGTCAGCCACTCCTGGGAAGGTTCACCACCGTTCCATGTTTTTGCCATTTGTGGATAATGGCTCTCTGGATAATGGTTCGCTGGAGTCCCAAAGCTTTAGAAATGGCTTTATAACCTTAACCAGACTGATAGATCTCAATTACTTTTGTTCCTGAATTTCTTTGGATCTTGGCATGATGTCTAGCTTTTGAGGTGCTTTTGGTCTACTTCTCTGTGTCAGGTAGCTCCTATTTAAGTGATTTCTTGATTGAAACAGGTGTGGCAGTAATCACGCCTGGGGGTGACTACAGAAATTGAACTCAGGTGTGATAAACCACAGTTTAGTTATTTTTTAACAAGGGGGGCAATCACTTTTTCACACAGGGCCATGTAGATTTGGAGTTTTTTTTCTCCCTTAATAATGTAAACCTTCATTTAAAAACTGCATTTTGTGTTCAATTATGTTATCTTTGACTAATAGTTAATGGTTTTTGATGAGCAGAAACATTTAAGTGTGACAAACATGCAAAAGAATAAGAAATCAGGAAGGGGGCAAATAGTTTTTCACACCACTGTATATATATATATAATAAAAAAAATATATATATCCCCTATATTTTGTAAGATTTTTATTATGCCCTCATTTGTACATTGTATATTTGTACAACTATTTTACTAGTTAAATTAATTTTCTTTAGTATTTCTTTTTATTGATATTTATTCCTTACGTATAAGCTTTTATTTTCTTTTTAAGGTCACTGGCTGTCGTATAAGCATTTCACTGCATATCATAATGTGTATGTGTATGACTGTGTATGTGACAAATAAAATTTGAATTTGAATCAAAGGAGTGGAAGATAGGTGGAAGGAGACAGAGGGGGAGAGAGAGAGGGAGAGAGAGAGAGACAGAGTATGGGAAGGTGAGCATGAATGAACAGATGCAAGAGGAGACAGGAAGATAGCAGCAGGGAAGATTTAACACGTTAATATCAGATCTATGAGGAAGAGAGCAAGATAGTAGAAATAACTCCTTTATATATAAAATAATTGTAACATCATGTAAAATTATTTTTAACTGTTTTTTAAATATTTTTAACTGTTGTCAAAGCTATACCCCACTTGTATTGTGAAGACACGCCCCACAGAACTGGGGGGCGGGTTCAGTAGAGGTCATTAACATTTAAAGGAGCATGTACTGAAACAGGTTTCTGAGAACAGAGCTACTTTTTAACAGGTCAAAGTAATGTTTTTTTTACACAACAATTGAGAATTTTTAATAAAAATATATTACAAACTTTTCATTGAAATTCTCTATAGTAACATAAGTCTATTTAAGTATATTAAATCAGCTCAGTCAATTCCACTAATTATAATTTACAGACCTCCAGGGCCGTATTCTGAATTTCTTAGTGAATTTGCGGATTTCATCTCAGACCTGGTCGTTTCTGTAGACAAAGTGTTAATTGCTGGAGATTTTAACATTCATTTTGAGAATCCAGAAGACCCTCTGAGAACAACATTTATATCCATACTGGACTCCGTAGGCGTAAATCAGTGTGTAGTAGGACCCACTCATAAAGCAGGTCACACTTTAGATTTAGTAATATTCTTCGGATTAAGTATAAGAAATGTATTCACAATTCCACTGTCTGAAATTATCTCAGATCACTATCTTGTCTCCATTCAAGTGTGTCACAGTGATAATGTATGCACAGCACCGCGCTACCGTATTAAACGTACATTCGCATCAACTACCACACAGAGTTTTATCAGTAATCTCCCACAGTTACCAACTTCGATTAGGCCACCGTCTGACCCCACAGAACTTGATCAGGCGACTGAATATTTAGAGTCGACACTTCGTTGTACCTTAGATAATGTAGCTCCAGCTAAAAGAAAAATTATTAGAGATAAGAAACTCGCTCCCTGGTATAACGATCACACGCGCACTTTAAAACAGACTGCTCGGAAATTAGAGCGTAAATGGCGTCAAACTAAATTATTGGTATTTCAAATAGCATGGAAAGAGAGCATCCTGAACTATAGGAAAGCTCTTAGTGTAGCTAGATCAACGTATCTCTCCACTCTTATAGAAGAAAATAAAAATAATCCTAGATTTTTATTTAATACCGTAGCTAAATTAACCAGAAATAAGACCACTACAGAAATCTCCACAACAACATCATGCAATAGTGAGGACTTCATGAACTTTTTTAATAATAAAATTGTAAATATTAGGCATAAAATTGAGACTTTGAAACCAAACAATGTAATTGATACAGATGTTAACCTAGCCATGTCAGATTCAAACCTAGAAGACTTTACTCCTCTTGAAGAGCATGAACTAATTTCACTCATCTCTTCTGCAAATTCATCAACCTGTATATTAGATCCTATACCGACACATTTTCTTAAACAGATAGTACCAGTAATAACAGAACCGCTGTTGAGAATAATTAATTCCTCACTCAGCATTGGTTATGTTCCAAAATCTTTTAAAGTAGCAGTTATTAAACCAATAATTAAGAAACCTGACCTCGACCCCTGTCAGCTGTCCAATTACAGGCCAATATCAAACCTCTCCTTTATCTCTAAGATTCTGGAAAAGATAGTAGCGGAGCAGCTATGCTCATATCTACATAGAAATGGCATACATGAACTGTATCAGTCAGGATTTAGGCCTCATCACAGCACAGAAACAGCACTCGTTAAAGTAGTAAATGACCTCCTATTGGCCTCTGATCAGGGTTGTGTAACTATGCTTGTATTACTCGACCTCAGTGCAGCTTTTGACACTATTGATCATGCTATTCTTCTTCACAGATTAGAAAATGTAGTAGGAATTAAGGGTACAGCCCTCTCCTGGCTCAGATCCTATTTGACCGATCGTTATCAGTATGTAGACTTAAATGGTGATTATTCTGCATGTTCTCTAGTGGAGTTTGGCGTTCCGCAGGGTTCAGTTTTAGGCCCACTGCTTTTTTCCCTTTACATGCTTCCTCTGGGCAACATAATCCGTAAGCATGGTATTAGTTTTCATTGTTATGCTGACGACACACAGCTATACGTCGCAACAAAACCTGATGAGAAAAACCATCTTAATAAAGTTGAGGAATGTGTGCAGGACATAAGAAATTGGATGCTAATTAACTTCCTTCTGCTTAATCCGGATAAGACAGAAGTTCTAGTCATAGGACCGCATACAGCTAGAAGTAAAATCTTAGATCACACCGTAACTTTAGATGGCCTTTCTGTTCCGTCAAGTGCAACAGTAAAAGACCTCGGCCTGATTATAGATTCCAGCCTTTCAATTGAAGCTCATGTAGATAATATCACCAGGATAGCATTCTTTCACCTCAGAAATATCGCCAAAATAAGAAATATATTGTCGCTAAACGATGCAGAAAAACTAGTTCATGCTTTTATCACTTCTAGGTTGGACTATTGTAATGCCTTACTGTCTGGTTGTTCAGTTAGGTGCATAAACAAGCTTCAGCTAGTCCAGAATGCAGCAGCGAGAGTCCTCACTAGAACCAGAAGATATGAGCACATCACCCCTATCCTATCTTCACTGCATTGGCTCCCTGTGAAATTTCGCATTGATTTTAAAATACTACTCTTGACATATAAAGCATTAAATGGTCTCGCCCCGCAGTATCTGAGCGAACTGCTAGTGTCTTACGATCCGCCACGCCTACTTCGGTCAAAGGATGCAGGCTGCTTATCAGTACCGCGTATTATGAAAACTACAGCTGGGGGCAGAGCTTTTTATTACAAAGCCCCAAAATTATGGAATAGTCTTCCAAATAGTGTTCGGGACTCAGACACAGTCTCAGTGTTTAAGTCTAGGCTAAAAACCTATTTATTTAGCCAAGCATTTTTATAAATAGATTTGCCATAAGGTAAAGGAGCAGATCTGGGGGACTCATGGACGTATTATGGTGAACTGGTATGTTTTAGATGCTGTCTTCCTCAGTCTCATTTGATCACTCAGGTTTGTTGACGGTGAGGTGATTGTTTGCTTTACATCTCAGGGAGCCCTCATGTAGGTGTTTCCTTCTGGCTCTCCCTTTAGTTATGCTGTCATAGTTAGTCCTGCCGGAGTCCCTGCTTGCACTCTACAGTAAATATACATTCACATTAGACATTGTGACTGTGACCATACCTAATTGCAATTTCTCCTCCTCTTCTCTTCCTCCCCCTCTTTCTCTTTCCTCTCTCCCCCTGTCTCCCCCTTTCACTCTTTCTCTCTCTCTCTCTGTCGAGCTACACATGTGGTTCCTGAGCTGCCAGTGATCCAGACTCCCTCTGCCCTCCGGACCTGTCTGGTCCATCCTGGTGCCCGGTTTCTGGTTGGAGGTCTCATCGCATGGATGCCCCGTGTGTCTCTTTAGGATGTGCCTGGTGTCTGGGGATGATTCTATCTACTTAGAAGATGGTTCTGGCCTCGACTGGTGTTGTCAGCTGTTTCTCTGAGGACTTGACAATTCGATAGTTCAGGACTGGAACTTTCTACAAGTCTATCTGAGTCTCGAATAATTACTGGACTCCATTTTACATCAACTATTATAACATCAATTAACATCAACTATTATAGCTGAACCTAACACTTAACACAGTATAAATGCAGATCATTTCCTGCTATCTGTTTCACCCAGATGAGGATGGGTTCCCTGTCGAGTCTGGTTCCTCTCAAGGTTTCTTCCTATTACCATCTCAGGGAGTTTTTCCTTGCCACTGTCGCCCTCGGGCTTGCTCACCAGGGACTATCTGAACATTTTGATTCATACACATTCACATTCCATACAAACTTAAATAATTCTTTTGATTGTGTAAAGCTGTTTTGAGACAATGTCAATTGTTAAAAGCGCTATACAAATAAAACTGAATTGAAAATTAGGACCCTAAAGATTCATATTAACCTATGCAAAATTGAGACTGTATGGCTCCTTTAAGGCTGGTGGGTTATGATTGGTTAAAGAGCACGACTGACGTGGACTGACTCACGTGGGAAAAGAAAAGTATCTTGCATGCTCGGAGTTGAGCGTTAACAACCGCACAAACTGTGCGTATTGCTCTGAGGTTCTTTGCGAGTGGCACATTCCTTTACACCGTTGGAGATGCGGAGAACGTGGTGAAAAGTGCTGTCTGTCGTGCCATTCGCAAAGTTTACTTGGCACTCAAACAGTTTTTGAGGGCATTTGTGTTATTTCCAAGCCACTTAAGACCCCAGGCTCTAAAACAGAAGTTTTTTGCCATTGCAGGTACGGTATAGATATTGTTGATGAAAATAATGCAATTATGATCATTCCAATAAGTATGAAGTGTGTCCCCAGGCTTCCCTAATGCGATTGGTGCCATAGAGTGAGTGATCCTCAGGAGAGACTCTTGTACGAGGATGCTGAGATGCAGCTTTTTTCCGAGCTCCGCCATACTGACCAATTTTTTTACTTTTTCATCCCCTTACGAAGAGCGTACATAAAAAGGATAAGTATCATATACTATCTTATAATATATTTACTCTTAACGCGTGTTATATCGTTAAGTTTTAATTGTTTTGCAGCACACCGCTTTTAGCCGGCATTAGCATCGCTAGCCCGTTGGCCCGGCTATCACAAGTTTGTTTACGCTTCTTCACACTGATTATTTCCGTATTTAGACACCATGTTGGTTGTGATTCTGCCTCTGAGTGCAGATGAGGAGACATCGGAGCTGCACTCGGTGGGCTTGGAGCTGGAGGGTGTGGAGAAGCTGATCCACGACCTACAGGTGAAGCTGACCCGGCTACAGCAGCGGAAAGCCACGCTGGAATCGTCGCGGACCGACGCTCACCTGTCCCAGGTAAATTCTCGGCGAGAGAATTCTCCTACAACCTCAACCCCGCGTGTTTCTCTGCCCAGGTCGAACACACCAAGGACGCAGCCCGCCCAGGTTTCCTTCACCCCGGCGCCGGGATACCACGGAGCCTGGATACAGCAGCAGCGGAAGACGCGCGCCATGCCCCGGGCGAGGACCTCTCCCCCTCCGCCACCACCCGTCTTCAAGATTTGAATGAATGAATGAATGAATGCCTTTATTGTCACTATACACATGTACAATGAGATTAAAACAACTCCTTCAGTGCAAACATATATATTATATAGGGGGGGGAGGGGAACAAGAATCAGTGCAAATGTAAGTTTAAAGTGATTACTGCTTTTTGAAAAAAACTGTTCTTGAATCTATTTGTCCTTGCTGTGATGCACCTGTAGCGCCTCCCTGAGGGCATCAGGTCAAACAGATCGAAACCCGGGTGCGAATTGTCTTTAATGATATTTTTTGCTTTGATGAGGCAGCGGGAGGTGTAGATATCCGTCAGGGAGGGGAGAGGGCAGCCGATGATCTTCTGTGCTGTCTTTACTATTTTATGGAGCCTCACCCTCTCTGTCATAGTGCAATTGCCATACCATACTGTGATGCAGTATGTCAGCAAGCTCTCAATAATCGAGCGGTAGATGGTCAGTAGCAGCTTGAAGTCCAGATTGTACTTCTTGAGCACCCTCAGGTAGTGTAACCGCTGCCGAGCCTTCTTGATAACTGACCCGACCCGAAACCGCTTCGCTCCTTTCCGCGAGACGGCACACGACACGCTGGTCATCGGAGACTCAAACGTTCGTCACTTGCGTGCTACCACGGCTAAAGGTAAGCTGCACACACGCTGTTTACCTGGTGCATGTGTTCTTGATGTTGCTGCACAGGTGCCTGCTGCCCTGAGGAAGAACATTGGAGCTGTGGTTCATCATGCTGGCACGAACGACACCAGGCTGAGGCAGACGGAGATCCTAAAGAAGGACTTCAGGAGCCTGGTCGAGAAGGTCCACAGCACATCACCCACAACAAGGATCATCGTATCTGTACCGCTTCCCACATTTCAGCGAGGAATCGAGAAGTTCAGTAGATTATTTGTCTTTAATGAATGGTTACAATCTTGGTGTCGACAACAGAAATTACCCTTTGTTGATAACTGGAATGTTTTCTGGGAGCGTCCTAGGCTCTACCACACTGATGGCCTGCACCCTAGCAGAGCTGGAGCAGCGGTCCTCTCTGACAACATCTCCAGGACAGTACGAACCATCTGACTGGCGGTAAGTCATACCGTAGATTCCAAACATATTAGCCACATCACAACTCACCATAGTGATAGACGCACACACACATAGCTTGTACTATAGAAACTGTGTCTATTCCCCGAATAGTGAGAAAAAATAATAAATTTGTTAAATTTGCCCGAAACAAAAGGCGGCGAGGTGGTGTAGTCGTTAGCACTGTCGCCTTGCACCTCCAGGGTCTGGGTTCGATTCCCCGGCCAGGCTCGATTCCCATCTCTGTGTGCATGGAGTTTGCATGTTCTCCCCGTGCTTGGTGGGTTTCCTCCGGGTACTCCGGTTTCCTCCCACAGTCCAAAGATATGCAGGTTAGGCTAATTGGCGTTCCTAAATTGCCCGTAGTGTGTGATTGGGTGTGTGAGTGTGTGTATGTGTGTGCCCTGTGATGGATTGGCACCCTGTCCAGGGTGTACCCTGCCTAGTGCCCTAGTGCCCTAAGTCTCCTGGGATAGGCTCCAGGTCCACGCGACCCTGAACACAGGATTAAGCAGTATAGAAATGAAATGCCTGAAACAATCTGATAACCATAAAACCAGAAAAAGGCCAAATAAGTAGTCAAAATCCACCTCTAAAGTTTGGACTACTCAACATTAGATCCCGTGCGCCTAAACCACTTATTGTTAATGAAATTATTTCAGTTTATTGCCTTGACGCACTCTGTCTCACCGAAACCTGGCTTAAACCAAATGAATATTTTGGTCTGAATGAGTCTACTCCGTCAGGATATTTCTATAAGCACGAGCCCCGTCTAATTGGTCGCGGTGGTGGTGACGCCACTATCTACAATGATGTACTCACTGTTACTCAGAAAATAAGGCCCAGGTTTAATTCATTTGAAGTGCTTATCATTAATGTTGCACTCAATGAAATACGTAATAAACCCTTGCTATATTTTACCCTGGCCACCGTGTACAGACCCCCGGGGCATATGTCGATTTTCTTAAAGAATTTGGACATCTGGTATCAGACCTATTGGTTAACTCTGACAAAGTGTTGATAGTAGGAGACTTTAACATTCATGTAGATGATGCTAACGACGCTTTAGCACTCACATTTATGGATTTACTAAATTCCTTTGGGGTTAAACAAAATATAATTGGAGCAACTCATCGCTTTAATCATACAGTAGATTTAATTATATCCCATGGTATAGATGTCTCTAATATAGAGATCATACCTCAAAGTGATGATATCACAGATCACTCCATCCTGATATATACTCTACGCGTAGAACTAATTAGCTGTCTCCCCCCCCCCCCCACGTTATCAATCTGTTAGAAATATGAATCCCACTACTAAAGACAGATTCACAAGTAATCTGCCCGATCTGTCCCAATTTCATATCAGACCCCTAAATGCAGATGATCTAGATGAAGTGACTTGCAGCATGGGCACTATTTTTACCAGTACATTAGACATTGTTGCTCCCATCAGATTTAAACAAGTCAGAGATAAAACACTTGAACCGTGGTACAACAGTCATACTCGCGCCCTAAAGAGAGCAACCCGTAACCTCGACCGAAAATGGAGAAAAACTAAACTAGAAGTTCTTAGAATTGCGTATAAAGACTATAGACTATGTGCAGCTATAGACAGGCTCTAAAAACTGCTAGGACTGAGCATCTTAGCCAACTGATAGCAAGAAACCAAAACAATCCCAGGTTCTTATTTAGTACAGTTGCTCGCCTAACAAAACCTAAGATGCCCGCAGAGAGTATCCCATCACAGTTTAGAAGTGAAGACTTTATGGACTTCTTTAATGAAAAAATCAATAATATCAGGAAGAAAATAATGGAGGTTCAACCTCTAATAGTATCTCACGATCCAGTTCAGCCTATAGCTTCACATTTAGATTTTCAGTGCTTTACAGGTATAGGACAGGAAGAGCTGTATAAACTTATCACCTCGGCTAAATCAACAACGTGCCTGTTAGACCCAATCCCAACCAGATTTTTAAAAGAAGTGATGCTTACGGTTGGAGAGCCACGTCTAAACATTATTAATTCTTCATTATATCTAGGTCACATCACTAAACCTTTCAAGTTAGCAGTTAGCCACTTCTTAAAAAATCTAATTTGGACGCGAACGAAATAAATTACAGACCGATTTCAAACATTCCGTTCATATCAAAAATACTACAAAAAGTAGTATCAGCTCAAATATGCACATTCTTGCAGGATAACAACATCCTTGAAGAATTTCAGTCAGGTTTCAGGCCCCATCATAGCACAGAAACTGCACTAGGTACGATTACAAACGACTTGTTTTTAGCTTCAGACCAAGGCTGCATCTCATTGCTAGTCCTGCTCGATCTTAGTGCTGCATTCGACACTGTAGATCATAATATTCTCATAGATCGCTTACAAAATTATATAGGTATTCAGGGACAGGCATTAAAATGGTTTAGATCATACCCGTCTGATCGCTACCATTTCGTAGATCTAAATGGAGAACCGTCTGGTGTAATGCCAGTGAAATATGGGGTCCCACAAGGGTCACATTTAGGACCTCTGTTGGTCTCAATATACATGCTTCCCTTGGGTAACATCATTAGAAGACATGGGATTAGATTCCATTGTTATGCTGATGATACCCAATTATGTATCTCAACAAAACCAGACGAAATACCTAAATTGTCTAGATTAACTGAGTGTGTCCAAGACATAAAAGATTGGATGACCAATAACTTTCTTTTATTAAATTCAGATAAGCCTGAATTTAGATTCAGCCTGCGCTTAGAAGGATGTACTGTTACTACCACCTCAGCAGTAAAAGACCTGGGCGTAATATTAGACAGTAACTTGTCTTTTGAAAATCACATTTCAAATATCACAAAAACAGCCTTTTTCCATCTTAGAAATATTGCTAAATTTGGGAACATCTTATCCGTATCTGATGCAGAAAAGCTAGTTCATGCATTCATGACCTCCAGACTGGACTATTGTAATGCATTACTAGGTGGTTGTCCTGCATCCTCAATAAACAAGCTAGTTAGTCCAAAATGCAGCCGCCAGGGTTCTCACTAGATCCAGAAAATATGATCATGTTGTTGTTGGTCTTTCCTGACGCAACCCTCCCATTTTATCCGGGCTTGGGACCGGCACTGTATCCAGTGGCTGGGGTGTGGGCACTGGCTGGAATCGAACCCGGGCCTTCCGCATGGCAGGCGAAACACCTACCACTGAGCCACCAGTGCCCCTCTATGATCATATAACCCCAATATTATCATCCCTGCACTGGCTACCTGTTCAGTTTAGAATAAACTACAAAATAGTATTACTTACATACAAGGCCTTAAATGGTTTAGCTCCCACATACCTAACCAGTCTTCTGATACGCTACAATCCACCACGCGCCTTAAGATCACAAAACTCCGGATTTCTGGTAGTTCCCAGAATTTCAAAATTTACAAAAGGGGGTAGGGCATTTTCATATTTAGCTCCAAAGCTTTGGAATAGCCTTCCAGACAGTGTTCGGGGAGCAGACACGGTTTCCCAGTTCAAAAGTAGACTCAAGACTTGAGACTCAAGATCTTTTTAATCTGGCACACACATAACTCATCCCATCATCTCATACTCCAGTACACCTATCCCAAATGGCAACTACGCTAATTCTCCCCATCTGTTCTGTATTTCTCTACTCATCCCGAGGCATCGTGAGATTTTTCCAGCTTCAGTAGACAAAGGCCAACCCTGCAAGGTTCCTGAGGCATCCAGAGAAGGACCAGCTCCAGCTGGATTCAGCTTTATGATGGTTGGAGCTACACATGCTGCTCCTGTGCTTCCAGTGATCCAGACCTCATCTGCCCTCTGCACCTACTGACTCGTCCCTATGCTGAGCTGGTCTTCATGTCAATTTAAATAATTTCTGTCATATTGAATTTTCACCTGCACAACACACAAGATGTTATATAATTTCTATCTGTTATCACCCAAATGAGGATGGGTTCCCTTTTGAGTCTGGTTCCTCTCAAGGTTTCTTCCTAATGCCATCTCAGGGAGTTTTTCCTTGCCACCGTCACTCTTGGCTTGCTCATCAGAGACATTTCATTCATTCCTCTCATCTACACATTTTTCTCACACATACACACTTCCAATTATTTTCTTTTCTAAATTTTTTTTTGTTGTAAATTTTCTTTCATTTTTGTGAAGCTGCTTTGAGACAATGACCATTGTTAAAAGCGTTATATAAATAAAAGTGAATTGAAATAGACTGCACCCATATTCCTATCAAGGCCCCACCAGGCCCCAATGAAGGGGATTTTGTGAATCGAAAGGATGTTCACAGTATTAATGTGCAGGTAAGTTAATATAAGAACTATTTTAACGTAATGAAATGAAAAAGTATGCCTTTGACTGATTTCTAACATGGTGTGCGATTCTTTGTGCCATATTACGAATGTGGAAGCCAGATGGCCTGGTTCAGTGCATGACTCCAGAATTTTCAGAGAGTCACATTTGTTCCAACAATTTGAACGTGGTGAGGAAAATGTGAAGCTCAATGTTTTATGTACACTTACAGTAAGCTGGGGCTAACATGATTGACTTTTCCCATGAAACAGGTGATTGCGATGGGGTTCTTATTGGAGAAAGGGGTTATGCCTGCAGGCAGTATTTCATGACTCCATTCCCAGACCCAAACTCAGGTCCACAAGCGCTGATGTCGCCGGAGATGACTCTGACAAGTAAAACTATTCCCACATGTCACGATATGTGATTTAACTGCCAATTAACAGCCTGATACACTACCATGTGATGTTGGAATGGGGAGGGGATTAAAATGAACAATACAATCAAGACGACCAAGGTTGGACATTTTGATCGGTGTGCTCGTGTCTGCTACTTAATAACCTAACAAAACATGGTGTCAGAAGTAAAGCACTAAAATTTCACTAAATTTTTTTGGTGAACCATTTTTACACTTAAAAATATTAATATAAATCAAAAAATTGCTAAATCATGTAAAATATACTTCATGAATTGAGTACAAGTCAGTAACAAAATTAAGTAGACCTGAATAACTTTTTTTTAGTACAAAATTGAGTAAATGTAATGAAAATCAGAAGTGAAAATGAGTAAAATAACTGAGTAGATATGATTGAAATGGAAGGTAGAAGAAACTGAAAATTAGATTATTTAACAAACAAATGTGCTACATTTACTAAATATTTTAAATGAATTTAATTCATACTGGTCTATCACAGAATTAATATGTTACACTTTTAATACAGTATATTTAGCTTTTAATCAAAGTTTTTTTTTTTCAATTTAGGTCAATGTATCTAACGACACCAATTTATAAACAAAGACAATACACACATTACCATTTTAATTAAACATTTATTTGACAAATTTGACAAGACATGACTTCTAAACTCAATCTGGTTTACTTTGCAAATGACATGTAACAAGATCATAAACAATGAGCTGAATTGATCTTATTAGTAAACAGTCTGACAAACAATACATCTGCCACAAGTATTATACAGTTAATATGTGGAAAGTAGACTTTTGTATTAGAACAGAATCACAGTCACATTTTACATCTGAAAGATTGCACACCTTCACACTTCAGTTTCCTGAAAACTGTGTGATCCATACAAATGTGTGTGCAGACATTCTCAGGTCTTAAAGAAGCAATGACAGTCTAAATGAAGACAGGACACTGAATATCATTGATCAACACAACAGTACCATGCTTCACTCCGTAATGATCGAAATTCCTTTTGATGATGTGACATGTGCAGAGCTTACACCGCCATCCCATAAGCTGGCACCTAAAAAAGGAATTATAGTATACAAGTACGTACAAGTGTGACTGTTACTATATACACATCATCACACTGATCTATGATCTATGCTTTCAAGTCAAAGCGTGACTTGTGATGAACATTCTCTGAAACGAAGACGTAAAACTGATTTGATTTTACAGAGCCCATTGCTGGTGAAATTCCGGTGAACATTCCAGTGGAATACTTTTACAAAAAACAGACTGCTTTGATCACCACAGGCGTTTTGCTCTTGCAGAACAATGCACAACCTCATATATAGAGAAATGCAGGGAGCTTTTACTCTAATAAGTGTGTTCTATTATTCTCCACAATCAAAAGTCCCGCTTTGACTTGAATGTCCCTTGTACATGTCTTTGTCCCTTGTATAAAAATGATACCCAACTTTGTTTACGCATTACTATCAACTATATATTTTTTTTACTTTAGTTACTGGAAAATCTAGTACATTCTACTGGATTTAATATACTTGTATTGTGGATTCAATATAGGTAAAGTGAAATATGTCAAGCCTTGTTTCAATTTCTATCTTGGATTCAATGGTTACATATTTAACATTTTAAAAAGTTGACATTTACCTCCTGTTTTATCTCCATTCAACTTCTCTTCTTTAGTGGGGTTGGTGCTGTGAGAGATATTAAATATATAATGTCTCACAAAACATTAATAAAAAAATCAGTTTTATATTTTTTACTTACATATTACAACATAGATAACATATTTCACTTCAATATTTTAATTTCATATTACTTTCTCCCAATTATAATTCTGAGAGAAATGTTGTACTTTTACTAAATCTTCATATTTCATAGCTTTAGTACATTACTTGCTGTACATTTATTTCAGCAACAGTCATTTTAATAATGTTGCTAGCTATCGTTATCTATGGAGCTCGGCTGTGACAGGATTCAGTAACTGACACACTATAAAGTTGTGGATACAGACAGATAGTCATTATTTCAGTAACTTGTGTTAGCTGTTTACTCACCAGGATTTGTAAGGAATGTTCCAGAATGTTCCAGGAGCTTCATGTCCATTCTCATATCCTCACAGCCTTCTTGTCTCTAATGTTACACCAGACTTCCCATGAGCACTTGCACAGGGCAATTTACTCAATTATTTAAGTTTTTGTTAAGTGCATGTTAAAAATATAATTGAGTTATTCAAATCCTAATTTCTATATGTGAAATAAACTTAAATTATAGTGTAAATTTAAGACAAACAGAACAGTTGTTTTTTTAGTCATTTAGTTTGATTTTGTCTAACTCAAAATCATGTATGTGATTTTTAGAGATTTTATTAAGGTAACATGACCTCTTTATTACTGTGAAATTTAGAAGGCCACAGAATCATTATTTAGAGTGAAAGCGTACGAGAGGGTGCAGAGAGAGGAGCTGTGGTATTGCATGAGGAAGTCTAGAGTGGAAGGGAATTATGTTAGATTGGTACAGGACATGTATGAGAGCTGTAAGACAGTGGTGAGATGTGCTGTAGGTGTGACAGAAGGGTTCAAGGTGGAGGTGGGTCTGCATCAGCTCCGAGCCCATTCTTGTTTGCTCTGGTGATGGACAGCATGACAGATGAGGTTAGACAGGAGACTCCATGGACTATGATGTTTGCAGACGACATTGTGCTGTGTAGCGAGAGCACGGAAGCAGGTGGAGAAAAGTCTAGAGAGGTCGAGGTTCTCTTTGAGAATGACAAGGATAGATAGGATCAAGAATGAGTTCATCAGAGGGACAACGCATGTTAGATGTTTTGGAGATAAAATCAGAGAAGTTAGACTGAGGTGGTTTGGGCATGTTCATAGAGACTTGCACTTGTTAAATACAAAATCGTGAATTGCGTCCTTAATTTTTTTAGCATTTTGAAATCAAGAAAAGCATTTTTTGAGCATTTAAAAAAATAACCATTTTGAAAAAAAAAAAAAAAAAAGAAATTATAAATTCTGTTAAAATGTGGACAGGAAGAAACAGTTTCTCATGCCACAAAATGATCCATACCATGACCCATTATTGCCATAAGAACTTTCACGATGTTTAACTTGACATCACGATCTGATGAATTCATATCAGAGCAGTCACTAAAACGTTTCTCATACTGTCCACAGCAGTACGGCTTCTCTCATGTGTGGATGCGTTGGTGTGCCCGAAGCCCATTCTCATGCCTATAACTCTTCCCACACTGTGCACAGCAATACGGCTTCTCGCCTGTGTGGATGCGCTGGTGTATTAAGAGAGTAGCGGCACGTGTAAAACTCTTCCCACACTGTTCACAGTGATACGGCCTCTCTCCTGTGTGAATGCGCTGGTGTATTTGGAGATGACCGTTTTGGGTAAAATTCTTCCCACACTGTTCACAGTGATACCACCTCTCTCCTGTGTGAATACGCTGGTGTATTTGGAGATTACTGTCACAGGTAAAACTCTTCCCACACTGTTCACAGTGATATGGCCTCTCTCCTGTGTGAATGCGCTGGTGTATTTGGAGATGACCGTTTTGGGTAAATTTCTTCCCACACTGTTCACAGTGATACGGCCTCTCTCCTGTGTGAATGCGCTGGTGTTTTTGGAGATGACCGTCACAGGTAAAACTCTTCCCACACTGTTCACAGTGATACGGCCTCTCTCCTGTGTGAACGCGCTGGTGCATTTGGAGATTACTGTCACAGGTAAAACTCTTCCCACACTGTTCACAGTGATGCGGCTTCTCTCCTGCGTGAATGCGCTGATGTATTTGGAGATGACTGTTTTGGGTAAAACTCTTCCCACACTGTTCACAGTGATACGGCTTCTCTCCTGTGTGAATGCGCTGGTGTATTTTGAGATGACTGCCATAGGTAAAACTCTTCCCACACTGTTCACAGTGATACGGCCTCTCTCCTGTGTGAATGCACTGGTGAGTTTTGAGAGAATTATTTTGGACAAACACCTTTCCACAATCTGCACACTGGTACATCTGAAAAAGAAAAAAAAGAAACCTAAATAGTGTACATGTTTTATACAAAAGTTTTCTTTTCACTGCATATTGTTTTATCGAAACATCTTCACTAATAGATACTATAATCTTGTAATTTCACAGGACCATAACATTTCTCACCTTTAAGTATATACAAATATACACTACCTGGTCCCACAAAAGAAGTTGATGTTCAGCTTTAAATAAGAAAAATCTTTGACTGGATAACAGCTACAGTGATTGACAGTAGTTAGTAAACTAGTAACCAGTGTAAGGATCTATCCAGTGATGAGCAGTAACATTATCAATGTCACTTTTATTTGCAAAGCAGATTCAAAAGTGCTGTACAATGACTCTATAATTGTAGAACCCGTCCCAGGTAGCACGTATTTGACCTCAGTAAAAAGGGTGTTGCTGAACTGTGGGCATCACCCTGGATTCTTTATAGCTCAAATTTAACTATGCTGACTTGGGCTGAATCCCATTTCTATTTTCTACCCCTTCCCCTTCCCCTACCCCTTCCCCTTCCCCTTGTCCCTTGAAACGAAGTGGAAAGGGGAAGGGTTTAAATTTTTCCCCTAAGAAATGGGACACCACTACAACACTGTTATACGTCATCATACGTTGTCACTAGTTCCTAATGTTACGTTAAAGGACATGCGCCGATGTTTATCACACATTGCAATAAGAGAGAGATTACTCACTCCCAAAGTTTTTTCGCGCCGTATTTCATCCCTATACATAATATAAATTATAAAAATATATAAAAATAAAATATATATTTGTAATATCGTGCAATCGGTGCTAGCCGCTAGCAAACTTTAGCGATTTTTTTGCAAACATTTCTTTACAGAACATCACCATAAACACAAACACAAGACTAGAGGTAATATACATATAATGAAAACTTGTCATAAAAATCTTTATTTATGGCAAAAATTTACATTTATGGGTCTGTTTGCTCGAGTGAGCCGCCATGTTGAAAATTTCGCTTAGCCCTTCGTTTGAAGTGAGGTCCTGAAAAATCTTCGTTTGGAGGGCTATCTGGCCCTTCCCCTTCCCCCTCCCCCTCCAACCAAAAGAGAAATGAGACACCCCTACCCCTTCACGTGAACGCGCCAAACGGAGGGGTAGGGCTATGTGAAGGGGTAAGGGGTAGAAATGGGATTCAGCCTTGGTTTATGTTAACAGACAAACTTAATTGCTTCAATACTTTGGAATGCACTATATAAGGGAATTGATGGTGTCTCCACTTAGTAGGATTATATTTATCATTTTTCACCCACTAAGAATATTCTGTTCTAACTTGTTTCAAACTCAATAGTAAGTAATTTAGCTACTGTGGTTAACTTAGATGAACAAACAGTCACTGGATATACTGTTAATATATCACACCAACAGAGTTATTTAGATATAAAGGTATAGTCAAACTCATTAGTCAATGCTCATTAGAGCAACTCGGGTTTCAAACAAAACTCATTACACACGATGTTAACATATAATATGAACAATTTCATATCCACACACTCAGTCTGTAACACACTAACATTAACTAGTCTTAATAAATAAATTAAAATAAGTCTAAATTAAATAACAATAACGGTGCAGGCCTGAAATGTGGTTAGGGAACGTGGAGGCCTAAAACCATGTGGTCGCTTCACTTGCCAAGCCAGCAACAAAATAAAATGCACATGCTAAGAGGGTTCTAATATCAGTTGTCCATAAAATCTCAGATGAGACACTGTGAAGGAGTTGGTTAGAGACGAGCTCAGGCAACGAGTGATGGGGGACATGACAGAAGAGACCTCAGTGACAGCTAGTAACCAGCAGCAACTAGAGACTAGCATTCAGAAGAGACCAGCGGCCATGCAGTGCGATGATTGCGAGGGGAACCCACACCAAATCCAAGAACAAACTCTGTTCTTTTCTCTACCAACATGCAAAACAGCCATCAGTCCTCTTCTTCTTTGTTGTTTTGTTGGCGGTTGGCTAACAACGAAATTGTGCATTAGTGCCACCAACTGGGCCAGGGGTAGCTCAGTGGTTAAGGCATTGGACTACAGTTCGGAAGATCCCAGGTTCAAACCTCACAACCACCAAGTTGCCACTGTTGGGCCCTTGAGCAAGGCCCTTAACCCTCAACTGCTCTGATGTATAATGATAAAAATGTAAGTCGCTCTGGATAAGCGCATCTGTCAAATGCCTAAATGTAAGGAGTATGTATCGGGGTTTTGTTGCATCCTTTAATCTACTGTACCCTTACAAAAAAAATAACTGCAGTTTCTGGGAGAAAAAAAAAACTTTAGTGAAGTACTATTTATTCAATACTAATTCAATTAAATGCATTTGGAATGCAGCTGTATTAAAATATGATTCTGTAACTTTGTAGTTATTGAACAGTGCATTGCTAAAATAGTCTTATGTCAAGGTTATTACCTGCAGTAACTTCAGTTATCCTGCACTGAAGTAGCTGTTGACCTGACTAGGTTATTCTATTATTATTATTATTATTATATAATATATAATAATGGGTTCATTGTTTGGTTCAAGAAATATAGGATTTTACTAAATTAATTAAAGTGAAGTGATCTCTGTCTCATTTGTAGTTTGTGATTTTTAATCCTTGGTTTATTTAAGAATACCAGGGTCATATTATCAGCCAAAGGCAAACAGAAATAGTTGAAAGCACGTAGAAGCAAATAGCGTGTACAAAGAAAATAAGAATGTATTCCTCTTATTCTCTTCCATTGTAAAACTGAGAAGTGCTTAAATATGCACAACTGTACGACTTGTCTTCACCAACCAATAAGACTGCAAGATCGCGTCTATTCCTCAGCCAGAGTTTGAACTATAGAGCGCTCGATCCAGCATGAGCACGCTACATGCATTTAGAGATGTGCGTGCTGACCGAAACGACAGCTCATAAACACCGAGACACAGTAACGGTTTGTGTATGTCGTTATTGAGATACTCAGACAAGATGGAGAATTAAATCATGAGGACATTTCCAAATTCAGCCAAGAAAACTTGCCCAGTTGGAAGAATCTACAGTAGAAGAGGGGCATGTCGTGGGGGAGGAACACAGCTGAAACTAAGCGATGGTCCTGTCAAATCATTCATTTAGGAGGTGAGTGGGATCTTAAGTAACTTTTATTTTATAACATGAAATATTATACAAGTTATTTAACTAGTTATTGTATTGCTATGCGGTGTCAAGAGCATTGTCCTACATGTGTGCGTGCTTTCTAATGTTAACCGCTATACTGTTAGCATGCCAGCTAGGTTAACCTGAGTTAGCTTACTGCTAGCATTGGATTCAGTTGTAAATGTATAGCCCAGTTTAACTACAGTGGGAGCCACGTCAAACAGCAGCCTGGAGCATGACTGCTCCGTGGCAGATCCATGAAGGGTTAATGCAGGCTTCGTGCATGGAATGTGATCCCCCGCGATGACGCAGTTAACGATGCCCCGCCCCATAAACGCCCCCATGCGCTTTCTAAAAAGATGGTTGCAATGCCGTATAATTCCGCCAGATGGAGCATTGACTGGCACAGTTAACTGCAGTGTCCAGGAAGCCCAATACCGTATCTTTAATATACAGACAGTTCTTGCATTGTCAACATAGTTTCATAAATAGATGAAAAAACAACAACAACAGACCGATTAATAAAACAGATTTGTTAAATCACTCAATACACAACCCATGATGATTATGCTATTTATTATTTAATAATGAATTAATAAAATTAGTTAGTGAAATATTTTTTAAGACATCCTGAAAATATCCTTAAAGACACGGTAGCGGCTGTAATTTGTCTATACCGATCATTGTAGGTACGGAATAAAAACGCAGGCTATGTACATTATTTTACATTACGGTGTATTTTACCCCGTTCCATTTAATATACTGATAGATAATATTTTGCTGCAAAGTAAAGCTCAAAATGTAACGTCTGCTTGGGTTTGTTTTCGTTATATTTTTGATGATGTTTTCGCTGATTTTTTCACTGATAGTCTACAAGTGGCATAAGAAAGGCAATTAATGCCGCATGCAACCTGGAACAAATATCTGCCCATATGGAATCATGCATAATGCTCCCCCGTCAAAAGATCTGATGGGGCATTAATCACTTATCACAACTGTGAATGGATGCGGCAGCAGAGACACATTAAATCCCCATAAACACTTGGAAACAATAGTAAAAAAAAAAGTTCCAGAGGGTTAGCGCCTGCCATATTTTTTATGTTTTCGCTGAAAGTCAAATTGGCATAACAAATTGATTAATGGCGCATAATATCTGGAACAAATATCTGTCCATACGGATCAGTGTGTCTTTAGTCATTTAACCAGCATAATGTCCCACATTAAAGATCTGATGGGGCACAAATCACTTATCACAACGGTGTATAGATGCAGCAGCAGAGACAGATTTAATCCCCATAAACATTCACACTTGAAAACAAAACTAACAGAAGTAAACAGTTCTAGAGTGTTAGTGCCTGTTATCACAGGACAGGAATCACCTACAGGATACTACTGTATTTTACTGTTCATATTTTTACCCTAGTTTCATTTGGTTTTACGCGATTTCATGTATTATTTGTGTGTGTCTGTGTGTGTACAGTGTGTCTGTGTGTGTGTGTGTGTGTGTGTGAGTGCGAGAGATAGCGTGAGAGCGCGTGCGCGAGAGAGGGCTTTCATGCTGATTTATCCAAGGTTACTAAAACCTGGCTTACTACCTATAAAAAATATTTCAATTTAACTCATGGGTCTCAATCACAGATGACACGACAAATTATATACTCTGAAACGTTCATTTGAACATTTAAAAATATATACAAAAACATGAATACTAATGTTATCATGGTGTAAATTATTAACATTAGGTTAGGTCCTGCCCTTAATTAATTCATATTATAATTACTTTTACATAGTATAGTTACTGGACTGACATGACCAAAACTAGCTATTTGGTTTAGCCTTTCTAAAACCAACCCATATATCATTTATAATCAGAAAACATAAAACATTATGATCTGTTCAACAGCCCATCTGTTTTAATTTAGTTTGTATTTTTTATTATTCATAAGACAACCTTTCAGTTTTGTAAATATTTTAGTTATAGTGTGTTAAGTCTTACTTTAGGTTAAACGTTTTTGAGAATTTGACCATCCAGCTTAGATAAATGTTATGTCATTGATTGATAAAATCTGGATTAAGGATATTATATAATTATATATATATATATATATATATATATATATATATATATATATATATTTATATATATATATTTTTTTAGTTTCCCCCTTAGGGATTGCCACCTTATTGTGGTCTGGGGGTTTGCGTGCCTCAACACAATTCAGCAAATACAATACTGTTACTATACAGTAAGGCCAGGTAAAAACAGTGCTCGAACATGATGCCCCCTCCCCCCACCCCGTGTTGTCTGGTCTAGAACGGCGCTGCCTCTGACCGTCTTTTGTCTTGTAAATGAGTATTCTCACTCACCTTCCAATCCCCCCAGCGCACACACTCTGTTTGTACTGTAAACTGTACTGTAACTGTTTGCTAGGGCACTTGGTTATACACAGTACTTTAATTTGCCATAGAAAATGTTTTGGAGTGTGTAACAATTGAAATTGAAACAAAAAGTACAAAAAATATAATGATCAGTTGTGTGTACAGAGCTCCAGGCACATGCATTGATAAATTTACAAAAGAGTTATTTGATATGTTCGACCAATCAATTAAAAATAATGTGGTGATCTTAACATTGATTTACTAAATCCACATGGAAGTAAGAGAATTGCTAATTTTATTGATGCACTGTACAGTTATGGTTTGATTCCAATGATAACAAAACCTAGTAGATTGACAAAAGATACAGCAACATTAATAGATCATATATATACTAATGAATTAAAAGGAAAAAGACTAGGAGGGTTGCTTATCAATGATATCACAGACCATCTTCCAGTTTTTGTGATTTTCTATGATTTATTGAAAAATCCCCCCCTCAAAAAAAGGACTAATAGTTATAAAATTATTCGCAATAGAACACAAGAGGCAATAGATGCTCTTAATGAAGATTTAAAAATACAAAATTGGGATGAAGTTTATGCATATAGCAACCCCAGTAAGGCGTATGAAGTGTTCTTGAATATATTAAATGAGCAAATTAATAAACATTGTTCATCTAAGAGGATTATAATAAAGCAAAAGAATGTATATAAACCGTGGATTTCTAAAGGAATAGAGAAGGCATGTAAAAAGAAAAATGTCCTATTCATGAAATTTCTAACAACAAGATCAAAACAAGCAGAAATTGATTATAAGACTTACAAAAATAAATTACAAAATATAATAAGATTCAGTAAGAAGGACTATTACAATAGGTTATTGAATATCCATAAAAACAATGTAAAAGCAACATGGAAGGTACTTAATGGTATACTTAAAAATAATACATGTTTTGATTACCCAAATCGTTTTGTAAATGATGATAATCAAAGTATAAATAAAGGGGAAGATATTGTCAATGAATTTAATAAGTATTTTGTAAATGTTGGATCTAAATTAGCAGAAAAAATTACTAAACATGGATCAGTGAATGAAGTAAAAAACTTATGTAATAAGTATACAATGTTTATTCAGGCTGTAGATGAAAAAGAAATACTTCCAACAGTTAATAATTGCAAGAGTAAATATTCCACCGATTGTGATGATCTAGACATGTCATTATTAAAAAATATAATTGTGAGTATAGCAAAACCTTTTGCTTACATTTGTAATCTGTCTTTCTTAACCGGTATCTTTCCTAGTAAAATGAAAATGGCAAAAGTTATTCCGATCTTTAAAGGAGGAGATCAGTATTCCTTCTCTAATTACAGACCAATTGCTCTTCTGCTGCAGTTTTCAAAAATCTTAGAGAAAGTATTTGTGCAGAGGCTTGACAAAAATGTATAGAAAAACATAATTTACTGAGTGAATATCAATTCGGATTTAGGACTAAGAGGTCGACTTCAATGGCAGTAATGAAAATGGTTGAAGATATCTCAACTGCAGTAGAAAACAAGGAATATACATTGGGAGTATTTTTAGATTTAAAGAAAGCATTTGATACAATTGATTATGATTTATTAGTGAAGAAATTGTTAAATTATGGAATAAGAGGAAAAGCGTTAGACTGGATAAAAAGCTACCTGGAAAGCAGACATCAGTATGTACAAATTAATAATGACAAATCTGACTTATTGGAAGTTACATGCGGTGTTCCACAAGGTTCAGTATTGGGCCCTAAATTATTTGTGTTGTATGTTAATGATATTGATAAAGTGTCCAATGTATAAAAATTTTTATTATTTGCTGATGACACTACTTTATATTTATCAGGTAAAAATTTGAAACAGCTTCTGAACACAGTGGAAAATGAATTGCTGAGGCTTAAAAGTTGGTTAGATGATAGTAAGCTTTCATTGAATTTGACTAAAACTAAGTTCATAATTTTTAGTAATCAAAAAATTAATCATGATGTGAAAATAAGAATTAATAATGAGGAAATAGAAAGAGTCTCCGAAATAAAATTTTTGGGAGTAATAATTGACAACAAACTTTCTTTTATTAAATTCAGATAAGACAGAGATATTACTTATTGGCCCAAAAACCAGCACACAACAGCTTTCACAATTCAGCTTGCGCTTAGAAGGATGTACTGTTATTACCAGCTCAACAGTAAAAGATCTGGGAGTAATATTAGACAGTAACTTGTCTTTTGAAAATCACATTTCAAATATCACAAAAACAGCCTTTTTCCATCTTCGAAATATTGCTAAACTTAGGAACATCTTATCCGTATCTGATGCAGAAAAACTAGTTCATGCATTCATGACCTCCAGACTGGACTATTGTAATGCATTACTAGGTGGTTGTCCTGCATCCTCAATAAACAAGCTTCAGTTAATCCAAAATGCAGCTGCCAGGGTTCTCACTAGATCCAGAAAATATGATCATATAACCCCAATATTATCATCCCTGCACTGGCTACCTGTTCAGTTTAGAATAAATTACAAAATAGTATTACTTACATACAAGGCCTTAAATGGTTTAGCTCCCACATACCTAACCAGTCTTCTGATACGCTACAATCCACCACGCGCATTAAGATCACAAAACTCCGGACTTCTGGTAGTTCCCAGAATTTCAAAATCTACAAAAGGGGGTAGGGCTTTTTCATATTTAGCTCCAAACCTTTGGAATAGCCTTCCAGACAGTGTTCGGGGAGCAGACACGGTTTCTCAGTTCAAAAGTAGACTCAAGACGCATCTTTTTAATCTGGCATACACATAACTCATCCCAGTACTCATACTCCAGTACACCTATACCGAATGGCAACTACGCTAATTCTCCCCATCTGTTCTGTATTTCTCTACCCATCCCGAGGCATCGGGAGATTTTGCCAGTTTCAGTAGACAAAGGCCGACCCTGCGAGGTTCCTGAGGCATCCAGAGAAGGACCAGCTCCAGCTGGATTCAGCTTTATGATGGTTGGAGCTACACATGCTGCTCCTGTGCTTCCAGTGATCCAGACCTCATCTGCCCTCTGCACCTACTGACTCGTCCCTATGCTGAACTGGTCTTCATGTCAATTTAAATAATTTCTGTCATATTGAATTTTCACCTGCACAACACACAAGATGTTATATTTCTATCTGTTATCGCCCAAATGAGGATGGGTTCCCTGTTGAGTCTGGTTCCTCTCAAGGTTTCTTCCTATTGCCATCTCAGGGAGTTTTTCCTTGCCACCGTCGCCGTCACCCTTGGCTTGCTCATCAGAGAAATTTCATTCATTCGTCTCATTATTATCTGCACATTTTTCTCACACATCCACACTTCCAATTATTTTCTTTTCTATAATTATTATTATTATTTGTTTTTATTTATTTATTTTCTATTATAATTTTATTTATTTATTTATTATTTTATATATAATTATTCTATATACAGTTTTTTTTTTTTTTTTTTTTTGTTAAATTTCTTTAATTTTTGTGAAGCTGCTTTGAGACAATGACCATTGTTAAAAGCGCTATATAAATAAAATTGAATTGAATTGAACAAACTGAATTGGAAACTACATAATTTTATTAAGACAAAAATCTCTAAATCAGTTGGAATTCTTAACAGATTAAAGTATGTATTGGATAATAAAACATTACGCATATTGTATTGTACACTCATATTTCCATACATCACTTATTGTGTGGAGGTATGGGGGCATACTTATAAAACTTATTTAAACCCAATATCTGTGTTACAAAAAAAAGCAATAAGGATTGTTAATAAGGCCGATTATTATGAACACACAAATAAATTGTTTATAAAATCTAAAGTTTTGAAATTTGTGGATCTAGTTGATTTGTATACTGCACAAATAATGTATAAAGCCTATAATAATTTACTTCCCAGCTGCATCCAGAGGCTGTTCAAAATTAAAGTCAGCCAGTACTACTGTCTAAGAGGAATGTTCATGTTTAGCAAAATAAGGGCCAGAACAAATTTAAAGAATAAATGCATTTCCGTTAAAGGGGTTAATTTATGGAATAAATGTGATATGGAATTAAAATTATGTAATTCACTTCATAGATTTAAAAAAATGTTTAAAGACAAGGTGTTTAGTGAATATATGACAAAGTAATATATATACTGTATATAGACATGATTATTTTCTTTTCCAAATTTCTCTTCTCTTCCCAAGTGAAAGAATAATTAATTTTGACATGTTTTGTTTATGTGCACAAGTGACAATATTTGTTGACAATATTTTGTGCAATTTACTGTAAAGTGTCGCTCATCATTTGTTGATGTACAAAGGGTAGGCATAATAAGCAAGGCTTCAGCCTACACCTTTTTTCAGTGTTGAACTGAAATAAACTATCTATCTATCTAATGTATGGAACACTTACTTAACTTACTGGTTTGGTTTAAACATCGCTTATTGCCTTATTCAGCAAAATAAATTCATTATTAACGTATTGAAGTATTTTAGTTAAGGACAAAAACTGTGCTTGTGTTTAGAACTGCTGAACAGCCGAAAACACACACACACCCATCCCCCCGCCAAAAACACACACGCACACACAGAGCAATTAACACCATGTCATACTCAGGAGTGGAAGGTGAGAAACCGCAATGGAGAATACCAAGTTTGTCGTTGCTCTTTTGGAGTTCTTAAAACCCAAAACATTTATTTATACGAGAAAAAATTATTATGGGTCACAATCACAAACACAAATACATATAATCAAGTGTTTAACTGGTTTCATTTGTTTCTATGATCAATAATTATTATTATTATTTTCAGCCCAACTCTTTGACTATTTAAAACAAAGTTGTGTCCCATTTTTGGCCAATTGAAGTTGTTGGTTCAACTAAACAATTTTTAAATACCCAAACAATCCCCCAAAATTAAAACACGCAAAACATGACTTTAACAATTCAATTTATTCTTCCAAAACTAGTCAAAGTTAAAACAGTAATTTATATAAAACAGATGAATACATGTTGTCTTTTTGCTTAAAGTTCATTAAACAACCCGGATACACCAGCTGCTTATAAGTCTCTATCTATAGTCCTTTTACATTAAAATATTAATTTTTCAAATATCAAAACTATTACATATTTGTTATTAATAATGTTATTACTTAACAGTTTAAGTCTTTGTTTCCCCCAAAGTACTGTATCAGACATTTTGCAGTACTATGTTCAGAATATACAGTAGACCTGATCAAACATCATTCTAAAGCTGTCGGACTGTGACGTCATCCCTCCTACAGCTCCTTCAACAGCTTGTTCAGGCTCCTCCAGTCCTGTAGCTCCAAAAGTCCAGCCGTCAGCCGTCTGACCCCCCAATCCTCCACAGCGGGGCTCTGCTTAAAGACAACAGGAGAATTTAGTGAAGACAAAGACAAATAAACTTTACAGAACATATAGTTCTAATAAAAATAAAATATATTAATAAACCTATTTACCACAGAGTGTGTAAAGTACTGCTTTGGGGATTCTGTAATGTAAATAATCTGCCTGTGCTAATGTTAACCAGTGAACAGTGTTAGTGTTAACCAGTGAACAGTGTTAGTGTTAACCAGTGACTGTCTGTATTATCGTCTGCATTAAATTAACTGGGAATTTACTTAATGCGCTTCTCATACAAATAAGTTAAGCGATATAACACTCGTATATGAGCATTAGTTCATCCCTGAAGCCAAACTATAACTTACTGAAGCCCCTCACACACACACACACACACACACACCTCCCCCCTCCTCCGCCTCCACTGATAAACACTTCAGTGTTGTTATTCAGCTCCTTAACTAAGCGCTCGCGCTACTGCGGAAAGTCCCGGACAAAGTGTGTAAAATATAAACCGGGTTATGAGCGTTACTAGCTCCTGTACAGCTCCCCTCAGTCTGTGTCCCTCATCAACTCCATCACATTATATTACAGTCACAGAAATAACCTGCAGATTAACTCTTAACCAGAGAATAAATAAGCGCTGAATTTATCCAGACAACACGCGGTGAAATTCTCTCAGTATTTACAGAGAACACAAACTCTCTTCATCGGGTAGTGCAGCTCTTGTAATAGGGACATTAATAGTATTGTCGAAGCTTGAGCATGTTTTTGAGGTAAAGTGGAGTGACATTGTGAGTGTGAGACACTGACAGTAAGCTGTAATATTAACTCCAGACTTGGTAAACAAATCATTAAGTTCTCTAAAGTCACATCTGACCGCTGCTGGTGCTGCCAGTGATATTTAAAACGGCCAATAAAAAAACTAAACTGGGAAATAAACTGTAAACTACCCCAAACACATTTTATAAAATAAAACATCACTTACCACGAATAGTCCGTTAAGCCGCCATCTTCATCTCTGTAGTTTGGTAGCGTCAGTTCGGCGGGGGTGGAGGCGGGTTGTTAAAATCACGTGATTGCAACTCAGCGCAGCTGGCTTGTTTTAACGTGTTCTTGAGAACGAAGCGCCATCTAGTGGTGGCACCAGGTAAATGAATAAATTGGGCTTGAATGGGTGTGTTTACTGTGAAATCTTGACACGCCTTTCAGCCAGAAAAGGGAGGGGGGATTACGGCGTGCAAAGGCCATTCACACGCCATTCACACTTCAGCCACACTGTCGCTCCCACTGTATATAAGTGCAAGTTGATTTCTTAGTGTAACACTTCACAATGTGAGAGGGGTTAAGAAGTGAAAAAAAGGATTCGGCTGTAAACGTCCTGTGTTTGTTTCTGTAGTCGTCTGTCAGCCCTTACACGAGAGAGAAAATCGAGGGGAGGGCTGTGTTCCTCTCCACTGTTCCTCTTATAACCTCAGAGCAGACTCTGGGAAAGGGGAAGAGGGAGAAGTCCAAGAGCTCTGCATTAGTCCTTGGGGAGACTTCACTCCTGCTAGAAAACAGTTTCTCTTCCCTTTATTTTCCTTCACTGAAAACTAATTTTAAGTTTGTGACAATGTTTTAAGTCATTCATGTTTGGCTGGCCGCTTAATACTATTTTTTGCCCCCCACCAAAAAAAAATAAATCGTATTAATCCTCAGAACACATTTATATTTTTGCTTAGTCAGTCTTAAACCTGTTTGTCTTCATGTGTCAGAAAAACGTCAAGAGGTGTACATCACTCTATCAAACAAAGGTGTGTTTGGATTTTACTTGATAAAATATTACAGGTTTATCTAAAGGTTTTGGTTTGTATACCAAAGGTCCACTTTCTTTTTCTGAATCCAATGGATGTCATTTTGATAACAAAACACTTTTCATGCATTTTTCTTGATGAGCATTTGCTTTATTTATTGTCTTTTGTTAACAGAATCCGCAAAGCCTCAAACTCTGCACATGACATTAAGAGGACCCTCCCAACCCAACAAACAGCTTGTTGTTGTTGCTTGTTTAGTTGATTAAAGTGACATTATATAAAGAGTAATATAAAATGGTATTAAAAAATTTGCAGATGACATTGTGCTTTGTAGCGAGAGCAGGGAACAGGTGGAAGAAAATTTGGAGAGGTGGAGGTATGCTCTGGAAAGCAGAGGAATGAAGGTTAGTCACAGCAAGACGGAATACATGTGTGTGAATGAGAGGAACCCAAGAGGAACGGTGAGGATACAGGGAGCAGAGGTAAAGACGGTGCAGGACTTTAAGTACTTAGGGTCAATAGGTCCAGAGCAATAGAGTGTGGAAAGGAGGTGAAGAGGCGGGTACAGGCAGTTTGGAATGGGTGAAGAAAAGTTTCAGGTGTGTTGTGCGATACAAGAGTATCAGCGAAAATGAAAGGAAAGGTGTACAGGACAGTGGTGAGACCAGCAATGCTCTACGGCTTAGAGACAGTGGCACTGAAGAAAAAACAGGAGGCAGAGCTAGAGGTATCAGAGATGAAGATGTTGAGATTCTCTTTGGGAGTGACAAGGCTGGATAGGATCAAGAATGAGTTCACCAGAGCGACAACCCATGTGATATGTTTTGGAGATAAAGTCAGAGAGGCCAGATTGAGGTGGTTTGGACATGTTCAGAGGAGAGAGTGTGAATATATCGGTAGAAGGATGTTGAGGTTGGAACTGCCAGGCAGGAGGTCTAGAGGAAGACCAAAGAGGAGATTTATGGATGCAGTGAGAGAGGACATGAAATTAGTTGGTTTGAGAGAAGAGGATGCAGAGTATAGGGTTAGACAAAGACAAAGAACAACCAATAAAAAGTTAATAGTATTCCAAAAATATTAAAATTACTTAAAAAATTATGAACAGCTTCTGGTACAATATTCATTTAAAAAAATTTTATTTGATTTTGATTATGGGTTTAATATGGTTTAGGCTAGAAGGAATAAAGCTCTAGCTATTGGGCATGCGCACATCAATCTAACGTTATTTTTTTTCTTACTGTACAACAACAAAACGTTTTGTATTACAGAAAGGATTAAGGTTTAGATGTGAAAAATTATCCAATAGGTATAACAATTTAATTGTTATTTTCCAGTCGGAGCTATATATACCTTCTAGCCACGGCCATTCAAACATGCGAGGATGATGTCAGTAACCTATGGTAACGCAGTAGAATGCTTAGAAAGGAATATTTGTAATATCAATATTTTACAGAAAAAGAATGGAATTTTAATATAGAGGATTTTGTTGGCTGCATTACTTAAACGCATTAGAAAGAACAATAGCGTTTAATATTAGCATTTTTGTGAAACAGGCAACTTGCGCAACCAATTATAAAGACCTTTCGGCAAACCCCCTACCTTTTGACATGCCCATTACTCCGATCTGCTGCTACCCCCTTCTCAAATGGACGGGAGTGATAAAATTATCAGCCAGCCAAGAGAAGAAGAAGCTAGCAAGCAAAAAACGACAGAAATTGTTAGGAAAGATTTATGTTATGCTTGAGCTGTAGATCCGAGCTGTACTTTTTTTTTGGTTGGTGATGTAGCTTCCTGTTTTTGTATCGTTGCCGCGAAAGTTTCATCTTTGTATCAGCGTTTAAAGTACATAGCATTTTCATTTATACAATAATAATATTAATAGCAACTAGTTTTTTACATCTTCATACTATTTGACTCGGCGGCATACTCGTTCAGCCAAAGCTAACGCTAAGGCTAGCCCACCGGAGCACACCTCCTCTGCGCTTCACATGTCCAACAGGTTTGCTCTCCTCAGTGCTGCACCCGCTGAGAAACCTGAAAGAGCTCTGTTTATAGGAGACTCTATACCGAGACACGTGAAATTAGCTAGACCTCTAGGGGCACCAGCAGCAGTGGTTAGGTGTACCCCGGGAGCCAGAGCACTGGACATAGCAGGTAATCTTAGGGCTTTAGGACAGAATAGGTTCTCTAAAATAGTAGTACATGCTGGAGCTAAAGATATACGCCTTTGTCAGTCAGGGGTCAGTAAGAGTAACTTTACAGAGGTGTTTAAATTAGTGAAGGCGATGTCCGATGAAGTAGTATGCTCTGGTCCCATCCCAATGAGACTTGGAGACATAGCTTATGGTCGCTGAACCTCTGGATGTCCAGGTGGTGCTCTGAAAGGAATGTGGGCTTCAAAAACAATAGTAAGACCTTTGAGGGCAAAGCTGGCCTGTTAGGGCGGGACGGTGTCCATCCCAGGTTGGTCTGTGAAGTCACTCCACTGTTATACGAATCTGTATGACTATTGCATGGTAAAATAGTTCAGTTTGGATGCCGGAAGTTTCGGAGAACACAAGCTTTTGATCGTAAGCTAACCGTAATCAGATAGATTAGCGAAGGCGATGTCCGATGAAGTAGTATGCTCTGGTCCCATCCCAATGTAATCAGATAGATATAACAAATGTGTTATAACCGTGAGGTAATCCTAAACCATCTTGATACATTTACATTTAGGCATTTGGCAGACGCTCTTATCCAGAGCGACTTACATTTTTTATTTCATTACACATCTGAGCAGTTGAGGGTTAAGGGCCTTGCTCAAGGGCCCAACAGTGGCAACTTGGTGGTTGTGGGGTTTGAACCTGGGATCTTCCGAACCGTAGTCCAATGCCTTAACCACTGAGCTACCCCTGGCCCAATACAACAACTGGTGTTGTAACCACAGTGAATTTACTCAAGACGACTGTATGAAGTGTTGATTCTTTGATGCTGGAAAATAAAATACGAGACAAAGAACTCAATGGACTTCATGTTGTAAGTAACGAACCTCAACCAAAGATACGCGTCAAAACTAGTGGAATGATATGTCCGCATCCACACTTAGTGAATTTGCAGATTTCCTCTCAAACCTAGTCATTTCTTTAGACAAAGTGTTAATTGCTGGAGATTTTAACATTCATTTTGAGAATAAAGAAGACCCTCTGAGAACATAATTTATGTCCATACTGGACTCAGTAGGAGTAAATCAGTGTGTAGTAGGACCCACTCATGAAGCTGGTCACACTTTGGATTTAATAATATTCTTCGGATTAAGTATAAGAAATTTATTTACAATTCCTCTGTCTGAAGTTCTCAGATCACTATCTTGTCTCAATTCAAGTGTGTCACAGTGATAATGTACACACAGCACCGCGCTACCGTATTAAACGTACATTCACATCAACCACCACACAGAGTTTTATCAGTAATCTCCCAGACTTACCAACTTCGATTAGATCACCGTCTGACCCCACAGAACTCCCTGGTATAATGATCACACGCGCACCTTAAAACAGACCGCTCGGAAATTAGAACGTAAATGGCGTCAAACTAAATTGTTAGTATTTTAAATAGCATGGAAAGAGAGCATCCTGACCTATAGGAAAGCTCTTAGTGTAGCTAGATCAACGTATCTCTCCACTCTTATAGAAAATAACAAAAATAATCCTAGATTTTTATTTAATACCGTAGGCAAATTAACCAGAAATAAGACCACTGCAGAAATCTCCACAACATCATCATGCAATAGTGAGGACTTCATGAACTTTTTTAATAATAAAATTGTAAATATCAGGCATAAAATTGAGGCTTTGAAACCCGAACAATGTAATTGATGCAGATGTTACTCCATGTCAGACCGGAACCTAGAATACTTTACTCCTCTTGAAGAGAATGAACTAATTTCACTCATCTCTTCTGCAAATTCATCAACCTGTATATTAGATCCTATATCGAAGCATTTTCTTAAACAGGTAGTACCAGTAATAACAGAACCGCTGTTGAGAATAATTAATTCCTCACTCAGCATTGGTTATGTTCCAAAATCTTTTAAATTAGCAGTAATCAAACCAATAATTAAGAAACCTGACCTCGACCCCTGTCAGCTGTCCAATTACAGGCCAATATCAAACCTCCCCTTTATCTCTAAGATTCTGGAAAAGATAGAAGCGGAGCAGCTATGCTCATATCTACATATAAATAGCATACATGAACTGTATCAGTCAGGATTTAGGCCTCATCACAGCACAGAAACAGCACTCGTTAAAGTAGTAAATGACCTCCTATTGGCCTCTGATCAGGGTTGTGTAACTATGCTTGTATTACTCGACCTCACTGCAGCTTTTGACACCATTGATCATGCTATTCTTCTTCACAGATTAGAAAATGTAGTAGGAATTAAGGGTACAGCCCTCTCCTGGCTCAGATCCTATTTGACCGATCGTTATCAGTATGTAGACTTAAATGGTTCTCTAGTGGAGTTTGGCGTTCCACAGGGTTCAATTTTAGGCCCACTGCTTTTTTCCCTTTACATGCGTCCTCTGGGCAACATAATCCATAAGCATGGTATTAGTTTCCATTGTTATGCTGACGACACACAGCTATACGTCTCAACAAAACCTGATGAGAAAAACCATCTTACTAAAGTTGAGCAATGTGTGCAGGACATAAGAAATTGGATGCTAATTAACTTCCTTCTGCTTAATCCGGATAAGACAGAAGTTCTAGTCGTAGGACCGCATACAGCTAGGAGTAAAATTTTTGATCACACTGTAACTGTAGATGGCCTTTCTGTTCCATCAATTGCAATAGTAAAAGACCTCGGCTTTTTCTTACAAAGCCCCAAAATAATGGAATAGTCTTCCAAATAGTGTTCGGGACTCAGACACAGTCTCAGTGTTTAAGTCCAGGCTAAAAACCTATTTATTTAGCCAAGCATTTTTATAAATAGATTTGCCTTAGGTAAAGGAGCAGATCTGGGGGACTCATGGACGTAGAGTATTATGGTGAACTGATATGTTTAGATGCTGTCTTCCTCACTTTCAGTTGATCACTCAGGTTTGTTGACGGTGAGGTGATTGTTTGCTTTACATCTCAGGGAGCCCTCATGTAGGTGTTTCCTTCTGGCTCTCCCTTTTACTTATGCTGTCATAGTTAGCCCTGCCAGAGTCTCTGCTTGCACTCTACAGTAAATATACATTCACATTACACATTAAGTGACTGTGACCATGCCTAACTGCCATCTCTCTTCTTCTCTCTCTCTTCCCTCTCTCCCCCCTGTCTCCCCCTTTCACTCTCCCTCTCTCTGTCGAGCTACACATGTCATTCCTGAGCTGCCAGTGATCCAGACGCCCTCCGGACCTGTCTGACCCATCCTGGTGCCCCGCTTTTGATTGGAGATCTCGTCACATGGACGTGTGTCTCCTTAGGATGCGTGTGGTGTCTGGGGATGTTTCTCTCTACCTAGAAGACGGTTCTAGCCTCGACTGATGTTGGCAGATGTTTCTCTGAGGACTTGACAATTCGATAGTTCAGGACTGGAACTTCCTACAAGTTTATCTGAGTCTCAATAACTACCTGGACTCCATTTTAACATCAATTAACATCAACTATTATAGCTGACCTGCTTGCCACCTAACACGCTGTATAAATGCAGATCATTTCCAGCTATCTGTTTCACCCAGATGAGGATGGGTTCCCTGTTGAGTCTGGTTCCTCTCAAGGTTTCTTCCTATTACCATCTCGGAGTTTTTCCTTGCCACTGTCGCCCGTGGCTGGCTCAACAGGGACTGACCGACCATTTTGATTCATACACATTCACATTCAATACGAACTTAAAAAATTCTATTGATTGTATAAAGCTGCTTTGAGACAATGTCAATTGTTAAAAGCGCTATACAAATAATTAAATTTTTCTGAAATTTAAGTTGCACAATAATTCAATTCAATTCAATTTTATTTATATAGCGCTTTTAACAATGGTCATTGTCTCAAAGCAGCTTCACAAAAATTAAAGAAATTTTACAAAAAAAAAAATATATATATAGAATAATTATATATAAAATAATAAATAAATAAATAAATAAAATTATAATAGAAAAAAAATAAATAAAAACAAATAATAATAATAATTATAGAAAAGAAAATCATTGGAAGTGTGGATGTGTGAGAAAAATGTGCAGATAATAATGAGACGAATGAATGAAATTTCTCTGATGAGCAAGCCAAGGGTGACGGCGACATGGCAAGGAAAAACTCCCTGAGATGGCATTAGGAAGAAACCTTGAGAGGAACCAGACTCAACAGGGAACCCATCCTCATTTGGGCGATAACAGATAGAAATGATATAACATCTTGTGTGTTGTGCAGGTGAAAATTCAATATGACAGAAATTATTTAAATTTGTCATGAAGACCAGTTCAGCATAGGGACGAGTCAGTAGGTGCAGAGGGCAGATGAGGTCTGGATCACTGGAAGCACAGGAGCACCATGTGTAGCTCCAACCATCATAAAGCTGAATCCAGTTGGAGCTGGTCCTTCTCTGGATGCCTCAGGAACCTCGCAGGGTCGGCCTTTGTCTACTGAAGCTGGCAAAATCTCCCGATGCCTCGGGATGGGTAGAGAAATACAGAACAGATGGGGAGAATTAGCGTAGTTGCCATTCGGTATAGGTGTACTGGAGTATGAGTACTGGGATGAGTTATGTGTATGCCAGATTAAAAAGATGCGTCTTGAGTCTACTTTTGAACTGAGAAACCGTGTCTGCTCCCCGAACACTGTCTGGAAGGCTATTCCAAAGCTTTGGAGCTAAATATGAAAAAGCCCTACCCCCTTTTGTAGATTTTGAAATTCTGGGAACTACCAGAAGTCCGGAGTTTTGTGATCTTAATGCGCGTGGTGGATTGTAGCGTATCAGAAGACTGGTTAGGTATGTGGGAGCTAAACCATTTAAGGCCTTGTATGTAAGTAATACTATTTTGTAATTTATTCTAAACTGAACAGGTAGCCAGTGCAGGGATGATAATATTGGGGTTATATGATCATATTTTCTGGATCTAGTGAGAACCCTGGCAGCTGCATTTTGGATTAACTGAAGCTTGTTTATTGAGGATGCAGGACAACCACCTAGTAATGCATTACAATAGTCCAGTCTGGAGGTCATGAATGCATGAACTAGTTTTTCTGCATCAGATACGGATAAGATGTTCCTAAGTTTAGCAATATTTCGAAGATGGAAAAAGGCTGTTTTTGTGATATTTGAAATGTGATTTTCAAAAGACAAGTTACTGTCTAATATTACTCCCAGATCTTTTACTGCTGAGCTGGTAATAACATTACATCCTTCTAAGCGCAAGCTGAATTGTGAAAGCTGTTGTGTGCTGGTTTTTGGGCCAATAAGTAATATCTCTGTCTTATCTGAATTTAATAAAAGAAAGTTATTGGTCATCCAATCTTTTATGTCCTGGACACACTCAGTTAATCTAGACAACTTAGGTATTTCGTCTGGTTTAGTTGAGATATATAATTGGGTATCATCAGCATAACAATGGAAACTAATCCCATGTCTTCTAATGATGTTACCCAAGGGAAGCATGTATATTGAGAACAACAGAGGTCCTAAAACTGACCCTTGTGGGACCCCATATTTCACTGGCATTATACCAGACGGTTCTCCATTTAGATCTACAAAATGGTAGCGATCAGACAGGTAAGATCTAAACCATTTTAGTGCCTGTCCCTGAATACCTATATAATTTTGTAAGCGATCTATGAGAATATTATGATCTATAGTGTCGAATGCAGCACTAAGATCGAGCAGGACTAGCAATGAGATGCAGCCTTGGTCTGAAGCTAAAAACAAGTCATTTGTAATCTTAACTAGTGCAGTTTCTGTGCTATGATGGGGCCTGAAACCTGACTGAAATTCTTCAAGGATGTTGTTATCCTGCAAGAATGTGCAAATTTGAGCTGATACTATATTTTCTAGTATTTTTGATATGAACGGGAGGTTTGAGATCGGTCTGTAATTTTTTATTTCATTCGCGTCCAAATTAGATTTTTTAAGAAGCGGCTTAATAACTGCTAACTTGAAAGGTTTAGGGACGTGACCTAGATGTAATGAAGAATTAATAATGTTTAGGAGTGGCTCTCCAACCGTAAGCATCACTTCTTTTAAAAATCTGGTTGGGATTGGGTCTAACAGGCACGTTGTTGATTTAGCCGAGGTGATAAGTTTATACAGCTCTTCCTGTCCTATACCTGTAAAGCAGTGAAAATCTAAATGTGAAGCTATAGGCTGAACTGGATCGTGAGATACTATTACAGGTTGAACCTCCATTATTTTCTTCCTGATATTATTGATTTTTTCATTAAAGAAGTCCATAAAGTCTTCACTTCTAAACTGTGATGGGATACTCTCTGCGGGCATCTTAGGTTTTGTTAGGCGAGCCACTGTACTAAATAAGAACCTGGGATTGTTTTGGTTTCTTGCTATCAGTTGGCTAAGATGCTCGGTCCTAGCAGTTTTTAGAGCCTGTCTATAGCTGCACATACTGTCTTTATACGCAATTCGAAAAACTTCTAATTTAGTTTTCCTCCATTTTCGCTCGAGGTTACGGGTTGCTCTCTTTAGGGTGCGAGTATGACTGTTGTACCACGGTGCCAATGTTTTATCTCTGACTTTTTTTTAATCTGATGGGAGCAACAGTGTCTAATGTACTGGTAAAAATAGTGCCCATGCCGCTAGTCACTTCATCTAGATCATCTGCATTTAGGGGTCTAATAAGAAATTGGGACAGATCCGGCAGATTACTTGTGAATCTGTCTTTAGTGGTGGGATTCATATTTCTAACAGATTGATAGCGTGGGGAGACACAGCTAATCTGTTCTACGGGTAGAGCATATGTCAGGAGGTGATGATCTGTGATATCATCACTTTGAGGTATGATCTCTATATTAGAGACATAAGTGTTTTTGTATAATTATTTATTTTAATGTGTGCCTTTGTTTTTTTGATACTTAGTCATTTGAAATACATTTTAGTTTTTGCATCAGAGAAAAGGCTTTAGAATGTATGACACTGTAATGCACTTAATTCAGTCAACTCTAAGCTATTCCTTGTATTGTGAATAATGACAATATTTTTGATAAAATGCTGTATGCATTTAAAAAATAATCTTGATTTTTCTAAAAAGAAAACCAATTAATCTTTGTTTCTCATATTTTACATTGCTGTTTAATTAAGCAAAAGCAAAAATTGTATTCGATTACTCAATTAATTAAATTTTTGGTAGAATACTCGATTACTAAAAGATTCAATAGCTACAGCCCTATTTGAGTGTATATGGAATTATTTCATTTTAATTATTCAAATGTGTTTTCTACAGAACTCTTAATGAATATTTGTCTTTCTGGTTGCTTTTCAAGAATGCATTTAAAGTGAAGGAAGGTGAGGTGAAAGTGTTTATTCAAACAAAATTGAAGAATGAGGAGGCGTCAAACCTCTCCAGGCTTCCAGCTGCACACCTCAAGCCTTGTAATACAGTGGTGTGAAAAACTATTTGCCCCCCTCCTGATTTCTTATTCTTTTGCGTGTTTGTCACATAAAATGTTTCTGATCATCAAACACATTTAACTATTAGTCAAAGATAACACAAGTAAACACAAAATGTCGTTTTTAAATGAGGGGTTTTATTATTTAGGGAGAAAAAAAATCCAAACCTACATTGGACCTGTGTGAAAAAGTAATTGCCCCCTGAACCTAATAACTGGTTGGGCCACGCTTAGCAGCAATAACTGCAATCAAGCGTTTGCGATAACTTGCAACGAGTCTTTTACAGCGCTCTGGAGGAATTTTGGCCCACTCATCTTTGCAGAATTGTTGTAATTCAGCTTTATTTGAGGGTTTTCTAGCATGAACCGCCTTTTTAAGGTCATGCCACAACATCTCAATAGGATTCAGGTCAGGACTTTGACTAGGCCACTCCAAAGTCTTCATTTTGTTTTTCTTCAGCCATTCAGAGGTGGATTTGCTGGTGTGTTTTGGGTCATTGTCCTGCTGCAGCACCCAAGATCGCTTCAGCTTGAGTTGACGAACAGATGGCCGGACATTCTCCTTCAGGAGTTTTTGGTAGACAGTAGAATTCATGGTTCCATCTATCACAGCAAGCCTTCCAGGTCCTGAAGCAGCAAAACAACCCCAGACCATCACACTAACACCACCATATTTTACTGTTGGTATGATGTTCTTTTTCTGAAATGCTGTGTTACTTTTACGCCAGATGTAACGGGAAACGCACCTTCCAAAAACTTCAACTTTTGTCTCGTCGGTCCACAAGGTATTTTCCCAAAAGTCTTGGCAATCATTGAGATGTTTTTTAGCAAAATTGAGATGAGCCTTAATGTTCTTTTTGCTTAAAAGTGGTTTGCGCCTTGGAAGTTTGCCATGCAGGCCGTTTTTGCCCAGTCTCTTTCTTATGGTGGAGTCGTGAACACTGACCTTAATTGAGGCAAGTGAGGCCTGCAGTTCTTTAGATGTTGTCCTGGGGTCTTTTGTGGCCTCTCGGATGAGTTGTCTCTGCGCTCTTGGGGTAATTTTGGTCGGCCGGCCACTCCTGGGAAGGTTCACCACTGTTCCATGTTTTTGCCATTTGTGGATAATGGCTCTGACTGTGGTTCGCTGGAGTCCCAAAGCTTTAGAAATGGCTTTATAACCTTTACCAGACTGATCGATCTCAATTACTTTTGTTCTCATTTGTTCCTGAATTTCTTTGGATCTTGGCATGATGTCTAGCTTTTGAGGTGCTTTTGGTCTACTTCTCTGTGTCAGGTAGCTCCTGTTTAAGTGATTTCTTGATTGAAACAGGTGTGGCAGTAATCAGGCCTGGGGGTGACTACAGAAATTGAACTCAGGTGTGATAAACCACAGTTAAGTTATTTTTTAACAAGGGGGGCAATCACTTTTTCACACAGGGCCATGTAGATTTGGAGTTTTTTTCTCCCTTAATAACGTAAACCTTCATTTAAAAACTGCATTTTGTGTTCAATTATGTTATCTTTGACTAATAGTTAACGGTTTTTGATGAGCAGAAACATTTAAGTGTGACAAACATGCAAAAGAATAAGAAATCAGGAAGGGGGCAAATAGTTTTTCACACCACTGTATATTCAATTAAATTTTATTTGTATAGCGCTTTTAACAATTGACATTGTTCAAATACTCGACCAGTCATGCGCTGATTGATAGCAGTGTCTCCTGTTTTGTAGTTGTTTTCAGTGTTTTAAGTGTATTGCTTTATTGATTTTTTGTAATGAATTAATAAAATGAATTGCAATAATTTTGTTGTCGTTGTCTTACAGTACAGTAAGTAATTTTTCAGCTTTATTTAAATTAGGGCTGCAACAACTAATCGATAAAATCGATAATTATCGATAATGAAATTCGTTGTCAACGAATGCAGTCATCGATTAGTTGGGCTGTGTCAAAAAAAAAAAAAAAAAAAAAAAAAAACGTTGCATGCAGCTTTATTTGGCGCTCAAATCCCAACGAACACACGGAAAACACTTCTAGTGCGTTTTCTTCACGTTCATTTAACACTTCGGAAGACCGGATATATCCCCATGATCCTACATGCTGTACAAAGGGAAACGCGGGGAAAGTGCAAAATAAACAGAGTGAATCCAGGAGCGGCGAGTTTTTTTCTCTCCCTACGTCGCCGTATTACGAGAATGTCTAGTACAGCAAAATGGTCTAATTTTTTTTTTTTTTTTATTGAGACAACAAAAAAAAGGATAAAATACGCGAGAGGAATAATGTATAAACCATTAAACCATGAAAAGGATGTAGCAAGAGACACTTCAATTAAAAATAATATCAATCTAGAAGTCTATTCTTCTTATTATTAAGTTGAATGAATTTAAGAGAATTGAAAAGTGAGGTCATTCTTAACTGAATATGTCAGTGTATTTTTAAACTACATACATACATACATACATACACACATACACACATACACACATACACACATACACACACACACACACACACACACACACACACATATACACAGTCAACTTGCCATCTGCAATTATTGTTTAAAAACAAAAATGTTGATTTACATAAAATAAGGTTTAAATGTCAAAATTAAAAGGTCATTAAACTATGTGGCTATTGCATTTTTTAAAGTTTACTTTTGTACATTATAAAACCATAAATCAGGGTATTATTTTAGTTAAGCAAAACATCAAAGTAAAGCGCTTAGTTTTATCCGATTAATCGAAAAACTAAATCGACCAACTAATCGATTATCAAAATAATCGTTGGTTGCAGCCCTAATTTAAATTGTGTACACCCGTACATTTTATTTGCAGTACAACTACTATATTAACTGGAGTAGCTGTTTAATAATAACTGTAGTATTGCAGTATTACTGCATTATATCGTAGTATTACTGGAACTGTTATTGGAGCATTACTGCAGTATTAAGAAAAAATCGCAGTGTTTTCGTGTCCATATCACTGCGTTTCCTGCATATGTACTGCAACCCCTCCCACAATCTGCACAGTGATGCATCTGGGAAACATCAAAACATGCTTAAATTATTTATGAGTTTTACCAAAAAAGTCCACCCCCCCCCCCCCCCGCTCCTACAATAAGTACTATAATCTTGTAAATAAAATTTCCCACCTTTAATTTGAGTGGAATAAAGTGGATAGATTCATTCAATTCAATTAAATTTTATTTATATAGCGCTTTTAACAATGGTCATTGTCTCAAAGCAGCTTCACAAAAATTAAAGAAACTTAACAAAAAAAAAATAATAATAATAATTATAGAAAATTAAATGATATTACGCCTGCAACAACTAATCGATAAAATCGATAATTATCCATAATGAAATTCGTTGTCAACGAATGCCGTTATCGATTAGTTGGGCTGCTCACGTTATTGAGGAGTGTGACCACAAGATGCACAAAGACACACACAGATACACAGTCGCTCGCGCAATGGAGGTTACAGAAGCATTTGCAGGAAAAAGCACACGCCCCAAGTCCTCCAAGGTATGGGAGCAATTTACATTAAACACCTCTTATCGGGTGTTAAAATCGAGCGTTTTCTGCCGTTCGTAGTGTCCGGTGAGCGCGGTTATACAGGGTAAAAAAAAAAAAAAAAAAAAAGTTGCATGCAGTTATTTCTTTGCGTTCAAATCCCAACGAACCCAAGGAAAACACTTCTAGTGCGTTTTCTTCACGTTCATTTTACACTTCGGAGGACCAGATATATCCCATGATCCTACACGCTATACTGTACAGAGGGAAATGCGGAAAAAGGGCAAAGTAAACAGAGTGAACCCAGTAGCGGCGAGTTTTTTTTTCTCTCCCCATCCATGTTGGTGTATTACGAGAATGTCTAGTATAGCAAAATGGTCTAATATATTTATTTATTTTATTATTATTTTTATTGAGACAACAAAAAAAAAAAGGATAAAATACACGAGAGGATCGAAATAATGCATAAACCGTGAAAAGGATGTAGTCAATCAATTAATTTTTCAATTAAAAATAATATCATAATCTGGAAGTCTATTCTTATTATTATTAAGTTGAATTAATTTAAGAGAATTTAAAATTGAAGTCATTCTTAACAACTGAATGTCAGCGTATGTTTTTTTTTTAAACTAATAAATAAATATATATATATATATATATATATATATATATACACACACACACACACACACACACACACACACACTGTAAACTTGCCATATGCAATTCTTGTTAAAAACAAATGTTGGTATGGTTTTATATATAATAAGCAAAACATCAAAGCAAAGTAGCGCTTAGCTTTATCCGATTAATCGAAACAATAATAGGCCAACTAATCGATTATCAAAATAATCGTTAGTTGCAGCCCTAGATAATATATAGATCATCATATATACACCACCTCTCCTCTTCCCGTGAAAAAAAAAGAAGGGGGTTAAGATTTAAATGAGCAAATACATAAGAACATTTGGATAGAAGCTGCAGTCATTAATAATATCATAGCTGCAACAATTCTTTTTGGGTTCATTTTCTGTCTCTGTGTGCAGTTTGCATTTTCTCCCTGCAATGGCTACTCCAGTCCAAAGACATGCAGAGTAGACTTATTGCCATTCTCAAATTTGCCTCAGTGAGTGACTGTGTGCTCTTGTGTTCCATTTGATGGCATTTATATTGGCACCCCATCCAGCACTTATTCTGCCTTGTGCACCAAGTCTACTGGTATTGGCTCTGGGCTCATTATAAATTTTTTTTTTAAAAAGTGAGTAAGAAAGTGAGCTACAGTGTCTGAGCTATGGCAGTGTTGAGGCACGGAGCATGGCACGGCAGTACAGGATCTGCAAAGCCCTGCTGTGGCTCCCTCCTCCCTTACAGCAGTTAGTCCCGAAGCTCCACACACTCGTTTTATTTATGTGAATATTTTTAACATAGTTAAACACTGAGCACACAACTGTAGAAAACTGTTTGAAAGCAGTGCGTCCAGCAGCAGTAACACTGTAGAGAGCACAGCTCTGAGTCCAATTATTGAATTTGCTGTGATGACAAATGTGCTAAGAAACTAGTAACTAAAGTTGTAAATTGAATTTAACAAAAGTACAATATTCTTCTCAGAATTATAGTTGGGAGAAAGTAACCTAAAATGAAAATTCTGAAGTGAAATACGCTATGCTGTGATGTGTACATGGAAGAAACTTAAACGGAGGACACTGAGAGCGTCCGAGCTCCGCCATACTGACCAATTTTTAAACTTTTTCGTCCCCTTAGGAAGAGTGTACATAAAAGGGATAAGTACCTTATAATATATTTACTCAAAACGCGTGTTATATCGTTAAGTTTTAATTGTTTTGCAGCACACCGCTTTTAGCCGGCATTAGCATCGCTAGCCCGTTAGCCCGGCTATCACGTTTGTTTGTAAAGTTTGTTTACGCTTCTTCACACTGATTATTTTCCATATTTAGACACCATGTCGGTTGTGATTCTGCCTCTGAGTGCAGGTGAGGAGACATTGGAGCTGCACTCGGTGGATTTGGAGCTGGAGGCCGTGGAGAAGCTGATCCGCGAGCTACAGGTGAAGCTGGCCCGGCTACAGCAGCGGAAAGCCACGCTGAAATCGTCTCGGACCGACGCTCACCTGTCTCAGGTAAATTCTCGGCGTGAGAATTCTCCTACAACCTCAACCCCGCGTGTTTCTCTGCCCAGGTCCAACGCACCATGGACGCAGCCCGCACAGGTTTCCTACACCCCGGCGCCGGGATACCACGGACCCTGGATACAGCAGCAGCGGAAGAAGCACGCCAAGCCCCGGGCGAGGACCTCTCCCCCTCCGCCACCACCCGTCTTCGACATCTCAACCCGAAACCGCTTCGCTCCTCTCCGCGAGATGGCACACGACACGCTGGTCATCGGAGACTCCATCGTCCGGCGCATGCGTGCTACCACGGCTAAAGGTAAGGTTCACACACGCTGTTTACCAGGTGCACGTGTTCTTGATGTTGCTGCACAGGTGCCTGTTGCCCTGAGGAAGAACATTGGAGCTGTGGTTCTTCATGTCGGCACGAACAACACCAGGCAGACGGAGATCCTAAAGAAGGACTTCAGGAGCCCATTTCAGCGAGGAATCGAGAAGTTCAGTAGATTATTTGCCTTTAATGAATGGTTACAATCTTGGTTCAACAACAGAAATTACCCTTTGTTGATAACTGGAATGTTTTCTGGGAGCGTCCTAGGCTCTACCACACTGATGGCCTACACCCTAGCAGAGCTGGAGCAGCGGTCCTCTCTGACAACATCTCCAGGACACTACAAACCATCTGACTGGCGGTAAGTCATACTGTAGATTCTAAACATATTAGCCACATCACAACTCACCGTAGTGATAGACGCACACACATAGCTTGTCCTATAGAAACTGTGTCTGTTCCCCGAATAGTGAGAATAAAGAATAAATTTGTTAAATTTGCCCGAAACAATCTGATAACCATAAAACTAGAAAAAGGCAAAATAAGTAGTCAAAATTCACCTCTAAAGTTTGGACTACTCAACATTAGATCCCTTGTGCCTAAAACACTTATTGTTAATAAAATTCTGAAATTATTGCCTTGACGCACTCTGTCTCACTGAAACCTGGCTTAAACCAAATGAATATTTTGGTCTGAATGAGTCTCCTCCGTCAGGATATTTCTATAAGCATGAGCCCCGTCTAATTGGTCGCGGTGTCGCCACTATCTACAATGATGTACTCACTGTTACTCAGAAAATAAGGCCCAGGTTTAATTCATTTGAAGTGCTTATCATTAATGTTGCACTCAATGAAATACGTAATAAACCCTTGCTATATTTTACCCTGGCCACCGTGTACAGATCCCCGGGGCCATATGTCGATTTTCTTAAAGAATTTGGACATCTGGTATCAGACCTTTAACATTCATGTAGATGATGCTAACGACGCTTTAGCACTCACATTTATGGATTTAAACAAAATATAATTGGAGCAACTCACCGCTTTAATCATACGCTAGATTTAATTATATCCCATGGTATAGTTGTCTCCAATATAGAGATCATACCTCAAAGTGATATCACAGATCACTCCCTCCTGATATATACTCTATGCGTAGAACTAATTAGCTGTCCCTCCCCCAGTTATCAATCTGTTAGAAATATGAATCCCACTACTAAAGACAGATTCACAAGTAATCTGCCCGATCTGTCCCAATTTCTTATTAGACCCCTAAATGCAGATCTATGGCGCTTTTCCACTGCATAGTACGACACGACACGGTTCAATTCTACTCACTTTTGGGGGGTTTTCCACTGGGAACAGTGCATAGTACCTGTTCCTTTTTTTAGTACCACCTCAGCCGAGGTTCCAAGCGCGCCGAACCGTTACCAAAACGTGACGCTGGTCACTGATTAGCCGGAGAAAATCGTCATTACTGCGTCACTGAACTTGCGACACGAGACACAACAGAACGGCTATATTTAGAACAGCCAGAGAAGGATCGCACGCACCTTTTTGTATTAACCGTTGGCCTCTTTTGAAACAAACTCCTTCGTCTCGCTGTTAAACATCCACATGCCGAGAATGAAGAACACCATGCCGTCGATATGCTCCATTGTTGTGTGTTTGTTTGTGGCGCATTAGATTTTATCACGTGTAATTAGAAAAGAAGTGTGTAGGGTTTTATTTAAATATAAATTTCTAAACCAATAAGATCAAATAAGACCAAGTTATTATTATAACAGGCTTACTTCGTCACTTATCAAAGACGTACACTTGCTTTCAAAGAAGTCGAGTGGCTTATTAACGTCTCTGGTGTGCATTGTCTCTAAGTGTCACTCGGCCAGTGATCTACAAAGCGCCGGTTCGAATCCCGAGTGATGTTTTAAAATTGTTTTATTTTAAAACTAAATAAAATGTTTTAAGTGCGCTCAAGGTAGAGTCTTATAAAGGCTATGTAGACTTATATAGTTTTATTATATATTTTTTGCACATTAATCTGAGTCCTCATCTGTTAGATCTGTTTAGTTTTTTTTTTCCCTGCCGGGACGAATGCGCGGTTCCATCCCTTTCCCGCCTATTCAGGGAGCCTACGGAGTGAGCGATTAACCATAGTCGAATCGATTGGTGTGCGTCCAACTCACGTTACTCGTGTGCTATTCATGCCAGCTGGTGATAATTAACGTTAATATGATCTCGGGCTTGCTCACGATGCTCAACATCTATAAAAATAGCAAAGTATTGTGTATAGAGTGATAAAAAAAAAAAAACTATCTAACGCATGTTAGAAAACATAATTTCCTGCATTTTTTTTCTGCTTCAGGAGTCAGTCTGTTCTGAGACAGTGAGAGTAGAGGAAGGGGCAGATTCAGGACCAGGGAGGGAGCCGGAGACTGCAGAACAAAGAGATGATATTGCCAGCACCAGCACAGGGAGCACAGTTTTTAGTTTAGATCTCATGTTTACATTTTATTGTTTGTTGATGGCTTGACTGTAAACAACATAAACAATGCAAAAAATTTATAAAAATATATATTTATTGTCCCCTCTGCTGTTAAATGAAATTTGCGTTATTTTACGTTAATGTTACGTTATTACATTATTAACGTCGACAGAATAAAGTAAAGTTTTATTTCTGGAATTGATGCACGGGCTTCATCTTAGGCATTTTTTTCTTTCGGTTCTTTCTCAGCGCCGGACTGTTGATGTCTCTTTCCAGGACCAGGCATATCGTTCAATTATTATAATTCTTTTGGCCAAATACTGTAGGCAGCCGTAACAGAGGTGAGGGCGCGCGCGTCATCACGTGTGCTTAGCCGACTCTGCGTTCACCGTAAACTTCAATATAGACATTTATATTTTTGTTTATTTGTATATGTATGTTATTAATATTAATTTTTTAGAGATTGTGTGTTTGCGTGCACGGAGAGTTTGTGTTGATAAGTGTATGTGGATAAGTTGATAAGTGTATCAGAAAGCATTAAAATGTTCATTTGAATTAAAATGACACACACACGTCTGTATATACAGTATATCAATTACATATATATCAATTTCATTAGTTCGTTCATTCTATTTGAAGCTTCGGATGTTTTTTTTTTTTCTGGTTTGGTTAGATTAGTTCTGAACTCGCTTCCGTGAAACTATCGCTAAAACAATGTACTGAGCCCTCCTGAGGATATAAAGCTTTATTATTGTGTTTGGATAAATAATCAGATCTACCACAGCAGATAATAAACTATGGTGTGTCATAACCGAAGCAAACACCACGATTATACCTCGTTTCGTTTGACAGGAACGTGATTCACTTGGGCGCGGTGTATTATAAACCTGTGGAATGTTTCACTGTTTATGCTCACATAAGAGGAATAAAAGCGAGTGAAATGTGGAAATGATGTGTGGCAACTCAATGAGGACTAAACCAATGATTTCGGTAACTCCACTGAGTGTAACATCTGCATAGTGACACTGAACATCTTCACTTTCCCGTTTACCTCTGAAAAAAAAGCTGTATTTAGTTTGTTTATATTTAGAGTTTTTATAACAGTAGAAGAAGTACGCGCGCGCATGCACACACAGACACACACACAGAGACACACACACACAGACACACACACACAGACACACACACACAGACACACACTCCCCTGAGCCCTCGGGAAACATCCAATCACCGTCGGTATACAAATGAGTCAAGACGTAGCCTAACGTGGTGTCGTGTCGGATTTCAGTGGTCACGGAGTGGGAAGACTTTGAAGAAGCTGCAGTGACAGTGAACAGCTGAACAACTTCACTTTTCCGTTTACCTCTGAGGAAAAAAAGCTGTATTTTGTTTGTTTATATTTAGGATTTTTATAGTAGTATAAGAGAAAGTTATAGTTTGGTCTGTATTGTAGTTCGCACCCTTGTAGAGAATAAATAAATGAATAACACCTTCATATCCCCTCTCAAGAGAGTGCCATAGTCCATTGTTAGTTTTAATGATTTGGCTGAAACTAATTATCACTACATAAGTACCCTAACACCATTGATCATGAGTCTCAGCTGAACCTAATTCTATACTTGTAACAGAAAATGTAGATGCAGATTCCAAATGTGTATTTATATAATAGATAGATAGATAGATAGATAGATAGATAGGTGTGTGTGTGTGTGTGTGTGTGTGTGTGTGTGTGTGTGTGTGTGTGTGTGTGTGTGTGTGTGTAGGCTCTACGCAGGGGCAAGAGAGGGCAGCGCACCCTTAAATGTCTGCACATGTTAATATATTCCTAAAATGTATATATTACAAGTTGATAAACTGATCTGCGGTAGCGGAAAAATCCGCTGAAAATAGGACAGGCTGAAACACACACACACACACACACATACACACACATACACACACATACACACACATACACACACATACACACACATACACACACATACACACACATACACACACACACACACACATACACACACAGACACACCTCCCTTGAGCCCTGCGTCTGTCGGATTTCAGCTGTCACGGGGTGGAAAGACTTTGAAGCAGTTTATATATGAATCTAAGCTTGAACTTATCAGCATTGTAAATATATAATACTTTTCAAATAAAATCACTATTACTTTGACCCTGAAGTTTAGTTTAGCACACACAAAAAACAGAAAAGTCATTTCTGGTAAATCAACGGAATGTGTAGTATTTACAGTAATTCATTAAAAAATGAATATACATTGTACAGTACACGGTAAACACGGGAAAGATTACAAAATGAAAAAACAAACAGTGTCTACTTTATAAACAGCTTAGTATGTGCGTCGAGATGCTGAAATCCCTTGCATGTTTTTGCTTCCAAGTGGAGAGATATTTGACCGATAGCCTAGAACAAAAGATCTATAGGTGTGATCACAACCCCCTCCGACCGACCGTGCCATCAATCACTGACCACCTCAGAAGTTCCCTCCAATGTATGGCTGCAATACTTGTTTTGCAAGTATTTTTAACACCATTCAAATGCTTACAAGTTCCATTCAACATATAATGATGTCTCCACATGTTAATATATTCCTAAAATTTATATATTACAAGTTGATAAACTGATCTGCGGTAGCGGAAAAATCAGCTGAAAAAAGGACAGGCTGCAGCGCACGCGCACACACACACAGACACACACACACACAGACACACAAACCTCCCTTGAGCCCTCGGTAAACATCCAAGCACTGAGGCACGCAAATCCCCTGACCACAATAAGGTGGCAATCCCTCAGGGGGGAAGATGAAAAATACAAATTAAATAAATAAAACAAAATAAAATATCCTTAATCCAGATTTTATCAATCAACGACATAATATTGATCTTAGCTGGATGGTCTAATTCTCAAAACCGTTTAACCTAAAGAAAACCATAACACACTATAACTAGAATATTTACAAAACTGAAAGGTTGTCTTATGTATAATAAAAAAACCTCATAACTCAAAAAGATCATATTATGTTTTTATATATTTTTTTAGATTTTCTTTTTATAGTAACTGAACAGCTCTCTTCTCTCCAATCCACTCCTAAACCACAGTCTCCTATTTCTCTGTGCGTGCTCTGGAGACTGTGAATGAATACACGCAGCGGAGGTTTTGTAAACTGTAGAGATACAATAATTTTACTGCTGGAAAATCAGCATTTTATCTAATTTGAAATATAAACCTAATATTATCTGTTACTTAATATATTTTCTTTTGATGATGACCATAACAGCCTACTGCATTTCATTATTTATAAGAACACAAAAACAATATAACAATATTTTATATTTTAATATAAACTCGGTATCATTATCCTCCTTGTGTATGTGTAAAAAACATTTGATTTGTTCTATTTTTTATTCTGATAGTGTGCTCAATTTGTTTCTAGTAATTCATATATTTAAATTCGGATGCCTTTTACTGTTACAAATTTAACTCTTTGCAAAATAATAAAAATGTGTCTTGCTGTACAAGCCCTTGTGTTGTTGTTTGTGCTGCTGTTCTTTAATAATACCAATAATCAGATACAAACAGTCTGTCTAAACGAAAATTAAGCAATGCTTCTTAACTCATCATTATGTGGAAATTTTTCATGTTCGTTGGATAAAGTATGTACTGTAATGATTTGGTCTACTCTGTACTGTATGTGCGTGAGAGAGAGGGGTGTCGCGGTCGTGAAACAAAGGCTCATTTCAACTCATTCAGTTTCTCTGAATGGATAGGTGAGAACAGCTGATTCACGGTGAATAATTTGCATTTGAGTGTTGCCAAGTGAAAAGAAGACAAACATCAAGACGAACAACATATAAAACTGAGACAATATTTTAAAAAGAATCGCAATCAACCTGAACAGGTAAGCTGGAATAAAATCAGTAGCAGCATTAACTAAAGTAATTAGTAATTATTAGCTGCTACTGATTTTATGGACTCATCACGGTTAAATACGTTGGTCACATGCCAGCTGTATAAGCCGGTTAAGGGACTCATTACGGTTGTATATCGTGCTCTGAATAATAAATTTTTTTGTTTGCTGTTTGTTTGCTGAGTAAAATTAAAATAGAACAATTTTTTAAAACAGCATCATCCAGGATTCGAACCGACGCTTTGTAAATCCCTGACCGAGCGCTCTAACCGCTACACCAACCAGGCACTAAGAGACAACACACCTCCGTGACGTTAATAAGCCACTCGACTTCTTTGAAAGCAAGCGTTAAATAAGTAACGAAGTAAGCCTGTTATACAATTATACTATTTGCACGTGTATTTTATCTGTTTTAAACTTGGTGTCATTTGATCTTATTAGTTTAGAAATGTTTGTAAAAAAACTATTATCAAAAATGTAACAGATGTAACACCGGACCTCATTACCCACAATGCATCTCCCGCACTGGACTACACTGCCGTAAACAGCTGTCGTAAATCAAAACTCCCGGTACTCCAGATGGCCACCACTTTTCATCAGTATAATGACACACAAACACACACACACACACACACACACACACACACACACACACACACACACACACACACACACACACACACACAGCAGCAGCAGACCGAGCCGTCACTCCCCTAAATTTAAAGAATACAAACTGGTTGCGTGCGAGTTTGCTGTTTTTTCTATAGTATGCTGAAGCAAAATCAAAATACAACAATTTTTTTTTATTTTAATTTTGCTATAATTAAAATAAAAAAAATTTAAAACATCATCCCTCGGGATTCGAACCGGCGCTTTATGTATCACTGACCATGGGCTCTAACCGCTACACCAAGCGAGCACTTGAAGACAATGCACCCAAGTAACGTTAAATAAGGCAAGGTTAATAAAGCGAGCTCTGGATAAGTGACGAAGTAAGCCTGTTATAATAATAACTTGGTGTTATTTGATCTTATTGGTTTATAAATTTATATTTAAATAAATAGTAAACTTGGCCGATTTCGTTATAATTTTGTTTGATGAGTGGGGCTTGAAAATTCTCTTGAAAAATATGGTCATTTATTTCAGTTAATAAATCTACTATAATTTTTTTTTTACTCATTATTGTACAGTACACATTAATAGCTCTGGTTCAGATTTTTCATGTTTGTTGTGGAAATTACCATCACTGTTGTATTTACTGCGATGAATGAAAATGTCACTTTGCGCCACCTGGCGGCCATTTTACGAATGACTTTGAAATGCAACTGATTTATTTTGGCTGCTGTTGCCTTTAAACGGCGGTATACGCGGCGAGATCGCCATTCCAATTTTGTAACCACTGTATACACATTCTTGCAGGATAACATCCTTGAAGAATTTCAGTCAGGTTTCAGGCCCCATCATAGCACAGAAACTGCACTAGTTAAGATTACAAATGACTTGTTTTTAGCTTCAGACCAAGGCTGCATCTCATTGCTAGTCCTGCTTGATCTTAGTGCTGCATTCAACACAATAGATCATAATATTCTCATAGATCGCTTACAAAATTATATAGGTATTCAGGGCCAGGCATTAAAATGGTTTAGATCTTACCTGTCTGATCGCTACCATTTTGTAGATCTAAATGGAGAACCATCTGGTGTAATGCCAGTGAAATATGGGGTCCCACAAGGGTCAGTTTTAGGACCTCTGTTGTTCTCAATATACATGCTTCCCTTGGGTAACATCATTAGAAGACATGGGATTAGTTTCCATTGTTATGCTGATGATACCCAATTATATATCTCAACTAAACCAGACAAAATACCTAAATGACCAATAACTTTCTTTTATTAAATTCAGATAAGACAGAGATATTACTTATTGGCCCAAAAACCAGCACACAACAGCTTTCACAATTCAGCCTGCGCTTAGAAGGATGTACTGTTACTACCAGCTCAGCAGTAAAAGACCCGGGCGTAATATTAGACAGTAACTTGTCTTTTGAAAATCACATTTCAAATATCACAAAAACAGACTTTCCATCTTCGAAATATTGCTAAACTTAGGAACATCTTATCCGTATCTGATGCAGAAAAACTAGTTCATGCATTCATGACCTCCAGACTGGACTATTGTAATGCATTACTAGGTGGTTGTCCTGCATCCTCAATAAACAAGCTTCAGTTAATCCAAAATGCAGCCGCCAGGGTTCTCACTAGATTCAGAAAATATGATCATATAACGCCAATATTATCATCCCTGCACTGGCTACCTGTTCAGTTTAGAATAAATTACAAAATAGTATTACTTACATACAAGGCCTTAAATGGTTTAGCTCCCACATACCTAACCAGTCTTCTTATACGCTACAATCCACCACGCACCTTAAGATCACAAAGCTCCGGACTTCTGGTAGTTCCCAGAATTTCAAAATCTACAAAAGGGGGTAGGGCTTTTTCATATTTAGCTCCAAAGCTTTGGAATAGCCTTCCAGACAGTGTTCAGGGAGCAGACACAGTTTCCCAGTTCAAAAGTAGACTCAAGACGCAGCTTTTTAATCTGGCATACACATAACTCATCCCATAATTTCATACTCCAGTACACCTATCCCGAATGGCAACTACGCTAATTCTCCCCATCTGTTCTGTATTTCTCTACCCATCCCGAAGCATCGGGAGATTTTGCCAGCTTCAGTAGACAAAGGCCGACCCTGCGAGGTTCCTGAGGCATCCAGAGAAGGACCAGCTCCAGCTGGATTCAGCTTTATGATGGTTGGAGCTACACATGCGGCTCCTGTGCTTCCAGTGATCCAGACCTCATCTGCCCTCTGCACCTACTGACTCGTCCCTATGCTGAACTGCTGGTCTTCATGTCAATTTAAATAATTTCTGTCATATTGAATTTTCACCTGCACAACACACAAGATGTTATATCATTTCTATCTGTTATCACCCAAATGAGGATCGGTTCCCTGTTGAGTCTGGTTCCTCTCAAGGTTTCTTCCTAATGCCATCTCAGGGAGTTTTTCCTTGCCACCGTCGCCGTCACCCTTGGCTTGCTCATCAGAGAAATTTCATTCATTCGTCTCATTATTATCTGCACATTTTTCTCGCACATACACACTTCCAATTATTTTCTTTTCTATAATTATTTTTTATTTTATTTCTTTCGGTTTTGTGAAGCTGCTTTGAGACAATGACCATTGTTAAAAGCGCTATATAAATAAAATTGAATTGAAAACTGATTTACAGCAGGATTTAATGTGGAACCATTGAATCAAATGTTCCAACATATTAGTTTAGTTAACACATGTTCAGGAAAGGAGTGAATAAGCAAAATGAGTTGCACCTTGATTTTGACTATTTGAGTGCATTAGCCAGGGAGGATTTATTGAAAACAGAAACAGTGACTAATCAGAGACATAGTGATAATCATCAGGCCTAATGTTGAATTAGTGTATACAGAATCATCTAATATTCCTGATGCAAATCTTATTAATCAGTGCATGTGCATCTTGAAAAATTAGAATATTGTGGTAAAATTTAATTTTCGTCCTGAATTTATTTTAAAATGTGTATTACATTAAAAAAATGTATAGTTATTATTAATACGTAAACAATTTTTATACAAGGGACAGTCAAGTTAAAATTGGACTTCTGATTGTGCAGAATAATAGAGTATACCAAAAGCTCCCGCTATTTCTCCCTCCATGTAAATTTCTCAATACATGTTGTCGTGAATTGTTTTGTAAGAGAAAAATGGCTTTGGTGATCAAATCTTGGTGGTATTTTTTTTTTCCCACAAGCTTTCCACTAGAATGTTACCTGGAATGATTGCAGTGACCTCTGAGCGTCAGCCAGGATTTATGGACAGTCTTCTTGGGAGCAATTTACATTAAACACCTCTTATCGAGCGTTTTCTGTTCACAAAAGTTTGCACCATTCAAATGTTTAACTGTGGGTAAGACTCATCACTGTACTGTGCTTGAAGTCTTCTGTAAATGTCAGAATCAAATAGGTTTTGTGTCTTTGTTCTAGAGGATTTTTATCACCAGTCCCACTTTGACTTGAACAACACGTACTGTAAATCAGCAAAACGATATTCGTTCAGGAAGTACTATTTTTCCAGGCTGTTAGACTTTACAGTAACAGTCACACTTGTACTTTACTTGTACACTATGGGATGGCAGTGTACACTCTGTAAGCTCTGCACATTTGGTTCATCATCAAAAGGAATTTCAGTCATTATTGAGTAAATGTTACCTTTGTTCATGGATATTCAGTGTCCTGTCTTTATTTTGACTGTTATTGCTCCTTTAAGACCCGGGGACGTCTGCACACACATTTGCATGGATCCCACAGTTTGCAGGAAACTGAAGAGTGTGAAGGTGTGCAATCTTTCAGATTTAAAGTGTGTGACTCATTAGATTCTAATACAAAAGTGGTCTTTCCACATATTAACTGTACAATGTCTGTGGCAGATGTATTGTTTGAGAGACTGTTTATTAACAAGATCAATTGACGTTTTTATGATCTTGTTAAATGTCATTTGCAAATTAAACCAGGTTGAGTTTAAACTTCATGTCTGGTCAAATTTGACAAATGTTTAATGAAAATTGTAATGTGTGTTTTGTTTATAATTTGATGTCATTAGATACATTAACCTCAATCAAAACATCCCCTGAGTAAAGGGTAAATGTAGTTTAAAAAATTAAGTAAATGTAACATTGATTCTGTGAAAGCGGTAGGAATTAAATTCAGGGAAATAATATTCAGTAAATGTAGCACATTTGTTTGTTAAATAATCGTCTAGTTTTCAGTTTCTTCTACCTTGCATTTCAATTATATCCACTCAATGTACTAAATGTAGTTATTCAGGTCTACTAAAATGTGACTTTTACTCAATTCTTGAAGTATATTTTACATGATTTTACAAATTTATTTTTAATATTATAATAATTATTATAACATTTTGGAATTGTAAAAAGTTTCACAAAAAAATTGAGTACAACAGTTTTATTTTTTAAATTGTAGAGCTAAAACTTGCTAACTAAGAGGCCTAGTTAGCTGGCTAGCGGAGACAAGACAAGACAGATTGACATGACAACAAATTTTTAACAACATAAATTAACAACATAAACTAACAAAAACTATCTAGCTAACCTAGAGACAACAGACAAACAAAGTGCATGTGCAGATGTGCAAACAAGAGCGACAAGTGACGGTGTGACAAACAACATAACATAATACTCTGTGGTGTTGAGGTGATGAGTTGAAGTGCAGAACAAGTAAACGTTCCTTAAAGGAGCCATACAGACTCAATTTTGCATAAGTTAATATGATTCTTTAGGGTCCTAATGAAAAGTTTGTAATATACTTTAATTAAAAATTCTCAATTGTTGTGTAAAAAAAACATTACTTTTACCTGGCAAAAAGTAGCTCTGTTCTCAGCAACCTGTTTCAGTACATGCTCCTTTAAATGTTAATGACCTCTACTGAACCCGCCCCCCAGTTCTGTGGGGCGTGTCTTCACAATACAAGTGGGGTATAGCTTTGACAACAGTTAAAAATATTTAAAAAACAGTTAAAAATAATTTTACAGGATGTTAGAATTATTTTATATATAAAGGAGTTATTTCTACTCTCTTCCTCAGAGATCTGATATTAACGTGTTAAATCTTCCCTGCTGCTTATCTTCCTGTCTCCTCTTGCATCTGTTCATTCATGCTCACCTTCCCATACTCTGTCTCTCTCTCTCCCTCTCTTCCTCTCCTTTGATTCAAATTCTAATTTTATTTGTCACATACACAGTCATACACAGTATGATATGCAGTGAAATGCTTATACGATAGTCAGTGACCTTAAAAATAAAATAAATACGTAAGGAATAAATATCAATAAAAAGAAATACTAAAGAAAATAAATTTAACTAGTAAAATAGTTGTACAAATATACAATGTACAAATGAGGGCATAATAAAAATCTTACAAAATATAGGGGATATATAAATATTATTATTTTTATTATATATATATATATTTCCCCTATATTCTGTAAGATTTTTATTATGCACTCATATTTTTATATATATATATATATATATTTTTATATATATATATATATATTTATATTTTTATATATGTATATATATATATATATATATATATATATATATATATATATATATATAGTTATATTTGTATATTAAATTTTTCATGTGAATCTGGTTGTAAAACTTTTTCGACTTCCCAGACCGGGAATCGAACTCGAGTTGCTGCGCTGAGAGCGCCGTATCCTAACCACTAGACCACGGAGGATTAATGGCTGCTGCTTGGAAATGCCGGCTATTCAACCCGCGACCTTATACACGCGAAGCATTGTTTTTTCGGGATCTCACCAGGACATTTACAATGGTTCATTTGTAGTAACATATGTCTATAGCTTGAAAAAGTCCATGTAGCACCGTAGGTGCCCTTTAAAGTAGCAGCAAGAATTTAGAAGTTAGTGCAAAAAGTAATCCAGTAATTAAAAAAGAGCATTTACAAGTTGGTGTGTACAGTGATTTGATAGTGTAGGTCAGTGTGTTTGCGCATGTGTTGATTAGTCAGTCCAGTCTCGGTCCAATATCGGTCCAGTCCCTTTTGTTGAGAAGTCGGGTCTTGCGGTCCGATCTGGCACAATTCCCAAACCAGACAGTGATGCAGCTGCTCAGGATGCTCTCGATAGTTCCTCTATAGAAGGTGGTCAAGATAGCTGGTGGAAACTGGGCCTTCCTCAGTCTTCTCAGAAAGAAGAGACGCTTTTGGGCTTTCTTGTGCAGGGAGCTGGTGTTGAGGGACCAGCTGAGGTCCTTCTGCAGGTGGACGCCCAGGAATTTGGTGCTTTCGACGATCTCCACAGAGGAGCCATCGATGTTCAGCGGAGAATGGTCGCCTCGTGTCCAGGAAAGTCCAGGATCCAGTTGCAGAGGTGTTCAGGCCCAACAGGTTCAGCTTCCCGATCAGTTGTTGGGGGATAATAGTGTTTAATGCTGAGCTGAAATCTATGTACAGCATTCGAATGCATGTGTCCTAATTGTCCAAGTGTGTGAGGTCAAGATGGAGTGTAGTGGAGAAGGCGTTGTCCGTTGAGCGGTTAGGACGGTACGCAAATTGCAGTCTGTCCAGTGAGGGGGGCAGTAGGGTCTTGATGTGTTTCATGACAAGCCGCTCGAAGCACTTCATGATGGTGGGTGTAAGTGCAACGGGACGGTAGTCATTGAGACAGAACACACAAGACTTCTTGGGCATGGGAACGATGGCGTGGCCTTGAAGCGTGTGGGAATGACGGAACTACTCAGAGAGATGTTGAAGATGTTGGTAAGAACATCTGCCAGCTGTTCAGCACATTCTCTGAGCACTCTACCTGTAGTGAGACACAGCACCTGGTCGTTCGGAGGAGGATTGGTCTTCCTCGCCGCCATGTCGTTCTGCCTGTTGAACCGAGCGTAGAAGTCGTCCAGCGCATCTGGGAGGGAGCCGTCACCGTCACAGGCAGTTCACTGATCTTTGTATACAGTTCCCATAGCGCTTTCTTAGCATTAGCGCTAGGTGGAATGTACACTCCGATAATGAAAACAGTCATGAATTCCTGTGGTAAATAAAAAGGTCTGCATCGAACAGTCACAAACTCCACCAGCGATGAGCAATAACTAGAAACTAGCACAGAGATTTTGCGTCATTTCGTGTTGATGTAAACACACTAGCCGCCCCCGCGAGTCTTACTGCACAGAGCTGCATTTCTGTCGGCGCGAAACGAGGCTAGCCCATCTAGCTGAATAGCGGCGTCCGGTTAATTTGACCAAAACATGAGAGTTTCTGCATAAATTGTCGTGAATGAGTCTTAAGGTTGAAGAAAATAAAATCTTGAAACTGGTTTAGGATCTCAAATTTAAACACCTACGTTTACATCTTTTTGTATACTTGAATATTTTGTGGTTATCATATGTGTGCAGCACTATTCAGTGCACAGAGTAGTTCATACATAAATGCTTACGCACGTGATGACGCATTTTCGATTACATTTATGATAATGCTAATAAACACAAACAACTCTCCTAATAACATTTGAAGTCCACAGAGTAGTTGTAATGATGCGGTAGCGTAAATCAACAGATTCTGCTATCGATTTGTGCTACCGTAGCATTTTTCGACAAGGCAGCAAAAATCGACAGAACACCAGCCGGCTAGGGTTTGTTTTTAGCCTAGCACGGACTCCCGCCCGCTTGCCGCGCTTCCGCTTCCTCGCGCGCCGCTTCCGATGTCCCCTACTCCGGCCGCCGGCATCAGGCAACGCCGAGGCTTCAAGGCCTGGTTCACGCATCAAGCCGAGGTCACGTAGCGTTTACCGCAGCTCATCGTGGATGTAGTTAACCGGGTTATTTAGGTTCAAAAGTGTCTTGCGGTTGTACGTACGGACACCAGTCGCGACGGTATCCATACACAGGGTAAAATAAACGCGCTACACACAAAACGTAAACAACGTAGCACCATTTTGGCTCCGGAGCGGCCGCTGCGTGCTACTGCCGCGCCGCCATCAATCATCTTTTTGATTATTAAATTATTATTAAATCTTAAGGGCTTATGAAGAGTGTTGTCCTCAGTAAACAATAAATGAATTATCTGTGTGTAAAGCAATAAAGAGAAATAAGACAGATGAGTAAACTTTACCTTTGATCCAGTATCAGCAGAAGTGTGTGGAGATTTTCCTAAAGATCTCCTTCTGGGTTTCATTCTAAAAGCTGTAAAAAATCAGAAGACTGGAGGAGAAACACAGATTGATGAGTCCAGAATCTGCAGTAGGTGTTAACTGAGAAGCTCAGGTGGGAATTTTCCCATTGACTCACTTTTAGTGATGTTCTGCAGAGTATCAGAGCTTCAAAACTGTATGGATAAAGAAGCGCTCTTTCACTTCAAACTCCAAGTCCCAGCAAGTTTTTTTTCTCTTTCTTTTGACTCTATTGTTGGTTGACAGTCAGTTTAAAGGTGCATTACCACCATCTACTGGGCTGGAGTGTGGAGCAGAACATTGCTAAGTCAGTAAGCAAATAAGTTAACATTTGCAAAATTATTTAAACATTCTTGAAATATTATTAAGTCACCAAAAATGAATATTATTAGAACCAATCTTGAAAAAGATTCTCATAAACAACTTGCTTCATATTCTCATTTTTTATTTCATTTAATTCCTAATATTACATCATCAGAACAATCATCTATTGTTTTCATTGCATACTCTCCATAACTATAATACATTTAGTAAACTTTATTTAGTTTTATTACAGTACAAGACCTAGAGGAACTGGCTTGGATGACAATGGTTAGAATAATAACTTTACTTCAGACTACTGTTTAATATTTATTAGAATTTTAATTCTACTGTTTAAAATTTATTAGTAGGGGCAGTGGTGGCTCAGTCGGTTAAGGCTGTGGGTTACTGGGTTACTGATCAGAAGGTCGGGGGTTTAAACCCCAGCATCACCAAGTTGCCACTGTTGAGCCCTTGAGCAAGGCCCTTAACCCTATCTGCTCCAGGGGCGCTGCTCTGTAAGCTGGCTGACCCTGCGCTCTGACCCCAGTTTCCTAATTGGGATATGCGAAAATTTAGCAATTTCCCTCTGGGATTAATAAAGTTCTATAATATTCATTAGCACAGTTTAATTTATATTTTTGTTTAAATTATATACTTTTCCTCTTTAAGACATATTTTATAAAATATATTTTGGATAAGCCATATTACTGCCCCCCCCCCCAGCCATTAGATACTAAACTTATATATTTAAGCCTTATATATTTAATTTTCCTCCCCAGCTTTGCACTGGTTGTTATTACAAACTCCAGAATTTCAAACAGTCCAATCACTGGATATGTAGACAGCTTCATGCTTTGATTAGATGAGCCCTAACGTTAACCTTACAGTGTTTAAAAGGTGTCTAGTTCTTATTTCCTGCACAAAACACATTTCCCACCCCAAGATGAATAAGTAGATAAACAAGGTATATACCCTAGTAAAAAAAAAAAAAAAGTATGCTACCGTAAGTATATTAAATCCTAGCATGCCAAAGCATACTTAAATGTACTTGCTCCAGACTAATGACTAGTATACTTGAAGTTTGCTATTTTGGAACAACTAACTTTGTACTAAGTGTATTTAAGTTGTAATTAGATTGTACAAAAGCCCAATTTTAAGTGTATTAAGTATACTTTTGTGTGCTAAAGTCGAACAACTTTAAGTATACTTTAGTACACCTAAAGTATATGGCTGTGTGTATACTAACGTAAATATCTGACAGTAATTAATTCAATGTAAGTATATATTTAATGTATTATAAGTACATTACAGCTATTTTTACTGTATTACAAATACATGATTAATATACTATGAGTATATTCTTATTGCAGCAGTAGCATGCTGTTATACTTCTAGACACTTACAAATACCAAAAAAGTACACTTTATGGTTAATACAAATATACTTTATTGTATCATACAGTACACACAACCTTCTATAACACTGTAGCGTTTTTCGACGCTAGCAGGGAACTTGGAAGACGAGTGAGTTTGGTGGCTACCCAATGTAATGACTGGGAGTAGTTTATTTAACCAGCGCGTGCACACACAGACACACCTGTTCAGCTATTAGCTGGAACTGGAGAACGGTAGCAGAATGCAGCACATACACACATAGAAATAGCACACATGTACACATACTCAAACTTGGCCGAAGCCACTAACCTAAACACACGTCCCAAACAGGGTGAACACAAAAAGAACACCTCCCGCAAGGCACGACGGTCACAAGCCGCTGCCCCGCCCACGCCACAATACTGTATTGCAAATGTGTACCTGTACATTAACCCTGGAGAACCCATGGGGTCATATTTGACCCAGACTTTTATTTCATCGTCATATTCAACCCACACACCAAAGTAAAGATTTCTTTTTGCATTACAACCCAGTGTCCCCTATGTGAACGCATAACACTGACATTTAGTGGTAACTGACTGAACTAACCTGATTTTTTTCACATCAAACATGGCTGCTACTGTGCTTTTTATTTGGTGATATAAAAGCTGATGCCAGTGTTTTTAGTTCCTGCCTTAGAATAAAATTTTATGTGCATAGTCATTGATGAAAAGTTAAAATCAATAAATATATTTTGAAATGAGACTCTGGTCTTTCCTTACTAAGAAAGAACTCCTGCCTTTATGTCATGAGTGAAAGTTACCAGTTGGTCAAACATACTGGATATCCCAAGGGGTCATATATGACCCATGTCATTACATGTAGTAGGAAAGGGTTAATTTTTAAAAAACACCTGTTTTCGGGTTCACTGGGTCTGTATCATCATTTCAGCCAAAGGAGATAGATTTCCTATTAGGATAAGGTGGTCTGGGTTTTCCAGGGTGAAGTGTTTAGGATATACTAAATGCATTTTCTACACTATAACATGTTTTTGAAAAGCATTACATCAGTAATTATGAGGCAGACTTTATTCATTCCCTGTTGGTGACGTAGCTTCCTGTTTTCGTATCGTTGCCACGAAAGTTTCGAGTTTGTATCAGCGTTTAAATTACATTGCTTTATACAATAACAATATTAATAGCAACTAGCTTTTACATCTCCATACCTTTTTTCTGCAATTTTTGGAGAACGCGCAAGTTTCCTCGTCTAAGAACAACAAACGGAATTCATCTCCAAAGAAATAAAACTCCGACACAGAGGTACGTTATCATGTCTACCATTCAGCTTGTTCAGTGTGTAGATGGCAGGATGTTTAGACATTTCTCCTCCGTCATTAGTGATAATTTTATTTGTGATAGGTGTGGGTTAGTGAGCACTCTGACGGAGAAGATATCAGCATTAGAGGAGCGCATCCAGACTTTAGAGAGTGTTAGAGAGTGTGAGAGCAGCGTTATCCCCGTAGCCGACAGTCTGAGATAATCAGCCCCCGACTCCGGCATTAGAGCCCTCACAGCGGGGCGAGTGGGTGACGACTCGGCGGCATACTCGTTCAGCCAAAGCTAAAGCTAAGGCTAGCCCACCAGAGCACACCTTCTCTGCGCTTCACGTGTCCAACAGGTTTGCTCTCCTCAGTGATGCACCCGCTGAGAAACCTGAAAGAGCTCAGGTTATAGGAGACTCTATACTGAGGCATGCGAAATTAGCTAGACCTTTAGAGGCGCCAGCGGCAGTGGTTAGGTGTATCCCGGGAGCCAGAGCACCGGACATAGCAGGTAATCTTAGGGCTCTAGGACAGCACAGGTTCTCTAAGATAGTGGTACATACTGGAGCTAACGATATACGCCTTCGTCAGTCAGAGGTTAGTAAGAGTAACTTTACAGAGGTGTTTAAATTAGCGAAGGCGATGTCCGATGAAGTAGTATGCTCTGGTCCCATCCCAATGAGACGTGGCGACATAGCTTACAGCAGGTTATGGTCGCTGAACCGCTGGATGTCCAGGTGGTGCTCCAAAAATAATGTGGGCTACATAGACAATTGGAAGACCTTTGAGAGCAAAGCTGGCCTGTTAGGGCGGGACGGTGTCCATCCCACTCGGGAAGGTGCTGCTCTCATTTCCTGTAGTATAGCTCATAGTCTCAGTAGAGGTCTAGTTAATCGGTGACAATCCAGAGCCCAGGCCAGGGAGCAGACAGACAGGCTAAACCAACCATCTGCTAGCTGCATAGAGTCGTCACTCAGGGTTCACCATATTGAGACTGTGTCTGTTCCCCGATCTAAGCAAAAATGTAGAAAGACTCAGAAAGTCTGTTTTAATAATTTAATTAACATAAAGAGCACAAACTCGGATCACACTGAATGTGCAGCCAGCACCTCTGATCTGAAGCTAGGACTGTTAAATATTAGATCTCTCGCATCAAAAGCGGTTATTCTTAATGAAATTATCAAAGATCAGGCGTTTGATATACACTGTTTAACTGAAACATGGGTTAAACAGGACGAGTATGTAGCTCTAAATGAAGCTAGTCCTCCTGGATACAGCTACATACACCAGCCTCGGTTAACTGGTAGAGGAGGAGGCGTCGCAGGTATTCATAATGATAATCTGTCTATCGTACAAAAACACGGACACAAATTTAACTCATTTGAAATTCTTTATAGTAACATAAGTGTATTTAAGTATATTAAATCAGCTCAGTCGATTCCACTAATTATAAGGTAGCTGGCAACCCTTGTTGACTGATCTGGCAACCCGTGTACGAGGACGCTGAGACGCTGCTTTTTTCCAAGCTCCGCCATACTGACCAACTTTTAAACTTTTTCGTCCCCTTACGAAGAGTGTACATAAAACGGATAAGTATCTTATAATATATTTACTCGAAACGCGTGTTATATCGTTAAGTTTTAATTGTTTTGCAGCACACCGCTTTTAGCTGGCATTAGCATCGCTAGCCCGTTAGCCCGGCTATCACGTTTGTTTGTAAAGTTTGATTACGCTTCTTCACACCGATTATTTTCCGTGTTCAGACACCATGTCGGTTGTGGTTCTGCCTCTGAGTGCAGGTGAGGAGACATCGGAGCTGCACTCGGTGGATTTGGAGCTGGAGGCCGTGGAGAAGCTGATCCGTGAGCTACAGGTGAAGCTGGCCCGGCTACAGCAGCGGAAAGCCACGCTGGAATCGTCGCGGACCGACGCTCACCTGTCCCAGGTAAATTCTCGGCGTGACACAATCTCTCCGACAACCTCAACCCCGCGTGTTTCTCTGCCCAGGTCCAACACCCCAAGGACGCAGCCCGCCCAGTTTTCCTTCACCCCGGCGTGGGGATACCACGGACCCTGGATACAGCAGCAGCGGAAGAAGCACGCCAAGCCCCGGGCGAGGACCTCTCCCCCTCCGCCACCACCCGTCTTTGACATCTCGACCCGAAACTGCTACCACGGCTAAATGTAAGGTGCACACACGCTGTTTACCTGGTGCACATGTTCTTGATGTTGCTGCACAGGTGCCTGCTGCCCTGAGGAAGAACATTGGAACTGTGGTTCTTCATGCCGGCACGAATGACACCAGGCTGAGGCAGACGGAGATCCTAAAGAAGGACTTCAGGAGCCTGGTCGAGAAGGTCCGCAGCACATCACCCACGACAAGGATCATCGTATCTGGACCGCTTCCCACATTTCAGCGAGGAATTGAGAAGTTCAGTAGATTATTTGCCTTTAATGAATGGTTACAATCTTGGTGTCAACAACAGAAATTACGCTTTGTTGATAATTGGAATGTTTTCTGGGAGCGTCCTGGGCTCTATCACACCGATGGCCTACACCCTAGCAGAGCTGGAGCAGCGGTCCTCTCTGACAACATCTCCAGGACACTACGAACCATCTGACTGGCGGTAAGTCATACTGTAGATTCCAAACATATTAGCCACATCACAACTCACCGTAGTGATAGACGCACACACATAGCTTGTCCTATAGAAACTGTGTCTGTTCCCCGAATACTGAGAAAAAAGAATAAATTTGTTAAATTTGCCCGAAACAATCTGATAACCATAAAACCGGAAAAAGGCAAAATAAGTAGTCAAAATCCACCTCTAAAGTTTGGACTACTCAACATTAGATCCCTTGCGCCTAAAGCACTTATTGTTAATGAAATTATCTCAGATTATTGCCTTGACGCACTCTGTCTCACCGAAACCTGGCTTAAACCAAATGAATATTTTGGTCTGAATGAGTCTACTCCATCAGGATATTTCTATAAGCACGAGCCCCGTCTAATTGGTCGCGGTGGTGGTGTCGCCACTATCTACAATGATGTACTCACTGTTACCCATAAAATAAGGGCCAGGTTTAATTCATTTGAAGTGCTTATCATTAATTTTGCACTAAATGAAATACGTAATAAACCCTTGCTATATTTTACCCTGGCCACCGTGTACAGACCCCCGGGGTCATATGGCGATTTTCTTAAAGAATTTGGACATCTGCTATCAGACCTTTTGGTTAACTCTGACAAAGTGTTGATAGTAGGAGACTTTAACATTCATGTAGATGATGCTAACGACGCGTTAGCACTCACATTTATGGATTTACTAAATTCCTTTGGGGTTAAAAAAAATATAATTGGAGCAACTCACCGCTTTAATCATACGCTAGATTTAATTATATCCCATGGTATAGATGTCTCTAATATAGAGATCATACCTCAAAGTGATGATATCACAGATCATCACCTCCTGACATATACTCTACCCATAGAACAGATTAGCTGTGTCTCCCCACGTTATCAATCTGTTAGAAATATGAATCCCACTACTAAAGACAGATTCACAAGTAATCTGCCGGATGTGTCCCAATTTCTTATTAGACCCCTAAATGCAGATGATCTAGATGAAGTGACTAGCAGCATGGGCACTATTTTTACCAGTACATTAGACACTGTTGCTCCCATCAGATTAAAAAAAGTCAGAGATAAAACATTTGCACCGTGGTACAACAGTCATGCTCGCGCCCTAAAGAGAGCAACCCATCACAGTTTAGAAGTGAGGACTTTATGGACTTCTTTAATGAAAAAATCAATAATATCAGGAAGAAAATAATGGAGGTTCAACCTCTAATAGTATCTCACGATCCAGTTCAGCCTATAGCTTCACATTTAGATTTTCTCTGCTTTACAGGTATAGGACAGGAAGAGCTGTATAAACTTATCACCTCGGCTAAATCAAAAACGTGCCTGTTAGACCCAATCCCAACCAGATTTTTAAAAGAAGTGATGCTTACGGTTGGAGAGCCACTTCTAAACATTATTAATTCTTCATTACATCTAGGTCACGTCCTTAAACCTTTCAAGTTAGCAGTTATTAAGCCACTTCTTAAAAAATCTAATTTGGACGCGAATGAAATAACAAATTACAGACCGATTTCAAACCTTCCTTTCATATAAAAAATACTAGAAAAAGTAGTATCAGCTCAAATTTGCACATTCTTGCAGGATAACAACATCCTTGAAGAATTTCAGTCAGGTTTCAGGCCCTATCATAGCACAGAAACTGCACTAGTTAAGATTACAAATGACTTGTTTTTAGCTTCAGACCAAGGCTGCATCTCATTGCTAGTCCTGCTCGATCTTAGTGCTGCATTCGACACTATAGATCATAATATTCTCATAGATCGCTTACAAAATTATATAGGTATTCAGGGACAGGCATTAAAATGGTTTCGATCTTACCTGTCTGATCGCTACCATTTTGTAGATCTAAATGGAGAACCGTCTGGTGTAATGCCAGTGAAATATGGGGTCCCATAATGGTCAGTTTTAGGACCTCTGTTGTTCTCAATATACATGCTTCCCTTGGGTAACATCATTAGAAGACATGGGATTAGTTTCCATTGTTTTCCTGATGATACCCAATTATATATCTCAACTAAACCAGATGAAATACCTAAATTGTCTAGATTAACTGAGTGTGTCCAGGACATAAAAGATTGGATGACCAATAACTTTCTTTTATTAAATTCAGATAAGACAGAGATATTACTTATTGGCCCAAAAACCAGCACACAACAGCTTTCACAATTCAGCTTGCGCTTAGAAGGATGTACTGTTACTACCAGCTCAGCAGTAAAAGACCTGGGCGTAATATTAGACAGTAACTTTTCTTTTGAAAATCAGATTTCAAATATCACAAAAACAGCCTTTTACCATCTTCGAAATATTGCTAAACTTAGGAACATCTTATCCGTATCTGATGCAGAAAAACTAGTTCATGCATTCATGACCTCCAGACTGGACTATTGTAATGCATTACTAGGTGGTTGTCCTGCATCCTCAGCAACAAGCTTCAGTTTATCCAAAATGCAGCTGCCAGGGTTCTCACTAGATCCAGAAAATATGATCATATAACCCCAATATTATCATCCCTGCACTGGCTACCTGTTCAGTTTAGAATAAATTACAAAATAGTATTACTTACATACAAAGCCTTAAATGGTTTAACTCCCACATACCTAACCAGTCTTCTGATGCGCTACAATCCACCACGCGCCTTAAGATCACAAAGCTCCGGACTTCTGGTAGTTCGCAGAATTTCAAAATCTACAAAAGGGGGTAGGGCTTTTTCATATTTAGCTCCAAAGCTTTGGAATAGCCTTCCAGACAGTGTTCGGGGAGCAGACACGGTTTCTCAGTTCAAAAGTAGACTCACGACGCATCTTTTTAATCTGGCATACACATAACTCATCCCATAATCTGATACTCCAGTACACCTATACCGAATGGCAACTATGCTAATTCCTCCCATCTGTTCTGTATTTCTCTACCCATACCGAGGCATCGGGATATTTTGCCAGCTTCAGTAGACAAAGGCCGACCTTGCGAGGTTCCTGAGGCGTCCAGAGAAGGACCATCTCCAGCTGGATTCAGCTTCCTGATGGTTGGAGCTACACATGCTGCTCCTGTGCTTCAAGTGATCCAGACCTCATCTGCCCTCTGCACCTACTGACTCGTCCCTATGCTGAACTGGCCTTCATGTCAATTTAAATAATTTCTGTCATATTGAATTTTCACCTGCACAACACACAAGATGTTATATCATTTCTATCTGTTATCGCCCAAATGAGGATGGGTTCCATGTTGAGTCTGGTTCCTCTCAAGGTTTCTTCCTAATGCCATCTCAGGGAGTTTTTCTTTGCCACCGTCGCCGTCACCCTTGGCTTGCTCATCAGAGAAATTTCATTCATTCGTCTCATTATTATTATCTGCACATTTTTCTCACACATCCACCCTTCCAATTATTTTCTTTTCTATTATTATTATTATTATTATTTTATTCATTTATTTTTTTTAAATTATTATTATTGTTATCTTTTTGTTAAATTTCTTTAATTTTTGTGAAGCTGCTTTGAGACAATGACCATTGTTAAAAGCGCTATATAAATAAAATTGAATTGAATTGAATAATTTACAGACCTCCAGGGCCGTATTCTGAATTTCATAGTGAATTTTCAGATTTAATCTCAAATCTAGTCGTTTCTGTAGACAAAGCGTTAATTGCTGGAGATTTTAACATTCATTTTGAGAATCCAGAAGACCCACTGAGAACAGCATTAATGTCCATACTGGATTCCGTAGGCGTAAATCTGTCATGCACACTCAATCTGCGCCTGGCACTAGGACCCGGAAGTAAGACGGGCGCCAAATCAGGAAGTATAAAAGAGGTAAACAAACGATGGCTTACCGCTCAGTCATTGAGTTCGGCCCATGTCAGCTCCAGTTGTCGTTTCAGCAAACCGTGAGTACTCACATGTTGGTTCCGTTGTCTTTTGCTATTGTGTGTGTATTTATAGGACGCGGGTTAAATTTGTGTTTTTCCCTTGCTCCGCTTTTGTGAGAGTCCTTAGACTAAATCGCGTGGTTATCCTGCCTACTCGCTTCTATCCGCGTTTGGGTTTACCTGCCATGCTACATTGGGCTAACCGCTAAAGCTACGTCTTCTGGTCACCTCAGGTTAGTTCATCTTTGACAGAATGACTGAGCCCTCATCCGCTGGTAAACCGAGCGGATCATGCGCACCTCTGCGACGTGGTAGATCAGCATGCCGTGCTAATCGACAAGCTAACCGGAGAGATCGCTACTCTGCGCCTGGGCCTCCAAGACGTTGCGGCCTTGCGCCGCAAGGTCGCCGAGCTCAGGCGGGAGAACGCGGATCTCTGGGCGGCTGTCGCTGGCGCGGCTAGCGGGCCTCCCATCGCGGCGGTTGCCGTGCCGCACCCCCCCCCCCCCCCCCAACACTGATGTCTTTTTATCGTTACCAGAGAAGTGGAACGGCACGGATGGGAAGTGCAGTGTATTTCTAACAGCTCTCGATCTGGTGTTTGAGTTCAATGCCACCAAGTACTCCACCGATCGCCTCCCCATTGCTCTTCTCATCTCGTTGCTCAAAGGGCAGGCAGCTGAGTGGGCCACAGCAGTTCTCCAAGCAGACACGGACACCGCCCACTCATACAATGAGTTCACCCACCAGTTCAGACTCACCTTCGAACACCCAGCGGGCGAGGTGGAGACCGACACCAGACTCTACCACCTGAGGCAGGGAGGATCGCCCGTGAGCCGCTACACAGCTGAGTTTCGCACCCTCGCCGTACAGACCACGTGGGGCGATGCAGCGCTCCGGACGTCCTACTACGAGGGTCTGGCTTCTCGGATCAAGGACGAACTAGCCGGACGAGAGCTTCCTGCCACCTTGGAGGGTCTGATCCAACTCGCACTCCGGATTGACCAGCACCTTCTCTCTCGTCCGAGGCCAGCCCCTCGCACCCTGCCGCCTGCACCTACCTTCACCGTCACCGCTCCACGACCCGCAGACGCCGTTACCTACTCCACCCCTGGACATGTCGGTTCTCCACCTCCTGCCGTGGTTGACACAGGAGCCGGGGAACCCATGCAATTATGACGCGCCTCCTTGACCGCTGCAGAACGGGAGAGACGCTTCCGCAAGGGGCTCTGCGCCTATTGCGGGTCAGCCACACACCACCGGGCAGCCTGCCCCCTCAGACCGGGAAACGCACAGGCCCGGTGAGAAGGGAGAGACACTCGCCAGGTCACCTTCGTCTCTCCGCCATCACCACCAACTCCTCCCGTCTCACGGTTCAGGTACACCTCCAGGTTGGCCACAAACGAGTCCGAAGTGCTGCGTTCATCGACTCCGGGGCAGCAGGTAACTTCATTGACTCCTCATACGCCAAAAAACTGGGGGTAAAACTCGAGGCGTTATCCCAGCCTGTTCGTATTACATCTGTCGACGGTCGCCCCCTATCCACCAGCCCGATCAGTACTCGAACCGAATTCATCACCATCTCCATCGATCAACACCATGAACAATTGAAATTCTTCGTCACCTCCATCTCGTCACCTCCCATCATCCTCGGGCATCCCTGGTTGCTCCAGCATGACCCTTTGATTTCCTCGACCCAGAATCGGATCCTCCAATGGGGCGCGACCTGCAACGAACTATGAATACGGGCAGCGGCTGGGATGTGCTCTAGGGAGTCCGAGGCCCCCGACGTCGACACCAACGCTATCCCCGAACCATATCAGGACCTGGCGGAGGTCTTCTGCAAACGGCGAGCCACCCATCTTCCTCCACATCGTCCCTACGACCTCGCCATTGACCTCCAACCTGGTATGGTCCCACCCTGCGGCCACCTCTATTTGCTCACCTCCACCAAGACTCAGGTGATGGAGGAATATGTGAACAACGCCCTGCGCCAAGGCACCATCAGGCCATCCTCCTCACCTGCCACCGCGGGGTTCTTCTTCGTGAAGAAAAGAGGCGGTGAACTTCGCCCTTGTGTCGACTATCGGGGGCTCAACAACATCACCATCAAAAACCGACATCCCCTGCCTCTTACCAACTCAGCCCTGGACGCTCTCTCTGGCGCCACCATCTTTACGAAGTTGGACCTCCGGAGCGCCTACAACTTGGTGCGCATCAGAGAGGGCGATGAGTGGAAGACGGCATTCATCACACCCACCGGACACCATGAAACCCTCGTCATTCCGTTCGGACTGTGCAATGCCCCCGCCGCATTTCAACACCTTATCAACGATGTCCTTCGTGACATGCTCGGCCGGTGGGCATTCGCTTACCTGGATGATATCCTAATATATTCACGCACTATGGAAGAACACACCCAGCACGTCAGAGCGGGTCTCAAGAGATTACTCGCCCACCAACTGTACTGTAAGTTGCAAAAGTGCGCTTTTCACGAGCGCTCCACCACATTCCTGGGTTTTGTCATCTCGCCCCAGGGTGTGGCCATGGACCCGCAGAAACTAGAGGTTGTGCGTCATTGGCCCCTACCCAAGACCCTCAAGCAGCTTCAACGGTTTCTCGGGTTTGCGAACTTCTATCGTCGCTTTATCCGGGACTACAGTACAGTTGCCGCCCCCCTAACCGCTCTGACCCGTCCTTCACCACTTCCTTTTCACCTCAACCCGGCCGGCATATCCGCCTTCCGGTCACTTTGTCACCGTTTCACCACTGCACCGATTCTCCACCATCCAGATGCCAGTAAACCATTCGTTGTAGAGGTGGATGTTTCAGATGTGGGCGCTGGAGCTATCCTCTCGCAACGAGGTCCAGATCAAAAGCTACACCCATGTAGCTTTTTCTCCAGAAAATTTGATTCCACTCAGCAGCGATACGGGGTAGGGGACCGCGAACTGCTGGCAGGGCGTCAGCGAGCCATTCATAATCTGGACAGACCATCAAAACCTCATCACAATCAAGACCATCAAGCAGCTAAACCCAAGACAGGCGCGGTGGGCTCTCTTTTTTGAGAACTACAAACTTTCACCTCTCATACCGCCCGGGGTCCAAGAACACCAAAGCGGACGCCCTCTCACGACAGCTAAAGGTGGACCTTCCCCGGGCGGACCCCGCATCTGTCCTTCCATCTTCCAGGATCATCGCCCCCCTTCAACTAAACCTGGAAACGAGAGTTCGCCAGGCACAAGGTACAGAGACCGAACCGGCAGGTGTGCCACCTGGACGACTCTTCGTGCCCGAGGTGATGAGACCAGAGGTCCTCCAATGGGGACACTCATCACCAATCTCAGGACATCCGGGCACCCGACGATCCCTCCAATTTCTTCAGCGTGATTTCTGGTGGCCATCCATGACGAGGGACGTCCAAGAGTTCGTTCAGGCATGCCCAGTGTGCGCCAGGGCCAAAAGCACCAACCAACCAACCCCAGGAGAACTGCAACCACTCCCAGTTCCTCGACGGCCCTGGACGCACATTGCCGTCGACTTCATCACGGGCCTGCCGGCCTCCGAAGGAAAGGACACCATCCTCACAATCGTGGATCGGTTCTCTAAAACCGTGCATCTGGTGGCTCTCGCCGGACTCCTGTCAGCAAAGGAGACAGCAGAGTTGATATTAGAGCACGTAGTCTGTCTGCATGGGTTCCCCAAGGACATCGTCTCGGACAGAGGGCCCCAGTTCACAGCCTGGTTCTGGAAGGCCTTCTGCCGTCTGATCGACTCCACCTGCAGTCTGTCCTCCGGATACCACCCACAGACTGACGGTCAGACGGAGCGGACCAACCAACAACTGGAGCGCTATCTGAGATGTTTCGTAGCAGACCGTTAGCGCTCCTCGGCCCGCTACCTCATCTGGGCTGAGCTATCACATAACCTCCACATCTCCTCTGCCACCAACCTGAGCCCATTTGAGGTATGTCACGGTTTCCAACCTTCCGTGTTCAACCACCCAGAACCGGAGGTTGATGTACCGTCGGCCCAACAGTTGGTCCGCAGATGTTGGCGGCTCTGGATCACGACCAACCGGGCCATTCAAACGTGCCAACGCCCGCTACACTGACAAACACCGCTGCCGACATCCCCCGGGACGACTGTACCATGTAGGTGACAAGGTAGGTGACAACTTTTTTAATAATAAAATTATAAATATCGGGCATAAAATTGACGCTTTGAAACCGAACAATGTAATTGATACAGATGTTAACCTAGGCATGTCAGATTCAAACCTAGAATACTTTACTCCTCTTGAAGAGAATTAACTAATTTCACTCATCTCTTCTGCAAATTCATCAACCTGTATATTAGATCCTATACCGACACATTTTCTTAAACAGATAGTACCAGTAATAACAGTACCGCTGTTGAGAATAATTAATTCCTCACTCAGCATTGGTTATGTTCCAAAATCTTTTAAATTAGCAGTTATCAAACCAATAATTAAGAAACCTGACCTCAACCCCTGTCAGCTGTCCAATTACAGGCCAATATCAAACCTTCCCTTTATCTCTAAGATTCTGGAAAAGATAGTAGCGGAGCAGCTATGCTCATATCTACATAGAAATGGCATACATGAACTGTATCAGTCAGGATTTAGGCCTCATCACAGCACAGAAACAGCACTCGTTAAAGTAGTAAATGACCTCCTATTGGCCTCTGATCAGGGTTATGTAACTATGCTTGTATTACTCGACCTCAGTGCAGCTTTTGACACTATTGATCATGCTATTCTTCTTCACAGATTAGAAAATGTAGTAGGAATTAAGGGTACAGCCCTCTCCTGGCTCAGATCCTATTTCCTATACCGATCGTTATCAGTATGTAGACTTAATTGGTGATTATTCTGCATGTTCTCTAGTGGAGTTTGGCGTTCCGCAGGGTTCAGTTTTAGGCCCACTGCTTTTCTCCCTTTACATGCTTCCTCTGGGCAACATAATCCGTAAGCATGGTATTAGTTTTCATTGTTATGCTGATGACACACAGCTATACGTCTCAACAAACCTGATGAGAAAAACCAGCTTACTAAAGTTGAGCAACGTGTGCAGGACATAAGAAATTGGATGCTAATTAACTTCCTTCTGCTTAATCCGGATAAGACAGAAGTTCTAGTCATAGGACCGCATACAGCTAGAAGTAAAATCTTAGATCACACCGTAACTTTAGATGGCCTTTCTGTTCCATCAAGTGCAACAGTAAAAGACCTCGGCGTGATTATAGATTCCAGCCTTTCATTTGAAGCTCATGTAGATAATATCACCAGGATAGCATTCTTTCACCTCACAAATATTGGCAAGATAAGAAATATATGGTCGCTAAACGATGCGGAAAAACTAGTTCATGCTTTTATCACTTCTAGGTTGGACTATTGTAATGCCTTACTGTCTGGTTGTTCTGTTAGGTGCATAAACAAGCTTCAGCTAGTCCAGAATGCAGCAGCGAGAGTCCTCACTAGAACCAGAAGATATGAGCAAATCACCCCTATCCTATCATCACTACATTGGCTCCCTGTGAAATTTCTAATTGATTTTAAAATACTACTCTTGACATATAAAGCATTAAATGGCCTCCCGCCGCAGTATCTGAGCGAAATCCTAGTGTCTTACGATCCTTCGGTCAAAGGATGCAGGCTGCTTGTCAGTACCGCGTATTATGAAAACTACAGCTGGGGGCAGAGCTTTTTCTTACAAAGCCCCAAAATTCTGGAATAGTCTTCCAAATAGTGTTCGGGACTCAGACACAGTCTCAGTGCTTAAGTCTAGGCTAAAAACCTATTTATTTAGCCAAGCATTTTTATAAATAGATTTGCCATACAGTAGGTAAAGGAGCAGATCTGGGGGACTCATGGACGTAGAGTATTATGGTGAAATGGTATGTTTAGATGCTGTCTTCCTTACTCTCATTTGACCACTCAGGTTTGTTGACGGTGAGGTGTCTAGTTGGCTGGAATAGTCGCAAAGTTTACAACCCTACTGCAGTTTGTGTGTCGCTTTATGACAGTGAGCGGACAGAAGAATGAGAGAGTAAAAACATAAATTACCTTGAACGGCAAAAGTAATTTTCAGCGCGCAGGAACGAGTTTGAGGTCGCGCGCGAGGGAGAGATTCAGCATGCAAAAACGAGTCTAAAAGCGCACGAGAGAGTAGTGCACTGCATATAAGTACATATTAATAAGTACATTTACATTTAACTGATAATATACTGAGACTACCATATATTAAAATTTGTATTTTAATATAAACCTTCTGTACATTTGTACAATGATTATTTCGAGCATATTTAAAAAAAATATAACAAAAATATATTGAAAAACAAGTTTAAATAAGTATACTTTGGAAATTAGACCAGCCTTTCACTTAAAGTACTCTAGGGATTTTCGATGCTAGCAGGGATCTTGGAGGACGAGTGAGCTTTGTGGCTACCCAATGTAATGACTGGGAGTAGTTTATTGAATCAGCACAAACACACACATGCACAGGTAAGCACACATACACATACTTAAACTTGGCCGAAGCCGCTAACCTAAAACAAACATCCCACCCAGGGTGAACACAAACAGAACTCTGGCCCAAAACCGGCCCCGCCCACGCCACAGTATATTTGCCAATAATATATTTTTGGAACGTGTACTATAATACAATTATTTGTATAAGTATATTTAAAGTTTAATTCCAAAATTTGGTAAAAGCATGATGTTAGTATACTTTTTATATATTAACTGATGGTACAACTTTTTGTTAGTATATTTGCAGTGTACTATCGAGGATTTCAACATATTTCTAATACACTAAAGTGTATTTTTTTTCACTGGGGTAACCAAAACATCTGGCACATTTTCTAGAGTGTTGTGATGGTTTGGTTCACTTTATGTATCATGTCCTATGTTAGTATACCATAATCATGTGCGTGCCTATCTGTAAATTTTCCACTTGTAGTTCAGTTGTGATCTGGGTTGAAAGTGATCCGTATAAGGTATTAGGTTTGCCTTTTTGTGGTGAGTGTATTCATATATGGACCTGAAATTTAGCAACAATAATAGTTATGGAAATGCTATGAATCAGAATGAGGATTAACCTTCTTAGCAGTTTGAGCTACAATAGCACTTATATTGGATCAGACTACACGGTCCAGCCTTCACTCCCCATGTTCATTAGGAAGCCTTGACTGTTCATGGTCCTGTCGACAGTTCACTGGTTTACCTTCTTTGGACCAATTTTTTGGTGCAAGTTTGGAGTTGCTTTAATCGTCATCTAGACATTAAAATTATAATATATCCCTCCCACTGCCACAGATCACTTTTACTGTAGCTAATAATTTATCCAAATTTGGATGTCTAGATGACTGGGTTTGAGCAAATCCAAAACTGCAACTCTTGTCTCATGTTTATGGTCCGCAGTGGCCAGGACATAACAAAAGTGCTCAAAGGAAGGAAAACTGGTGTATTGGTGACAGGGTCATGGGTGGATACTCTGGGTTTCAGAGATGAACTAACCTGGGGTGACCAGAAGACGTAGCTTCAGCGGTTAGCCCAATGTAGCGTGGATGGTAAACCCAAACGCGGAGTAACGGCGAGTGGGCAGGATAACCACGCAATGTAGTTTAAGGACTCTTATGAAAGGGGAGCAAGGGAAAAACACAAATTTAACCCGCGTCCTATAAATACACACACAATGGTAAGTTGTTTCGTTACACCATATACCTCGTCATCTGACTCCATATTTTTCCCATTATGACTTATTTTTATTCCAAATAACTTTCCATTATCTTTTCACTTTGTTTATTTAAAAAAATTATGGGGGTGAAACTTATGTTTCTTATACATTTTGGTTATTTCTCTGTGTTCCTTTAATTTGACCTCACAGTTAAGATCACCCCATGAGTCAGCTGACATTACATCATGTCCAGGGACTTTCCCTTATCAGGTGCTTTTGGGTACAAAGATTACATCATATGTTCTAAAGTACACTCTGTCCACTAAGCATATCTAGAGGTCATTTGAGTTCAGGTGCTTTTGGGTACAAAGATTACATAATATGTTCTAAAGTACACTCTGTCCACTAAGATGGCGACCTAAGCATCTCAGACCTAAGATGGCAACCTATCTAGAGTTCGAGTTCATACTGCACACGATCTAAGATGTCCTTGCTACTGTGACATCACCTTGTCCTTGACTCAACTCTGTTCTCCTTGCCCCACCTCTATGTTCTTTTTTACTTAGTTTCTTGTTGCATGCCATATTATTGTATACACAAATATATTTAATTAAAATATGCTTACATATTTCCTCCTCTGTGACTTTTAAGTCACATAAAAGAGCATAAAGGAAATTAAAGAAAAAGAAAATAATGCTTACTTATTAACTTATGAACATTATCCTTACATATTACTACAGAAAGAAGAAATAAACCTTACAAATTAATATCAAACCTCACAGAAAAACAAAGGAAATAAACCTTGAACTATTAACCTTAAGCTATATTAGGGAAAATTTTAAATCAAATTAAACGAAATTAAAAGAAATCTTACATATTACCCAAATTTATTCATTCATTCATTCATTCATTCATTTTCTATACCGCTCAATCCTGTGTTCAGGGTCCCGGGGGACCTGGAGCCTATCCCAGGAGACTTCGGGCACTAGGCGGGGTACACCCTGGACAGGGTGCCTACCTAAATTTAATTAAACCTAAACCTTACATATTACCTTTAAACCTAAACCTTACATATTTTACATATTACCTAAACCTTACATATTACCTTTAAACTTAAACCTTACATATTACCTTTAAACCTAAACCTTACATATTACCCCCTTACCAAACCATCCATCTAAGAAAGACAATCGAAAATAAGTAAATATAAGCATAAGCATAGATATGAGAATATAATAAACTGGTTATGATATGATGAGTCCAGAGGTGGGCGAAAAAACCTTCAGTACAGCCAATTCAGAAGGAAAAATTCCACACCTTGCCAGCTTTTTTGCTCGACAGTGTATTCATCACCAGGACCTCATCCCCTATACTAATATAACACATATGACAAAAACATTTGAAGCCATCAAAGCCATTTAAGCAGTCCGTTAGTGTCCCTGTAGATTAAGGATGGTGTGTCAAGATTTTCCGTCTGCTCTTCAGTCTACTGTACAGTGGTGTGAAAAACTATTTGCCCCCTTCCTGATTTCTTAATCTTTTGCATGTTTGTCACACAAAATGTTTCTGATCATCAAACACATTTAACTATTAGTCAAAGATAACACAAGTAAACACAAAATGCAGTTTTTAAATGAGGGGTTTTATTATTTAGGGAGAAAAAAAATCCAAACCTACATGGCCCTGTGTGAAAAAGTGAAACAAGAATTGCCCCCTGAACCTAATAACTGGTTGGGCCACCCTTAGCAGCAATAACTGCAATCAAGCGTTTGCGATAACTTCCAACGAGTCTTTTACAGCGCTCTGGAGGAATTATGGCCCACTCATCTTTGCAGAATTGTTGTAATTCAGCTTTATTTGAGGGTTTTCTAGCATGAACCGCCTTTTTAAGGTCATGCCACAACATCTCAATAGGATTCAGGTCAGGACTTTGACTAGGCCACTCCAAAGTCTTCATTTTGTTTTTCTTCAGCCATTCAGAGGTGGATTTGCTGGTGTGTTTTGGGTCATTGTCCTGCTGCAGCACCCAAGATCGCTTCAGCTTGAGTTGACGAACAGATGGCCGGACATTCTCCTTCAGGATTTTTAGGTAGACAGTAGAATTCATGGTTCCATCTATCACAGCAAGCCTTCCAGGTCCTGAAGCAGCAAAACAACCCCAGACCATCACACTACCACCACCATATTTTATTGTTGGTATGATGTTCCTTTTCTGAAATGCTGTGTTACTTTTACACCAGATGTAACGGGACACGCACCTTCCAAAAAGTTCAACTTTTGTCTCGTCGGTCCACAAGGTATTTTCCCAAAAGTCTTGGCAATCATTGAGATGTTTTTTAGCAAAATTGAGACGAGCCTTAATGTTCTTTTTGCTTAAAAGTGGTTTGCGCCTTGAAAATCTGCCATGCAGGCCGTTTTTGCCCAGTCTCTTTCTTATGGTGGAGTCGTGAACACTGACCTTAATTGAGGCAAGTGAGGCCTGCAGTTCTTTAGATGTTGTCCTGGGGTCTTTTGTGGCCTCTCGGATGAGTTGTCTCTGCGCTCTTGGGGTAATTTTGGTCGGCCGGCCACTCCTGGGAAGGTTCACCACTATTCCATGTTTTTGCCATTTGTGGATAATGGCTCTCACTGTGGTTCACTGGAGTCCCAAAGCTTTAGAAATGGCTTTATAACCTTTACCAGACTGATAGATCTCAATTACTTTTGTTATCATTTGTTCCTGAATTTCTTTGGATCTTGGCATGATGTCTAGCTTTTGAGGTGCTTTTGGTCTACTTCTCTGTGTCAGGTAGCTCCTATTTAAGTGATTTCTTGATTGAAACAGGTGTGGCAGTAATCAGGCCTGGGGGTGACTACAGAAATTGAACTCAGGTGTGATAAACCACAGTTAAGTTATTTTTTAACAAGGGGGGCAATCACTTTTTCACACAGGGCCATGTAGGTTTGGATTTTTTTTCTCCCTAAATAATAAAACCCCTCATTTAAAAACTGCATTTTGTGTTTACTTGTGTTATCTTTGACTAATAGTTAAATGTGTTTGATGATCAGAAACATTTTGTGTGACAAACATGCAAAAGAATAAGAAATCAGGAGGGGGCAAATAGTTTTTCACACCACTGTATGTCTTACGATCCTCATCAGTTGATTCGATTACATACAAGTCCTTACAGTTCCCCAGCTGGGATAATGTAATTTGGTTTATTCTGCTCGTCTCTAAGCACAAAAAGTCTAACCACGGTTCATCGACTTTCGGAAGAGCATCCAGCGCACGTTGCAGGGATATCGGTGTATCTCTCTATAAGATGTCATCCTCCAACATTACTTTGGTTATGGTCTTAGTTGCTGCCATGTACACATCTTCAAATTCAACTATCCCACAGATATCATATGCAGCCCAATTCTCTTCGATCCCAATTCCTCTATAGATGCCTTCAGATGTCTCCCAAGCTCATATGAAGTTGTTACTATATGAAGTCCTGTGTCTCCTGTGTCCTTGCCTTGATCCATTTGAAGTCCTTTGTCAAGGCGTTGGCATTGGTGATGAATTCCTTGTTCCCTATGGCGTGTTGTCGATGCCAGTCAACCAGATCATGTCTCAACTCTGCCCATCTTTTAGGGGGATAACGCCAGGGGGATAACGCAGCAAGATACGATGAGTAGGGTTTCCTACTGTGTACCACAGTGCGGAACAGCAAGCAACCAAGCCGATCTGGCCCCCCTTGACTCTGAATCATCAGCGACTCAAGAAGCTCTGTAGTGGGAGGAGTAAACTGAAGTTCAGGATGGGAGCTTGTAATTGATGCTGTAGCTGGAGACATAATTTCCGTGCTCTCTGCATCCCCATGAGCAGTACACCTGGCTGGTGTAACACAGTCTGGTGTTGGGGTGTGCACACAGTTTAACCATGTACCAAGAGCCTTCAGATCTGCGTGTGCCTCTTTGCAGACTTGCAACTCACTCCGAAGGGCATCCTTCTCTGCCTTGCAAACTCGCAACTCACTCCGAAGAGCATCCTTCGCTGACTTGCAAACTCCCAACTCACTCCGAAGAGCATCCTTCGCTGACTTGCAAACTCCCAACTCACTCCGAAGGGTATCCATCTCTGCCTTGCAGACACGCAGCTGCTGTTTCAGCGCCTCAATTTCTGCGCCTCAATTTCTGCGCCACGCTTTTCCAGCTCAGGCCTCACGTCCACCACAGTCTGTCTTTGGTCAACCTCACGGCTATACAGGGTAGTTGCCTATATTGGGATAAAGTATACAGTATGTGTTAATACAAATCTGCATGTGGGCAACTTCGTTTTTTACCTCGAGAAAATAATGGCTTGTCTTAATAGTAATTTCCAAACTGGACAAACGGAAAATCTTTAAAGTATTTTTTCTCAGTTTTACATGTACAATTATATACTTATATAATTATATAACTCAAAGTACTGTACGTTACTGCTTTTTTCTGCACCAAGCGCTTCTTTTTGATAGCAGTCGGAGCTTTTGCTTTCCTCTCTGTTGACGGTTGAGGGCGAGGGGCTCTGTTTTCCAAAGTTTCCTGTGAACATAGTGCAATGATTACAATATCGGTAAAACTATGAAGAACGATAGAATATTGTTTATTCGATAAGCAACAAAGGTTTTAGTTTTTGTTACCTTCTTTGTGCTCCTCAGCCTGCTGTAAAATGTCGAAGAGTTCATTTTAATCTGGCGTTCAGTGAAGCAGTCACCTTGCAAATGAAGTTCGAACTAGATGAAGTTACTGCAGATGGCACATGCCATTTATATAACAAGGCGGTGGATTGTGGGTGGAGTTGCAATGTGTAAAACAAAAGCACGAAAAGCGCGAAAACTTATACAAATAATATGTACTGTATGCAGTATTACCGGGGCCTCTCATTTCATTATTCGCTCGCACTTCGTCTGGCACTGAACCAAAATATATTGTCTTACATTTGTGAATAAACATTTTTTCAGAGATTTGTGCAAAATAATATTTATGCAATATAATTACAGGCTCTGGATTCATTTTTCGTTTGCAGTATAAACCAAAATACATCTTACGATTTTTGAGAGATTTGTCGTTAAAAAAACAAATAAAAAACAGTTTTCTTCAGATATTTGTCTGTACAAAATAATATTTATTTCGTTATTTGTTCACACTTTGGCTTGCACTTGACTCCACTTGACTTGCACTACTGCACTGTAAAAAATAAATCCTGAAAATAGTTGTTGGAACAAAGAAATATATGTTGGGCTAATATAATGCTGGTGTCAAAAAAGAAAAATATGTTTTCTCAATGATTGTATAAATTTCATTACTCAACTACGAAAGTTTCATCGAGGCAACGAATAAAACTGTGTTCATGAAACATTTAACTGCACACAAACAATTTTATGTTGGACGAACAAGAGGGACCTCTGCGCATGCGCAAAAGCGTTCTTCCAGAATTTTTGAACTTCCCGCTATTTCCTCCCGAAATGGTGAGAACTTCATGGAAACTAACTGTCCTGCAAAGTAATTAGCAATTTTAGCTTTATAACATATATATTATCCAGCAGCAAGCTTTAGAACATTATATTTTCGAGTGTTTATGTATATAATTTGGAGTGTTACAGTAGTTATCTGGCAATGCACTCGTTTCAGCTCCTAACGCATTTTTTTTTTCAGATGGTATGTACATTGGCATTAATGTTAATCTATGAAACCGCTAAAGTTTAATTACGTTACATACATTTTATTCATTTTAATGACTGATAATTTCAAAGCCTATTTGAAAAAGACGGCGCGTTAGTGCTCCACTGAGGGAGCTTAATGTTCTCACTTCTTCATCATTCATTAACCTTATAGCGTCTGAAAACGGTTATAATGGCAAAACGGACATTTTTTTGTCTAGGATTTTTAATGGTTTTGAGCTACAAACGGTTACTTAATTAGTTATTCATATATTTTTCTTTTTGTATTTCAGGTATTAGGGAGAATATCTGGGAAACAGTGCTTACTGCATCTGCAAACAATCTTGGAGCTTGGCAAAATTATTTCACAAGTTTTTTTTTTTTATATCTTAAACCATTTCTGAGTTAAAGCAAATATTTTATTTTCAAATAAGCCACTGCACATTTTTACTGAGAAATATCAGTATGTTTTGTTCCTCAAAGCAGAAGTCTATTTATCCAGTATACTGTTTTTTGACTGAGTGTGATATTAGTAAGCTTTGTAACATGAATGTTAAGGGCACAGTTTCATTCTTGCATTTTGGAATGTTATTTGCATATTTTGTTATAACAATGCAGCATTTGTTTATTTGTTGAAAGAGTAGCTGGATTGCACTTAATCAATGTTGATAGTCTTTAACAGGTGTTTAAAGTTTACATTAAAAAAATATTCAAATTTAGAAGGATGTGTCATGTTATTTGAAATGTGGCCACAGTGAATAACCTACTCAAGTAAACTTTAAGATGTTAATTTTATAATTATGCAAGCATAATTTCCAATTCAAAATATACCTTTCAGTCAACTTGGAACATTTAATTGACACAACATTATATTTCAATTTGAGACTGCTTCTTGGCCTAACTAGGCATGTTTATTCAGCATAGAACATTTAGTTGACAGAATGTTTTATTTCAATTTGTGTGTACATTTAGAGGTAATCAGCACAGCAAAAACAAAATAGTTTATACAACTTAAATTGAGCCAACTAAAAATTTTAGATGCAACAGGTCACTAGAAATTTTTTAGTTGGAGTAGCAAGAATTTTTTTACAGTGTGAGCATTCAAGCTTGTTGAGAAGCAAGCGTTTGGCGCTCGTGTGGAAAAGGTAAGCAGGAATTAATTCCCATCTTTCTCAATAGAAACGAAATACTGAACATAAATGTCACCTGCTGTTTAGTCACGTTAGTTTGGTTTAAGCTATTTCTTATATTTTTAATCACACTTAAAATACAGACGGTTATATGCGCGTGCTTGCGGTTCGGTTCTGGTTTCTGTCTGTTCTCATGGGTTGTGAAGCGAGAGGAACAAAGTATAAATATTGTTCATTTGCTAAATTAAGTATCATGAATTTTAATTGATTATCTATCTCTGTATTTTTTCACAGGAGTTTGTGACTCACTGTAAAAAAATTCTTGCTACTCCAACTAAAAAATTTCTAGTGACCTGTTGCATCTAAAATTTTTAGTTGGCTCAATTTAAGTTGTATAAACTATTTTGTTTTTGCTGTGCTGATTACCTCTAAATGTACACACAAATTGAAATAAAACATTCTGTCAACTAAATGTTCTATGCTGAATAAACATGCCTAGTTAGGCCAACAAGCAGTCTCAAATTGAAATATAATGTTGTGTCAATTAAATGTTCCAAGTTGACTGAAAGGTATATTTTGAATTGGAAATTATTGTCATGCACACTCAATCTGCGCCCGGCACTAGGACCCGGAAGTAAGGCGGGCGCCAAACCAGGAAGTATAAAAGAGGTAAACAAACGATGGCTTACCACTCAGTCATTGAGTTCGCCCGATGCCATTTCGGAATCGTTCGTCAAACTGTGAGTACTCACTTTCTTGGTTTTGTTTCCTGTTTGAGTGTGTGTTTATAGGACGCGGGTTTGATTTGTGTCTTTCCCTTGCTCTTTCTATCGTGAGAGTCCTTAGACTAAATAGTGTGATTATCCTGCCTACTCGTGCACTTCCGCGTTTGGGTTTACCATTCACGCAACAAAGGGCTAACCGCTAAGCTACGTCTTCTGCTCATCTCCGGTTAGTTCATGACAGAATGACTGGGTCTGCAGTTAACCCAGCGGATTACGCTCACCTCTGCGACGTGGTAGATGGACACGTTCGGTTGATTGATAGGCTGAACGCCGAGATCGCGACTCTCCGCAGTAGCGTCCAAGACCTTGCGGCCTTGCGGCGCGAGGTGGCGGAGCTGCGGCGCGAGGTCGCGGATCTTCGGCGCGAAGCTGTCAGTCCTCCGGCTGGTCTATCTCCCGTCGCGGTTGCTGCCGTGCCGCCATCTTCACCTTCACCTGATGTATTTTTATCACTACCGGACAAATGGGATGGCACAGATGGGAGATGTAGCGTTTTTCTAACCGTACTGGATCTTGTGTTTGAGTTTAATTCCACCAGATACTCCACAGACCGACTGCGCATCGCTCTCCTCGTCTCATTGCTATCCGGGCAGGCAGCTGAGTGGGCCACGGCGGTTCTTCACTCCGATTCAGACACGGCACATTCCTATAATGAATTTACCAAACAACTGAGACTCACCTTTGAACATCCAGCAGGTGAGGTGGAGACCGACACCAGATTATACCATCTGCGGCAGGCAGGTTCGTCCGTGAGCCGTTACACGGCGGAGTTCCGTACCCTCGCCGTCCAAACCACCTGGGGTGACACCGCTCTCCGGACAACCTACTACGAGGGACTGGCGTCATATATTAAAGACGAGCTCGTGGGACGAGAGCTACCTGCGACGCTGGAGGGTCTCGTTCAGCTAGCTCTCCGGATCGACCAACACGGAATCTCTCATCCTAAACCAGCCCCACGAAACCTGACACCTGCCGTTTCATCATCTCCATATACCACATCACGACCATCCACCACCCCCTCTCACGTTCCCGCACCTGAAGCATGACCCACATTCAACTCCACCGTCTCTGGTGCTGTCGGTTCTCCACCACCCGCCGTGGTTAACACGGGAGCAGAACGGGAGCGACGATTTAAGGAGGGGCTCTGCGCGTACTGTGGGTCCAGCGCACATCACCGAGCCATCTGCCCCCGTCGTCCGGAAAACGCTCAGACCCGGTGAGGAACGAGGGCAACTCACCGGGTCATTTCCAACTCTCCTCAGTCACCACCCCGACCTCCCGTCTCGCGGTCCAAGTAAGTCTCCAGTTTGGCCACAAACGAGTCAGAAGTGCTGCATTTATCGATTCTGGTGCCGCAGGGAACTTCATTGACTCTACCTATGCCAAAGAATTGGGGATAAAACTCGAGGCGTTATCCCAGCCGGTTCGGATCACATCTGTTGACGGTCGGCCTCCAGCCCCATCACCTCTCAGACCCAGCCCATCACTCTAATCATCAACAACCATCAGGAACGGATCCAGCTTCATCTCACCTCCATCACATCACCACCCATCATTCTCGGGTACCCATGGCTGCTTCAGCATGACCCCCTCATCTCCTGGGCCCAGAACCGGATCCTTCAGTGGGGGCCGACCTGCTCCGAGCTCTGCCTACAAGCACCGGCTGGGACGTGCTCTAGGGAGTCCGAGGCCCCCGACGTCGACACCAACGCCATTCCTGCCATGTACCGGGACCTGGCTGAAGTGTTTTGCAGAAAACGAGCCACGCACCTTCCACCCCATCGCCCCTATGACCTGGCGATTGACCTCCAGCCGGGCTCGGTGCCCCCCCGCGGCCATCTCTACTCCCTCTCCAACACCGAGACGCAGGCGATGGAGGAGTATGTATCAAACGCTCTCCGCCAAGGCACCATCAGGCCCTCCTCATCGCCCGCCGCCGCGGGGTTCTTCTTTGTGAAGAAAAAAGGAGATGAACTTCGTCCATGTGTCGACTATCGGGGGCTGAATAACATCACCATCAAAAACCGACACCCACTGCCTCTTACCAACTCTGCCCTGGACGCCCTCTCCGGTGCCACCATTTTCACAAAGTTGGACCTTCGGAGCGCCTACAACTTGGTGCGCATCAGAGAGGGCGATGAGTGGAAGACAGCCTTCATTACACCCACGGGACACTATGAAAGTCTGGTAATACCATTTGGACTTTGCAATGCACCCGCCGCCTTCCAGCACCTCATCAATGACATTCTCAGGGACATGCTAGGGCGGTGGGTCTTTGCATATCTGGATGACATACTAATTTACTCACGAACTGTTGATGAACACATCCAGCATGTCAGAGCAGTTCTAAAGAGATTACACGCCCATCAATTGTACTGTAAGTTGGAAAAGTGCGCTTTTCACGAGCGCTCCACCACGTTCCTGGGTTTTGTCATCTCGCCCCAGGGTGTGGCCATGGACCCGCAGAAACTTGAAGTTGTGCGTCATTGGCCCCTACCCAAGACCCTCAAGCAACTTCAACGGTTTCTCGGGTTTGCGAACTTCTATCGTCGCTTTATCTGGGACTACAGTACGATTGCCGCCCCCCTAACTGCTCTGACCCGACCCTCATCATCCCCTTTCACTCTCAACTCCGTCGCCATCTCAGCTTTCCAGAGACTCTGTCAACGCTTCACCACCGCTCCAATTCTTCTCCATCCAGACGCAAGCAAACCATTCGTTGTGGAGGTGGACGCCTCAGATGTGGGCGCTGGGGCTGTTCTCTCCCAGCGAGGTCCAGATCAGAAACTACACCCCTGTAGTTTCTTCTCCAAAAAATTTGATGCCACTCAGCAGCGATACGGGGTAGGGGACCGCGAGCTGCTGGCCATAAAGTGGGCTTTGGAGGAATGGCGTCACTGGCTCCAGGGCGCCAGGGAGCCATTCATTATCTGGACCGACCATCAAAACCTCATCACCATCCGTAGTCTAAAACTGCTCAATCCGAGGCAGGCGCGATGGGCACTATTCTTTGAACAGTACAACTTCCATCTGTCCTACCGCCCGGGGTCTAAGAACACTAAGGCCGACGCCCTCTCCCGACAGTATGAAGAAGACGTCACCCGGGCGGAACCCGCGCCTGTCCTCCCACCATCCAAAATCATTGCACCTATCCACTGGGATTTGGAGACCAGGGTCCGCCAGGCACAGGCAAAGGAGAACGAACCGGCAGGTGCGCCGCCTGGACGTATCTACGTGCCCCTAACAATGAGAACTGAAGTGATGCAATGGGGCCACACCTCACCCATCTCCGGACACCCAGGCACCCGACGCTCCCTACAATTCATCAAGCGAGCCTTCTGGTGGCCCTCCATGGCCCGGGACATCGGCGAGTTCGTCCAGGCGTGCCCAGTGTGCGCCAGGGCTAAAGACACCAATCAGCCAACCCCGGGGGAACTCCAACCACTCCCTATTCCCCGTCGGCCCTGGTCGCACATTGCCATCGATTTCATCATGGGCCTGCCGGATTCAGAAGGAAAGACTACCATATTGACCATCATCGACCGTTTCTCCAAAGCCGTGCACCTGGAAGTTCTGGAAGAACGCTTTTGCGCATGCGCAGAGGTCCCTCTTGTTCGTCCAACATAAAATTGTTTGTGTGCAGTTAAATGTTTCATGAACACAGTTTTACTCGTTGCCTTGATGAAACTTTCGTAGTTGAGTAATGAAATTTATACAATCATTGAGAAAACATATTTTTCTTTTTTGACACCAGCATTATATTAGCCCAACATATATTTCTTTGTTCCAACAACTATTTTCAGGATTTATTTTTTACAGTGCTGAAAGTGTCGTGTCTGCATCTGACTTCAGGAGACTCCTGACCAACCGGATCTAACGGTCATATTTACATGTAAAAGTCATAACGTACAGTTACAAAACGTTTCTGTTGGTGTTTAATAATTTTTTTTATTAATACGTATTTGTGGTGTTTTATGTTTTGTACATCTTTTCAAATTGAGACCTCATTTGTAAGTTGCTCCTGGTGTAAAATAAAAATCTCCATTCATCCCGTTTGTCTGTTTCCTTCCTTCACAGAATTCTGTTGACCAGGGCTTGAAATTAAAATTTACTTGAGTTGGATCAACATAATTTACAACTGAAAAATTTGTTGTACCAACCCTATTCATTTATGTTAACAGTATTAAATTATGTTGGACGCAGCTGTAGTAAATAAGTTAAATGAGCCTAATAACATTACCTAAGAACATTAAGTTGGGCCAACAAAATTGCTTAATGCTGAACGAAAGCCATTAAATCAGGTGGAAATTCTTTCCATAATTTAATTATGTTCATTCAACGAGTTATTTTTTTGAGTGCTGTAAATGAATGTGAATCATATGACATAATATTCCTGCCCCAATTCTCACAGCTGTACAGTATGTATTGAAATAATAACAATAGTGTTTTTCTTTACTGAATAGAAATATAATTGCGCAACTGTTAAGCATTAGCCCATACTTAATAATCTATTGTTCGTTCTATCGGGGTTTAATTGCCTCAATATCAACATAAGTGTTCCAATAATACTTTCATTGTAAATTGTCACTAAACGATATACCCTGGCAGAAAGCCATACACTGTAAGAATGGTTATTTAAAAAGAAAAGCGTATAACTGGGCTATTACCTGATCGTCAATCATAATCTTGATTGTTATTTAAATAATAAGAATAGTGTTTTTCTTTACTGAATAGAAATATAATTGCACAACTGTTAAGCATTTGCCCGTACTTGATAATATATTGTTCGTTCTATCGGGGTTTAATTGCCCTAATGCCAACACCGATCCTTCAGACAACTCGAATCAGAACATTAAGAAGAAAATGAAGAAGAAGAAGAAAAGCAGATTCATTGTTCGTTTGGATTTCTCACAGAAAAAAAAACAAGCTGCCTCAACGTAAAAACTATGTAATTATGTAATACCATTTTGTTTGTTATTTTGGCCTGGGTCCATCCTGAATCTGATCCTCCTCCTCCTGGTGTGTGTGTTTGTATATACAAACCTCATTATTTCATCAGTTAATGATTGGATCTAGTTCTTTCTGCCATATACCGCCATCTCCATACAGTTTAAAATAGAACCCTGAACCATTCTTTTGTTGTTTGGCCCTAGACTGGGGTAGCTCAGTGGTTAAGGCATTGGACTACGGTTCGGAAGATCCCAGGTTCAAACCCCACAACCACCAAGTTGCCACTGTTGGGCCCTTGAGCAAGGTCCTTAACCCTCAACTGCTCAGATGTATAATGAGATAAAAATGTAAGTCGCTCTGGATAAGAGCGTCTGCCAAATGCCTAAATGTAAATGTAACACCATATTTAAGTGACCACTTTGATTTTCAAGCACAACAAAGACAACAGCTTTATTATGCAAAGGTGTTCCTTCAGTTAAAAACAACTAGTTTGAGATTTATATCTGCTCATCTTTTTTGAACTACGCTAGAATGCCTCATCCCACCCCCGCTGTGTTTTTTTTTTTTTTTTTTTGATATTTAACAAAAAAAAAAAGAAAAAAAAAGCAGAGCCAGATCAATATACAATCGACACCCACAGCAAACAATAATCTGTTAATATAAGAGTGAACATGGAAACACCCAAGGGCAAAACAATTCAGCAAAAGAATCACCCCCACTGTTAAAAATTAAAATAAAAAAGTAACTTGGTAACTTTTACTCTGAGTAAATTTTTTAATGAGCTACTTTTTACTTTTATTTGAGTAGATTTTTATAAGGGTAACTTTACTTAAGTAAAATTTCACTGAAGTAACAGTACTTGTACTTGAGTACAAAATTTTATTACTCTTTCCACCTCTGGTTATGTTAGTATATGTTTCGTATAAAATCTAAAATTTTACATTAATCTGACATCGAATAAAATGCAGTTTTTATTTGTATAGTGCTGTACTTCAGTGTATTGAAGAAATGCTGGACGAGGATGATGAACGGTCTGCTAAACATATTCAAAACAAGCTTCAGATCCGAATGCAATTGAAATTATCACTTCGCATCGTAAGGAGGTCAATAAAGAAACTTAAATGGACTTTTGGCAAAGCCCGGTAAGCATCTATAATAATTTTAGTGACTATACATTATATTTTGTATATTGTGTAAATTTGAAATTGAATTTAGAATTGAATTCTAAAATTGACATTGTTACAGTTTGTAATCCCTGGAATGAGATTTTTCTTACCATAACATGTAGTGTTATTAATCATTCTACACTGTTTTTAATTACTCTACAATGTTTTAATTTTAGATTTTATTTATAAATAAACAAACCAAATAAAATTATTCCATGTGTATTTACCCTTTGTAAAATAGGATAAAAAATTATGGGTCATGTATCGAGCGATTAAAAACAATACAAGGCACGTTATGATGAGGAAACTTTCTATCTCTTCCATTCCAGTGATTAAAAAACGGTAAAAATGTCAATTTTGGAATCCACAGACGCTCAAACAGCAAAAGAACATGACAATAATAATCAAAATAATATTATTCTTTTTGCTGTTTATGTCCACCATTTAATAATGATTTAATTATCAATAATTAAAGCTGCTCACATCGCGCGCTTTCACTTTAAAAATGCAGTGTTTAATCAGCAAGTATATGTCGCCTCTCTTTATGATTGATTGTCATGCACACTCAGCCGCGACCGGCACTAGGACCCGGAAGTAAGACGGTCGCGAACCTGAAAGCATAAAAGGAAACAAGATGGCGCCGCACATCGCTCTGTCATTGAGTTATGCCCAGGCCTTTTCGTAATCGTTCCCGTATATGTGAGTACTCACTGAGTGTGTGTTTATAGGACTAGGGTTAGATTGTGTCTTTCCTTTGCTCATTGAGTGTGAGAGTCCTTATAGCAAATCGCGTGATTATCCTGCCCGCTCGTGTTTATCCGCGTTTGGGTTTACCATTCACGCTACAGGGCTAACTGCTAAAGCTATCTGGTCATCCCGGTTAGTTCGTGACGGATAGCGCGATCATCATTCTGGTCATCCCGGTTAGTTCGTGACATTGATAAATATTCTGACTGAAACAAATCTGCTCGTGTCAGCTCATATCGGGAGCATTTTTGATGAAAGAGGAGAGTAGAAGTGGAAAACTGAAAGTGTGTACAAACAACAGCACAATGCATGTGTGTGAATGGCTGAAATGTGGTTGTGAATAAATGTTTTAGTGAATGTAAAATGTTTGCGTGATCCCGCTCTTTAACTTTGCCGAGTATTGATCTAAAGTCAGATGAACGCACGCGCCGATATGAGAGATTAGATTTCTGTTTTCCCAGAAATACAGCAAACACATATTCATTCATTCATTGATTGATTCATTCATTTTCTATACCGCTTAATCCTGTGTTCAGGGTCACGGGGGACCTGGAGCCTATCCCAGGAGACTTCGGGCACTAGGCGGGGTACACCCTGGACAGGGTGCCAATCCATCGCAGGGCACACACACATACACACACTCACACACCTAATCACACACTACGGGCAATTTAGGAACGCCAATTAGCAAACCCATATTATAAGTGTTAAATAAGCGCTGTCTATGCAGCGCTGGGAGAAACGCACGCCGATGTGAGCCGCTGTATTTCAGTCATTATGTACTAACTCTACCTCTCACGGGCGAGCCTCCACACAGCAGACCAAATCGTCATTAGCGCGTCCCTCCCCCAAAACAGCGCAGCAAGGAGCAAACTGAGTCATTTACATAAATCACTGATCACATTTAAACAATTTATTCATACAGATGTACCTGTTTTATAGGTTTGTTACTGAAGAACTGTGGCAGCGGGCACGCCTAAAAATAAATGCAGGATTATTTTTTTTAAGTTTTATATAAACAGAAATGCTTTTATAAATGTGGGCTACTGTTATCTACTTCAAATATTTGTTAAAACAGCCAGGAAACACACTCTGACCATTTTAATAATTCATTGATAAATTAGTGATTCCTTTGGTTTCGGCTGTGCTGAAGGTGATCATTCAATTCAATTCAATGAGTCAGTAGGTGCAGAGGGCAGATGAGGTCTGGATCACTGGAAGCACAGGAGCAGCATGTGTAGCTCTAACCATCATAAAGCTGAATCCAGCTGGAGCTGGTCCTTCTCTGGATGCCTCAGGAACCTCGCAGGGTCGGCCTTTGTCTTCTGAAGCTGGCAAAATCTCCCGATGCCTCGGGATGGGTAGAGAAATACAGAACAGATGGGGAGAATTAGCGTAGTTGCCATTTGGTATAGGTGTACTGGAGTATGAGTACTGGGATGAGTTATGTGTATGCCAGATTAAAAAGATGCGTCTTGAGTCTACTTTTGAACTGAGAAACCGTGTCTGCTCCCCGAACACTGTCTGGAAGGCTATTCCAAAGCTTTGGAGCTAAATATGAAAAAGCCCTACCCCCTTTTGTAGATTTTGAAATTCTGGGAACTACCAGAATTCCGGAGCTTTGTGATCTTAAGGCGCGTGGTGGATTGTAGCGCATCAGAAGACTGGTTAGGTATGTGGGAGCTAAACCATTTAAGGCCTTGTATGTAAGTAATACTATTTTGTAATTTATTCTAAACTGAACAGGTAGCCAGTGCAGGGATGATAATATTGGGGTTATATGATCATATTTTCTGGATCTAGTGAGAACCCTGGCAGCTGCATTTTGGATTAACTGAAGCTTGTTTATTGAGGATGCAGGACAACCACCTAGTAATGCATTACAATAGTCCAGTCTGGAGGTCATGAATGCATGAACTAGTTTTTCTGCATCAGATACGGATAAGATGTTCCTAAGTTTAACAATATTTCGAAGATGGAAAAAGGCTGTTTTTGTGATATTTGAAATGTGATTTTCAAAAGACAAGTTACTGTCTAATATTACTCCCAGCTCTTTTACTGCTGAGCTGGTAATAACAGTACATCCTTCTAAGCGCAAGCTGAATTGTGAAAGCTGTTGTGTGCTGGTTTTTGGGCCAATAAGTAATATCTCTGTCTTATCTGAATTTAATAAAAGAAAGTTATTGGTCATCCAATCTTTTATGTCCTGGACACACTCAGTTAATCTAGACAACTTAGGTATTTCGTCTGGTTTGGTTGAGATATATAATTGGGTATCATCAGCATAACAATGGAAACTAATCCCATGTCTTCTAATGATGTTACCCAAGGGAAGCATGTATATTGAGAACAACAGAGGTCCTAAAACTGACCCTTGTGGGACCCCATATTTCACTGGCATTACACCAGACGGTTCTCCATTTAGATCTACAAAATGGTAGCGATCAGACAGGTAAGATCTAAACCATTTTAATGCCTGTCCCTGAATACCTATATAATTTTGTAAGCGATCTATGAGAATATTATGATCTATAGTGTCGAATGCAGCACTAAGCTCAAGCAGGAGTAGCAATGAGATGCAGCCTTGGTCTGAAGCTAAAAACAAGTCGTTTGTAATCTTAACTAGTGCAGTTTCTGTGCTATGATGGGGCCTGAAACCTGACTGAAATTCTTCAAGGATGTTGTTATCCTGCAAGAATGTGCAAATTTGAGCTGATACTACTTTTTCTAGTATTTTTGACATGAACGGGAGGTTTGAAATCGGTCTGTAATTTGTTATTTAATTCGCGTCCAAATTAGATTTTTTAAGAAGCGGCTTAATAACTGCTAACTTGAAAGGTTTAGGGACGTGACCTAGATGTAATGAAGAATTAATAATGTTTAGGAGTGGCTCTCCAACCGTAAGCATCACTTCTTTTAAAAATCTGGTTGGGATTGGGTCTAACAGGCACGTTGTTGATTTAGCCGAGGTGATGAGTTTATACAGCTCTTCCTGTCCTATACCTGTAAAGCAGTGAAAATCTAAATGTGAAGCAATAGGCTGAACTGGATCGTGAGATACTATTAGAGGTTGAACCTCCATTATTTTCTTCCTGATATTATTGATTTTTTGTCATGAACTAACCTCGGTGACCAGAAGACGTAGCTTAGCGGTTAGCCCAATGTAGCGTGGATGGTAAACCCAAACGCGGAGTAACAGCGAGTAGGCAGGATAACCACGCGATTTATTTTAAGGACTCTCCCGAAAACGGAGCAAGGGAAAAACACAAATTTAACCCGCGTCCTAAAATACACACACAACGATAGGAAGCAACAACCAAAAGATAGTGAGTACTCACGGTTTGATGAACGCCAACCTGAACCGACATGGGCCGAACTCAATGACTGAGCGATAAGCCAACGTTTGTTTACCTTTTTATACTTCCTGGTTTGGCGCCCGCCTTACTTCCGGGTCCTAGTGCCGGGCACAGATTGAGTGTGCATGACAGTACCCCCCTGTCCAGGACCGGCTCCTGATGGTCCTGGGGTGGAGGATACCCCGCGACGGTAGTCTCGAATCAGTTCGGGGTCGAGAATGAACCGGGCCGGGATCCAAGACCGCTCCTCGGGGCCGTAGCCCTCCCAGTCAACAAGGTACTGCGTACCTCTGCCCCGAGGGCGCGAATAATAGGATTCGGCGTACGGTGTAGGCGAGACCGCCGTCGATGGTCCGGGGAGGAGGAGCTGGGGGGGTGGGTGGAATCATGGGTGATGTGATGAATGGTTTGAGTTGAGAGATATGGAATACTGGATGGATCCGGAGTGCCGCAGGCAGCTGGAGCCGGTAGGTGACAGGGTTGATACGATGAGTGATGCAATATGGTCCGACGAATCTGGGGGAGAGTTTTTTGGATTCTGTGCGGAGGTGCAGGTTTCTAGTAGACAGCCATACTTTGTCACCTACGTGGTACAATCGTCCCGGTGGGTGTCGACGGCGATGTTGGATGGCGTAGCGGGTGTTGGCTTGTTGGATGGCTGCGTTGGCGAGGCGCCATATCCGTCAACACCTGCGGACCAACTGTTGGGCCGAGGGTACATCAACCTTGGTGTTCGAACATCGGAGGTTGGAAACCATGGCACACCTCAAATGGGCTTAGCTTGGTGGCGGTGGAGACGTGAAGGTTGTGCGAAAGTTCCGCCCAAGTGAGGTGGCGGGCCCAGGAGCGCTGACGATCTGCCACGAAACACCTCAAGTAGCGCTCCAGTTGTTGGTTGGTCCGCTCCGTCTGACCATTGGTCTGAGGGTGGTAGCCAGATGAGAGACTACAAGTGGAGTTGATCAGACGGCAGAAGGCTTTCCAGAACCGGGCAGTGAATTGGGGCCCCCTGTCCGAGACGATGTCCTTGGGGAACCCATGCAGTCGGACTACGTGCTCTAATATCAGCTCAGCTGTCTGTTTAGCTGACGGGAGTCCGGAAAGGGCCACCAGGTGCACAGCTTTGGAGAAACGATCCACAATGGTTAAAATGGTGTCCTTATCTTCTGAAGCCGGCAGGCCCGTGATGAAATCAACGGCAATGTGCGTCCAGGGCCTTCGGGGAACTGGGAGCGGGTGGAGTTCCCCGGGTGTTGGTTGGTTTGTGTCCTTGGCCCGGGCGCACACTGGGCATGCCTGAACGAACTCATTGACGTCCTTGGCCATGGAAGGCCACCAGAAGGCACGGCGGATGAACTGGATGGTGCGTTGGGTGCCTGGATGTCCGGAGATGGGAGTGGAGTGACCCCACTGGATGACCTCCGTTCGAAGGGTCTCTGAAACATAGAGTCGTCCAGGCGGCACACCTGCCGGTTCGTTCTCCGCAGGCTGTGCCTGGCGAACCCTGGTCTCCAGTTCCCAACGGAGTGGGGCGATGATCTTTGATGGTGGCAGGACAGGCGCGGGGTCCGCCCGGGGGCTGTCCTCTTCATGTTGTCGTGAGAGGGCGTCAGCTTTGATGTTCTTGGACCCCGGACGGTAGGACAGATGGAAATTATACTGCTCAAAGAACAATGCCCACCGCGCCTGTCGAGGGTTCAGCTGCTTAATGTTGCGGATGGTGATGAGGTTCTGATGATCGGTCCAGATGAGGAATGGTTCTCTGGCGCCCTGGAGCCAGTGTCGCCATTCTTCCAATGCCCACTTTATGGCCAGCAGCTCGCGGTCCCCTACCCCGTATCGCTGCTGAGTGGAATCAAATTTTTTGGAAAAGAAACTGCAGGGGTGCAGCTTCTGATCTGGACCTCGTTGTGAGAGGACCACTCCGGCGCCCACATCCGAGGCGTCCACCTCCACAACGAACGGTTGATCTGCATCCGGGTGAAGGAGAATGGGGGCGGTGGTAAATCGATGGCAGAGTTCATGGAAGGCGGATATGGCCGTAGGGTTGAGCTGGAAGTGATGGGGCGAGAGTCGGGTCAGAGCAGTTAAGGGGGCCGCAACTGTACTGTAGCCCCGGATAAAGCGACGGTAGAAGTTCGCAAACCCGAGAAACCGTTGAAGCTGCTTGAGGGTCTTGGGTAGGGGCCAATGACGCACAGCCTCTAGCTTCTGCGGGTCCATGGCCACACCCTGGGGCGAGATAACAAAACCCAGGAACGTGGTGGAGTGCTCGTGGAAAGCACACTTTTCCAACTTACAGTACAGTTGGTGGGCGACTAATCTCTTTAGTACCGCTCTGACATGTTGAATGTGTTCGGTGAGGCTGTGTGAGTAGATGAGTATGTCGTCTAGGTAGACGAATACCCATCTGCCGAGCATGTCTCTGAGGACATCGTTAATAAACTGTTGGAAAGCTGCTGGTGCGTTGCAAAGTCCAAAAGGTATTACCAGGCTTTCGTAGTGTCCTGTGGGGGTGATGAAGGCCATTTTCCACTCATCGCCCTCTCTGATACGCACCAAGTTGTAGGCACTCCGGAGGTCCAACTTAGTGAAAATGGTGGCACCAGAGAGAGCGTCCAGGGCAGAGTTGGTAAGCGGCAATGGATGTCTGTTCTTAATGGTTATGTTGTTGAGTCCCCGATAGTCAACACATGGGCGTAGGTCACCGCCTTTTTTCTTCACGAAGAAGAACCCCGCGGCGGCAGGCGATGAGGATGGTCGGATGGTGCCGTTACGTAGGGCCGAAGATACATATTCCTCCATCGCCTGAGTCTCGGAGGTGGATAGGGAGTAGAGATGGCCGCGGGGAGGAGTGGAACCCGGCTGAAGGTCAATCGCCAGGTCGTAGGGGCAGTGAGGCGGTAGGTGAGTCGCCCGTCGCTTACAAAATGCTTCAGCCAGGTCCTGATAGGCGGTGGGAATGGCGTTGGTGTCGACGTCGGGGGCCTCGGACTCCCTAGAGCACGTCCCAGCCGAAGCCCGTAGGCAGAGTTCTGAACAGGTCGGGCCCCACTGTAGGATCCTGTTTTGATTCCAGGAAATGAGCGGATCGTGCTGGAGAAGCCACGGGTGTCCAAGTATGATTGGTGGTGATGAGACGGAGGTGAGGTGAAACTGGATTGATTCATGATGCTGACCAATGATGAGGGTGATGGGTTGAGTCTGAGTGGTAATGGGGCTGGAGGAGAGGGGCCGACCATCGACTGATGTAATTTTAACAGGCTGGGATAACGCTTCAAATTCCACTTCCAGACTTTTGGCATAAGATGAGTCAATGAAGTTACCTGCAGCCCCGGAGTCGATGAATGCGGTACTTCTGACCCGTTTGTGGCCAAACTGGAGGTGTACCTGGACCGTGAGATGAGAGACGCTAGGTGTGGTAGCAGAGAGGTGAAGATGGCCCGGTGAGCTGCTCCCAACGCTCACCGGGCCTGGGCGTTTCCCTGGCGACGTGGGCAGGTGGCTCTGTGGTGCTCTGCCGACCCACAATAAGCACAAAGTCCTTCTTTAAAGCGTCTTTCTTGTTCTTCTGCGGTCAGGGATGCGCGCCCTAATTGCATGGGTTCCCCGGCTCCGGTGTAAACCACGGCAGTAGGTGGAGAACCAACATGTCCTTGGGAAGTGTAGGTAGCTGACTTCGATGGACGTGAAGTGATGGAGGTGAAAGTGGGTGTTGGCGGCAGGGTCTTAGGGGCTGGCGTCGGACGAGAGAGGAGGCGTTGGTCGATCCGAAGGGCGAGTTGGATCACTCCCTCCAGCGTGGCAGGAAGCTCTCGCCCAGCTAATTCTTCCTTAATCCTCGAAGTCAGTCCCTCATAGTAGGAGGTCCGGAGCGCTGCATCGCCCCAGGTGGTCTGAACGGCGAGAGTGCGGAACTCGGCGGTGTAGCGACTCACAGACGATCCTCCCTGCCGCAGGTGGTAAAGTGTGGTGTCGGTCTCCACCTCGCCCGCAGGGTGTTCAAAAGTGAGCCGGAGTTGATGTGTGAACTCATTGTATGAGTGGGCGGTGTCTGTGTCTGCTTGGAGAACTGCCGTGGCCCACTCAGCTGCCTGCCCTGTGAGCAACGAAACGAGGAGAGCAATGCGTATCTGATCGGTGGAGTACTTGATGGGATTGAACTCAAACACCAGGTCGAGCGCCGTCAAAAACACACTGCACCTCCCGTCCGTGCCATTCCATTTCTCTGATAACGATATAAAGATGTCAGAAGAGGGGGGGGGAGGGGGATGCGGTGCCGCGGCCACCACGACAGGAGGCCGGTTAGCCGCGCTGGCAACAGCCGCCCGAAGATCCGCGTTCTCCCTTCTGAGATCCGCAACCTCGCGGCGCAAGGCCGCGATGTCTTGGACGCTCCGGCGAAGAGTAGCGACCTCCTCGGTTAGTCTATTAACCAGCACGGTATGCCGATCCACCACGCCGCAGAGGCGCACGTGATCCGCTGGGTTCACCGTCAGGGGCTCAGTCATTCTGTCATGAACTAACCTCGGTGACCAGAACACGTAGCTTAGCGGTTAGCCCAATGTAGCGTGGATGGTAAACCCAAACGCGGAGTAACAGCGAGTAGGCAGGATAACCACGCGATTTATTTTAAGGACTCTCCCGAAAACGGAGCAAGGGAAAAACACAAATTTAACCCGCGTCCTAAAATACACACACAACGATAGGAAGCAACAACCAGAAGATAGTGAGTACTCACGGTTTGATGAACGCCAACCTGAACCGACATGGGCCGAACTCAATGACTGAGCGGTAAGCCAACGTTTGTTTACCTTTTTATACTTCCTGGTTTGGCGCCCGCCTTACTTCCGGGTCCTAGTGCCGGGCGCAGATTGAGTGTGCATGACATTTTTTCATTAAAGAAGAATTTTTCATTCTTCACTTCTAAACTGTGATGGGATACTCTCTGCGGGCATCTTAGGTTTTGTTAGGCGAGCCACTGTACTAAATAAGAACCTGGGATTGTTTTGGTTTCTTGCTATCAGTTGGCTAAGATGCTCGGTCCTAGCAGTTTTTAGAGCCTGTCTATAGCTGCACATACTGTCTTTATACGCAATTCGAAAAACTTCTAATTTAGTTTTCCTCCATTTTCGCTCGAGGTTACGGGTTGCTCTCTTTAGGGCGCGAGTATGACTGTTGTACCAAGGTGCAAGTGTTTTATCTCTGACTTTTTTTTAATCTGATGGGAGCAACAGTGTCTAATGTACTGGTAAGTATAGTGCCCATGCTGCTAGTCACTTCATCTAGATCATCTGCATTTAGGGGTCTAATAAGAAATTGGGACAGATCCGGCAGATTACTTGTGAATCTGTCTTTAGTAGTGGGATTCATATTTCTAACAGATTGATAACGTGGGGAGACACAGCTAATCTGTTCTACGGGTAGAGTACAGATGTCGCCCTTAAAACCCTGCGTGTTTTCCCGCGGGATGCCGCAATTTAGCACGCGGCGTGCCGCGTCTTGCCGGAGGCAACATTCGGGAATTTTAAATAAATGTGTTGCGCTTCACTGAATATCCGCCAGATGGCGCATGGAAGGACTTTATCTAAAAGCCGGACCAAGTACAACAATGAATGTAAGGACGCGGATGAACAGTGCTGAAGCGAACATGAATTTTATTTTGTTTTATAATAGATCTTTCATGATGAATGAGTGTATATGTGCTTCACATTATCAAACACAGGCAAAGGAGACAGAAATTACTGAGGGATCCACTGAAAAAAGTAAACCTAGTTTAATGTGTTTTTTTTTCTCATTCCATTAGTAAAAAAAATAATTTGCTCTTTTTAACTGAAGTGTCTAATTTATGCTTATGGGTGAATCTTTTTTTTTTTTTTTTTTTAGTATAATGCTGTTTACAGCAGGAAACCAAAGTGAAATATTTCATTTTGATCAAGGTACTCTTATTAGGTTGAGTGTGATTTGCGCATGCGCAGTCTTTAGACCATAGTTTTGCCGGTATAATTTTATTTCCGCCTCAAACCGGAGCATGACGTTGAAACAAGTAAGGAAGGATATAAGAACCTGTATTTCAGTTACTGTTAGTTAAAGCCCCTGATTAAACTTAAATCTAATCCATTCACAAAGGACATTTCTGCTTCAAACCGTGTCTCATGACGCAGCATTTTCACGGACTGAATCACATGCGGGTGGAGATTCTCAAAGAAAACTCCTTTAAACCAGGTAAGAAAGCAAACTCATGTCATTTCTATGTTAAATGTATCTCTTCTATGAGCAAATTCATGATTTATGTCAGGAACAACTACTTTGTAGATTGAGTTTTGTGTCCGTGTTTGCTACTGTAGCTAAAACCACCTATATTACCTGCATTAGCATTAGCTAACTAACGTGGTGATTTTCAAAAACACCGGAGTTTATACAGTAAGTCAGCGGCGCCGAAGAAAATAATTATATTTAAGTACCGTTGGTTAACGATGTAAAAATTAATAGGAAAGTGACGTAAACATAGAACAAGCTAATTTGGAGTGAGTGCTGTTTGTAGTGTAGTGCTTTCTATACTTTATACACACTGTAATTAAGATTTGCTAACATAAGAACTTGAGCCAGTCCAATTTTTGTTTTTACCTTTTTTTTTTTTTTTTTTAAAGATCAGTAATGAGTTTCTGAGAATTATATCTGCTCCACTTCAAGCAAGATTACTGGTTTCCTTGGACAAGCAACACTACAAACTAATTGAGATCATCAGAAACTAGGGAGGAACCCGTCAGAGAGAAGACCAGAGATATAATCTTCATCTTCAAGTTCTTGATCTGGTATGTATGGTACGGTTCAGGACCAGGGAGGGAGCCGGAGACAGCAGAACAAAGAGATGATATTGCCAGCACCAGCACAGGGAGCACAGTTTTTAGTTTAGATCTCATGTTTACATTTTATTGTATGTTGATGGCTTGACTGTAAACAACAAACAATGCAATAAATGTATAAAAAAATATATATATTTATTGTCTCTTTCCAGGACCAGGCATATCGTTCAATTATTTTTTGGCCAAATAGGCAGTCGTAACAAGAGGTGAGGGCGCGCGCGTCATCACATGTGCTTAGCCGACTCTGCGTTCACCGTAAACTTCAATATACATAGACGATTATATTTTTGTTTATTTGTATATGTATGTTATTAATTTTACTTTTTTAGAGATTGTATGTGCGTGCACGGAGAGTATGTGTTGATAAGTTTATGTGGATAAGTTGATAAGTGTATCAGAAAGCATTAAAATGTTCATTTGAATTAAAATGACACACACACGTCTGTATATACAGTATATCAATTACATATATATCAATTTCATTAGTTCGTTCATTCTATTTGAAGCTTCGGATTTTTTTTTTTTTTGGTTTGGTTAGATTAGTTCTGAACTCGCTTCCGTGAAACTATCGCTAAAACAATGTACTGAACCCTCCTGAGGATATAAAGCTTTATTATTGTGTTTGAATAAATATTCAGATCTACCACAGCAGGTAATAAACTATGGTGTGTCATAACCGAAGCAAACACCACGATTATGCCTCGTTTCGTTCGACGGGAACGTGGTTCACTTGGCCGCGGTGTATTATAAACCTGTGGAATGTTTCACTGTTTATGCTCACATAAGAGGAACAAAAGCTCAATGAGGACTAAACCAATGATTTCGGTAACTCCACTGAGTGTAACATCTGCATAGTGACACTGAACATCTTCACTTTTCCGTTTACCTCTGAAAAAAAAGCTGTATTTTGTTTGTTTATATTTAGAGTTTTTATAACCGTAGAACAAGTACCCGTGCGGACGCACACACATAGACACACACACACAGACACACACACATAGACACACACACACACACACACAGACACACACACTCCCCTGAGCCCTCGGGAAACATCCAATCACCGTCGGTATACAAATGAGTCAAGACGTAGCCTAACGTGGTGTCGTGTCGGATTTCAGTGGTCACGGAGTGGGAAGACTTTGAAGAAGCTGCAGTGACAGTGAACAGCTGAACAACTTCACTTTTCCGTTTACCTCTGAGGAAAAAAAGCTGTATTTTGTTTGTTTATATCTAGAATTTTTATAGTAGTAAGAGAGAGTTATAGTTTGGTCTGTACTGTTGTTCGCACCCTTGTAGAGAATAAATAAATGAATAACACCTTCATATCCCCTCTCAAGAGTGTCATAGTCCATTGTTAGTTTTAATGATCTGGCTGAAACTAATTATCACTACATAAGTACCCTAACACCATTGATCATGAGTCTCAGCTGAACCTAATTCTATACTTGTAACAGAAAATGTAGATGCAGATTCCAAATGTGTATTTATATAATAGATAGATAGATAGATAGATAGATAGATAGATGTGTGTGTGTGTGTGTGTGTGTGTGTGTGTGTGTGTAGGCTCTACGCAGGGGCAAGAGAGGGCAGCGCACCCTTAAATGTCTGCACATGTTAATATATTCCTAAAATGTATATATTACAAGTTGATAAACTGATCTGCGGTAGCGGAAAAATCCGCTGAAATAGGACAGGCACACTAACCCGCACACACACACATACACATTATTTATAGACACCATTACAGTTGGTTCTTGTTGTGGATGCAGTGTTGAGATGTACTGCATCTGCTCCCTTTCTGGCTCCTCTGGGCCTCTTCAATTCGTGGTTTTGGAGTCCTATCCATGGACCTGCCCATTAATTTTGGGGTTGTCCTTGTGTCCATGTTCCAGTTCCACCTTGAGGTGCCTGTGCTGCTCCATATGGTCCTTGAGGTTGTAGTCCATTTTGAATTTCCCATGCCACTTGTGGGCAGTTTCTTCTAACATGTCCTGCTCCTCCACACTGCCAGCACTGCATGTCGAGTATTCGGGCCCATTTGTCCTGGGGCATTGGTTCTGAATTGTTGTCTTCTTGGTTGCTGTTGGTATAATTCCCTTTTGTCCCCTGCCTCCATGAGGCTTGGGGCCCTGTCCTTGCCACCTCATGGTTGGATTTTGTACTTGTTGGTTTCCAGGGTGCACATAAGTTTGAGGGGCTTTAGCTGCTGTTGGTTATTGTGTTTGCTGTACTGGTCCAGCAGGGGGTGGTGGTGTCTGATTTTCAGGCACCATTACTGCTGCTTGAGTTTGGCTTTTTCATTCCTCCATTTTACCTTTCTTTCTTTCCCCCAGTTGTATTGTGTATAACTGGGTTGCAATTGACTCAGCAGCTTCCTGTAGTGGGTACATTCCCCTTAACCTCCTGTTGTATGTGTTCCTTAGTGTATGGTGGTGGTCTCTCTAATTCTAAGTTTTTTATTTTTTTAATGACTTTTTTTTTGTATTATTATTAATATAATTTTTTTAAATTATTATTATTACAACTTTTATTTATTTATTTTCCCGTCTTCACTCCCTTTTGATCCTTCTTTCCTGACTGTTTTATGTTATTCTTCTTCAGTTTGTCTCTTTTACTTATTTCCTTTTCCTTTATTTTCAAAGCATTCTACAATTTCTAGCTTTGGTCCTAATTTAATCCTTCCCTTTCTACCCTTCTCTTTAGTATGGAGCGATATCGCGGACAATATTCAAATGCAATTGCAAATTGCATTTGCAATTGCGTTTCCCATATGTGGACGCACAAAGTGTGCCATAATTCAAATGCAATTGCAAACTTTGCATTACCGTTTGCTGATTCGCCTTTGCGAGCGCTCACTGACTGCCAAATTTCAAATGAAAAAGAAAAGTCCATTTGCATTTGTATTTCCCAGGTCTTACACGTCATGAACCTGTCATATTTAAACAGCAAAATCAATCACCACGTTTGCTTTTTCACTTTCTCTGCGCCACGCGTTAAGCCGGCCAAAATTCAAACGCAATCGCTAATCCATTTGCAATTGCATTTCCAACACGTTACACAGAAACCTGTCAATCAGAGTCAGGGGCGGGTCTATACTGTGGGGCGGGATTGTATAGGGAGTGACGTCATTCACAGTCGCCGACCAAGAGGGGGATATTTGAGCAATAGAGGTGAACCGAGATTATCTCATTTCTTTATCAAGAAATAAACACACAAAAATGACAAATCGCATATTTTCTTGTTCCGGAGTGGACAGAGAAGTTTTTGCAAATAAAAATATTTTTATATTTTTTGCCACTGATTGCACCCCCACAAAATCTCTGTCAAATATATTAGGACATCACAATCAAAAATTCATATTATTATTATCAAATATAATATATGAGTATTATCAAATATATTATTACTATTATAATTAACCCTAAGCATGTGACATGGAAATTAAGACACATAATACAAATTCTCATGTAATGTTTATTTTGTGGCACATTTATTTTGCAGGGGTTTGTCATGTAATACAAAAATGTTTACACTAAACAAATATTGTTTATGATGAAAAATTACACGAAGCGATTTTTATTATAAATAAGAAATCTAAAAATATACATGTACAACCCCTGGCAAAAATTATGGCATCACCCCTCTCAGAAGATGTTCATTCAAATGTTTAATTGTGTAGAAAAAAAAACAAGCACATACATGCCACAAAACTATTTTCACTCAACAATCCAAACTTCTGGCTGTATAAAACACTTAAAAAAACAAAACAAAAAAACAAAGAAATATAACTATAGTCAATGTCAACTGTTTTGACAACTCAAACAGAGGAAGAAAATATGGAATCACACAAATCTGAGGAAAAAAATATGGAATCACCATGCACTTTGCATTTCTAAAACAAATACCTGTATCTGATTACAACTGCTAATTAGTCTACAGTTAAAAAAGAGTGCTTGCACACATTAGGGATGTGTTGAACCAAGATGATTGACATAACTCATAGCTCCAACACAAGAGATGTCAGTTGAAACAAAGGAGAGGATTATCAAACTTCTTGAAGAAGGTAAATCTTCATGGAATGTTGCAAAAGATGTTGGTTGTTCCCAGTCAGCTGTGTCTAAAATCTGGATCAAGTACAAATCAAATGGAAAGGTTGTAAAAGGGAAGCGTACTGGTAGACCAAGAAAGACATCAAAGCGCCAAGACAGAGAACTTAAAGCAATATGCCTTGAAAACAGAAAATGCACAACAAAACAAATGAGGAACAAATGGGCAGAAAGTGGAGTCAATGTCTGTGACCGGAGAGTAAGAAATCGCCTAAAAGAAATGGGATTTACATACAGAAAAGCCAAAAGAAAACCATCATTAACATCTTAAACAGAAAAAAACAAGGTTTCAGTGGGCTAAAGAAAGACAATCTTGGACTGCGGATTACTGGATGAGAGTTAGATTCAGTGATGAATCATGAATCTGCATTGGGCAGGGTGATGATGCTGGAACTTTTGTTTGGTGCCGTTCCAATGAAATTTATAAAGACAACTGCCTGAAGAAAACATGCAAATTTCCACAATCATTATTGATATGGGGTTGTATGTCAGGTAAAGGTATGGGAGACATGACAGTCATTACATCTTCTATAAATGCACAAGTTTATGTTGAGATTTTGGACACTTTTCTTATTCCATCAATTGAAAGGATGTTTGGTGATGGTAGCATCATTTTTCAGGATGATAATGCATCGTGCCATAGGGCAAAATCTGTGAAAACATTCCTACAGGAAAGACATATAATGTCAATGGCATGGCCTGCAAATAGTCCGGACCTTAATCCAATTTAAAATCTGTGGTGGAAATTAAAGAAAATGGTCCACGACAAGGCTCCAACCTGCAAAGCTGATCTGGCAACTGCAATAAGACAAAGCTGGAGACAGACTGATGAAGTATACTGTTGGACATTAGTTAAATCCAGGCCTCAGAGAATTCAAGCTGTTATAAAAGCCAGAGGTGCTGCAACAAAGTACAAGTAGTGTTTTTATTTGGTGATTCCATATTTATTTCCTCTGTTTGAGTTGTCAAAACAGTTGTCGTTGACTATAGTTATCTTTCTTTGTTTTTTTTTTTTGTTTTTTTAAGTGTTTTATACAGCCAGAAGTTTGGATTGTTGAGTGAAAATAGTTTTGTGGCATGTATGTGCTTGTGTTTTTTTCTACACAATTAAACATTTGAATGAACATCTTCTGAGAGGGGTGATTCCATAATTTTTGCCAGGGGTTGTACATGTATATTTTTAGATTTCTTATTTATAATAAAAATCGCTTCGTGTAATTTTTCATCATAAACAATATTTGTTTAGTGTAAACATTTTTGTATTACATGACAAACCCCTGCTAAATAAATGTGCCACAAAATAAACATTATATGAGAATTTGTATTATGTGTCTTAATTTCCATGTGACATGCTTAGGGTTAATTATAATATTAATAATATATTTGATAATACTCATATATTATATTTGATAATAATAATATGAATTTTTGATTGTGATGTCCTAATATATTTGACAGAGATTTTGTGGGGGTGGCAATCAGTGGCAAAAAATATAAAAATATTTTTACTTGCAAAAACTTCTCTGTCCACTCCGGAACAAGAAAATATGCGATTTGTCATTTTTGTGTGTTTATTTCTTGATAAACAAATGAGATAATCTCGGTTCACCTCCAGTGCTCAAATATCCCCCTCTTGGTCGGCGACTGCGAATGATGTCACTCCCTATACAATCCCGCCCCACAGTATAGACCCGCCCCTGACTCTGATTGACAGGTTTCTGTGTAACGTGTTGGAAATGCAATTGCAAATGGATTAGTGATTGCGTTTGAATTTTGGCCGGCTTGACGCGCGTCGCAGAGAAAGTGAAAAAGCAAACGTGGTGATTGATTTTGCTATGACAGGTTCATGACGTGTAAGACCTGGGAAATACAAATGCAAATGGACTTTGTTTTTCATTTGAAATTTGGCAGTCAGTGTGTGCTCGCAAAGGCGAATCAGCAAACGGTAATGCAAAGTTTGCAATTGCATTTGAATTATGGCACACTTTGTGCGTCCACATATGGGAAACGCAATTGCAAATGTAATTTGCAATTGCATTTGAATATTGTCCGCGATATCGCTCCATACTTTAGTTTTGTATCTGAGCATTTATTTATTTTTTACCTCTTTTACTCTTCTTTAAAGGTTCTGTCTTTAAGCCATTGCAATTCTCCTCATGTCCTGTCATGCCATTTTATCATGCACTTTCTAATATTTTTTTTTCGTCCTCTTTATGTTTAACTATGATTGTGCCTGCAGGTGTCGCTGGCTTTGGCCATGCAGTTTTCTTTCTTTTTTTTTTTTTTTTAACAGCAGAATAGCTTCACCATTACACACTTCTGTTTTGATTTATAGTATGAATTCCTGTGCCTCTTCCCCATAGCTCTCTTACTGTGTACTTTATGACTGCTGCCGATCTTTAACAGCTGTTTTTTTCCTATATGTTTTTTAAGCATTAATTTTCCACTGGTGTTAATATCAGAGGCGTAACTATTTTCACGGGTCTGAAAAATTATTCTCCCGTCTGGTCCCACAGTTATTAATGCGAATTCGCTATCAACAACCCACATACGACTCAGCACTACCAGACCTGAGTCTGCTCTTATTAGTCTTCATCTTTTTACTTTCCAACCTCCCGTGCATTCTTCTAAACACAATATATCAAAATCTGGGTATGCTTCCAGCAGTGAAATGAGCGGAGTTAAACAAGGAAGCAGAGGGGGGTCCACTTATTCCTCCAAATTCTATCGTACTATTTATTACTTTTAAACAAATCTCTCTAGGAAGTAGCCCAATGAAAAAAACAAATTTCTCCATTCTGAAATGTAAATAAAGTGTGTGTGTGTTGCCGTCTGGATCTAACACGTCGGGTATTAGTGAGCACCTAAGCATGCACTCTCCCATGTCACACACATTACTTTTTCTAAAAGTAAATCCGTTCCTGGATTATTAAATAAACATCTATATCTTTCACTCTGATCTGATTCCAAAATTCTAAACTCCCGTTCGCGCTTAGTTAAAACTCCTTCTTCTCTTATCTGCTCATCCCAGTTAATTTCTCTAACTCCACTTATCATCTGATCTCCTCCATTTGTTATATTTAATATTTGTTTTATGTGTAACCTAGGTGCATTTATTACTTTATGCACTATGTTTATTATTATTAGTATTGTGTCGTCGACTACACAACACGTAAAGGTACCTTTTATATCTTACTTAAGCTTATATGTAATAATAACTAATATGTTGCTGCGCATATGTACATTAATCCAAAGAAATTTATATTTTATAATACTACTATGCTGGCACATGGAACACTTTCGTGTCACAGAGGAAGGTTATGTCACTATATCTAACAGCGTGTACCATAACCACACATATCTTTTAATACTATAATGTTATATATATCACTTATGTGCTATTATTTTATACACTATTATTTATACTTATTATTAATTAAGTCAGAAAATCCAAAAAAGATGTTTTTGGATTCCTCTATCTACTTATCAGAATCAGAATCAGAATCAGAAAGAGTTTTATTGCCAAGTACGCTTGCACGTACAAGGAATTTGTTTTAGTGACGGAGCTTCCAGAACAAAAAATACAAATGACAAGACAAAAACAGCATGACGCAAAAAAAAAAAAAAAAAAAAAATTTAAATGGTTGACATCAAATGGAGTACGATGTGAGATACTTTTAAATAAGTTACATAAATATCTGAAGTCTGTGGTATTATACAGTATATTGCACAGTGGTATTGTACACAATATTGCACATATATTTATTGACCGTTAGAATGATGTTTATCTGTTAAGGAGGTAGATTGCCTTATTAGGCTACCTCTAATGCTGTATCTCTTATTATCTATACATTATATTTTACACATACGCATAAATTGAACAAAAGACTTTACAAATAAGTATAATACAGACACACACATTTAAGAGACACACTTACAAACATCACATGGCACAAGCGCTCTTTACAAAAATCTAAAGAATTTGAGTACTCGAAACAATTTTTAACAATATAACAATTTATCACACAACACAACTTGGGCCCAGAAAACTTCAATACCACCTGTAGGAATTTTCAAATACAGATGTCGCCATTAAAAACGCACGTTTCGAGAAAAGGGATCCCGTGACTTGCCGCGGCTTTGCGCGGCTGCGTGCGGGAAGCTGTGAACATGCCCTTCATTACCTGTAGGGGGCAGTCGTATTTCAGTCTGAAGTATTGAGTGTCTACTGAAGCCGAAAATGTGTCCAAATTAAACCGGGCATGCGTGTTTGGATCAGTCGGTTGGGAATCATCACGGAGGTACAACATGGCGTGGCTGGAGCTGGAGTTTGTCGTGTTCGAGGTAAGTTTACCTTTCTGTTTTGGATGTAATTCTCACTTTCATGACTCCCAATTAATGTTCATCTTAATCTCAGGATGTACAATTAGCAATATTTCAGTTTTTAATAGTGTGGAGATTCACAAAACACCGTTTTCGTGTAAAAACCTGAACCTACGGGGCCCCCCAGGGGTCCTGTGGTAAATAAATAAATAAATAAAATAATAATTAACCGAGCGCGCGGATTAATACACCGAGATGTGTATTTCTTACCCCCCACACCTTGTGAAAACGGACAGTCTGGGTGCCACAGGCGGAGATAAACAGCCCCCGACTCCGGCATTAGAGCCCTCACAGCGGGGCGAGTGGGTGACGACTCGGCGGCATACTCGTTCAGCCAAAGCTAACGCTAAGGCTAGCCCACCGGAGCACACCTCCTCTGCGCGTCACGTGTCCAACAGGTTTGCTCTCCTCAGTGCTGCACCCGCTGAGAAACCTGAAAGAGCTCTGGTTATAGGAGACTCTATACTGAGACACGTGACATTAGCTAGACCTTTAGGGGCGCCAGCGGCAGTGGTTAGGTGTATCCCGGGAGCCAGAGCACCGGACATAGCAGGTAATCTTAGGGCTCTAGGACAGCATAGGTTCTCTAAGATAGTGGTACATGCTGGAGCTAATGATATACGCCTTCGTCAGTCAGAGGTTAGTAAGAATAACTTTACAGAGGTGTTTAAATTAGCGAAGGCGATGTCCGATGAAGTAGTATGCTCTGGTCCCATCCCAATGAGACGTGGCGACATAGCTTACAGCAGGTTATGGTCGCTGAACCGCTGGATGTCCAGGTGGTGCTCCAAAAATAATGTGGGCTACATAGACAATTGGAAGACCTTTGAGGGCAAAGCTGGCCTGTTAGGGCGGGACGGTGTCCATCCCACTCGGGAAGGTGCTGCTCTCATTTCCTGTAGTATAGCTCATAGTCTCAGTAGAGGTCTAGTTAATCGGTGACAATCCAGAGCCCGGGCCAGGGAGCAGACAGACAGGCTAAACCAACCGTCTGCTAGCTGCATAGAGTCGTCACTCAGGGTTCACCATATTGAGACTGTGTCTGTTCCCCGATCTAAGCAAAAATGTAGAAAGACCCAGAAAGTCTGTTTCAATAATCTAATTAACATAAAGTCCACAAACTCCGATCATACTGAATGCGCAGCCGGCACCTCTGATCTGAAGCTAGGATTGTTAAATATTAGATCTCTCACATCAAAAGCAGTTATTGTTAATGAAATTATCACAGATCAGGCGTTTGATATACTCTGTTTAACTGAAACATGGGTTAAACAGGACGAGTATGTAGCTCTAAATGAAGCTAGTCCTCCTGGATACAGCTACATACACCAGCCTCGGTTAACTGGTAGAGGAGGAGGCGTCGCAGTTATTCATAATGATAATCTGTCTATCGTACAAAAACACCGACACAAATTTAACTCATTTGAAATTCTCTATAGTAACATAAGTGTATTTAAGTATATTAAATCAGCTCAGTCGATTCCACTAATTATAATTTACAGACCTCCAGGGCCGTATTCTGAATTTCTTAGTGAATTTGCAGATTTCATCTCAGACCTGGTCATTTCTGTAGACAAAGTGTTAATTGCTGGAGATTTTAACATTCATTTTGAGAATCCAGAAGACCCTCTGAGAACAGCATTTATATCCATACTGGACTCCGTAGGTGTAAATCAGTGTGTAGTAGGACCCACTCATAAAGCAGGTCACACTTTAGATTTAGTAATATTCTTCGGATTAATTATAAGAAATGTATTCACAATTCCACTGTCTGAAATTATCTCAGATCACTATCTTGTCTCCATTCAAGTGTGTCACAGTGATAATGTACGCACAGTACCGCGCTACCGTATTAAACGTACATTCACATCAACTACCACACAGAGTTTTATCAGTAATCTCCCAGAGTTACCAACTTCGATTAGGCCACCGTCTGACCCCACAGAACTCGATCAGGCGACTGAATATTTAGAGTCGACACTTCGTTGTACCTTAGATAATGTAGCTCCAGCTAAAAGAAAAATTATTAGAGATAAGAAACTCGCTCCCTGGTATAACGATCACACGCGCACTTTAAAACAGACTGCTCGGAAATTAGAGCGTAAATGGCGTCAAACTAAATTGTTGGTATTTCAAATAGCATGGAAAGAGAGCATCCTGAACTATAGGAAAGCTCTTAGTGTAGCTAGATCAACGTATCTCTCCACTCTTATAGAAGAAAATAAAAATAATCCTAGATTTTTATTTAATACCGTAGCCAAATTAACCAGAAATAAGACCACTACAGAAATCTCCACAACAACATCATGCAATAGTGAGGACTTCATGAACTTTTTTAATAATAAAATTGTAAATATCAGGCATAAAATTGAGGCTTTGAAACCAAACAATGTAATTGATACTGATGTTAACCTAGCCATGTCAGATTCAAACCTAGAATACTTTACTCCTCTTGAAGAGAATGAACTAATTTCACTCATCTCTTCTGCAAATTCATCAACCTGTATATTAGATCCTATACCGACACATTTTCTTAAACAGATAGTACCAGTAATAACAGAACCGATGTTGAGAATAATTAATTCCTCACTCAGCATTGGTTATGTTCCAAAATCTTTTAAAGTAGCAGTTATTAAACCAATAATTAAGAAACCTGACCTTGACCCCTGTCAGCTGTCCAATTACAGGCCAATATCAAACCTCCCCTTTATCTCTAAGATTCTGGAAAAGATAGTAGCGGAGCAGCTATGCTCATATCTACATAGAAATCGCATACATGAACTGTATCAGTCAGGATTTAGGCCTCATCACAGCACAGAAACAGCACTCGTTAAAGTAGTAAATGACCTCCTATTGGCCTCTGATCAGGGTTGTGTAACTATGCTTGTATTACTCGACCTCAGTGCAGCGTTTGATACCATTGATCATGCTATTCTTCTTCACAGATTAGAAAATTTAGTAGGAATTAAGGGTACAGCCCTCTCCTGGCTCAGATCCTATTTGACCGATCGTTATCAGTATGTAGACTTAAATGGTGATTATTCTGCATGTTCTCTAGTGGAGTTTGGCGTTCCGCAGGGTTCAGTTTTAGGCCCACTGCTTTTTTCCCTTTACATGCTTCCTCTGGGCAACATAATCCGTAAGCATGGTATTAGTTTTCATTGTTATGCTGACGACACACAGCTATACGTCTCTACAAAACCTGATGAGAAAAACCATCTTACTAAAGTTGAGCAATGTGTTCAGGACATAAGAAATTGGATGCTAATTAACTTCCTTCTGCTTAATCCGGATAAGACAGAAGTTCTAGTCATAGGACCGCATACAGCTAGAAGTAAAATCTTAGATCACACCGTAACTTTAGATGGCCTTTCCGTTCCGCCAAGTGCAACAGTAAAAGACCTCGGCGTGATTATAGATTCCAGCCTTTCATTTGAAGCTCATGTAGATAATATCACCAGGATAGCATTCTTTCACCTTAGAAATATCGCCAAAATAAGAAATATATTGTCGCTAAATGATGCAGAAAAACTAGTTCATGCTTTTATCACTTCTAGGTTGGACTATTGTAATGCCTTACTGTCTGGTTGTTCAGTTAGGTGCATAAACAAGCTTCAGCTAGTCCAAAATGCAGCAGCGAGAGTCCTCACTAGAACCAGAAGATATGAGCACATCACCCCTATCCTATCTTCACTGCATTGGCTCCCTGTGAAATTTCGCATTGATTTTAAAATACTACTCTTGACATATAAGGCATTAAATGGTCTCGCGCCGCAGTATCTGAGCGAACTGCTAGTGTCTTACGATCCGCCACGCCTACTTCGGTCAAAGGATGCAGGCTGCTTATCAGTACCGCGTATTATGAAAACTACAGCTGGGGGCAGAGCTTTTTCTTACAAAGCCCCAAAATTATGGAATAGTCTTCCAAATAGTGTTCGGGACTCAGACACAGTCTCAGTGTTTAAGTCTAGGCTAAAAACCTATTTATTTAACCAAGCATTTTATAAATAGATTTGCCATAAGGTAAAGGAGCAGATCTGGGGGACTCATGGACGTAGAGTATTATGGTGAACTGGTATGTTTAGATGCTGTCTTCCTCAGTCTCATTTGATCACTCAGGTTTGTTGACGGTGAGGTGATTGTTTGCTTTACATCTCAGGGAGCCCTCATGTTTGTGTTTCCTTCTGGCTCTCCCTTTTAGTTATGCTGTCATAATTAGTCCTGCCGGAGTCCCTGCTTGCACTCTACAGTAAATATACATTCACGTTAGACATTGTGACTGTGACCATACCTAATTGCAATCTCTCCTCCTCTTCTCTTCCTCCCCCTCTTTCTCTTTCCTCTCTCCCCCTGTCTCCCCCTTTCACTCTTTCTCTCTCTCTCTCTGTCGAGCTACACATGTGGTTCCTGAGCTGCCAGTGATCCAGACTCCCTCTGCCCTTCGGACCTGTCTGATCCATCCTGGTGCCCGGTTTCTGGTTGGAGGTCTCACCGCATGGATGCCCCGTGTGTCTCTTTAGGATGCGTCTGGTGTCTGGGGATGATTCTCTATACTTAAAAGACGGTTCTGGCCTCGACTGGTGTGGTCAGCTGTTTCTCTGAGGACTTGACAATTCGATAGTTCAGGACTGGAACTTTCTACAAGTCTATCTGAGTCTCGAATAACTACTGGACTCCATTTTACATCAAGTATTATAACATCAATTAACATCAACTATTATAGCTGAACCTAACACTTAACACTGTATAAATGCAGATCATTTCCTGCTATCTGTTTCACCCAGATGAGGATGGGTTCCCTGTCGAGTCTGGTTCCTCTCAAGGTTTCTTCCTATTACCGTCTCAGGGAGTTTTTCCTTGCCACTGTCGCCCTCGGGCTTGCTCGCCAGGGAATATCTGAACATTTTGATTCATACACATTCACATTCCATACAAACTTAAATAATTCTTTTGATTGTGTAAAGCTGTTTTGAGACAATGTCAATTGTTAAAAGCGCTATACAAATAAAATTGAATTGAATTGAATTGAATTGAAAACGGCGTGTTCAGACAAAGGCTCGCCAGTGAGATGCCATTTCTGAACAAACTGAGTCGTGTGTGTTAAAGCATTAAATGGTAAAAGAGCACTAGCAATAAACATTTTTTTTTCTAAATCCGAACTTTATTAATATGTTACGAGTAAAGAACCTGTACATATGTTCATACAGTATTGACAACAGCTCTAATTTGTCTAAATCGCATTGCAGACAATAAAAATAAGTCGAGTCATCCTGTGACCTTGCATGCTTAATCTTTCCACACATGATTCTTGCTTCTCACTTTTTCCTTAATCCCTCACTGATCTATCTTGTATTTTTCTAATGGTGTCAGAAACCTTGTGTTAGTAGCACTGCTTGACATGCTTGATGCCTTCCTCTTTTGTAATTTGCTTTGGATAAAGGCAAAACTTACAAAAGATAAAGAAATGCCTAAATGTAGTTGTACGAATAAAATATTATGTAATGATACAATGTACATTTTTTCAAAGAAACAAAGCGTAAAGATGAGACATGAATCTGAAGAGGATCTCTTTGATTTGATTTCCTGGTAAAGCATTGTTTTCTTATTAATTATACAATTTATTAATACCTTGAATATATTGTTTGTTGCATTGGACAGAAGCATATAAATGCAAATGAATATATAAATCTGAGTAATTATTGAACGAATTTTCATGTTTGGACTAACCCTTTAAATACAAACTCAGCATTCATCATAGGATTTCCTGACACTGTAAAGGTGCAGAGTAATCTATGGAGTGTAGCCATCTCATGCCATGTTTTACAATGTTTTACTGATGCAAGATTATTGCTAAAGCAATTTAACCCAAGTTTAACAATCTGAAGTATATGAAGTGATGGTCATTTTTTATTATCAATTATTATTATTTTTTTTTTATTATAAGTCAGCACAGGTTGAAGCAATTCAGTTTTTTTTTCTCAAAATAAATTATTTCTTTTCTTGTAAATTTTATGCAGGGGGACAGACGAAGTGATGCCAGTTTGCACCTTCTTAAAATCCTTGTCGTCCGTGCTGTTGAAGGGAAAGAACCGGTTGGTGTATCCAAAATCCTTGAAGCAGAGGAAATTTTGCAAGAATGTGGCAATAGCTCCGAGCACTGCGCTACACATTTGAGCTATTTTCAGAAAGTTCTTCTAGATGTTGATGGGATTAAGCTATCACCAAAAGTGCAAGCTTTAAAGATGAAGTTATCATCTTAAAACATTTGATTTGGCTTGACTACAAGTCTTTACATGTTGTGTTTACATGTTCAGCTTAAAATGTTTTAATGCGTTATGGTTTCAATGGCATACTTTTAAGTGCACTAGTCCAGAGTGCTAATTTGAATGTTTCAACTTGACTGCTTCAGAGGGCTATTAAGTTTTAACGTTTATTCTACAGTTTGTTTAATGTATTTTCAGCTGTATTTTATTTCTAAATGAATGCTGTATTTTATTTATTATTATTGTTCCTAAAATTGACCATAGTGTGTGATTGAGTGTGTGTATGTGTGTGTGCCCTGCGATGGATTGGCACCCTGTCCAGGGTGTACCCCGCCTAGTGCCCGAAGTCTCCTGGGATAGGCTCCAGGTCCCCCGCGACCCTGAACACAGGATTAAGCGGTATAGAAAATGAATGAATGAATGAATGCTGGATTTTATTTATTATTATTATTGTTATTATTTTTACACAATCTTGTTTAAAACAAGTATTTTAGGCCCTGGTGCCGTTGTTTCTATGGATGCTAAATTTAGCTGAATGCACTTTTATTAAAAAGACAACCTGTATCTAGACTGTGAATGTCACAAATATTTGGTAATGTTGGTGAATAAACTGTTTAATAATATTTTTTTTCTTTGTGTGATTTATGAAAGATATAGATGAAATAATTAAGTTTCTTTCCAAAACAAATTAGCAATGTTTACATTATTATAGGGAGTAATATAAATTGATAAAACCAAGTAAGGGAAAATCTCACAAAACAAAATGATAGTAATTTCATAAAATCAAGGTTCCTGCTTATACAACAATGAATTAACTTTACTTGATTATTTTAAATAAATCTAATTTGTGCATTAAATATAATTATGTAACTTTTACTTGATTTCTTTTATTGTTAATTTAATTAAGTAGATTTTACCTGACAATTACGGGTGAGTTTTGTTTAGACTGAATCCCAATTCTATTTTCTACCCCTTCCCCTTGTCCCTTGAAACGAAGTGGAAAGGGGAAGGGTTTAAATTTTTCCCCTAAGAAATGGGACACCACTACAACACTGTTATACGTCATCATACGTTGTCGCTGGTTCCTAATGTTACGTCAGAGGACATGCGCCGATGTTTATCACACATTCCAACAAGAGAGAGATTACTCACTCCCAAAGGTTTTTTATTTCGATTTTTAAAAAAGTTGCTCATTCGGGTTTCCTCAGCCGTCCCTATACAGAATATAAATTACAAAACTGTGGTCACGTTGCAATAAGTAAGAATAGTGTAAGCACCATTCATTTACATGTACACATATGGCCGTAGGCAAAACAAACAATGCGTTATCAAATGCTCGGCAAACTGCCATGCTACTGAACTTTCATATGTGTTTGTAGCATGCAGTAAAGTGTATGTGACATAAAAATATATATTTGTAATATTGTGCAATCTGTGCTATCCGCTAGCAAACTTTAGCGATTTTTTTGCAAACGTTTCTTTACAGCACATCACCATAAACACAAACACAAGACTAAAGGTAATATACATATAATGAAAACTTGTCATAAAAATCTTTATTAATGGCAAAAATTAATATTTATGTCTCTGCTTGCTCGAGTGAGCAGCCATGTTGAAAATTTCGCTTAGCCCTTCGTTTGAAGTGAGGTCCTGAAAAATCTTCGTTTGGAGGGCTATGTGGCCCTTCCCCCTCCCCCTACACCTCCAACCAAAAGAGAAGTGAGACACCACTACCCCTGCACGTGAACGCGCCAAATGGAAGGGTAGGGGGAAGGGGTAGAATTGGGATTCAGCCTTAATATTGGAGCAATAAAATGTACTTAAAATCTATGTGTCCAAATTGTTACAAGGATTTTATCAAGTAAATCTTACAAGTTCTTTTTTTCAGTGCATGGGTGAACACGATGATTTAAGAATTTAATTAAATATTAAATATATATATATATATATATATATATATATATATATATATATATAAATATATATATATATATATTGTGTGTGTGTGTGTGTGTGTGTGTGTGTGTGAGTGAGTGAGTGACCGGTGCAAGGGAGTCAACTCGCATGTCCTATTCCATTGTCACTCATACTGTCGTAGTTTTTAGAGCCCTAAAAAAGCATTCGCTAGTTAGTTAGTAAGTAAATAAAAGACAAATGAATAAATAGTTTTAAATTATATATATATAATGGAAATATGTATAAAGAAAATATTATTAATATTTTCGTGTTTAATTACAAAAAAACATTTTAATGGTTAGTGATTGTTGCAGACATTTACACTATTTTTGAGAACCATTAAGTTCTCCTTCCACGTGTCATAGCCGATAACTGCCCCTTTGATCTGCTGGGTACGGCGGGGCGTCGATTGCTGATCAGTGTGTGTAAAGTACGCTACTTTACACTGATCAGCAATCGACGCCCCGCCATACCCAGTAGATCAAAGGGGCACACTCATAAACTCTCCGTGCACACAGACCAGGGGCGTAGATTTAGGGTGGACGGTGGTGATGTGTCCCCACCAATATCCTCCGACCATTGAAATGTCCCCACCAATAATTTAATCCACTAAAAAAATCGTGCTGTCAACATTAACCTAGACACGCAGAAAGGGATGAATCACGTTCTCTCCTTGAGTCCTCCCGCCCCCAAAACACATATGAACATTTGGATTGGCTGTGCCTTTCCCTGCTATCATGTGAGAGGCTATTGGCTGCGTTCAGATACAAGCAGCGCCAAATGCAGTGGATTTTTCCCCCATGTGAGAAGGTGTGATGGGTGACAGACATACATGTGAGGATGAAAAAAAAAGAGAAGCTGAAGATAAGGAGGTTTTTTTTTTTTCCAAGAAAAGTCACTTCAAGTTCGCTAGTGAATCCATCAAAGTAACGACAACAGTTAACGTTAATGTTAGTGTTTGGTTTGTTTTACCGCTTTGACTGACATTCATTACAGCAGGGCAGGTTATAGCCTGTGAATACGGACTTAAAACTAACAGCAGATTAAACAGCTAAATGTAAAAGTATAAATATAATCCCTGTCAGTCTCCTAATCTAATGACTGTTTGTCAGAAATCAGTCTTGTGAAAGAAATTGATAAGCTACACACTAATATTGCCATGGCTAGAGTTTAGTTACAGTTCACCAATAGACAATCCACTTCACACAAATAGTTTTTAAAATGCATTCACTGACTTGGCAAACATTAATGATTTGATTGGAGGTTTGCACACTAAGACTCAGAAAAAGTGAACTAAAATGATTGCTGTTTAAATGGCATGTGTTTATCCTGTTTTGTCAGGTGACAGAACCTAAACACCTGTGCTGTATATCAGACAGTGATAGAGAGAGAAGGGGTCACAGGTGATGCTGAACGATGACTTGATATTATTATACCTGCAGTGGCTTGCAAAAAAGTATTCGGCCCCCTTGAATTTTTCCACATTTTTTCACATTACAGCCACAAACATGAATAAATTTTATTGGAATTCCATGTGAACGACCAATACAAAGTGGTGTACACGTGAGAAGTGGATGAAAATCATACATGATTACAAACATTTTTTACAAATAAATAACTGAAAAGTTGGGTGTGCGTAATTATTCAGCCCCCTGAGTCAATATTTTGTAGAACCACCTTTTGCTGCAATTACAGCTGCCAGTTTTTTAGGGTATGTCTCTACCAGCTTTGCACATCTAGAGACTGAAATCCTCGCCCATTCTTCTTTGCAAAACAGCTCCAGCTCAGTCAGATTAGATGGACAGCAGTTTTCAGATCTTGCCACAGCTTCTCGATTGGATTTAGATCTGGACTTTGACTGGGACATTCTAACACATGGATATGTTTTGTTTTAAACCATTCCATTGTTGCCCTGGCTTTATGCAAGGGTCGTTGTCCTGCTGGAAGGTGAACCTCCGCCCCAGTCTCAAGTCTTTTGCAGACTCCAAGAGGTTTTCTTCCAAGATTGCCCTGTATTTGGCTCCATCCATCTTCCCATCAACTCTGACCAGCTTCCCTGTCCCTGCTGAAGAGAAGCACCCCCCCCCCCCAACCCCGTCCCCCAGAGCATGATTGAGTAAATCAATGGTTACAGGTTTTCAGCATTCTACAAAATATTCTCTTTAGTGTTTATCAGAAGAAAAAAAGAACAGCCTGGACAATATTGATGTCAAACAAATATGCCAGCAGTTTATTTCTGTTAACGAGAGGCGAAGGCATGTTTTTGTCTCCTTCATATAGGAGCAATATGCATTGAGCTGTTGTGTGGTACCTAACAGTAGTTCATGTTTAGATGTAATTTAGTTTTATATACATATATACTGATGTTTGAGATGTTTCATTGGCACTATGGCTCAATAAAGAATAGTTTTTATTTTATTAAAGACTATCTTTTTGTCAGTTATTAAACATTCCTTTAACATTACACTATTCCTTAATTTAACTTAATGAATTGCATTTCAAGTGGATTAATATCAATCAAAGCATTCCTAGTATTAATGTAAAGTGATTTAGCATTTTGCAGCATATTAGAAAAACATGCATTCCGTGGACGGGGCAGGGGATTGGGGGGTGGGGTGGAGTCATAGGTCCCCAAAAATGTCCAGAGCAAATCTACGCCCTTGACACAGACACACGATTTATAGATAAAATGCAGACATAAACACGCCACCCCCCCAGGAAAACAACAAACACAAATATATAGACTACAGCAAGGGCGTAGGTTTGCTCTCGACATTGGTGGGGACCTATGACTCCAACTAATACCCCACCCCCCCAATCCCCTGTTCCACCCACCAACCCCCAACCCCCTGCCCCACCTACCAACCTCCCACCCCAACTATGTCCACAGAATACATGTTTTTCTTAATATGGTGCGAAATCACTTTACATTAATACTAGCAATGCTTCGATTGATATTAATCCACTCGAAATGCAATTCATTAAGTTAAATTAAGGAATAGTGTAAAGTTAAAGGAATGTTTCATAACTGACAAAAAGATAGTCTTTAATAAAATACAAACTATTCTTTATTGAGCCCTAGTGCAAATGAAACATCTCAATCATCTGTATATATATATATATATAAAAGTAGATTACATCTAAACATGAACTACTAGGTACAGTACCACACAACAGCTCAATGCCTATTGCTCCTATATGAAGGAGACAAAAACATGCCTTCGCCTCTCGTTAACAGAAATAAACTGCTGGCATATTTGTTTGACATCAATATTGTCCAGGCTGTTCTTTTTTTCTTCTCATAAACACTAAAGATGATATTTTGTAGAATGCTGAAAACCTGTAATCATTGATTTACATAGTATTTGTTTTTCCTGCTACGGAAGTCAATGTTTTCAGCTTTTTTCCCCAATATCTTATTTTGTATTCAACAAAATAAAGAAAATCATTAAAGTTTGGAACCACTTAAGGAGTAAATAGTGAGTAAAGTTTTTTTGGGGGTGAACTCTTCCCCTCTGACTGCACTAGGACCGGACAGCATTGCCACCTGATGAAATACAGTGGTTACAAAATCGGAGCGTCGTATGTAACGTCGCCGCCGCATTACGGGATGTGCATTTGCTGTGCATTTGCTGGCTTTTACCACTGAGTGGCGCTATATAACTACAGACTGACGCCTCATGCCTTAGTTCATTCTCTGCCTCAATAATACACGTAATAGCCGATAACATCAAGTGAAACACTGTAGTTGACCGAATTCATAATCACAGTACTATGATTACAGTACAAATGTAGAATTCAAATTAAATGAAATCTTATTAAGATCAAATTTAAGCACAATAAATATTAACACAGTGAGCCTTTAGATTTTATCACGTGTAAATTAGAAAAGAAGTGTGTAGGGTTTTATTTAAATATAAATTTCTAAACCAATAAGATCAAATAACACCAAGTTATTATTATAACAGGCTTACTTCGCCACTTATCAAAGACGTACGCTTGCTTTCAAAGAAGTCGAGTGGCTTATTAACGTCTCTGGTGTGCATTGTCTCTAAGTGGCCGCTTGGTGTAGCGGTTAGAACACTCGGCCAGTGATCTACAAACGCCGGCTCGAATCCCGAGTGATGTTTTAAAATTGTTTTATTTTAAAACTAAGTAAAATGTTTTAAGTGCGCTTAAGGTAGAGTCTTATAAAGGCTATGTAGACTTATATAGTTTTATTATATATTTTTTGCACATTAAGCTGAGTCCTCATCTGTTAGATCTGTTTGGTTTTTTTTTTCCTGCCGGGACGAATGCGCGGTTCCATCCCTTTCCCGCCTATTCAGGGAGCCTACGGAGTGAGCGATTAACCATAGTCGAATCGATTGGTGTGCGTCCAACTCACGTTACTCGTGTGCTATTCATGCCGGCTGGTGATAATTAATGTTAATATGATCTCGGGCTTGCTCACGATGCTCAACATCTATAAAAATAGCAAAGTATTGTGTATAGAGTGATAAAAAAAAACTATCTAACGCATGTTAGAAAACATAATTTCCTGCATTTTTTTTCTGCTTCAGGGGTCAGTCTGTTCTGAGACAGTGAGAGTAGAGGAAGGGGCAGATTCAGAACCAGGGAGGGAGCCGGAGACAGCAGAACAAAGAGATGATATTGCCAGCACCAGCACAGGGAGCACAGTTTTGAGTTTAGATCTCATGTTTACATTTTATTGTATGTTGATGGCTTGACTGTAAACAACATAAACAATGCAATAAATTTATAAAAATATATATTTATTGTCCCCCCTGCTGTTAAATGAAATTTGCGTTATTTTACGTTAATGTTACGTTATTACATTATTAACGTCGATAGAATAAAGTACAGTTTTATTTCTGGAATTGATGCACGGGCTTCATCTTAGGCTTTTTTTTCTTTCGGTTCTTTCGTTTCTCAGCGCCGGACTGTTGATGTCTCTTTCCAGGACCAGGCATATCGTTCTATTATTATAATTCTTTTGGCCAAATACTGTAGGCAGCCGTAACAGAGGTGAGGGCGCGCGCGTCATCACGTGTGCTTAGCCGACTCTGCGTTCACCGTAGACTTCAATATAGACGTTTATATTTTTGTTTATTTGTATATGTATGTTATTAATATTAATTTTTTAGAGATTGTGTGTGTGCGTGCACGGAGAGTTTGTGTTGATAAGTGTATGTCGATAAGTTGATAAGTGTATCAGAAAGCATTAAAATGTTCATTTGAATTAAAATGACACACACACGTCTGTATATACAGTATATCAATTACATATATATCAATTTCATTAGTTCGTTCATTCTATTTGAAGCTTCGGATGTTTGTTTTTTTCTTGGTTTGGTTAGATTAGTTCTGAACTCGCTTCCGTGAAACTATCGCTAAAACAATGTGTGTAAAACAAGAGTGTCATAGTCCATTGTTAGTTTTAATGATTTGGCTGAAACTAATTATCACTACATAAGTACCCTAACACCATTGATCATGAGTCTCAGCTGAACCTAATTCTATACTTGTAACAGAAAATGTAGATGCAGATTCCAAATGTGTATTTATATAATAGATAGATAGATAGATGTGTGTGTGTGTGTGTGTGTGTGTGTGTGTGTGTGTGTGTGTGTAGGCTCTACGCAGGGGCAAGAGAGGGCAGCGCACCCTTAAATGTCTGCACATGTTAATATATTCCTAAAATGTATATATTACAAGTTGATAAACTGATCTGCGGTAGCGGAAAAATCCGCTGAAAATGACAGGCTGCAGCGCACGCGCACACACACACACATACACACGCGCGCGCGCGCACACACACACACACACACACACACACACACACCTCCCTTGAGCCCTGCGTCTGTCGGATTTCAGCGGTCACGGGGTGGAAAGACTTTGAAGCAGTTTATATATGAATCTAAGCTTGAACTTATCAGCATTGTAAATATATAATACTTTTCAAATAAAATCGCTATTATTTTGACCCTGAAGTTTAGTTTAGCACACACAAAAAACAGAAAAGTCATTTCTGGTAAATCAACGGAATGTGTAGTATTTACAGTAATTCATTAAAAAATTTATATACATTGTACAGTACACGGTAAACACGGGAAAGATTACAAAATGAAAAAACAAACAGTGTCTACTTTATAAACAGCTTAGTATGTGCGTCGACATGCTGAAATCCCTTGCATGTTTTTGCTTCCAAGTGGAGAGATATTTGACCGATAGCCTAGAACAAAAGATCTATAGGTGTGATCACAACCCCCTCCGACCGACCATGCCATCAATCACTGACCACCTCAGAAGTTCCCTCCAATGTATGGCTGCAATACTTGTTTTGCAAGTATTTTTAACACCATTCAAAGGCTTACAAGTTCCATTCAACATATAATGATGTCTCCACATGTTAATATATTCCTAAAATTTATATATTACAAGTTGATAAACTGATCTGCGGTAGCGGAAAAATCCGCTGAAAAAAGCACAGGCTACAGCGCACGCGCGCACACACACAGACACACACACACACACACACACACACACACACAGACACACCTCCCTTGAGCCCTCGGTAAACATCCAAGCACTGAGGCACGCAAATCCCCTGACCACAATAAGGTGGCAATCCCTCAGGGGGGGGGAGATGAAAAATACAAATTAAATAAATAAAACAAAATAAAATATCCTTAATCCAGATTTTATCAATCACCGACATAATATTGATCTTAGCTGGATGGTCTAATTCTCAAAACCGTTTAACCTAAAGAAAAACTTAACACACTATAACTAGAATATTTACAAAACTGAAAGGTTGTCTTATGTATAATAAAAAAACCTCATAACTCAAAAAGATCATATTATGTTTTTATACATATTTTTTTATTTTTTTTTTATAGTAACTGAACAGCTCTCTTCTCTCCAATCCACTCCTAAACCACAGTCTCCTATTTCTCTGTGCGTGCTCTGGAGCCTGTGAATGAATACACGCAGCGGAGGTTTTGTAAACTGTAGAGATACAATAATTTTACTGCTGGAAAATCAGCATTTTATCTAATTTGAAATATAAACCTAATATTATCTGTTACTTAATATATTTTCTTTTGATGATGACCATAACAGCCTACTGCATTTCATTATTTATAATAACACAAAAACAATATTACAATATTTGATATTTTAATATAAACTCAGTATCATTATCCTCCTTGTGTATGTGTAAAAAACATTTGATTTGTTCTATTTTTTATTCTGATAGTGTGCTCAATTTGTTTCTAGTAATTTATATATTTAAATTCGGATGCCTTTTACTGTTACAAATTTAACTCTTTGCTGTACAAGCCCTTGTGTTGTTGTTTGTGCTGCTGTTCTTTAATAATACCAATAATCAGATACAAACAGTCTGTCTAAACGAAAATTAAGCAATGCTTCTTAACTCATCATTATGTGGATATTTTTCATGTTCGTTGGATAAAGTATGTACTGTAATGATTTGGTCTACTCTGTACTGTATGTGCGTGAGAGAGATGGGTGTCGCGGTCGTGAAACAAAGGCTCATTTCAGCTCATTCAGTTTCTCTGAATGTATAGGTGAGAACAGCTGATTCACGGTGAATAATTTGCATTTGAGTGTTGCCAAGTGAAAAGAAGACAAACATCAAGACGAACAACATATAAAACTGAGACAATATTTTAAAAAGAATCGCAATCAACCTGAACAGGTAAGCTGGAATAAAATCAGTAGCAGCATTAACTAAAGTAATTAGTAATTATTAGCTGCTACTGATTTTATGGACTCATCACGGTTAAATACGTTGATCACACGGGACTCATTACGGTTGTCTATCGTGCTCTGAATAATAAATTTTTTTGTTTGCTGTTTGTTTGCTGAGTAAAATTAAAATAGAACAATTTTTTAAAACAGCATTATCCAGAATTCGAACCGACGCTTTGTAAATCCCTGACCGAGCGCTCTAACCGCTACACCAACCAGGCACTAAGAGACAACACACCTCCGTGGTGTTAATAAGCCACTCGACTTCTTTGAAAGCAAGCGTTAAATAAGTAACGAAGTAAGCCTGTTATACAATTATACTATTTGCACGTGTATTTTATCTGTTTTAAACTTGGTGTCATTTGATCTTATTGGTTTAGAAATGTTTGTAAAAAAAACTATTGTTATCAAAAATGTAACAGATGTAACACCGGACTTCATTACCCACAATGCATCTCCCGCACTGGACTACACTGCCGTAAACAGCTGTCGTAAATCAAAACTCCCGGTACTGCAGATGGCCACCACTTTTCATCAGTATAATGACACACACACACACACACACACACGCAGCAGCAGCAGCCGACCGAGCCGTCACTCCCCTAAATTTAAAGAATACAAACTGGTTGCGTGCGAGTTTGCTGTTTTTTCTATAGTATGCTGAAGCAAAATCAAAATACAACAATTTTTTTTATTTTAATTTTGCTATAATTAAAATAAAAAAATGTAAAACATCATCCCTCGGGATTCGAACCGGCGCTTTATGTATCACTGACCGTGTGCTCTAACCGCTACACCAAGCAAGCACTTAAAGATGATGCACCCAAGTAACTTTAAATAAGGCAAGGTTAATAAAGCAAGCTCTGGATAAGTGACGAAGTAAGCTTGTTATAATAATAACTTGGTGTTATTTGATCTCATTGGTTTATAAATTTATATTTAAATAAATAGTAAACTTGGCCGATTTAGTTATAATTTTGTTTGATGAGTGGGGCTTGAAAATTCTCTTGAAAAATATGGTCATTTATTTCAGTTAATAAATCTACTATAATTTTTTTTTACTCATTATTGTACAGTACACATTAATAGCTCTGGTTCAGATTTTTCATGTTTGTTGTGGAAATTACCATCACTGTTGTATTTACTGCGATGAATGAAAATGTCACTTTGCGCCACCTGGCGGCCATTTTACGAATGACTTTGAAATGCAACTGATTTATTTTGGCTGCTGTTGCCTTTAAACCGCGGTATACACGGCGAGATCGCCATTCCAATTTTGTAACCACTGTAGCGTGACAAAAAAGTGAAATGTCAGTTCAAAACTTTTGCCAAAAACACTAATGAATCACTTACATCCTCAGCCTATCACTCCTCATAATGCTAAATATTAGTATAATCAATATGTATAATACACGCACACATATTATATGTTATATATATAATCAACATTCAGATTGACCTCCTGTGACCTCACCTCTTCACCTGAATGACAACATGGCTGATCTGCTTCTGTCCCCTAATTAAAAAACATTGAGGGATTCCTTATGAGCATGGACAGAGAATGCCTCAGCCTATTATTGGTAACAATGTTAAATCTCAGGACAACTACAGTGGCTTGCAAAAGTATTCGCGCCCCCGTGAACTTTTCCACATTTTGTCACATTACAGCCACAAACATGAATCAATTTTATTGGAATTCCACGTGAAAGACCAATATAAAGTGATGTACACGTGAGAAGTGGAACGAAAATCATACATGATTTCAAATTTTTTTTTTACAAATAAATAACTGAAGAGTGGGGTGTGTGTAATTATTCAGCCCCCTTGGGTCTGAGTGCAGTCAGTTGCCCATAGACATTGCCTGATGAGTGCAAATGACTAGAGAGCACCTGTGTGTAATCTACACTCTCTCCATCGCTGTCTGATATACAGCACAGTTGTTTAGGTTCTGTCACCTGACAAAACAGGATAAACACATGCCATTTAAACAGCAATCATTTTATTTCATTTTTTCTGCATTTTTTGCAAACCTCGAATCAAATCATTAATGTTTGCCAAGTCAGTGAATGCATTTGAAAAACTATTTGTGTGAAGTGGATTGTCTATTGGTGTCAACAAAATTCTAGCCATATGGCAATATTAGTATATTAGCTTATCAATTTCTTTCACAATACTAATTTCTGACAAACAGTCATTTGATTAGGTGACTGACAGGGATCATATTTATAGTTTTACATTTAGCTGTTTAATCTGCTGTTAGTTTTAAGTCCATATTCACAGACTATAACCTGCCCTGCTGTAATGAATGTGAGTCCACTGCATTTGCCTATCACATGATAGCAGGGAAAGGCACAGCCAATCAAAATGTTCATATTTGTTTTGGGGGCGGGAGGACTCAAGGAGAGAATGTGATTTATCCCTTTCTGCGTGTCTAGGTTAATGTTGACAGAACGATTAAAAAAAAAAAAGTGGATTAAATTATTGGTGGGGACATTTCAATGGTCGGAGGATATTGGTGGGGACACATCCCCTCCGTCCACCCTAAATCTACACCCTGGACTACAGTACTCGCTTTTCCAACATGCTAGCGCGCTCCGATGTGAGCCGATTTATTCAAGTCATAATTAGAGAATATAGAGAGATTAATAACAGAGAAAGCATAATAAGATGTCTATACAGTAAATAAAAAGAAAAGTATCAAATCCAACTATTAAGTCTGATTTTATTGCTATACCATTTATGTTATATATTTATTTATTTTATATTATTTTATTTTATATTACATTATTTTTTATATATTATATTTACACAATGCTTGCTCTGAAGGACTTTATCTAAAAGCCAGACTGACCAAGTTTCTAATTCACTGCTGAAGTAGTTAAATATGCTTATACTGTAGATACGTATAGGTTACATTTAAAAAGTACAATCACAAGTAAATTACAAACTGAATGTAATGTAAAATATGAATAAACCAGTATTAGACACAGATATACGATATGGTAGTATATACAATGAAAAAGCTATTTACAGGAGTGCTCAAATGTAAAGCAAACGCAATTATTAATTTATTGTGTATATTTAACTTCATTCAGCCATTTAAGTTATATGAAGAATAACGTTCGTAACCCACTATTATTTTAATCTTAAATAAAGTTGGCCTAATACAATATTGTTTCCATTGCTGAAGCAAACATGATTTTGTTTTAGTCTATTCGCTGAATACAACGTGACCCACATCACCTCTTGGTGAAGACCCACAGAAACCGTTACTGTAATCCCCCTTCTCACCTATCCTTGGTGTGAAGTTATTAGAAAGAAAAGATTGAGTTTTCCTCTTTTCTACACTGCAAAAATTGTTAGTCTAAAAATAAGAAACAATTACTACATTTGATAAAAAAATTACCTAAAACTAGTGAAATTATCTGTCCATGCAGCAAGTAAATTTTACTTGGTAAGAAATCTTGAAATAAGATTTTTAAATCAAGCAAACTGAGCAAACAAATCTTTGAATTTGTCAAAGAATCTTAAAAGAAGTTTTATTTTGTGAGACGTCTGGTGAAATAACTAATTTAGCTTATTTTAAGAGCTATTTTATCCAATTTAGGATTTCTGGACTAATAAAGACAAAATGATATACTCATGCTCAGTTTAAGATTATGATATAAAATCAAGTATTAAAAACAAGTAAGTAATTTTTAAAACAAGGCAAATTATCTATCATGTCTGAAAGTCAGATTTTAAATCATGGCAAGTGTCAGATAATTTGCAGTGTAAAAAAAATTAATTAATGAATACTCTTACTTTTGTAAAGATTTTGAGTGACCATTTGCCATATACAGTACTGCTTTATTATATATTTACTAAAACTTTATTGCAACTAAATTGTGTGTGTACCTTATTGAATATTTAATAATGCTTCTGGAACATTGTTGTTCATACGTTTTACAGTATGTACAGTATATTGAAAACAGTGAAACATAGAACACAAACCGAAAGGACAAATTATGGAATGTACGAAACATTAACACCTTTACCGTGTTCAAATAAATACTGTAGAGTTACTGCATTATGTTTCAAGACATCCTTAATTTAAAAAAAAATTCCCTAATTATATGTCCACAGATACTTTGACAACATACACTTATCAACTTATCCACATAAACTTATCCACACAAACTCTCCGTGCACACACACACAATCTCTAAAAAATGAATATTAATAACATGCATATACAAATAAACAAAAATATAAACGTCTATATTGAAGTTTACGGTGAACGCAGAGTCGGCTAAGCACACGTGATGACACGCGCGCCCTCACCTCTGTTATGGCTGCCTACAGTATTTGGCCAAAAGAATTATAATAATTGAACGATATGCCTGGCCCTGGACAGAGACCTCAACAGTCCGGCGCTGAGAAACGAAAGAACCGAAAGAAAAAAAAAAGCCTAAGATGAAGCCCGTGCATCAATTCCAGAAATAAAACTTTACTTTATTCTGTCGATGTTAATAATGTAATAACGTAACGTTAACGTAAAATAACGTAAATTTCATTTAACAGCAGGGGGGACAATAAATATATATTTTTATAAATTTATTGCATTGTTTATGTTGTTTACAGTCAAGACATCAACATACAATAACATGTGCTGGTGCTGGCAATATCATCTCTTTGTTCTGCTGTCTCCGGCTCCCTCCCTGGTCCTGAATCAGTCCCTTCCTCTACTCTCACTGTCTCAGAACAGACTGACTCCTGAAGCAGAAAAAAATGCAGGAAAAGATGTTTTCCATACTCATAATAACTAACTTGTTCACATTACACTTGTTAAATTGAAAGATCATACTGTAAATTGGTGAGCCTATTACTTTCTACTGAACAGCCACAACTCCGAAAACATTAAAGAAATTGTTCACCCCAAAAAAAAAAAAAATTAATCTGTCATTATCCCTTCAATAAAAGCACCACACTTACCCGACACTGTACATCTGATTGGCCCTACTGAAAAAAATATAGCACTGGCTCAACTTAAAAAAATTGAAGTAATCTGTCACACCTAATATTTTAGCATTGATGTAATGTAAATAAACCATTTACTGTACTCTAACTTAAAATTTTTAAGTTCATGTAAACTAATTTCTGAAGGTGAAACAAACCAAATATTTAAAGTTGATCTAAATAAATGAGTTGGCTATATTACTTAATGTAAATATTCTAATAAATCTAACCTGAAATTATAAAATTGATATAAACCACTTTTGAATGGTTGAGCAAATTACCTTTTTTACCATTTTTTAAATATAAAAGCATAAAAAACTTAATTACATATTGATTTACACTCAAAACACATTTCTTTATATAAACATTTATTGTGGAAAAAACATATTTTCATCCAAAATGTTAACATTAAGATTTTTTTTTTTTAAATGTATAAACACCAACAGTCATTCAACACTGCTAACTGAATTTGAAATTGAGAGGGAAAAAAAGATATTTCTGCATTTATCCACAAATTTAATTTTGCAATGGGTACATTTTGTCCTTGTCAAACCTGCTGAAGAAGAACCAAACTAAATACTCTGCGACTAAAATAAATTACTCCATAAATGTATGTGTGCCCTGCGATGGATTGGCACCCTGTCCAGGGTGTACCCCGCCTAGTGCCCGAAGTCTCCTGGGATAGGCTCCAGGTCCCCCGCGACCCTGAACACAGGATTAAGCGGTATAGAAAATGAATGAATTAATAAAATTACAAATAGTAACACTCAACTTTGCAACATACATTTATTAATTGGACTGAAAAGAAAATTTGAAAATGTTCCTGAAACAAAATCAGCAGAGGTAAAACATGAAACATTCATGTGCGACTCATGGAAACTCAATAAGTCACAATCCCGATTTCCTGTGGAGGCTGAAGACAGTCCTCTTCCTTCCTACCTGAGGACAAACAGGGCCATCGTGCACCTCTCAAGTTCTGCCTGAGCTTCATCTTTCTGAACAACCTAATAAAAGAAAGGACATTTGTTAGACAAGTTGCTCTATTTGGCAAAACAGTGTGTGATGTATGCATGTAAAATCACTTAATGCTCCCTACTGTATGAGTGAAAAAAACACCTAGGATTATGGTGCAGCATGATAAATGTAATTAGCTCAATGAATAGGCCAAAACAACTGACATACATATACACACACATTATGTATTAATGATAAAGTTTATCATTTTAAGTATTAATTTCAGGAGATAATCACCTCCAGGCTCTAGGGACATAAAAACACACATAGTATTGTTGGTTATGTTAGGCTTGAAATGCGTGGTAAAATGAACTTGGCAGACATTGAAACCTGTTTTCAGACAGCATACACTAAGCTGTGCACAAGTTAAACTAAAGAGTTTTATTCTGCTAGTTATGTTTTAATTTAGTGCATCACAGCGAACTTGATTTGGATGCCTTGCTCAGGTCCTGTGGCTTCCATTCACAATATTACATTTCACACCAAGCTAATTTCTGCTTTTTTGAGCGCGTACATACCAGATCAAGAACTTGAAGATGAAGATTATATCTCTGGTCTTCTCTCTGACGGGTTCCTCCCTAGTTTCTGATGATCTCAATTAGTTTGTAGTCTTGCTTGTCCAAGGAAACCAGTAATCTTGCTTGAAGTGGAGCAGATATAATTCTCAGAAACTCATTACTGATCTAAAAAAAAAAAGGTAAAAACAAAAATTTGACTGGCTCAAGTTCTTATGTTAGCAAATCTTACAGTATGTATAAAGTATAGAAAGCAGTATGGGTAAAATAATGCCCTTTCAGAAAAGCTAACAGACCTGCAAACACAAAAGTGCATAAAGATTATGTTTACTTTTAAAGTTAATTCATGACATCGTAATGGCTATAATGTACAATATTTATATACTGATCCCGTTAAAAACGTGTCATAAAGTGTCACCAGTATGTCAGGAACATGTGCTAAAGCCCCATTTCATATGAGGGAATATAGTTTTAGTGATATTACATTACTCACACATTAGCAAGTCCAGAAGGTTTTAAGAATAACTATAAATACACTACAAACAGCACTCACTCCAAATTAGCTTGTTCTATGTTTACGTCACTTTCCTATACATTTTTACATCCTTAACCAACGGTACTTAAATATAATTATTTTCATGTTATTCGGCGCTGCTGACTTACTGTAGAAACTCCGGTGTTTTTGAAAATCACTGCGTTAGTTAGCTAATGCTAATGTAGGTAATATAGGTGTTTTTAGCTACAGTAGCAAACACGGACACAAAACTCAATCTACAAAGTAGTTGTTCCTGACATAAATCATGAATTTGCTCATATAAGAGATACATTTAACAACGAAATGACATGAGTTTGCTTTCTTACCTGGTTTAAAGGAGTTTTCTTTGAGAAACTCCAGCCGCCAGCAGAACGTGATTCATTCCGTGATAATGCTGTGTCATGAGGTCATGTGACACATGAGGTCATGTGACACGGTGAACTTTGGTTTGAAGCAGAAATGTCCTTTGTGAATGGATTTGATTTAAGTTTAACCAGGAGCTTTAACTAACAGTAACTGAAATACAGGTTCTTATATCCTTCCTTACTTGTTTCAAAGTCATGCTCCGGTTTGAGGCGGAAATAAAATTATACCGGAAAACTATGGTTTAAAGACTGCGCATGCGCAAATCACACTCAGCCTTGATCAAAATGAAATATTTCACTTTGGTTCCCTGCTGTAAATAGCATTATACTAAAGTAAAAAAAAAAAAGATTCACCCATAAGCATAAATTAGATAGTTTAAAAGAGCAAATATTTTTTTTTTAACTAATGGAATGAGAAAAAAAACACATTAAACGAACGATAGCTAGGTTTACTTTTTCAGTGGATCCCTCAATAATTTCTGTCTCCTTTGCCTGTGTTTGATAATATGAAGCACATATACACTCATTCATCATGAAAGATCTATTATAAAACAAAATAAAATTCATGTTCGCTTCAGCACTGTTCATCCGCGTCGTTATATTCATTGTTGTACTTGGTCCGGCTTTTAGATAAAGTCCTTCCATTCGCCATCTGGCGGATATTCAGTGAAGCACAACACATTTATTTTAAATTCCCGAATGTTGCCTCCGGCAATTCGCGGCACGCCGCGCGCTACATTGCGGCATCCCGCGGGAAAACACGCGCAGTCTTAAAGGCGACATCTGTAGCAATCACCTTTCGTTCCCTAGCGATACCTCATATATATGGGTTCTAGCCCTAGGAAACTTGATTGCAGTACTGCTCCTAGCGATACCTCACACGAGTGGGTTCTAGCCCTAGGACTCGAGATTACAGCACAACCACCTACAGAACTTTTTCACGATATCTAAAAAACCTAAAAAACACCTGAAAAGCACCTGCCCAGTTCCGCGTCTTATAGGCCTTTTCCACTGCTCTGGTTCCTGTGCCGGCTCCCAATTTTGGAACCAGTGCCGCGCTTTTCCACAGAAAAAAATTGGTGCCAGTGGCCTAAAATAAGCACCGAATCGGCCCCTAAACTCTGCTGGTCTAGAAGCGAGAACCCGTGATGTCACGAGCAGTGGGCGGAGTTATAGGGAGCTTTTTCTAAAAATAAAATGGCGGCGACCCAAACGTGGAGTGCGGAGGAAGCTAAAGCGCTTTTAGCAATTTGGACATCCGCAGAGATTCAAGAGAAATTGCAAAGTACTTCGAGGAAAAAAAAGGTGTATGAGGAAATACGAGAAGAACTGATAATCGCAGGCTTCACAAGAACAACGGAGCAAATAGTTAATAAACTAAAAAAAATGAAGAAAGACTACAGGGACAAAACGAATGGGGCTGTGTAAAAGTGGCAGCGGTGGAGGTGGTAAAGATTATTTTTATGATGTGATGGATTCGGTGCTGGGGCAAAGACCATCAAATCAACTTACTGGGGCATTAAATTCACCAACAGCAATGCTCCAGGAAATCATCACCCCTTCCACATCTGATCTCGGTAAGCTAAGTTATTACTTTTGTTAGTGTAAAAAAAATCTCAGTTGCTACATACGTTTACGTGTGTGTGCAGCCATACTGTTATTATTAATGATGCTTTTATTTTGTTGCTCAATTATTCATTCTTGTATGTGTACAGTATGGATGGGTTTACTTACATTCTGTTGAAAGAAAAGCTATGCAAGATGTAAAACCTTGAAAGGAAGGCATTAATGCGTGGTTACTGTGTACAAAATTTAAAAGCCGAAAATATGAAACTGATGTTTTCACTACTGTTGATATTTAGACTCAAATACATCATGTGTGGGAAGCCATGAAGATCAGTGCATCTTCAGCTTTAAGCGAAGCTTTCTCTTCTTCTACAGAACCACGGAGGAAAGGTAAGAATTGTTTTGTTGCCAATTGCTAAGTAAAGACAAAATGTATTACAAATTCAATATAACTATCGTGTATTATATAATCAGGCAATTTGCTTATTGTAGTATATAGCTAAGAGAAAGACGAGAGAACGGGACAATGAGGAACTACTTTCTTATTTGGAGAGATCAGATGAGCAGTTTCTCCAGCACAGTAGAGAGATGAATGAGGCCATTCTTAATAAAATGGATGAGACCTCAGGTGCTATGCTGGGCCTTTTGGAAAGAATGGTTAATGTTATGGAGAAAAACCAGACAACACACAGTTAATGTTTTTTTTATTTCAATTATTTTTTATTTATTATTGATATTCTAAACACAGTTTAATTTCCAAAACATGTTTGCACTTTACTCATTGCCACTTTTAAATTTTTTTTACTTTGTTGCCTTTTGGCTAAATGTTCAATTGTCTGCACTGTTGCATTTCAATAAAACACTACAGATTTATTGGTCCTGTCTGGTGAAGTAGTCCATTAATGCCGCTCTTCTGGATCAGCTCCTTCTGGATGTCCATGTACTGCCTGAAGAGGAGGCTGTAGATTGACATGCATGGCACGAAGATCCTCACTAAAGTTGTCACCATGCTCTTCACATACTGTATATTGTGCAGAACACAGCAGGCCAACACCATCTTCTTTGTAAGGTCAAGTTGACAATCATTCCTTTTCATCAGACATCGCCAACGTCCTTTTAACCTCCCGAAGCTCATTTCCACGACTGACCTTGCACTGCTTATTCTATAATTATACTTCTGTTGTTGAATTGATAATCTGCCAGTGTCTGAAAATGGCTTCATCAGCCAGTTTTGCAGAGGGTAGGCAGGGTCACCGATTAAGTAATAACCGACATCACAGCCACAGATGGTAATTTTGTTTTGGCTTAGCAGGTCATCATCACTCAGCCTTTCCCATACATATGACTGTTTTAACACCCTTGCATCATGAACACTACCAGGAAATCCAACACAAATGTCCCAAAATTGTCCTTTTCCATTCACAACAGCTTGTAAAACAACTGAATGCCATCCTTTGCGGTTAAAGTAATCACCTGGGTACTCTTCCGGTGCAATTATAGGTATGTGACTTCCATCTATTGCCCCAACACACTGTGGCACTCCCCAGCGACTTTCAAAAAAATTTGCCATTTCCACCAACTTGCTGGATCTGGAAATTTAATGTGTTGAGCCAAGAAGTACTCTAATCACAGCATGACAAAAGTCCTGCACACAATTATATACAGTGGATATGCCTACTCCAAAAAGGTGGCTCACTGTTCTGTACTCGCCGACGGTTGCCAGCTTCCAAATGGCAATAGCAACTCGTTTTCTTAGCGGTACACACAGGCGATAGGTTGTGTTTCTTTTCCCCATTGTACTCAGCTGACAACAAATGTATTCAAATGACTCCTGAGAGACTCTGAAATTTTCCATGAACTGCGCCGGGCTGAAATCGGGAACAATGGTATCCCACCACTGCTGTGCTCGTGGCAACATCCACATCACGGGCGATTTACGGCGCACACGAAGTTTTGAGGCGATCTGAAAATTTAAATGTTAAATGTTATTTACTGCATAAATTACGTGTTGAAAAAGAAAAACAACAACAGTATAGTTAGATAGCATTACCATTAGCATTTGAGCTAATGCTAGTCTGGGTTAAAAAAAAAAACACATTGTAAGTTAACGGGGTGTTAGAACTTACCAGTCGTCTTGCACGTAATCGTTGTCTATGTCGCTCTGTTTCAGCGGTTATAACACGTCGAAAAAGCTGCCTTTGGATAGTGAAATACATTTTAATAGTTTGGAGAATAACCAGTACACTGACTTCGGCCAGGTTGGTTTCTGTTTAGTGGGCGTGGCCTGTGACGTATTATCATGCAGCTCCCGCTGAGCTCCTGTCTAGTGTAAATGCGGGCCGGTTCTCGGGTGGTTCCCAGTTCAGCACCGGCCGAGCACCGGCAACGGCACCTGGCACCAGCACCAGTGTAGTGGAAATTAGCTATTAGTGACAGCTCACAAAACAGTGAGTTCTATACTCAGTGTCTTGCTACAGGACTTTTTTTACCACCTGCCATGTCTGGGAATTTGCTTACGTTCCCTAGTAATTTTCACAGGAATTTTTACTGTGTTTTTTTTTATCTGGGTTCAGCCCCACTTTGTTGGCGATTCCTTGAATACGGGCTCTAGCCCTATCAAAGTGGCATTACCTCAGATATCACACAACATATATAAAAAATAATAAAGAGAATATATAACAAAAATTACACACAAAAAATAAAACTTATGGAGATCTCCTAATGGTTCGTTACTTCATCCAGTCTTTTTGTATAATAATAATAATTTAGCAATTAATTTAAATATAGCAATTAATTTATCAATTCTATTTGTCAATTTTGGCAACTTTAAAATTATTGTGTTCAATATACCTTAGGAGTTACCTCCTCCAGCTGGAAGCACGCACTCCTAACAGACCATGAACATCTAATGCAGAATTCGATAAAACAGGTTTCTGCTTACCTTTGTCTATAATGGCGCCAGTTGATGGTCTGTCAGGTCGCGCTGGTCCCGGTCACCGGAGGAGCCCTCCGTGAAGGCAATCACAGTCGGAGGTCACCAATAAATGTGGTGGATTTTTTATTCTCCCCACACCGAAGTTGCCCTAATTTAAAACATTAACTAAACTTTTAGTAAAAGAAATCAAAGAAAGACTCCGGACTCCGTGCAGATCTAAGGAGTGTAAGGATAAGTTTTTATTGCAGCAATAAAAACAAAGTGAGCCAGCCAGTTCTGGCAGTGCCGTACATGCCTTTTTATACAGGTTTTTCAAGGGGAGGGGAGCTCACCTTGTCCCCTCCTCTGTACATCTCTTACCAAATTATTAACCCATTACAATCATGCGTTCATCTACCTTGTTTTGTTACATCATATACCTCGTTATCTGACTCCATATTTTTCCCATTATGACTTATTTTTATTGCAAATAACTTTCCATTATCTTTTCACTTTGTTTATTTTATAAAATATAGGGGTGACACTTATTTTTCTTATACATTTTGTTTATTTCTCTGTGTTCCTTTAATTTGACCTCACAGTTAAGATCACCCTATGAGTCAGCTGACATTACATCATGACCAGGGACTTTCCCTTATCAGGTGGTTTTGGGTACAAAGATTACATCATATGTTCTAAAGTACACTCTGTCCACTAAGCATCTCACTTCTAAGATGGCGACCTAAGCATCTCAGACCTAAGATGGCAACCTACCTAGAGTTCATTTGAGTTTATACTGCACACGATCTAAGATTCCTTGCTACTGTGACATCACCTTGTCCTTGACTCAACTCTGTTCTCCTTGCCCCACCTCTATGTTCTTTTTTACTTAGTTTCTTGTTGCATGCCATATTATTGTATACACAAATATATTTAATTAAAATATGCTTACACTCAGGAGCAGCATGTGTAGCTCCAACCATCATAAAGCTGAATCCAGCTGGAGCTGGTCCGTCTCTGGACGCCTCATCAGGAAACTCGCAGGGTCGGGCTTTGTCTACTGAAGCTGGCACAATCTCCTGATGCCTCGGGATGGGTAGAAAAGTACAGAACAGATGGGGAGAATTAGCGTAGTTGCCATTTGGGATAGGTGCACTGGAGTATGAGGTTATGGGATGAGTTATGTGTATGCCATATTAAAAAGATGCGTTTTAAGTCTACTTTTGAACTGGGAAACCATGTCTGCTCCCCGAACACTGTCTGGAAGGCTATTCCAAAGCTTTGGAGCTAAATATGAAAATGCCCTACCCCCTTTTGTAGATTTTGAAATTCTGGGAATTACCAGAAGTCGGAGTTTTGTGATCTTAAGGCGCGTGGTGGATTGTAGCATATCAGAAGACTGGTTAGGTATGTAGGAGCTAAACCATTTAAGGCCTTGTATGTAAGTAATACTATTTTGTAATTTATTCTAAACTGAACAGATAGCCAGTGCAGGGATGATAATATTGGGGTTATATGATCATATTTTCTGGATATAGTGAGAACCCTGGCGGCTGCATTTCTGACTAACTGAAGCTTGTTTATTGAGGATGCAGGACAACCACCTAGTAATGCATTACAATAGTCCAGTATTGAGGTCATGAATGCATGAACTAGCTTTTCTGCATCAGATATGGATAAGATGTTCCTAAGTTTAGCAATATTTCTAAGATGGAAAAAGGTAGTTTTTGTGATATTTGAAATGTGATTTTCAAAAGACAAGTTACTGTCTAATATTACGCCCAGGTCATCTACTGCTGAGCTGGTAGTAACAGTACATCCTTCTAAACGCAGGCTGAATTGTGAAACCTGTTGTGCGCTGGTTTTTGGGCCGATGAGTAATATCTCTGTCTTATCTGAATTGAATTAAAGAAAGTTATTATTCATCCAATCTTTTATGTCCTGGACACATTCAGTTAATCTAGACAACTTAAATATTTCGTCTTGTTTTGTTGAGATATATAATTGGGTATCATCAGCATAACAATGGAAACTAATCCCATGTCTTCGATTGATGTTACCCAAGGGAAGCATGTATATTGAGAACAGCAGAGGTCCTAAAACTGACCCTTGTGGGAGCCCATATTTCACTGGCATTACACCAGACGGTTCTCCATTCAGATCTACAAAATGGTATCGATCAGACACTTCACCTGTAGCTCGCGGATCAACTTCTCCACGGCCTCCAGCTCCAAATCCACCGAGTGCAGCTACAATGTCTCCTCACCTGCACTCAGAGGCAGAGTCACAACCGACATGGTGTCTAAAAACGGACATAATCGGTGTGAAGAAGCAGAAAAGAACATTCAGAATAATCACCATTTAAGTCTACATACTGATAACGATCGGTCAAATAGGATCTGAGCAAGGAGAGGGCTGTACCTTAAATTCCTACTACATTTTCTAATCTGTAAAGAAGAATAGCATGATCAATGATGTCAAAAGCTGCACTGAGGTCGAGTAATACAAGCATCGTTACACAATCCTGATCAGAGGCCAATAGGTGGTCATTTACTACTTCAACGAGTGCTGTTTCTGTGCTGTGATAAGGCCTAAATCCTGACTGATACAGTTCATGTATGCTATTTCTATGTAGATATGAGCATAGATGCTACGCTACTATCTTTTCCAGAATCTTAGAGATAAAGGGGAGGTTTGATATTGGCCTGTAATTGGACAGCTGACAGGGGTCGAGGTCAGGTTTCTTAATTATTGGTTTGATAACTGCTAATTTAAAAGATATTGGAACATAACCAATGCTGAGTCAGGAATTAATTATTCTCAACAGGGTTTCTATTATTGCCGGTACTATCTGTTTAAGAAAATGTGTCGGTATAGGATCTAAAATACAGGTTGATGAATTTGCAGAAGAGATGAGTGAAATTATGGGAGTAAGGGGAGTAAAGTATTCTAGGTTCTGATCTAACATGGCTAGGTTAACATCTGTATCAATTACATTGTTCGGTTTTAAAGCCACAATTTTATGGCTAATATTTACAATTTTATTATTAAAAAAGTTCATGAAGTCCTCACTATTGCATGATGATGTTGTGGAGATTTCTACATTCGGCTTAATTCTCATTAATTTGGCTATGGCATTAAATAAAAATCTAGGATTATTTTAGTATTTTCTATAAGAGTGGAGAGATACTTTGATCAAGCTACACTAAGAGCTTTCCTATAATTCATGATGCTCTCTTTTCATGCTATTTGAAATGCCATTTACTTTCTAATTTCTGAGCGGTCTGTTTTAATGTATGCATGTGATCGTTATACCAGGGAGCGAGTTTCTTATCTCTAATAATTTTTCTTTTAACTGGAGCTACATTATCTAAGGTACAACAAAATGTCGACTCTAAATATTCAGTTGCCTGATCGAGCTCTGTGGGGTCAGACAGTGATCTAATCGAAGTTGGTAACTCTGGGAGACTACTGATAAAACTCTGTGTGGTAGTTGATGTGAATGTACATTTAATACGGTAGCGATATTATTAAATCTAAAGTGTGACCTGCTTAATGAGTGGGTCCTACTACACACGGATTTACGCCTACTGAGTCCAGTATGGACATAAATGCTGTTCTCAGAGGGTCTTCTGGATTCTCAAAATGAATATTAAAATCTCCATCAATTAACACTTTGTCTACGGAAGCGACTAGGTTTGAGAGGAGATCTGCAAATTCACTAAGAAATTCAGAATACGGCCCTGGAGGTCTGTAAATTATAATTGGTGGAATCGACTGAGCTGATTTAATATATTTAAGTACATTTATGTTACTATAAAGAATTTCAAATGAATTAAATTTGTGTCAGTGTTTTTGTACAATAGTCAAATTATCATTGTGAATAACTGCAACACCTCCTCCTCTATTAGTTAACCGAGGCTGGTGTATGTAGCAGAGTATAACAAACTCCTGATCTGTGCAAATTTCATTAACAATAACTGCTTTTGATGCGAGAGATCTAATATTTAACAATCCTAGCTTAAGATCAGAGGTGCCAGCTGCGCATTCAGTATGATCCGAGTTTGTGGTCTTTATGTTAATTAAATTATTAAGACAGACTTTCTGAATCTTTCTACATTTTTGCTTAGATCGGGGAACAGACACAGTCTCAATATGATGAACCTTGAGTGACGACTCTATGCAGCTAGCATACGGTTGGTTTAGCCTGTCTGTCTGCTCCCTGGCCTGGGCTCTGGATTGTCACCGATTAACTAGACCTCTTTTGAGAATATGAGTTATACTACAGGAAATGAGAGCAGCACCTTCCCGAGCGGAATGGACACCGTCCCGCCCTAACAGGCCAGCTTTGCCCTCAAAGGTCTTCCAATTGTCTATGAAGCCCACATTATTTTCGGAGCACCACCTGGACATCCAGCGGCTCAGCGACCATAACCTGCTGTAAGCTATGACGCCACGTCTCATTGGGATGGGACCAGAGCATATTACCTCATCGAACATCGGCTTCGCTAGTTTAAACACCTCTGTAAAGTTATTCTTACTAACCTCTGACTGACGAAGGCGTTTATCATTCACTCCAGCATGTACTACTATCCAGAGGTGGAAAGTAACGAATTACATTTACTCGCGTTACTGTAATTGAGTAGCTTTTTTGTGTATTTCTACTTTTTAAAGTAGTTTTAAAAATCTGTAATTTTACTTTTACTTAAGTACGTTTTGTTTGAAGTATTGTAATTCGCTACATTTTAAATCATATTCGCTACTGAGTAAAAAATAAGTGAATGAAAATGATAAAATAATAAAAATACTATGCTTTATAAAGGCTCCGTTGCGCCGCGTGTGTGTATCATGTCCTGGTCGCGCGCCGCTCCAGACTTCACTCCAGGTTTTCTGACATCGGCATCTTCCTGACCTTCCACACGGTCGCTTCCGCCTTGAGAGTGACGTCATCGACTAGCACGACCATATACAGTATAAACCGGAGAGAGACACTGGAAAGATGAAAGAGGTTGTGATTTTGGCGTTTTGATATTTGGTTGTGTATTCTGGTTTTGACTTTTTGCCTCCAATTGACTTTGATTATTGCTTTGTCCCTTTGGTTTGGTTGGTCTTTGTATATATTTGTAGATAATTTCATTGTTTTTGGTTTAGGGAGTCCGGGAAGGTACCTGTATTTTTGTTTGTGTTTTTTTTTTTTGCAGGTAATCTAGCTACTAAATATAAATACCATGTTGTTTATTATTTTGGCCTGGGTCCATCCTGAATCTGATCCACCTCCTGGTGTGTGTGTGTGTGTGTGTGTGTGTATGTATATACAAACCTCATTATTTCATCAGTTAATGATTGGATCTAGTTCTTTCTGCCATATACCACCATTTCCATACAGTTTAAAATAGAACCCTGAACCATTCTTTTGCTGTATGGCCCTAGGCTGGGACGTAACACCATATTTAAGTGACCACTTTGATTTTCAAGCACAAGAAAGACAACAGCTTTATTATGCAAAGGTGTTCCTTCAGTTAAAAACAACTAGTTTGAGATTTATATCTGCTCATCTTTTTTGAACTACGCTAGAATGCCTCATCCCACCCCCGCTGTTAAAAAAATATAAATAAAAAAGTAACTCGGTAACTTTTACTCTGAGTAAATTTTTTAATGAGCTACTTTTTACTTGAGTAAATTTTTATAATGGTAACTTTACTTGTACTTAAGTAAAGTTTCACTGAAGTAACAGTACTTGTACTTGAGTACAAAATTTTATTACTCTTTCCACCTCTGCTACTATCTTAGAGAACCTATTCTGTCCTATGTGTCATGTCTTCCATTGTTCAAGGAGAATGCAGGTGTAGAGTGTGGTAACTAAGGTTTATTTTATAAGTACACAAACAGAACAAATGCCAAAATGAACAAAACAATAGGGGACCAACTCTTAGGTCGCTATCCCAGGCTGGGTCTGCAGGTGGGCTTTTATCAAGAAACGAGAATAGTACTCTCACTGAAACTGAGAAGAACTCTGAGCTGAATGTCTTTCAGTCCTTTGGAATCTACTTTGAGGAAGGCCTCCAACACCTATGAGCCCCGGCCTGCAGATGCTTATCAGTCCTGGGAGACAGAGAAGAAAATGTAGGTTAGTGACAACAACAGGTATGTGCATAGCAGTGACTAGATGAGTTGGTATGGGTTCGGCTGGGTTAAATAGTGTAACACAGGAGGTAGACACAGGTGACTTCAATTTTGTGTTAGTATAACTTAATGGGAAACAGTACACACTGTTACGTCCTGGGGGGTATTCTTCGTACGTCGCTTGAAACATCCGGGATGAATTGACACATCTAAGATGAGATCATCGTGCTAATTAAGACCTGGCTAAGTCGGTTCTTCAAGCACACCTGTTGTTGATGATTAGTATGGCCGGATTGAGTTGTCTAGGATTATTACGCGTTCGTGCGTTGGTTTAAAAGGCGATATGCATCGACAGTAGAAACACTGATCACAAGCCCTTTGATTGGTTGACGAAATGACAAAAGAACGAGCTAAATTTTTTTGTAACACCTGTTATGCGCTGAAATGCCCCCCCCCCCCCACGTCTTATGCGCTGAAATGCTTCCCTGCCATGGATCCCCCCTCCCCACACACACACACACAATCGCTATCAAATATTACATTAGAACATAATATGCACATATGTTTTACAAATTCCATGAGACAATAAAATAAAATAAGAAATATGAAAATAAATATGTTGTATATGGAAAATAGGAATATGATTTTTTTTTCAAAAACATGTATACTTTTATATTGTTTACTTTATAATAAAATTAGTTTTGTCCAATTTTTAATTATAAAAAAAATATTTTTATTATATTCATTCATAACGAACCCCTGAAAAATAAATGTGTTACAATATAAACATTGTACAAGAATTTGAATTAATGGTCTTGAGGGCTGTCTCGTGCCTAGAGTTTATTATAATAATAAAAAACCTATGAATTTATGTTCTAATATAATATTTGATATCAATTTTATATATATATATAATGCCAGCGCTCTTTAACCAATCAGATGTGACCTCACCATTTCAACCAATCATAACCCGGCAGGAGCGCAGCCTTAATCCTGTTTACATGAAATAAACCTGCTACCGAGCAGGTTCAAGCTTACGGACATGTTGCTATGACAGCAAGTGCAAGATGAGCATCGAAGAACGAAACAATCCAAGATCAGGACAAATCCACAACAATCAAATCCAGCTAACTGAGTTAGCGACGTACGAAGAACACCCCCCTGGTCTAGGGTCAGCCCGCAACAGACAATAAAATACATTAGGAAAAGGAAAGAAGATAAATGGGGAAATAAACGGGTGGTTGAGATCAACTGCAGTTTAATTCTATGTACAAATATTTACAAAGATGGTAATATCTTCAGGAGCCGACAATTCCAAAATAATAATCCAAACCCACTAACTACAGTAGAATCACAAAAGTGTACCTAACCTAACAACAAAAACATACCAAAATACATAGGGTCTTACCTAACTCCCTGACTAGCATAACCAGGAGAAAAAGGGGGGGGGGAGAACAAAAAGGGCGTCGACTCCCTACTTACCACTATATACACGATGATATTTACAAAATATACAAAGTTATATACAAAGGGCAATAGCAAAAATCGAGGTCGAAAAGGGCAGCAAATGTAGATACACAATAAGTCAATATATACCAGCAAAACAACAAATCAAGCAGTTGTCTCTCGAGCAGCAGGCAGGATGGCGTTTAAATAGAGCTGCAAAAAGTGCTAGTCCAATGGCAACACAGGAGGCGGGAGTAAGGCACACAGGTTCAGGAAGTGCTTGTCCAATGGAGGTACAGGAGGCGGGAGTAAGGCACACATCACTGACTGATCCTCCAATCAGTACCCCTCTCCACGTTAGAGGCCAATTCAACCTGTTTTAAAAACAGAGAGAGGGAAACACACCCAAGAGAGCAGGCAACACTATATATATATATATATATATATATATATATATATATGTACAGTATATAATACGTCAGGGACGTAACACCCTCCCCCTTAAGATTGAACATCAAGTTCAATCCTTAGTCAGACTCACAGCGAGATAAAGTGTCTGCTACAATGTTTTCAGATCCCTTTTTATGCTGAATGTCAATATTGAATCCCTGCACAATCATGGCCCAGCGCATGAGTCGTTGATTACTATTAGTCATACGTTGTAAGAACACGAGAGGGTTGTGATCAGTAAACACCACTATGGGTTCAGAACTGGATCCAATATACACCTCAAAATGCAGAAGTGCAAGTAAGAGGGCAAGAGCTTCATTCTCAATAGTACTATAGTTAAGCTAATCTGAGCACAGATTAAATTTACGGGAGAAGACACTCACAGGGTGATCGATACCATGAGCATCTTCCTGGGTGAGTACTGCACCTATCCCGGTAGCACTGGCATCTACTTCAAGTTGGAAGGGTTTGCTAAAATCAGGGGCAGAAAGAACAGGTGCACTGCACAGCAATAGCTTCACAGCATTAAATGCATCTTGACAAGTAGCAGACCACACAAAAGGGATAGAGTCACGAAGAAGGTTTGTTAGTGGAAGGACCACATCTGAAAAGTTTCTACAGAACCTTCGGTAATATCTAGCCATACCTAAGAAACGTCTGAGTTCTCGTTTTGTCCTAGGGGCTGGAAATGCCTTAATTGCCTGCACTTTAGCATCCAGCAGGCAAACCATGCCTTGTCCCACCTGCTTGCCTAAATAGGTAACAGTAGCATGAGCGAATTCACACTTTTCAAGGTTCAGAGTCAGAGAAGCATTCTGGAGGTGATCAAACACACAGTTTAAAACAGAAAGATGCTCATTCCAGGTATCTGCAAACACAACTACATCATCAAGGTAGGCTTCACAATTATTCACATCATCCAAGACTTGTGTCATTAAACGCTGAAAGGTAGCAGGTGCATTTCTTAAACCAAAAGCCATGACTGTATACTGAAGAAACCTATCAGGTGTAGCAAAAGCAGAGATTTCAGAGGTTCGCTGAGTGAGTGGAACTTGCCAGTAGCCTTTTAGAAGGTCTAATTTTGTGACATAACTTGCCTGACCTATCCGGTCAACACAATCTTCCATTCGGGGAAGTGGAAATGAATCAGCCTTTGTAACAGAGTTAACTTTACGATAATCTGTGCAAAATCGATAAGTATTATCAGATTTTGGAACCAAAAGACAGGGAGAGCACCATGGACTACAACTGGGAATGGTTAACTGATTTCTGAGCAAATAATCAGTCTCCTGTTTCATTATAGCACGTTTGGTCGGGTTAATTCGGTAGGCAATTTGTTTAATAGGTCGGTGGTCGCCTACATCTATGTCATGTTCAGTGACGGTTGTGCGTGAGGGTGTGTCTGAAAAGAGTGCGGGGTGACTCCTTTGAGCCTAATTACGTCTTCCTGGGCGGAAGCTGGTAGATGGACAAGTTTGCACTCAAGTTTCCTCAGTCACTCAGAGTTTGACAAACTCGCACAAGGGACAGAAGCTCTACCCAAATTGAGCCCATCGAATTCCAGAGAATATTCAGGTGTAATGCCTGTGGAGACAACCGCAACAGTGGTGATTGGGGAAATATCCTCAGTATTTCGAGAGAGAAAATGTTTTAGCATGTTTACATGGCAGACACGAGTTTTCCTCCTTCTGTCTTTATCACATAATCGGTGCTACTTAATCGAGAACTAATAATATACAGATGTCGCCATTAAAAACGCACGTTTCGAGAAAAGGGATCCAGGGATTAAGTTTAGCTTTCTTTTTTGGATGTGATTCTCACTTTCATGACTCCCAATTAATGTTCATCTTAATCTCAGGAATTACAATTAGCAATATTTCAGTTTTTAATGGTGTGCAGATTCACAAAACACCATTTTCGTGTAAAAACCTGAACCTACGGGGTCCTGTGGTAAATGAATAAATAAATAAAATAATAACGTACCGAGCGCGCGGATTAATAAACTGAGATGTGTGTTTCTTACCCCCATCCTTCGTGAAAACGGCGTGTTCAGAGAAAGGCTCGCCAGTGAGATGCCATTTCTGAACAAACTGAGTTGTGTGTGTTAAAGCATTAAATGGTAAAAGAGCACTAGCAATAAACATTGTTTTTTTCTGAATCCGAACTTTATTAATAAGTTACAAGTTAAATTTCAACTGTAAACAACCTGTACATATGTTCATACAGTATTGACAGCAGCTCTAATTTGTCTAAATCGCATTGCAGACAAGAAAAAGAAGTAGAGTCATCCTGTGACCTTGCATGCTTAATCTTTCCACACATGATTCTTGCTTCTCACTTTTTCCTTAATCTCCGGTTCGGTTCTGGTTTCGGTCTGTTCTCATGAGTTGTGAAGCGAGAGGAACAAAGTATAAATATTGTTCATTTGCTAAATTAAGTATCATGAATTTTAATTGAATATCTATCTCTGTATTTTTTCACAGCAGTTTGTGACTGAAAGTGTGTCTGCATCTGACTTCAGGAGTTTCCTGACCAACATATCTAACGGTCATATTTAAAAATCATAAAGTACAAAACGTTTCTGTTGGTGTTTAATTTTGTTTCTATGATTAATACTTATTTGTGGTGTTTTATGTTTTGTACATCTTTTCAAATTGAGACCTCATTTGTAAGTTACTGTATTCTCGTTTTCGTATAAATTAATCTAATGTTTGCTTGTTATTAAATGTATTTTTTATAAAAAATAAATGAATCTGTGTTTTATTATTAGCTGAGAGTGTGGTTTATTTAATTATTATCATATTTGGTCATTGTAACATGCATTAGGGAGCATTATCTCAGCGACGTGTGTGTGTGTGCTATCTGGGAATGAATTACCTTTACTTGATTATTTTAAATAAATCTAATTTGTGCATTAAATATAATTATGTAACTTTTACTTGATTTCTTTGATTGTTAAATTAATTAAGTAGATTTTACCTGACAATTATGGGTGAGTTTTACTTAATATTGGACCAATAAAATTTACTTAAAATCTGTGTGCAAATTGTTAAGAGGATTTTATCAAGTAAATCTAACAAGTTCTTTTTTTCAGTGCATGGGTGAACACGATGATTTAAGAATTTAATTAAGCACATATATATATATATATATATATAAAAATAGCTTTCAATTGTATTTCGGCATAGTAAAAGTACCCTAGCATGAGTTAATGTATGTAGATGGCAAATAAAGTTTCCGAAAAAAATGCAGGAAAAGATGTTTTCCATACTCATAACTAACTTGTTTACATTACACTTGTTAAATTGAAAGATCATAGTGTAAATTGGTGAGCCTATTACTTTCTACTGAACAGCCACAACTCCGAAAACATTAAAGAAATTGCTCACCCAAAAAAAAATAATAATAATAATCTGTCATTATCCCTTCAATAAAAGCACCACACTTACCCGACACTGGACACTGATTGACCCTACTGAAAAAAAATATAGCACTGGCTATATTGAAGATTAAAGGCTATATTAAAACAATTGAAGTAATCTGTCACTCCTAATATTTTAGCATTGACGTAATGTAAATAAACCTTTTACTCTAACTTAAAATATTTAAGTTCATGTAAATTAATTTCTGAAGGTGAAACAAACCAAATTTTTTAAGTTGTTCTAAATCGAAATAAATGAGTAGGCTATATTACATAATGTAAATATTCTACTAAATCTAACCTGAAATTATAAACTTGATATAAACCACTTTTGAATGGTTGAGCAAATTACCTTTTTTTAAGTTGCATCAAATAAAGATTTAAGACATTCATAATTTAAATATAAAAGCATAAAAAACTTAATTACATATTGATTTACACTCAAAACACATTTCTTTATATAAACATTTAATGTGGAATGAACATATTTTCATCCAAAATGTTAACATTAAGATTTTTTTTTTCAAAATGTATAAACACCAACAGTCATTCAACACTGCTAATGGAATTTGAAATTGAGAGGAAAAAAAAAAAGATATGTCTGCATTTATCCACAAATTTAATTTTGCAATGGGTACATTTTGTCCTTGTCAAACCTGCTGAAGAAGAACCAAACTAAATACTCTGCGACTAAAATAAATTACTCCATAAAATTATAAATAGTAACACTCAACTTTGCAACATACATTTATTAATTGGACTGAAAAGAAAATTAGAAAATGTTCCTGAAACAAAATCAGCAGAGGTAAAACAACATGGAACATTCATGTGCGACTGATGGAAACTCAATAAGTCACAATCCCGATTTCCTGTGGAGGCTGAAGACAGTCCTCTTCCTACCTGAGGACAAACAGGGCCATCGTGCACCTCTCAAGTTCTGCCTGAGCTTCATCTTTCTGAACAACCTAATAAAAGAAAGGACATTTGTTAGACAAGTTGCTCTATTTGGCAAAACAGTGTCTGATGTATGCATGTAAAGTCACTTAATGCTCCCTATGAGTAAAAAAACACCTAGGATTATGGTGCAGCATGATAAATGCAATTAGCTCAATGAATAGGCCAAAACAACTGGCATACATATACACACACATTATGTATTAATGATAAAGTTTATCATTTTAAGTATTAATATAAACTTGAGTAACATCCACTTCTTAATTCATAGGGTTTAATATGATGTTGGGCTTATGCAGCTATAACAGCTTCTGCTCTTCTGTGAATTCTTTCCACAAGATTTAGGAGAATGTATGTAACTAATGTTAATACATACTGATAAAAAAAAAAAAAAAAGGTTGTAGGCTGCAGCTGATAATGCCAATGACCTCATATCTGTCAATATGAAGGGGCAGAGGTAGTTGTATGGTGTTTGGATGTTGGTATACTGATTGGAAGCTCACAGGTTAAAACCCCAGCACCACCAAGCTGCCACCAGGACCTTTAAACAAGGCTAAGTTATCAATTCAGTAACATTTTTCAGTCCTAATGATGAAATGCTTCATGAACAAACGCTTACCAGTGCTTAATCAGCTGGTCCACATCTGCCCCTCAAATACACCATAAGACATTTCAGGAGATAATCACCTCCAGGCTCTAGGGATATAAAAACAAACATAGTATTGTTGGTTATGTTAGGCTTGAAAAGCGTGATAAAATGAACATGGCAGACATTGAAACCTGTATTCAGACAGCATACACTAACCTGTGCACAAGTTAAACTAAAGAGTTTTATTCTGCTAGTTATGTTTTAATTTAGTGCATCAAAGCCAACTTGATTTGGATGCCTTGCTCAGGTCCTGTGGCTTTCATTCACAATATTACATTTGACACCAAGCTAATTTCTGCTTTTTTGAGCGAGTACATACCAGATCAAAATCTTGAAGATGATTATATCTCTGGTCTTCTCTCTGACAAGTTCCTCCCTAGTTTCTGATGATCTCAATTAGTTTGTAGTGTTGCTTGTCCAAGGAAACCAGTAATCTTGCTTGAAGTGGAGCAGATATAATTCTCAGAAACTCATTACTGATCTTAAAAAAAAAAAAAAAAAAAAAAAAGGTAAAAACAAAACTTGGACTGGCTCAAGTTCTTATGTTACATCTTAATCTTAATTACAGTATGTATAGAAAGCAGTATGGGTAAAATAATGCCCTTTCAGAAAAGCTAACAGACCTGTAAACACAAAAGTGCATAAAGATTATGTTTACTTTTAAAGTTATTTCATGTCATCGTAATGGCTAAAATGTACTTGAAGTAACGTTAAATCAACATGTCAAATTTATGCCAATATTTATATACTGATACCGTTAAAAAAGTGTCATAAAGTGTCACCAGTATGTCAGGAACATGTGCTAAAGCCCCGTTTCATACGAGGGAATATAGTTTTAGTGATATTACATTACTCACACATTAGCAAGTCCAGAAGGTTTTAAGAATAACTATAAATACACTACAAACAGCACTCACTCCAACTAACAGTAACTGAAATACAGGTTCTGATATCCTTCCTTACTTGTTTCAATGTCATGCTCCGGTTTGAGGCGGAAATAAAATTATACCGGCAAAACTATGGTTTAAATTATATATCTCAACTAAACCAGACAAAATACCTAAGTTGTCTAGATTAACTGAGTGTGTCCAGGACATAAAACATTGGATGACCAATAACTTTCTTTTATTAAATTCAGATAAGACAGAGATATTACTTATTGGCCCAAAAACCAGCACACAACAGCTTTCACAATTCAGCCTGCGCTTAGAAGGATGTACTGTTACTACCAGCTCAGCAGTAAAAGACCTGGGCGTAATATTAGACAGTAACTTGTCTTTTGAAAATCACATTTCAAATATCACAAAAACAGCCTTTTTCCATCTTCGAAATATTGCTAAACTTAGGAACATCTTATCCGTATCTGATGCAGAAAAGCTAGTTCATGCATTCATGACCTCCAGACTGGACTATTGTAATGCATTACTAGGTGGTTGTCCTGCATCCTCAATAAACAAGCTTCAGTTAATCCAAAATGCAGCTGCCAGGGTTCTCACTAGATCCAGAAAATATGATCATATAACCCCAATATTATCATCCCTGCACTGGCTACCTGTTCAGTTTAGAAGAGACCAGATGCTTCTAGGCCACTGTAATGTGGCTGCAATATGCTCAAATACAGTGAAGTATTTATCTACCTCATTTCTCTAAGCATAGGAACTAAAGCAATATGCTTGCTAATGTCACAGCCAGATGAACTTACAGCAGAAGAGCCACTAGGTGCGGGTGGTGAGTCACTGGCCTGTACAGGGGTTGTAGGTGCCAGATGCAGAACAGGGCATGCAGGTGCAGGATGCAGAACAGGGGATGATGCTCGAACAGGAGACAGAGGGCCATGAACAAGAGAATCTGAAGCTGGCTTACTCCTTAGTGCCAACTCCAATTCCTTTAATTTAATTTCCCTCTGAGACTCGAGTTCCACCAGACGAAATTGAAGCATTTGAGATTCATAATGCTGACGGGCTAACTCTAGGTCCAACTGCTTCAATTGCAGTGCTAGCTTCGGGTCATTCAGTGACGGACCTACTACTGCGGGATCTATGTGTGCGGGGCCCTTGGATTCGACCACAGCCTCCGCTGTAGCTGAATCCTCAGACTTACCAGACTGATATACAACACCCGACTCGGTAGGATCCATAAGAATGCGCTGTTTAATCAGCTCTGCCTGAAGCATTTGTTTAATGTCGCGCTTATTCGTGCTCCGTAGGACCGAGATGCTGTAAAAGTCAGCAAGCAACAATAAGTCATCCTTCCTGCACCTTTCAAAATGTTCCACAGAAGGACAAATAACAAATTGGTCTAAATTAAATATAGCTGCCATAATGGTGACAAACACACACACCTCCTATAGCCAAAAACAAACAAACCAAAAACCAAAAGCAGATAAATAACAAAATCCTGGACGAGCCCCCAATTCTGTTACGTCCTGGTCTAGGGTCAGGCCGCAACAGACAATAAAATAAATTAGGAAAAGGAAAGAAGATAAATGGGGAAATAAACGGGTGGTTGAGATCAACTGCATTTTAATTCTATGTACAAATATTTACAAAGATGGTAATATCTTCAGGAGCCGACAATGCCAAAATAATAAACCAAACCCACTAACTAGAATCACATAAGTGTACCTAACCTAACAACAAAAACATACCAAAATACATAGGGTCTTACCTAACTCCCTGACCAGCATAACCAGGAGAAAAAAGGGGGGGGGAAGAACAAAAAGGGCGTTGACTCCCTACTTACCACTATATACACGATGATATTTACAAAATATACAAAGTTATATACAAAGGGCAATAGCAAAAATCGAGGTTGAAAAGGGCAGCAAAAGTCGATACACAATAAGTCAATATATACCAGCAAAACACCATAACAAATCAAGCAGTTGTCTCTTGAGCAGCAGGCAGGATGGCATTTAAATAGAGCTGTACAAAGTGCAAGTCCAATGGCAACGCAGGAGGCGGGAGTAAGGCACACAGGTTCAGGAAGTGCTTGTCCAATGGAGGTACAGGAGGCAGGAGTAAGGCACACATCAGTGACTGATCCTCCAATCAGCACCCCTCTCCACGGTAGAGGCCAATTCAACCTGTTTAAAAAACAGAGAGAATGAAACACACCCAAGAGAGCAGGCAACACAGAAATTTTTTATATATATATATATATATACATACATATACACACACACACGCACAGTATATAATACGTCAGGGACGTAACAATGAAACATGTAGGTTAGTGACAACAACAGGTATGTGCATAGCAGTGACTAGATGAGGTGGTATTGGTTCGGCTGGGTTAAATAGTGACACAGGAGGTAGACACAGGTGACTTCAATTTTGTGTTAGTATAACTTAATGGGAAACAGTACACAGTTAGACACACTAGGGGGAGACAAACTGCCGGCTCAGTAATCCGGTGAGCCAGATCTTAATCCCCAGGCCTGAGGTGGCCCAGATGTTACACTATGATATGATGCAGAGAAGGAAGGTGGATATCCTGTTTGTTCAGGAGACCAGGTGGAAAGGTAACAAGGCTAGAAGCTTAGGATCAGGGCTCAAATTGTTTTACCATGGTGTGGATAGGAAAAGAAATGGAGTCTGAGTTATTCTGAAAGAGGAGTTTGTAAGGAATGTTCTAGAGGTGAAAAGAGTATCAGATAGGGTGATGAGTCTGAAGCTGGATATTGAAGGGATAATGTTCAATGTTGTTAGTGGTTATGCCCCACAGGTAGGATGTTAGTTAGAAGAGAAGGAGAAATTCTGGAGTGAGTTAGATGAAGTGATGCAGAGCATCCCTAGAGGTGAGAGTGTGGTGATTGGTGCAGACTTCAATGGACATGTTGAGGAAGGGAACAAAGGTGATGAAAATGTGATGGGCAGGTTTGGTCTTCAGGACAGGAATGTAGAAGGACAGATGGTGGTGGACTTTGCAAAGAGGATGGAAATGGCAGTAGTAAATACTTTCTTCCAGAAGAGGCAGGAACATAGGGTGACATAAGAGTGGAGGCAGAAGCACTCAGGTAGACTACATCTTGTATGTACGTTGTAATCTGAAAGAGATTAGTGACTGCAAAGTGTAGGGGAGAGTGTAGCCAGACAAACCTGGATGGTGGTGTGTAAAATAATCCTGATGTTGAGGAAGGTAAAGAGGACAAAAGCAGAGCAGAGGACAAATTGGTGGAAGCTGAGAAAGGAAGAATGTTGAGGAGGAGGAGTTGAGACAGGCTATGGGTGGTCAGGAGGTGCTTTCAGTTGACTGGACAACTACAGCCAAATGTGATCAGGGAGACAGGTAGGAGGGTACTTGGTGTATCATCAGGCAAGGCAAAAGTAGGCAAGGAGACTTGGTGGTGGAACGAGGAAGTCCAGGAGTGTATACAGGGAAAGAGGCTAGCTAAGAAGAAGTGGGACTCTGAGAGGATTGAAGAGAGTAGACAGCAGTACAGGTAGATGCAGCGTAAGGTGAAGGTAGAGGTGGCAAAAACCAAACAAAGAGCATATGAGGACTTCTATGCTAGACTGGACAATAAGGAGGGTGAGGTAGATCTTTACAGGTTGGTGAGGCAGAGAGATAGAGATGGGAAGTGTATGGGCATGTTATTCAACAAGTTCTGACATATCTTTCTTATTGAACTAGCTTACTCACGACTCGGACGTCCATGAATTCCTTTGTTCCTTTGTTTATTTTTATCAAAAGTTCAACACTTCTTACAGTTTTCTTCCATAAATCCACTATGGTTACAACAACTTATTTGCTATATTTCAATGAATTATGTTTCCAGTCATTACTGTTTTAGATTACAGTCAAAAGCTTGTATTCTCCAAACTTGCGCATCTTAACAACTTCAACCATGCGTAATAATCATGCAACTACACAATTGTGGAATGACGGCACACAACAACTTACGATTATCGTAAATGAATGCTTAACTGATAAAATTTAAATAAACCCAACAACTGAATCATGAAAATGAAACACGGCTCTTGCATATCAAGGATGTGTAGCAAGTTAGAGTGATTAAAGATAGAGTTGGAAATGTACTGACAAGTGCCAGGAGGGTGATGGGAAGATGGAAGGAGTACTTTGAGGACTTGATGAATGAGGAAAGTGAAAGAGAACAAAGAGTAGAAGAGGTGACTGTTGTGGTGCAGAAATGAGCAAATATTAGTAAAAGTGAGGTGAGAAGGGTGTTGAGGATGAAGAGTGGAAAGGCTGTTGGTCCTGATGAAATACCTGTGGCGGTATGGAAGTGCTTAGGAGAGGTGGCAGTAGAGTTTCTGACTAGTTTGTTTGACAATATAATTTTTGCCAATGGTATTGCGACAATATTAAAGCTGTAATATTCTCAAATCAGTTTTACCCTCTTTGAGTCTTTCCCTGAGGAAATCTCACTCCTCTTTAAGTGTGTCTACCCAGTCTTTTAGGGTGGCACTCTCTTTTTTTTTTTATTCACAATCATCTGCTTAGCCTCCTGTAGACCTGTTTGCAGAGTGGGGGCTTCTGTAATCAAAAAAGGTCTATTTGAATCAGTTTTAAACAGCAATAAAATGATCAAAGACGCAACTAACTCAATGCATACATCAATGATACTCAGTCCTCGTAAACCAAGACGATGCTCGTTTTTCAAGTCAACATTTAGTAAATATCTTTGCTCGTCTTGCGGAACACTCAAACCATGTTACTCGTAATCCGAGGTTCCACTAATGTGTGTGTGTATATATATACACACACACACACACACACACACACACACACACACACACATATACATACATACACACACACATATATACATATATACATACATACATACATACATACACACACACAAGGCTTTGAAACCGAACAATGTAATTGATGCAGATGTTAAACTACCCATGTCAATACTGCCCTTGAAGAGAATGAACTAAACACAGAAACACAGACACTCCTACCTCCCAAATAAACACGGAGATGTTAGTCCCATCCAAATGCATACATGAAATGACAGATATCGTCTGAAAAAAATTCAAAGTCAAACGTTATTTGGAAAACTAGTCCTGTCCGAATAGGGCTTTAGTTGAAAGAACGTGTAAACAGACAGTAAAAAAAATCGGATATAGGCAACAAATCAGAATTGGGCAGATTGGCAACCTGTCCAGGGTGTACCATGCCTCGTGCACCAAGTCTCCAGGGACAGGTTCCAGGCTCCCCGTGACCCTGAATACAGGATTAAGTGGTAATGACGACGAGTGAGTGAGTGCTCAGTCAGTGTAATAGTGATTAGTATTTTTCTACAGCTGACTAAGGAAAAGTCAGGATATTTTTTTTTATTTCTACATTCCCATTCTATCCTTAAAAGGTTCTCCTGCAAAATTATTTAAACATTCTTAAAATCCTAAGTCATCAAAAGACTTGAAAAAGCTTCTCATAAGCAGCTTGATTCATATTCTCATTTTTCATTCTAAGAGCTGTAAAGAATTAGGAGACTGGAGGAAAAACACAGCTTGATGAGTCCAGAATCTGTAATAGCTGTTAACTGAGAAATTTCACATTTGGTCACTTTTAGTGATGTTCTGCAGTGAACATTTATTTTTATTTAATTACTAATTTATTAGTAATTAATTTAATTACTAATTTTACACAATCAGTACCAGCAGCCTTTGCTGACCTGCTTTTTCCACATCCACACATCCAGACTGTGCAATAGCTTTTTTCCACAAGCCACCCATCTCCTCAACAAAAAGGGACTGGACTGATGCACACAAACATTATCACTCAGCTTAACTCAACTACCTCAAAACATTGAGACTGGACTGAGTAATCAACACAAGCGCAAACACACTGACCTACACCACCAAGCTATCGTACACACCAACCCATAAATGCTCTTTTGCACAATATTATTACTGGACTTTTTTGCACTAACTTCTTTACTTTTTAATTTTTGCTGCTACAGTAAGGAATGTTTACCGTTTCTCCACTACCTCAACTCATCACCACAAAACCTTATTATTATGTTACGTTGTGTTTTTGTCACACTGTCACTTTGTTGTTTTTGTTTGCACATTAAAAAAAATAATAAAATAAAATAAATAAGTTTAAACCCTGCTAGGCCTCTTAGTTAGCTAGTTTGGTGTTTTCTGGTAATCTATGTTGTAAATTTATGTTGCATGTAAAAAGTGCTTTAAAGTTTTAGTCACTGAAAACTTCATACACATGATAATTTAAAAAATGTGGTAATAACCTGATTTCATTAAGGCTGATCATCTCAGTCTTGGTCCGGTATTGAGTCACACCAATAGGCCCATTCCCTACCACAACCATCAACAGAGAACATTTACCGGCAAACCATTCACAGTGTCAAACACTAATGATCAGCATAGAAGAATAATTCAGCACTCACCTTAGTATCAGTCCTTGGAAGTGTAACCCCCAGGGTCATCTCTCTTGCTCTCAAAGAACTTAGTGCTGCAGCAGGGTACTTGGCGTACTAGCCTCACAATGGGAAATAGTTCTTTTATAGTTTAATTGTTGCAAGAAGTTACAACTTAAGCAAATTAAAGCAATACACAGATAGATGAGGATGACTAAGCAATATGGTTCAAAGGAAAGTACAATGAGCACAGGGACTTGTGAACTCAAAATACGAACAATTCCTAAGAACATCATCAAAGTGCAACAGAACATCTTTTATACCCTTTTATACATCTTTTATATATAACTAAACAACTAAACAACTAAAACTCCGACACAGAGGTACGTTATAATGTCTACCGTTCAGCTTGTTCAGTGTGTAGAGTGCAGGATGTTTAGACATTCTTCCTCCGTCATGAGTGATAATTTTATTTGTGATAGGTGTGTGTTAGTGAGCACTCTGACGGAGAAGATATCAGCATTAGAGGAGCGCATCCAGACTTTAGAGAGGGTTAGACAGTGTGAGAGCAGCGTTATTCCTGTAGCGGACAGTCTGGGTGCCACAGGCGGAGATAAACAGCCCCCGACTCCGGCATTAGAGCCCTCACAGCGGGGCGAGTGGGTGACGACTCGGCGGCATACTCGTTCAGCCAAAGCTAACGCTAAGGCTAGCCCACCGGAGCACACCTCCTCTGCGCGTCACGTGTCCAACAGGTTTGCTCTCCTCAGTGCTGCACCCGCTGAGAAACCTGAAAGAGCTCTGGTTATAGGAGACTCTATACTGAGACACGTGACATTAGCTAGACCTTTAGGGGCGCCAGCGGCAGTGGTTAGGTGTATCCCGGGAGCCAGAGCACCGGACATAGCAGGTAATCTTAGGGCTCTAGGACAGCATAGGTTCTCTAAGATAGTGGTACATGCTGGAGCTAATGATATACGCCTTCGTCAGTCAGAGGTTAGTAAGAATAACTTTACAGAGGTGTTTAAATTAGCGAAGGCGGTGTCCGATGAAGTAGTATGCTCTGGTCCCATCCCAATGAGACATGGTGACATAGCTTACAGCAGGTTATGGTCGCTGAACCGCTGGATGTCCAGGTGGTGCTCCGAAAATAATGTGGGCTACATAGATAATTGGAAGACCTTTGAGGGCAAAGCTGGCCTGTTAGGGCGGGACGGTGTCCATCCCACTCGGGAAGGTGCTGCTCTCATTTCCTGTAGTATAGCTCATAGTCTCAGTAGAGGTCTAGTTAATCGGTGACAATCCAGAGCCCAGGCCAGGGAGCAGACAGACAGGCTAAACCAACCGTCTGCTAGCTGCATAGAGTCGTCACTCAGGGTTCACCATATTGAGACTGTGTCTGTTCCCCCATCTAAGCAAAAATGTAGAAAGACCCAGAAAGTCTGTTTCAATAATCTAATTAACATAAAGTCCACAAACTCCGATCATACTGAATGCGCAGCCGGCACCTCTGATCTGAAGCTAGGATTGTTAAATATTAGATCTCTCACATCAAAAGCAGTTATTGTTAATGAAATTATCACAGATCAGGCGTTTGATATACTCTGTTTAACTGAAACATGGGTTAAACAGGACGAGTATGTAGCTCTAAATGAAGCTAGTCCTCCTGGATACAGCTACATACACCAGCCTCGGTTAACTGGTAGAGGAGGAGGCGTCGCAGTTATTCATAATGATAATCTGTCTATCGTACAAAAACACAGACACAAATTTAACTCATTTGAAATTCTCTATAGTAACATAAGTGTATTTAAGTATATTAAATCAGCTCAGTCGATTCCACTAATTATAATTTACAGACCTCCAGGGCCGTATTCTGAATTTCTTAGTGAATTTGCAGATTTCATCTCAGACCTGGTCATTTCTGTAGACAAAGTGTTAATTGCTGGAGATTTTAACATTCATTTTGAGAATCCAGAAGACCCTCTGAGAACAGCATTTATATCCATACTGGACTCCGTAGGTGTAAATCAGTGTGTAGTAGGACCCACTCATAAAGCAGGTCACACTTTAGATTTAGTAATATTCTTTGGATTAATTATAAGAAATGTATTCACAATTCCACTGTCAGAAATTATCTCAGATCACTATTTTGTCTCCATTCAAGTGTGTCACAGTGATAATGTACGCACAGCACCGCGCTACCGTATTAAACGTACATTCACATCAACTACCACACAGAGTTTTATCAGTAATCTCCCAGAGTTACCAACTTCGATTAGGCCACCGTCTGACCCCACAGAACTTGATCAGGCGACTGAATATTTAGAGTCGACACTTCGTTGTACCTTAGATAATGTAGCTCCAGCTAAAAGAAAAATTATTAGAGATAAGAAACTCGCTCCCTGGTATAACGATCACACGCGCACTTTAAAACAGACTGCTCGGAAATTAGAGCGTAAATGGCGTCAAACTAAATTGTTGGTATTTCAAATAGCATGGAAAGAGAGCATCCTGAACTATAGGAAAGCTCTTAGTGTAGCTAGATCAACGTATCTCTCCACTCTTATAGAAGAAAACAAAAATAATCCTAGATTTTTATTTAATACCGTAGCCAAATTAACCAGAAATAAGACCACTACAGAAATCTCCACAACATCATCATGCAATAGTGAGGACTTCATGAACTTTTTTAATAATAAAATTGTAAATATCAGGCATAAAATTGAGGCTTTGAAACCGAACAATGTAATTGATACTGATGTTAACCTAGCCATGTCAGATTCAAACCTAGAATACTTTACTCCTCTTGAAGAGAATGAACTAATTTCACTCATCTCTTCTGCAAATTCATCAACCTGTATATTAGATCCTATACCGACACATTTTCTTAAACAGATAGTACCAGTAATAACAGAACCGATGTTGAGAATAATTAATTCCTCACTCAGCATTGGTTATGTTCCAAAATCTTTTAAAGTAGCAGTTATTAAACCAATAATTAAGAAACCTGACCTCGACCCCTGTCAGCTGTCCAATTCCAGGCCAATATCAAACCTCCCCTTTATCTCTAAGATTCTGGAAAAGATAGTAGCGGAGCAGCTATGCTCATATCTACATCGAAATGGCATACATGAACTGTATCAGTCAGGATTTAGGCCTCATCACAGCACAGAAACAGCACTCGTTAAAGTAGTAAATTACCTCCTATTGGCCTCTGATCAGGGTTGTGTAACTATGCTTGTATTACTCGACCTCAGTGCAGCTTTTGACACTATTGATCATGCTATTCTTCTTCACAGATTAGAAAATTTAGTAGGAATTAAGGGTACAACCCTCTCCTGGCTCAGATCCTATTTGACCGATCGTTATCAGTATGTAGACTTAAATGGTGATTATTCTGCATGTTCTCTAGTGGAGTTTGGCGTTCCGCAGGGTTCAGTTTTAGGCCCACTGCTTTTTTCCCTTTACATGCTTCCTCTGGGCAACATAATCCGTAAGCATGGTATTAGTTTTCATTGTTATGCTGACGACACACAGCTATACGTCTCAACAAAACCTGATGAGAAAAACCATCTTACTAAAGTTGAGCAATGTGTTCAGGACATAAGAAATTGGATGCTAATTAACTTCCTTCTGCTTAATCCGGATAAGACAGAAGTTCTAGTCATAGGACCGCATACAGCTAGAAGTAAAATCTTAGATCACACCGTAACTTTAGATGGCCTTTCTGTTCCGTCAAGTGCAACAGTAAAAGACCTCGGCGTGATTATAGATTCCAGCCTTTCATTTGAAGCTCATGTAGATAATATCACCAGGATAGCATTCTTTCACCTTAGAAATATCGCCAAAATAAGAAATATATTGTCGCTAAATGATGCAGAAAAACTAGTTCATGCTTTTATCACTTCTAGGTTGGACTATTGTAATGCCTTACTGTCTGGTTGTTCAGTTAGGTGCATAAACAAGCTTCAGCTAGTCCAAAATGCAGCAGCGAGAGTCCTCACTAGAACCAGAAGATATGAGCACATCACCCCTATCCTATCTTCACTGCATTGGCTCCCTGTGAAATTTCGCATTGATTTTAAAATACTACTCTTGACATATAAGGCATTAAATGGTCTCGCGCCGCAGTATCTGAGCGAACTGCTAGTGTCTTACGATCCGCCACGCCTACTTCGGTCAAAGGATGCAGGCTGCTTATCAGTACCGCGTATTATGAAAACTACAGCTGGGGGCAGAGCTTTTTCTTACAAAGCCCCAAAATTATGGAATAGTCTTCCAAATAGTGTTCGGGACTCAGACACAGTCTCAGTGTTTAAGTCTAGGCTAAAAACCTATTTATTTAACCAAGCATTTTATAAATAGATTTGCCATAAGGTAAAGGAGCAGATCTGGGGGACTCATGGACGTAGAGTATTATGGTGAACTGATATGTTTAGATGCTGTCTTCCTCAGTCTCATTTGATCACTCAGGTTTGTTGACGGTGAGGTGATTGTTTGCTTTACATCTCAGGGAGCCCTCATGTTTGTGTTTCCTTCTGGCTCTCCCTTTTAGTTATGCTGTCATAGTTAGTCCTGCCGGAGTCCCTGCTTGCACTCTACAGTAAATATACATTCACATTAGACATTGTGACTGTGACCATACCTAATTGCAATCTCTCCTCCTCTTCTCTTCCTCCCCCTCTTTCTCTTTCCTCTCTCCCCCTGTCTCCCCCTTTCACTCTTTCTCTCTCTCTCTCTGTCGAGCTACACATGTGGTTCCTGAGCTGCCAGTGATCCAGACTCCCTCTGCCCTCCGGACCTGTCTGATCCATCCTGGTGCCCGGTTTCTGGTTGGAGGTCTCGTCGCATGGATGCCCCGTGTGTCTCTTTAGGATGCGTCTGGTGTCTGGGGATGATTGGGGATGTGGTCAGCTGTTTCTCTGAGGACTTGACAATTCGATAGTTTAGGACTGGAACTTTCTACAAGTCTATCTGAGTCTCGAATAACTACTGGACTCCATTTTACATCAAGTATTATAACATCAATTAACATCAATTATTATAGCTGAACCTAACACTTAACACTGTATAAATGCAGATCATTTCCTGCTATCTGTTTCACCCAGATGAGGATGGGTTCCCTGTCGAGTCTGGTTCCTCTCAAGGTTTCTTCCTATTACCGTCTCAGGGAGTTTTTCCTTGCCACTGTCGCCCTCGGGCTTGCTCGCCAGGGAATATCTGAACATTTTGATTCATACACATTCACAGTCCATACAAACTTAAATAATTCTTTTGATTGTGTAAAGCTGTTTTGAGACAATGTCAATTGTTAAAAGCGCTATACAAATAAAACTGAATTGAATTGAATTGAATACCCTGGTTCTGTGACATTAGATCCTACCATCCAATTGGCAGGCCTTAACACTATAAGGTAACAACAGATGAGGTGAGATTCTCTCTTTAATACCTCTAAATAGTTTTAACAAAAATCAGCAGAATACAAAAGATTGCCCTTTGTCTCACAAACGGTCATACATTTTTCTTCAGAGGTGCAGTGACCGCAGACCCTGCACCTCACAGCACATTCCAGGTGTGAACAGCATCTGTGATAACATCTGCTATGGCTTCCACAGCTACCCAAACATTAACTGCTTGTTTTTCCACAGACGATGTCAGGAAGAGAGGCCCCCATAGCACTTCCTATTGCAAGCGCCCTATGCAGTCTCCTACGATGGCTCTTGTCCCATCTAGCGGCAGTTCGCCTTGCCCTTATTTCAAGAAGATTTTCAGTTTCAGGCATTACATCTCCTAAAGTGAGCTGGGTCATATATACCATAGAGATTTGCACTTGTAAAATACAAAATCATGAATTGCACGCTTAATTGTTTTGCATTTTGAAATCAAGCGTTATATACTTCCGTTAAGATTTGAGTATATAATTAAGAGTTACAGAGGAGTCGCCAGCAGTGAACAATCCGACCTTTAGCCGTTTTCCTTTTTATTTTCCTTGACAGTCTAACAACACATCCGGGATTTCTTTTTAACCCACAATGCACCAAAGATAATTTAAAGGAACACAGAGGAATTGATTCTCGTTTCACGAATACATAACATCAAGAAAAGCATTTTTTTGTCATTTTAAAAAACAACCATTTTGAAATCAAGAAAATAATCATGAATTCTGCAAAAATATGGACAGGAAGCAACAGTTTCTCATGCCATGACTCATTACGGACATAAAAAAATTTCACGATTTTTAACTTGACTAATTCACATCAAGATCTGATGAATTGATCTTAGAGCACTTGTGCTTTCTAAATGATCTCAAATAAGTAGAACTCCATCCACAATGTCCACAGTGATATGGCTGCTGTCCTGCATGACCCTGCAGGTGGTCCTTGAAGTTACTGCAGTCACTTAAACTCTTTCCACACAATTCACAGTGATACGGCCTTTCTCCGGTGTGAATGCGCTGGTGAGTTTTGAGATAACTATTTTTAGCAAAACCCTTTCCACAACCTGAACAGTAATACGGCCATTCTCCTGTGTGAATGCGTTGGTGAGTTCGGAGGTGACTATCACAGATAAAACTCTTCCCACACTGTTCACAGTGATACGGCCTCTCTCCTGTGTGAATGCGCTGGTGTATTTGGAGATGATGGTCACAGGTAAAACTCTTCCCACACTGTTCACAGTGATACGGCCTCTCTCCTGTGTGAATGCGCTGGTGTATTTTGAGAGTACTGTCATGGGTAAAACTATTCCCACACTGTTCACAGTGATACGGCCTCTCTCCTGTGTGAATGCGCTGGTGTATTTTGAGAGTACTGTCATGGGTAAAACTCTTCCCACACTGTTCACAGTGATACGGCCTCTCTCCTGTGTGAATGCGCTGGTGTATTTTGAGAGTACTGTAACGGGTAAAATTCTTCCCACACTGTTCACAGTGATACGGCCTCTCTCCTGTGTGAATGCGCTGGTGTCTTTGGAGATTCCGGTCACAGGTAAAACTCTTCCCACACTGTTCACAGTGATATGGCCTCTGACCTGTGTGAATGCGCTGGTGAGTTTTGAGAGAACTATTTTTAGTAAAACCCTTTCCACAATCTGCACAGCTATACGGCCTCTCTCCTGTGTGAATGCGCTGGTGTATTTGAAGACCATGGTCACAGATAAAACTCTTCCCACACTGTTCACAGTGATACGGCCTCTCTCCTGTGTCAATGCGCTGGTGTATTTGGAGATGACCGTTTTGGGTAAAACTCTTCCCACACTGTTCACAGTGATACGGCGTCTCTCCTGTGTGAATGCGCTGGTGTATTTTGAGATGACTGTTTTGGGTAAAACTCTTCCCACACTGTTCACAGTGATACGGCCTCTCTCCTGTGTGAATGCGCTGGTGTATTTTGAGATTACTGTCACAGGTAAAACTCTTCCCACACTGTTCACAGTGATACGGCCTCTCTCCTGTGTGAATGCGCTGGTGTATTTTGAGATCACTGTCACGGGTAAAACTCTTCCCACACTGTTCACAGTGATATGGCCTCTCTCCTGTGTGAATGCGCTGGTGTCTTTGGAGATTCCGGTCACAGGTAAAACTCTTCCCACACTGTTCACAGTGATATGGCCTCTGTCCTGTGTGAATGCGCTGGTGAGTTTTGAGAGAACTATTTTTAGTAAAACCCTTCCCACACTGTTCACAGTGATACGGCCTCTCTCCTGTGTGAATACGCTGGTGAATATTGAGAGAACTATTTTTAGTAAAACCCTTCCCACACTGTTCACAGTGATACGGCCTCTCTCCTGTGTGAATGCGCTGGTGTATTTGAAGATCATGGTCATGGGTAAAACTCTTCCCACACTGTTCACAGTGATATGGCCTCTCTGTGTGAATGCACTGGTGCTGTTTAAGTGTAGTTTGATGAGTAAAACTCTTCCCACACTGCTCACAGTGATATGGCTTTTCTCCTGTGTGAATGCGCTGGTGATTTTTGAGAGAACTATTTCGGGTAAAACCCTTTCCACAATCTGCACAGTGGTATCTCTGAAAAACATTTAAAAAAAAGATGATTTTTCATGATTAAATAAATATGGTTTATGGTAATATGGTAATGGTTTACCCAAATATATTTTCTTTTCACCACATACTGTTAATCGAAACATCTCTAATAGATACTATAATCTTGTAAATTCACTGCACCATAAAATTTCTCACCTGTACGTATATACAAATATATACTACCTGGTCCCACAAAAATGTCGAGCGGCTACAGTGATTGATAATCTTACTGCTGCAACAAATCTTTTACCTTATTTTAACTAATTAATGTCGATGTCACCTTTATTTACAAAGCAAATTCAAATACAACACCATCATCAAAAGTTCTGTACGATGCTTTACAATGACTATAAATATATGTGGAACCCGTCCCAGGTAGCACGTATTGGGCTTCAGTAAAAAGCATGTTGCTGAACTGTGGGCATCACCCTGGATTCTTTATACAGTAGCTCCAATTTAACTGTGCTGACTTGATTACTGTTAACAGGCAAACTTAACTGCTTCAATACACTACAACATATAAGGGAATTGATGGTGCCCCCACTTAGTAGGATTATTTTTATCATTTCCACCCACTAAGAATATGCTGTTCTAATTTATACCAAACTCAATAGGAAGTAAATGATCTGCTGTGGTTAACCTCGATAAACAAACAGTTACTGGATATACTGTTAATATATTACACCAACAGAGTGTATATGTGTGTGTTTGTGTGTGTGTATATGTATATGTTTATTGTTATTTTAAAAATTAAATAAAAAAATTAATCAAACTAATAGAAAATATAGAAATAACTGGAAAAAAGGCTTTCAGAATAAAACATTACAATAACTCAAAAAAGACGCCCTAAAAACGTTGTTTCAGTAAGCATATCGTTCGGTGGTTCATGCTGGGTCAAAATTCTGGGTTATTTCAGGTACTTTAAACACATTGTTGTGTTGCTCATGTTGGGTCATATGAGATGTAGTGAGTAATTTACAAATGAACAGCTGGTTGAGTTATTTTGACCCAACAACTGGTTCATTCTTTATTCTCCGTTTTCTCCAAATGGCAGCCTGCAAAATGTTTTAGATATTAGTTAAAGTGTAGTTTTCGGAGATTTGAGCTTCAGGAAATCTCCCTTATTTAATTTAATTTAAATGAGGTTTGGGCTCGGGATTTGGTATCTGTAACGGGTTCGATCCTATTTGAACGGGCGGCACCATGAAGCACAGACACGAGGTGAGGTCTTGCAGGAAAATGGATCATTTATTTAGGTAAAATGGAGGAGGAAAGGGTTAAAGAAGGGAGGACGGAAAGAAAGGGCAAGGGATGAAATTCACATGCAGTTCCGGGGACTGTGTCATGCTGACATGAAGGTACACAGCTGGCGAAAGGTGGCGATGAGTTGAGTGGCAGAATGGAGCACGCAGAGACAGTGCGCTTACACGGAGTGAAGCAGGAGGGAGCGCGAGGATCAAAAGGCAGAATGCCAGTGTCCTCTTTAAAGTCCCTGGGGCGCGTCACATCGCCCCACTCACATGCCACTCTGTCCTGCTCCACCGCATCACGTACTACCCGGACTCAACTCCGCGCCTTGCATTTATAATGCGGAGCTCGAGATCCTAACGTTAATTTTCGCCAGCCGGCCCGAATAGGCGGCTCCGTCCCTTTACATACCTGCCACCTATCTAGGCAGCCTGCGGACCCAGATAGCACAGGTACGTCGCGGAGACGTCTGCTAAAAATCGTATCATCTGGTGAACATTGCGTTGGTTTTTTTATCGTCGTATTTTGATCGTCTGTTGATCGCCTGTTTGAGCTGTTAAATCATCTTTACGTCTATACGACGCGTCTTTATTATCCAAAATTTGCTGGTATGTGGACGGGAAGCTGCAGCATCAGCTTTGACTTGAATCATTTAAGGGGAAATATGTGAATTTTTTTATTTTTTCTTTTGTGGTGGAAACGGGCTTCCATAAGTTTATTCAGAAGAACTACATAAAGAAAAAATATCTGACGTTAATTAAGTGTTGGGAAAACACTGGTTTATATTCATTAAATTATTGTAATTTCTTTTTAACTATTCTTTGAAATTATTTTCCTTTCTTTTAACTTACGGCTTCAGCTATCAGGAATCCAATCCTTCAGTCTCCGACAGAATCAGCGGAACAATTCATCAAAGATTTCCTTCGCTTGGCCCCAGCGGGGATGTAATTTTTTGTCATTTATGTCCACCATTTAATAATTATTTAATTATCAATAATTAAAGCTGATCACATCACGCGCACTTTCACTTTTTTTTTTTAAATGCAGTGTTTAATCAGCAAGTATATGCCACCTCTCTTTATGATAGAGGAATATTATGAGTGAAATAAAGCTGCTCATATCGGGAGCCTTTTTATCAAAGGTGAGATTAAGAAGGGGAAAAGTAAAAGTGTGTACAAACAACGAAGCACAATGCATGTGTGAATGGCTGAAATGTGGTTGTAAATAAGCCTTTTATTGAATGTAAAATGTTCGTGTGAACCCGCGGCGCGCGTGTGCGCTCTTTCACTTTGCCGAGTTTTGATAAAGTCAGATGAACGCCGATATGAGAGATTTATAAGAGATTTCTCTTTCCCAGAAATACAACAAACAAATTTATACGGTGTTAAATTCATGCATGTACACACTAAAAAATGCTGGGTTGCTGCTGTTGGGTCGTTTTTCTGGGTTATTTACAGAGTTTTTGTGTAACCGAGCTGCTGGGTTGAAGTTTGCTTGGTCCCTCCCCTAAAGTTCACAGGTGTATTCAGCGGTTGTCACTCAGCTTCGTGTCTCTTGAGCTCCCACACCCCTGATGACGGTTCATCCTCCTCGGGCATTTAAGGGAAAATGATATTAAATACAAGGTCTGTATACACATGTTCACTCACCTAATTCACATACGACTGAAAAATTATTACTGTGTGTAACATTTATTACTGTTACCGTGTTAAGGTTACACACAAACTTTCCGGCTGGTCTGAGGTACTGGATGATAATTTAGCTGAGAATAGCTACTATAGTTAGCCAAAGAACACCACCTGTTTATGAAAAAAACGGCTAAGACGTCTGAGCTTTTTAGCTTTCTCTGTAAAATGTTTTCAGGGTGTACGAAGATGGTGAAGTGATGAATGAATGCTAATACTGTAGTGCTAGCATGACGCAGACATTTAGTTAGGTTGCTAGCATTAGCAACCACATCTTTCTAAATAGAAACGAAATACTGAACATAAATGTCACCTGTTGTTTAGCGATGTTTTATTTTAGTTTAAGCTATTTCTTGTATTTTTAATCACACTTAAAATACCGACGGTTATATGCGCGTGCTTAATCTGCGGTTCGGTTCTGGTTTCGGTCTGTTCTCATGAGTGAACAAAGTATAAATATTGTTCATTGAATTTTAATTGAATATCTATCTCTGTATTTTTTCACAGCAGTTTGTGACTGAAAATGTCCTGTCTGCATCTGACTTCAAGAGTTTCCTGACCAACTGTAGCTAACGGTCATATATAAAAATCATAACGTACAGTTAAGTACAAACCATTTCTGTTGGTGTTTAATTTTTTTTTCGATGATTAATACTTATTTGTGGTGTTTTATGTTTTGTACATCTTTTCAAATTGAGACCTCATTTGTAAGTTGCTGTTATTTCGTTTTTGTATAAATTAATCAAATGTTTGCTTGTTATTAAATGTATTTTTTTGTTAAATAAACAAATCTGTTTTATTACTAGTTGAGAGTGTGGTTTATTTATTTATCATCATATATTATGCATTAGGGAGCATTATAGACGTGCCGAGGGTATTTAATTTAAATAATGGGAGGGGGGTGTTTTAATAAAACGATGTCTATCCGACGTCTATCCAACATCTGATTAACATCGTCTAAAGAGCGGATCAGGGTCGTTTTAATTTATTTACGTCTTAAATACGTAGGCTAAGCGTCGTTCTAACATCGGCACAGACGTCTCGGGGACGTCTTCCAGATGAGCAAACGCCCTCTGCCAGACATCTGCAAGACATCTGCCAGATGAAAAAGACGACGTCGCATAGACCTGTGTGCGCACTCACTCTGGGGAGTGAGCGAGAAAGCGATAGTAGATTTGGGTGCACGCCCATCACAGGCACATGCCATGACATATCGTGATCTTCGTCTTTAACCTCCTACGTAGTCAGCGCTCAGCTGCATGCATAAAGTAAAAAAATGCATTGGGGGAAAACAGCAAGGAGACTGACTCTGCGAGGTTCCTGAGGCGTCCAGAGAAGGACCAGCTCCAGCTGGATTCAGCTTTATGATGGTTGTAGCTACACATGCTGCTCCTGTGCTTCCAGTGATCCAGACCTCATCTGCACCTGCTGACTCATCCCTATGCTGAACTGGTCTTCATGTCAATTTAAATAATTTCTGTCATGTTGAATTTTCACCTGCACAACACACAAGATAATATTTCTATCTGTTATCACCCAAATGAGGATGGGTTCCCTGTTGAGTCTGGTTCCTCTCAAGGTTTCTTGCTAATGCCATCTCAGGGAGTTTTTCCTTGCCACCGTCGCCGTCACCCTTGGCTTGCTCATCAGAGAGATTTCATTCATTCGTCTCATTATTATTATCTATACATTTTTCTCACACACACTTCCAATTATTTTCTTTTCTAAAATTATTATATAATAATATATTATTCCGCGCGACTGGATGAATAGGTGTGGACTCACTTATTTTACCACACCTTGGCTTGATAATTTATCAGGGTGGACTGAACCACAACTTAAATTTTTAACCTATCCACGCGGAGGTACTTTTAAGCCTGAATATCTAGCCTATATGAGGGTATGGGTGACCCAGGATGGGATTATCCTTACATGGGTTCATGTTATCAAAAATGGGTAGAAATGAAAGCTCTTTGGGATAAATACTTAGACATGAAAGAAACTAAAATACAGAAGAAAAAGATTCCAAAGGTCACATCCGAAACTAAATTCTAGCCGCCCGTTCATTCAACCTTTCCGATCCCTCCTCCATATCATGCTGACATAGTAACATCAGCATCTAACCAACAAATTATTGAGAATTTATCCTAATTTGAATCCCACTAATCCTTTTGTGACCTGCCCATCTGTGCCTGTCTCCCCCGTACCCACAAAACCGTGCTCACCTTTGTCGGAAGTGTGTGCCTCAGGAAAGGGAAAGACTCCCAAGAAGGTGTCAGGACGAACTCCTGACAGCCCTCTTTCGGATGATCCCGAGGATAATGGTGAGGATTTTGATAACTCGGACGATGAAGGTCCGGATGAGAGGTCTCGCCCCAAACCTCGACAAGAAAACACTGCGCTTGATTTCTCTATGGGACCAAAGGGTCCAAAAATCCTTCCAACCATCCGTAAGCATGCTGAAGGACATTATTAAGATGCTCCCTTCTCCCAACAAACCTTTGCATTTTGTTGATATGCTGATAAAGGCTTCCAGGCACTGTCAGCTCGTGGGTGCGGATTATCGCTTTATTTTGCAATCGGTTTTGGGAGATGGGTACGATGAGGCTGATTTGATAAAGACAGTAAAATGTTTAGATCCTGAAAAAGACAGATGGACTGTAGTGGTGAAACATGAAGACGTATGGGGGGGGACGAAAAAAGAAGGAATATGATTTTCTTTGGGGTAATTCTAATGAGGCTATGAAACTTTTAAAAGATGAACTAACTCCTTATCTTCTTGCACGTCAACAAGCTAGTCAGGTTCTGTCACAGGTAACTAATTGTAAACAAGAAAAGAGTGAGACCACATCCAGGTTTCGAGAGACCTGGACCCTTTTGGGTGGTATGCCCCTCCCTGAAGAAAACCCTAACCCACTTTTCCTTACCACCTTCTTGAATAATTGTCATAAAGATTTTAAAGTTTCAATTGTCAGACCGTTCTACAACGACTATTAAAAAAAATTAGGTGAGCGTGTGAGAACACTGGAAGGAGACGGTATTTTAGAAAACACACAAGTGGCATGTTTGTGGAGAGTGATGAATACAGAGGTGGAAAAAAGGGGGGTAGAGGAGGCCGTGGAAGCGGTAGAAGGAGGTCTGCAGGGTCAGAGTGCACCCCGTAGATCTGGTTATTGTTATTGTTATAAAGAAGGTCATTGGGCTCGTGAATGTCGCACGAAGGTCCTTGATTAGGGACGTAGTCGACAAAATGTGTACAATCGATTGAATGATGATCAGTGGCATGATGCTAATGAGGTGTTTTCTCCTAATCCTTCACAGCAGCCACCACAGAGAGTACAACCACAACAACAGCAGCAATATAGACCCAATCCCTTCTCAGGGATGCAGGTAGGAGCATATGATGCATAGGGATGGCCGCAGAGTTCCAGCCCCGCGATGTTTCTTTGTACTTTCGAGTCACCTCAGGTTAATGAGCTGCCCTTTATAGAATTGTGTATAGATGGTTCTGTATTCTCTTTTTTGGTGGATACGGGAGCTACAATGTCGTCTTTAGGTCGTGATTATGAGGGACCGCTCTCGAATAAAAGTATCAGCTCTGTGGGAATTGAAGGGGTTGCTCAACGAAATTATTTCACTCCTCAGGTAACTGTAACATGTCCTTTAGATAAGGGAATTCATCTCTCTCATCGTTTTGTCTGTATGCCTGATTGTCCTTTTAATCTGCTAGGACGCGATTTAATGAGCAGATTACACATGTCCTTGACTTTTTCTGGCGCAAAACTCACTGTTGAAGTGCCTGATTCAGTTCCTTTTTCCCACCTCACAAATATGCGTGTAAATTATTGTTTCCTTTCTTCACAGAACAGCTCTACTCCTGCTGCCCTTGAATGTGTGCCGAGCAGTCTGTGGGCTGAACATAAGGATGAGGTGGGGTTAGTGCACTGTGTTCCTTATGAAGCTAAATTAAAACATTTGCAACCTGTGTACATCAAACAATATCCACTCTCCGAGGCTAAGGCCTCAGGAATAGATTAAATTTTAAGCTCATTGCTCAAGCAGGGTGTTATTAAACCATTTGTAAGTTCTTATCACACACCTGTTAATCCAGTACTGAAACCTGATGGTACGTGGAGATTTACACAAGATTTGAGAAAAAGAAATTACATAATTATCCCTGTAGCACCTATTGTGCCTGATGTGCTGTCCATCGTCTCCTCTATACCTGGTCATTATTCGCATTTCTCTGTTATTGACCTTTGCTCTGCCTTCTTCAGTGTTCCTGTGGAAGAGCAGACACAGCCATTGTTCGCCTTCACCCACAGGGGGCGGCAGTTCACCTGGTCTCGTCTTCCGCAGGGTTGTGTTGACTCACCGGCTGTTTTTTCGGCTGTAGTAAGAGATGCACTTGGTGCTCTAACTCTCCCCACTGATTCTGTTGTCCTATCTTACGCGGATGATCTACTGGTGTCTGCCGCTTCGCTTGCCGTCTGCGAAGAAGCCACCATTTGTCTCCTGAAACACCTGGCACAGAAGGGTTTCAAGGTATCAAAGACTAAATTACAGTTTTGCAGAGACACTGTAAAATACCTGGGTTTTGAACTCTCCCAAGGTCAAAGAAGGCTCTCAAAGGAACGAATCCAGGTTATTCTCAACACTAAACGTCCCAGCACTAAACATGCTCTCATGGCTTTCCTGGGACTGATCAACTACTGTCGTCAGTGGATTCCTGACTGCTCATTCTACGATAAACGCATCAGGACAGCCATCTCACACAATGATCCGCTCCAACAGCCTCTGACATGGACTGCTGACATGATTGAGGCATACAAGGAACTGAAAAAGGCCCTATGTTCTGCTCCAGCGCTGGGCCTGCCTAACTATCAAAAACCATTCCATCTATATGCGTGTGAGCACGGGGGCACTGCTTCTGCTGTATTGGCACAGGAGCATGGGGAGGGGGGGGATGAGACCATGTGCTTTCTTATCTAAAACTTTAGATGCTGTGGCACAAGGTTCGCCCCCGAGAGCTACCCAGGGGTAGCTCAGTGGTTAAGGCATTGGACTACGGTTCGGAAGATCCCAGGTTCAAACACCGCAACCACCAAGTTGCCACTGTTGGGCCCTTGAGCAAGGCCCTTAACCCTTAACTGCTCAGATGTATAAGAGCGTCTGGATAAGAGCGTCTGCCAAATGACTAAATGTAAATGTTTGCCTGCCTGTCTCAGGGCTGTGGCCGCCTGTGCGGTGATGGTACAAGATGCTGAAAAGATTGTTCTCTCTCATCCTTTACTCTTGTATTCTCCATAAACAAGTGCTGCAGAACATTCAAACACAACACATGACAGCTCAGACGGTCTGGGTATGAGATTATCCTGTGTTCTACAAGTAACTTAGAGATAGAATCCACCTCTTCTTTTGACACCCTCGGATATGCTCTGGCACGCTTGACCAATGGACAGTAGATATAGATCATGACTGCTGTTCAGAGATTATTCACTCCACTAGTATACGTCTGGATCTATCTTCTATTCCATTAACAGTTGGTGACACTCTGTTTGTAGATGGTTCCTGTTCAAAACCATATGATGGGAAATTTCTCTGTGGTTATGCTGTGTGTGCACTGCCAGATATAACCATTGAAGCTTACTCTCTCCCTTTCTCATCTGCTCAGGCAGCTGAACTTTTTGCTCTAACTCGTGCATGTGTTCTTTCTGAAGGAAAAGATGTCACTATATAAACTGATTCTCGTTACGCTTTTGGTATCGCTCATGACTTTGGCTGCATCTGGCAATCCAGGGGTTTTCGTTCTGCTGAGGGTAAACCTATTTCTCATTCTTGTCTTGTTCAGGATTTAATAGACGCATGCCATCTACCTAGTACTCTCTCTATTGTAAAAACTAAGGCTCATTCTTCTTGTGACTCTATGGAAGTGCGAGGTAATTCGCTAGATGATCGTATAGCTAAAAAAGCAGCTCAAAAACAGATTTTCTTTCTTGATTCTGGTTCTGATTTTCAATTAAATTCAGTTTTATTTGTATAGCGCTTATAACAATTGACATTGTCTCAAAACAGCTTTACACAATCAAAAGCATTATTTAAGTTTGTATGGAATGTGAATGTGTATGAATCAAAATGTTCAGATAGTCCCTGGTGAGCAAGCCCGAGGGCGACAGTGGCAAGGAAAAATTCCCTGAGATGGTAATAGGAAGAAACCTTGAGAGGAACCAGACTCAACAGGAAACCCATCCTCATCTGGGTGAAACAGATAGCAGGAAATTATCTGCATTTATACAGTGTTAAGTGTTGGGTTCAGCTATAATAGTTGATGTTAATTGATGTTATAATAGTTGATGTAAAATGGAGTCCAGTAGTTATTGGAGACTCAGATAGACTTGTAGAAAGTTCCAGTCCTGAACTATCGAATTGTCAAGTCCTCAGAGAAACAGCTGACAACACCAGTCGAGGCCAGAACCGTCTTCTAGGTAGGGAGAATCATCCCCACACTGTAAATTCCAATTGCTTTGCTGACTCGCATATAAATAGTAAACGTTACTCAAAAAATTCAAACTATACATCTTACAAGGTTTTGTTGAGTAACACTTAATTGCAGGGTGAGTAAAAATTTACTTAATAGTTTTAGTGATGCTTACTTGCAACACATAAGTAGCAACAAATAAAGCAATGACGTTATTGTGCCAGTGAGAGGCAGCAGCGAGCCCAAGAATAATGAAGTAAAAAAAAAGGGGGGGGGGGGGGAAGAAGAAGCAACAGAGCATGCGTAGTAGAATTTGTGTGTAGAAAGGGCCAGGGGTAGTTCAGTGGTTAAGGCATTCGACTACGGTTCGGAAGATCCCAGGTTCAAACCCCACAACCACCAAGTTGCCATTGTTGGGCCCTTGAGCAAGGCCCTTAACCCTCAACTGCTCAGATGTATAATGAGATAAAAAATGTAAGTCGCTCTGGATAAGAGCGTCTGCCTAAATGTAAGTGTGCGTGCTCAGCTCGTGAATGGGTGAATTGGCGCCAATTTTCTGATGTTGAAAGAAGCAGCAGGAAGTTTTTAACATCTGAAGCTTCATTACGGTTTTAAGTTACATGTTAGGTTAAAATGTGTAAGAACAGTGATGATTTGGGTCAGATTTCAATTGTTCCTGACAGTGGATATATATTCTCAGTGTTTTATACTGTAGCGTGGGCGGGGCGGCGGCTGACGACCATCATGCTTTGCGGGGTTTTTGCTGTCCGTTCACCATTTTCAGGACAGTTGTTTGGGTTAGTGGCTTCAGCCAAGTTGGGTGTTTTAAGATATGTATGTGTGTGACCTGTTGAACGTGCCCCGGTTCATGTTAAGGCTGTATTGGATTTGGTTCCCATGCTATACAGTAACTGTGTGGTGAATAAACTTCTCCCAGCCCTTGCATTGAGCAGCATTTAAGTTTACTTAGTCTCTCCAAGCACTGTATGGCATGAGCAGCACATTCACTGAGATAGCACACACACACAGCTGAAGCCATTAACCCAAACACCTTCCTCCAACACGGTGGACACATAGAGAACCCCCGCAAGGCATGATGGTTGTCAGCCACCACCCCGCCCATGCTACAATGTAATAAACAATTGATGAACTTAAGTTATGGAGTTAATGTTTACTTGGTTTTTCTAAGGCAATCGGTTTCCTCACTTTTTCCTAATAATGTGAACACTAATAGAAAGTTAACTCAAATAATGATTTTAAGTCAACAGTACTTAAGTATACTTGATTAACAAGTTGTCCCTACAAATTGTGTTAAGTTATGCCAACTAAACATTAATACTCTACTTTACTTGAAAATTTTAAGGCAATCGGTTTCCTCACTTTTTCTAAGTAAAGTCAACTTATTACATTTTACAGTGCAGACACCAGACGCATCCCAAAGAGACACACGGGGCATCCATGCGACGAGACCTCCAACCAGAAACGGGGCACCAGGATGGATCAGACAGGTCCGGAGGGCAGAGGGAAATAATTTTCCCTGATCAAATCACATGATTTGATCAGTACATATTTTCTTGCTAGCTCTTTGATTCCCGATGTAGATTTATTGTCTTTGCAAGCTTCAGCCACGCCGAATGATTCCTCTTTTTGGCAAGCTCAGGGTGCCTACGTTGCTTCTGATGGTTTATGGTATTGTGCTGATGGTCGTTTGTGCCTGCCATCTCATTGTCTTCCGTTCCTAGGGGGGTTAAGGAAGATATGAAAAAACTCTTTTGCATAGCTAACATGCTTGGAACAATCGATTTATTAATATCTAGATGTTTGGTGTGTGCTCAGAATAATGTGACAAAGGGTTTAGGTAAACACTAAGTCGGAAAGTCTTCCGTTACCTACTGCTCCATTTGCAGAGTGGCAAATTGATTTTACACATATGCCTGCATGTGGCCCATTCAAATATCTTCTGGTTTTGGTAGACAAGTTTTCAACGTGGGTGGAAGCTTTCCCGTGTGCTCGAGAAAATGCAAATGTGGTGACCCGAGTCTTAGCGAAAGAAATAATGCCACGTTATGGCGTTCCTCATGCTATTGACTCAGATAAAGGAACACCTTTTACATCACAGGTAACACAGAATTTGAGTAAATATCTTTCACTGTCCTGGAATTTTCACATTCCTGATCACCCACAGTCATCAGGTATAGTAGAAAGAACAAATTGGACACAAAGAAAACTTGACTAAAGCAATGCAAACTATGGGGAATAAAAACTGGGTTGATCTGTTACCTGCTGTTCTAGCTGAAATGAGAATGACATCAAGAAAAGATGTGCACATGTCACCACATGGAATTATATTTGGCAGACCTTTTCCCGTGCCATGGAGGAAAGGTAAACCCGCGATAGGAACAACTGATCTTGCAACCATTGTACGAGGACGCTGAGACGCTGCTTTTTTCTGAGCTCCGCCATACTGACCAAATTTTTTACTTTTTCATCCCCTTACGAAGAGTGTACATAAAACGGATAAGTATCTTATACTATCTTATAATATATTTTCCTCAAAACGCGTGTTGTATCGTCAAGTTTTAATTGTTTTGCAGCACACCACATTTAGCCGGCATTAGCATCGCTAGCCCGTTAGCCCGGCTATCACAAGTTTGTTTACGCTTCTTCACACCGATTATTTTCGGTATTTAGACACCATGTCGGTTGTGATTTTGCCTCCGAGTGCAGGTGAGGAGACATTAGAGTTGCACTCGGTGGATTTGGAGCTGGAGGCCGTGGAGAAGCTGACCCGCAAGCTACAGGTGAAGTTGGCCCGGCTACAGCAGAGGAAAGCCACGCTGGAATCGTCACGGACGGACGCTCACCTGTCCCAGGTAAATTCTCGGCGAGAGAATTCTCTTACAACCTCAACCGCGTGTTTATCTGCCCAGGTCCAACACACCAAGGACGCAGCCCGCCCAGGTTTCCTACACCCCGGCGCCGGGATACCACAGAGCCTGGATACAGCAGCAGCAGGCGAGCCCCCTCCGCCACCACCCGTCTTCGACATCTTGACCCGAAACCGCTTCGATCCTCTCGGCGAGACGGCACACGACACGCTGGTCATCGGAGACTCCGGCACGTGCGTGCTACCACGGCTAAAGGTAAGGTGCACATACGCTGTTTACCTGGTGCACACACGCTGTTTACCTGGTGCACTTGTTCTTGATGTTGCTGCACAGGTGCCTGCTGCCCTGAGGAAGAACATTGGAGCTGTGGTTCTTCATGCCGGCACGAACGACACCAGGCTGAGGCAGACGGAGATCCTAAAGAAGGACTTCAGGAGCCCGGTCGAGAAGGTCCGCAGCACATCACCCACGACAAGGATCGTCGTATCTGGACCGCTTCCCACATTTCAGCGAGGAATCGAGAAGTTCAGTAGATTATTTGCCTTTAATGAATGGTTACAATCTTGGTGTCGACAACAGAAATTACCCTTTGTTGATAACTGGAATGTTTTCTGGGAGCGTCCTAGGCTCTACCACACTGATGGCCTACACCCTGGCAGAGCTGGAGCAGCGGTCCTCTCTGACAACATATCCAGGACACTACGAACCATCTGACTGGCGGTAAGTCATACCGTAGATTCTAAACATATTAGCCACATCACAACTCACCATAGTGATAGACGCACACACATAGCTTGTCCTATAGAAACTGTGTCTGTTCCCCGAATAGTGAGACAAATGAATAAACTTGTTAAATTTGCCCGAAACACTCTGATAACCAGAAAACCAGAAACAGGCCAAATAAGTAGTCAAAACCCTTGTGCCTAAAGCACTTATTGTTATTGAAATTATCTCAGATTATTGCCTTGACGCACTCTGTCTCACCGAAACCTGGCTTAAACCAAATGAATATTTTGGTCTGAATGAGTCTACTCCGTCAGGATATTTCTATAAGCACGAGCCCCGTCTAACTGGTCGCGGTGGTGGTGTCGCCACTATCTACAATGATGTACTAACTGTTACTCAGAAAATAAGGCCCAGGTTTAATTCATTTGAAGTGCTTATCATTAATGTTGCACTCAATGAAATACGTAATAAACCCTTGCTATATTTTACCCTGGTCAGCGTGTACAGACCCCCGGGGCCATATGTCGATTTTCTTAAAGAATTTGGATTGCTAACGACGCTTTAGCACTCACATTTATGGATTTACTAAATTCCTTTGGGGTTAAACAAAATATAATTGGAGCAACTCACCGCTTCAATCATACGCTAGATTTAATTATATCCCATGGTATAGATATCTCTAATATAGAGATCATACCTCAAAGTGATGATATCACAGACCACTCCCTCCTGATACAGTGGGTGCACAAGCAGTATGCGACTTCTACCGTCACGGCCTACGGCGATAGCATTCGGGTTTGTGCGTTTGCTGGCTTTTACCGCTGAGTGGCGCTATATAACTATAGACTGACGCCTCAGGCATCAGTTTGTCCTCTCCAGGCTTAATGAGGCGCAGGTCGTCCACAGCTGCACGTCGTTGCAGATAAAATAAAGTGAAACATTGTAAATAAACGAATTCATAATCACAGTAGTAACATTACAGTACAAATTTATAATTAAAATTAAATTCAGTTTTTTTAGGATCGAATTTAAGCAACGTAAACGTTAACACACTGAGCCTTTTTATTATGTGTAATTAGAAAAGCTACATGTGTAGGGTCTTGTGTCATTTTATATTTTGTGTTCTTTAAATTTGTAGTTTTTATAAGACTCTACTTTTATTTAGGTGCACTCACAATGACGAAAAAACTTCATGATTTTGTTAAATAAATAAAGTAAACGGGGTTCTGTATTGTTTTCGGTGAACTTGAGCGCGTCAGAAAATGAACCCAAACTCCGTGTATACTCGCCGCACAGACGTGAAAAATATATACTTATAGAAAGAGAAATATCTGCTTTAATATAAACTAATGAAAAAAAATTATTAGATTATGTAATTCGTATGAGAAGTGAATTATAGGTGCGCTCACTGCTGCGGAGACGACATGATCACCTTCAGCAGCACAGCCGAAACCAAAGGAATCACTAATTGATCAATGAATTATTAAAATGGTCAGAGTGAGTTTCATGGCTGTTTTAACAAATATTTGAAGTAGATAACAGTAGCCCACATTTATAAAAGCATTTTTATTTATATAAAACTATAAAAAAAAAAAAATCCTGCATTTATTTTTAGGTGTGCCCGCTGCCACAGTTCTTCAGTAACAAACCTATAAAACATGTACATCTGTATGAATAAATTTTAAATGTGATCAGTGATTTATGTAAATGACTCAGTTTAGATGTAAGTAAATGCTCCTTGCTAGGGACTGACATCGGCGTGCTTTTCTCCCAGCGCCGCATAGCGCTTATTTAACACCTATAATATGTGTTTGCTGAAAGAGATATCTAATCTCTCACATCGGCGCGCGCGTTCATCTGACTTTAGATCAAAACTCGGCAAAGTTAAAGAGCGCACACGCAGGATCACGCAAACGTTTTAAATTCATTAAAAGGTTTATTCACAACCACGTTTCAGCCATTCACACAAATTTAGGAACAGGCCTGAAGCAAGACCATGAACAGTGGTGATTTTGGTTTCTCCGAGTGTATACTATAGGTGAGAACAGCTATTCACTTGGGGAGGTGTATTATTTGCATTTGTATGTGTCTGACTTTGCAAAGCACCACCTGTAAAACCTGTTTAAATGTAAATGCTCCTCGCTGCGCTGTTTGGGGGAGGGGCACGCTAATGACGATTTGGTCAGCTGTGTGAAGCCTCGCCCGTGAGATGTTGCGCGCGCACTACACGTCAAAAATGTGTTAGTACATCATGACAGAAATACAGATACAGAAAGCAAAATGTCTGCTTTTATATAAATTAATGGGGGGGAAATCAGGTTATGTAATTTGTATAAAACGTGGATTACTACAGCGCATCCACTAACAGCCGAAACCAAAGACATCAACGTATCAATGAATTATTAAAATGGCCAGTCACTTTCCCTGCTGTTTTCTTATCCCCACCCCTGTTAAAACGGCGCACTGTTTTCAGAGGCTCTGCCTAGTCAGTAAAGAAAAACACTATTGTTATTATTTCAATAAATACTGTGCAGCTGTGAGAATTGTGGCAGGAATATAATGCCCTACGATTCACATTCATTTACAATATGTGCGTCAATGTCCAACTTAAACCAAGCATGCGTTGTGCAATGCAGCAAGTGCAAGCCAAATGCGAACAAATAACGAAATAAGAGAGCTTGTTTATACTGCATAAACATCAGCAAAAATATTATTTAGTACAACGAAATCTTTGGATCCTTGATGAGACGGCATAAATATTTAATACAACAAATTTTATATTTTGGTTTATATTTTGGTTTATATTATATGGTTAATGTATTTTGGTTTATATTGCAAATGAATAACGAATCAAGAGCCTATGATTAGATTGCATAAATATTTTGTACAGACAAATATCTGAATTTTTTTTTTTTTTAGATTTTTTTTAAACAAATCTCTCAAAAATAGTAAGATGTATTTTGGTTTTATACTGCAAATAAAAAACGAATCCAGAGCCTGTAATTATATTGCATAAATATTATTTTTGCACAAATAAATCTCTGAAAAAAACAATGATATTTTATCCACAAATGTAATACAATATATTTTGGTTCAGTGCCAGACAAAGTGCGAGCAAATAATCTAATGAGAGGCCCCGATTACACTGCATACATCTTTTTTATTGATTTATTTTTTTATTATATATTCTGGAAGTTTGCTCTATTTGTTTTAGTTATTTCTATATTTAAATCTTGATGTCTTAAACTCCAACAACTGTAAGTATTGTCGAAATAATTTTTTTAAAAAAGCCCTAGTGCTGTTATTTGTGCTGTTTTCTTTAATAATAACACTAAACAGATAAAAACAGAGTCTGTCTAAACAAAATAAAACCAATGTTTTCTAACTCATATTTTTTTATATTTATAGATTTTTATGTTTGTTGGATGTGTAAATTATCATAATTGTAGTATTACTTCGCTAGTATTACAACATATTGTTTTGACTTTATTATAACTTAAGCTCTGAATATATTTAAAAACCGAGACGACGGAAAATGTCAATTTGCGCCACCTGGCGGTCATTTCACGAATTATTTTGAAATGCTCCTGGTTTATTTTGGCCGCTGCCGCGTTTCCACGGCGGTGAGTGCGACGGTAATGAGCAGTCTAGTTGTCCACCCACTGTATATACTCTACCCGTAGAACAGATTAGCTGTGTCCCCCCATGTTATCAATCTGCTAGAAATATGAATCCCACTACTAAAGACAGATTCACAAGTAATCTGTCCGATCTGTCCCAATTTCTTATTAGACCCCTAAATGCAGATGATCTAGATGAAGTGACTAGCAGCATGGGCATTATTTTTTACCAGTACATTAGACACTGTTGCTCCCATCAGATTAAAAAAAAGTCAGAGATAAAACACTTGCACCGTGGTACAACAGTCATACTCGTGCCCTAAAGAGAGCAACCCGTAAACTCGAGTGAAAATGGAGAAAAACTAAACTAGAAGTTCTTAGAATTGCGTATAAAGACATTATGTGCAGCTATAGACAGGCTCTAAAAACTGCTAGGACCGAGCATCTTAGCCAACTGATAGCAAGAAATCAAAACAATCCCAGGTTCTTATTTAGTACAGTGGAACGCCTAACAAAACCTAGATGCCCGCAGAGAGTATCCCATCACTGTTTAGAAGAAGACTTTATGGACTTCTTTAATGAAAAAATCAATAATATCAGGAAGAAAATAACGGAGGTTCAACCTCTAATAGTATCTCACGATCCAGTTCAGCCTATAGCTTCACATTTAGATTTTCAGTGCATTACAGGTATAGGACAGGAAGAGCTGTATAAACTTATCACCTCGGCTAAATCAACAACGTGCCTGTTAGACCCAATCCCAACCGGATTTTTAAAAGTGATGCTTACGGTTGGAGAGCCACTTCTAAACATTATTAATTATTCATTATATCTAGGTCACGTCCCTAAACCTTTCAAGTTAGCAGTTATTAAACCGCTTCTTAAAAAAAATCAAATTTGGACGCGAATTAAATAAATTACAGACCGATTTCAAACCTTCCGTTCATATCAAAAATACTAGAAAAAGTAGTATCAGCTCAAATATGCACATTCTTGCAGGATAACAACATCCTTGAAGAATTTCAGTCAGGTTTCAGGCCCCATCATAGCACAGAAACTGCACTAGTTAAGATTACAAATGACTTGTTTTTAGCTTCAGACCAAGGCTGCATCTCATTGCTAGTCCTGCTCGATCTTAGTGCTGCATTCGACACTGTAGATCATAATATTCTCATAGATCGCTTACAAAATTATATAGGTATTCAGGGACAGGCATTAAAATGGTTTAGATCATACCTGTCTGATCGCTACCATTTTGTAGATCTAAATGGAGAACCGTCTGGTGTAATGCCAGTGAAATATGGGATCCCACAAGGGTCAGTTTTAGGACCTCTGTTGTTCTCAATATACATGCTTCCCTTGGGTAACATCATTAGAAGACATGGGATTAGTTTCCATTGTTATGCTGATGATACCCAATTATATATCTCAACTAAACCAGACGAAATACCCAAGTTGTCTAGATTAACTGAGTGTGTCCAGGACATAAAAGATTGGATGACCAATAACTTTCTTTTATTAAATTCAAATACGACAGAGATATTATTTATTGGCCCAAAAACCAGCACACAACAGCTTTCACAATTCAGCCTGCGCTTAGAAGGATGTACTGTTACTACCAGCTCGACAGTAAAAGACCTGGGCATAATATTAGACAGTAACTTGTCCTTTGAAAATCACATTTCAAATATCACAAAAACAGCCTTTTTCCATCTTCGAAATATTGCTAAACTTAGGAACATCTTATCCGTATCTAATGCAGAAAAGCTAGTTCATGCATTCATGACCTCCAGACTGGACTATTGTAATAAACAAGCTTCAGTTAGTCCAAAATGCAGCCGCCAGGGTTCTCACTAGATCCAAAAAATATGATCATATAACCCCAATATTATCATCTCTGCACTGGCTACCTGTTCAGTTTAGAATAAATTACAAAATAGTATTACTTACATACAAGGCCTTAAATGGTTTAGCTCCCACATACCTAACCAGTCTTCTGATACGCTACAATCCACCATGCGCCTTAAGATCACAAAACTCCGGACTTCTGGTAGTTCCCAGAATTTCAAAATCTACAAAAGTGGGTAGGGCATTTTCATATTTAGCTCCAAAGCTTTGGAATAGCCTTCCAGACAGTGTTCGGGGAGCAGACACGGTTTCTCAGTTCAAAAGTAGACTCAAGACACATCTTTTTAATCTGGCATGCACATACAGATGTCGCCTTTAAGACCGCTCGTTTTCCCGCGAGAGGCCACAATTTAGCGCGCGGCGTGCTGCGACTTGCCGGAGGCAACATTCGGGAATTTAAAATAAATGTGTTGTGCTTCACTGAATATCCGCCAGATGGCGCATGGAAGGACTTTATCTAAAAGCCGGTGGTCCGGGAAAGTCAGTTTCCCTATGTTTCCCCGATGGCGCGCAGATTCAAATCATGACATCACTCGCTACCTAACGCTGAGAAGGCGAACGAGGATTTTAACAGTTTTTCTCTTGTTTTAAAGTGTTTTTTACGAACTTTTTGAATTAAACAAATAACCTATGCATAATAATCGAGTGTCTTTTCGCTTTTTTTTTTATATTTGAAGATAACTCATACGTTTTATGCCGCTGCAAAAGGCTGGTTTGCTGGGCGAGTACTGACATCACGACTACTTTTATTACACGTACATTTGTTTATTTGTACATGTATGTTATTAATATAATTTTTTTAGAGATTGTGTGCGCGTGCACGGAGAGTGTGTGTTGATAAGTTGATGAGTGTATCAAAGCATTAAAATGTTCATTTGAATTAAAATGACACACGTCTGTATATACAGTATATAAATTATATGTATGGATATTATATTATATAATATATTGATTATGGCGGCGCGGTGGTGTAGTGGTTAGCACTGTCGCCTTGCACCTCCAGGGTCTGGGTTCGATTCCCCGGCCAGGCTCGATTCCCGTCTCTGTGTGCATGGAGTTTGCATGTTCTCCCCGTGCTTGGTGGGTTTCCTCCGGGTACTCCGGTTTCCTCCCACAGTCCAAAGATATGCAGGTTAGGCTAATTGGCGTTCCTAAATTGCCCGTAGTGTGTGATTGGGTGTCTGAGTGTGTGTGCCCTGCGATGGATTGGCACCCTGTCCAGGGTGTACCCCGCCTAGTGCCCGAAGTCTCCTGGGATAGGCTCCAGGTCCCCCGCGACCCTGAACACAGGATTAAGCGGTATAGAAAATGAATGAATGAATATATTGATTATATATATAATCAATTATATCAATTTCACGGAAGCATATGCTTCGCCATATGACAATTCGCCATTCATTCCCGCATTGATAATCAGCGATATTTTATAAGGAGATTTTAGGGATTTAGCTCTACTTAATTTTCTAACGTTTTAAGAAAATTCATTAGTTCGTTCATTCTATTTGAAGCTTCTGAAGCTTCGGATGTTTTTTTTTTTTTTTGGTTTAGATTAGTTCTGAACTCGCTTCCGTGAAACTATCGCTAAAACATTGTAATGAGCCCTCCTGAGGATATAAAGCTTTATTATTGTGTTTGAATAAATAATCAGATCTACCACAGCAGATAATAAACTATGCTATGTCATAACCGAAGCAAACACCACGATTGTGCCTCGTTTCTTTCGACGGGAACGTGGTTCACTTGGCCACGGTGTATTATAAACCTGTGGATATTTAGAATTTTTATAACAGTAGAAGTGCGCGCGCGCACGCACACACACACACACACACACACACACACACACACACACACACACACACACACACACCCCTGAGCCCTCGGGAAACATCCAATCACCGTCGGTATACAAATGAGTCAAGACATAGCCTAACGTGGTGTCGTGTCGGATTTCAGCGGTCACGGAGTGGGAAGACTTTGAAGAAGCTGCAGTGACAGTAAACAGCTGAACAACTTCACTTTTCCGTTTACCTCTGAGAAAAAAAAGCTGTATTTTGTTTGTTTATATTTAGAATTTTTTATAGTAGTACGAGAAAGTTACAGTTTGGTCTGTGTACTGTAGTTTGCACCCTTGTAAAGAATAAATAAATGAATAAACCCTTCATATCCCCTCTCAAGAGAGTGCCATAGTACATTGTTAGTTTTAATGATTTGGCTGATACTAATTATCACTACATAAGTACCCTAACACCATTGATCATGAGTTTCAGCTCAAACTAATTCTATACTTGTAACAGAAAATGTAGATGCAGATTCCAAATGTGTATTTATTAGATAGATAGATAGATAGATAGATAGATAGATAGATAGATAGATATCTATCTATCTATCTATCTATCTATCTATCTATCTATCTATCTATCTATCTATCTGTGTGTGTGTGTAGGCTCTACACAGGGGCAAGAGAGGGCAGCACACCCTCAAATAAAGCACATGTTAATATATTCCTAAAATGTATATATTACAAGTTGATAAACTGATCTGCGGTAGCGGAAAAATCAGCTGAAAAAAGGACAGGCTGCAGCGCACGCGCACACACACACACACACCTCCCTTGAGCCCTCCGTCTGTCGGATTTCAGCGGTCACGGGGTGGAAAGACTTTGTAACGATCAAGTCTTGTTACATGGTTTAATGTGTAATAGTGGAATGTTCATCCTGACCACTAGGGGCACCACTAGCTTCACTAGTTTGAATAAAAGAGGAAGTAGTAGAACAAGAGGCAGATTGAGTTGTTGCCTCATGGCAGATTGCTACTTCTCTAGGGGAGCCTGGTTTGGGAAACATTTGTTTGCTGCTCAACTAGGATCTTTTGTTTAACCTACATCTTTATGCTACTGTGTGGAAAGTAGGACTATGGAGTTTTAATCTTTAAGTGGGACTTTAATGGACTTTTGGCCTATCCCAAGGAGGACATCCCTTTCAATCCGTGCTTTCATCTCTTCATCAACCTACCCTGCAACAGATAAGACTACTCTTTGTCAAAGGGTTTTCTCTCCTAACATCTGAGATGGACATTTATACGACCATACATTTGTGTTGAACATTGATTATCTTGTCTATGAACATTTCATATAATTGGATTTTGTATGTTCTCATATTTATGTAAAGCTTCAATATACGCTGGCAAATGACTTTCGTTAATCCTTGCGTCTTACATATTCTGGTAACGCATTGTAACACTACCTCATAGGTTATTGCAAAGTTGGACCCCCTTTTAATTTTTATGGCTATACTGGCCTAAAGAGCCGGAACGGTTATAGATTGGCACCTGAACAGGGACCTTTTGCAAAATAAGTGTTTCAGAGTATTTTATTAAGAAGTTTGGTGAAAAATGTCGATCTCTTCACATGTGGCGAGGGGTGAGGGTGAACCCAATCCGGATTTCACCGCTGGACCGTTTGTCACTCGAAGGGAACCACCTCCTCTACAAGAGCTCATTACAACCTTTAGTGAACTGTACATCAATTCTGAAGAAGATAATGATTCTGATCTCCCAGCAGATGAGCCATTTCCTCCACCACCTCCTGATGTTTCTGATCTACAATTCCTACCTCAGTCAACAGAAGACCTAACTCAACGCATTGTAACACTGGAGGAAGATCTTCATGACTGGGTGCAGAAAGTAAGTTCATGCTGCTTAAAGACAGATTTTAATGACCGATGCTGTTCATTGGAACATAAATTGAGTTATAAAATCGAACGAGAATGTGAGAGGGTAAAAAGCCTTCTTCAGATGGACATTCAGGATCTAGGCAAGTCAGTAGTGGACTGTTTAAAGAGGAGAGATGTACAAATTGATGCTAAGCTAAAATCTTTTACTCCCGCCATGTCTACTCCCATTGTGCCTCCAATTTTAACTCCTACCATACCACCGTACCGAACTTTTAATGCTCAATCTCAACCTCTTGTACATGCCAAACCGGATAGTGTTCTTGTTTCTCAATATTGTCCCCCTGTTAGAGTTGAATTTCCACAGTTTGACTGATGAAGAAAGTGATCCAATTTCTTTTGTAGAATGTTGTGAAGATTATCTTGCGCTGAGACCTCTTACTGATTCTGAGATTTTAGCCTCTCTTAATTCCGTTTTGAAAGGAGCGGCTAAGGATTGGTGGCTGGCAGAACGTAGATTTATCTTCACATGGAGCCAATTCAGGGAAAATTTCTTGCAAGCTTTCTTGAACGATGAGTATGAGGCAGAAGCTGCTAGACGGTTGTTGGAGAGAAAACAGGGTCCTAAAGAGTCTATCCGTGACTTCGCCTACCATTACCGAGCTCTTTGTCTACGCTGGAAGAAAGAGATGAAGGAGAAAGAGATCGTCCAGTCCATTTTAAGAAACTGCAATCCACGATTGGCCAGTCTTTTAAGGGGAACTGTCAAAGAAGTCCGGGAGTTGGTAATGATTGGAACACAAATTGAAAGAGATCTAGAAGAAGCGAAGAAGTATTGGAGTCAGGTAAATGCAGATGTACAGAAACGAAAAGTCCAAACTGAAAGAGACAGTCACTCCAAGTCAAACCCCTCAAGCACACGCATCATTCAGCCTTTTTACACCCCTGCTCACAACAATTTGAGGATGGTGACCCTGCCATTGGTAATTCTTGGAAGATATTTTCAAGCCATGGTCGACACAGGAAGTTCACTGACTCTAATGCAAGAATCTTGTTGGAATCAATTGAAGTATAAGGAACAGTTGGAGCCTAGTCATGGGCAGACTTTTCAACAGGCCAATGGACAAGTTTTAAATGCCTTAGGAGTGTCGAGATGTGACTGTGAATTACAACAGAGGAAACTTGCACTGACCTTGTATGTAATGAGGGATGTGGATCTTACTGTGCCTATAATCTTAGGAATGGATTTCCTTGTGTCAGCTGGAATTTGTTTGGATTTTCATAAATCTCGGTATATTCTATCTGCCACAAAAGAATACCAAGAAGAAGCATTTCCATTCCTCCCTGCCTGTTCTACCAGTTTCCCTGTCTGTTATACCAATGCTTTGTTGTCCTTCTATTTAGCCTTACCAATACAAGAGGAGTCATCTGAAACCCACTCACTCATCCATCAATTAATCACCAAGGCAGATACATCTTGTGAACGAAAGTCTCAACTGGAACAGCTCATGAGAGATTGGCCAACAGTATGCACCCCTGAGATCGGTCATACCAATGTAGTCAAACATCGTAACATAACCACTAATGAAGTACCTATTCGCCGGAAAGCCTACCGAGTATCTCCTGAGAAACAGCTCTTTATCGATCAAGAGATAAATACAATGCTTGATAAGGAAATAATTCAGCCTTCAATATCTCCCTGGGCCACTCCAATTGTCCTTGTACCTAAAAAAGGGGGAGGACAAAGATTCTGTGTTGACTTCAGGGGAGTGAACTCAAAGACTCTACTAGACGCATATCCTATGCCACAGATACAGGATATCCTCGAGTCTCTTCATGGAGATGCAATTTTCAGTACCCTAGATCTTAAAAGTGGGTATTGGCAAGTTGAGATGGAACCTGAAAGCATTCCCAAGACCGCTTTCGTGACCTCATCAGGTTTATTTGAATTTCTCCGTTTACCTTTTGGGCTAAAAAATGCTGCTGCTTCTTTTCAGCGATTGATGGAGTTGGTACGAAAGGACGTAAAGGGAAAAAGTTGTTTTGTGTATATCGATGACATTGTGGTCTATTCTAAGACAGAAGAAGAACATTTAACCCACTTGCAGGGAGTATTTCATTGTCTTTTTAAAGCAGGGCATACGCTGAATCTACAGAAGTGCAACCTCATGCAGAAGTCTTTGACGTTTTTGGGGCATGTGGTATCCAGGGATGGAATTCAAACCGATCCGGCTAAGATTGAAGCTGTTACTCAGTTTCCTGTCCCTCAATGTCTAAAGGAAGTACAACGCTTTTTGGGGCTTGCAGGATGGTATCAAAGGTTTATTCCAAAATTTTCTGAGAAAGCTGCCCCATTGCATGCTTTAAAAAGGAAAGGAGCAACATGGACCTGGACTGAAGAATGTCAAACGTCATTTGAATTGATCAAACAAGAACTGATCAGGGCTCCTATTTTGATTGCTACTGATTTGACGAGGCCTTTTAAAGTTCAGACCGATGCTAGCAATGTTGGTTTGGGAGCCGTGCTGACACAAGAGATAGAAGGGGTCGAACACGTCATTGCATATGCTTCACGTCTGTTACAAGGGGCTGAAAAGTCATATTCTGTTTCGGAAAAGGAGTGCTGTGCAGTTATATGGGCTGAAGAGAAATGGAGACCTTATTTAGAAGGCAGGCCATTTGAAGTGATAACTGATCACGTGGCCCTCACCTGGGTATTTAATCACCCGAAGCCGTCTTCTAGATTGACTCGATGGGCTATTCGTCTGCAAGAATTTGATTTCAGTGTCAAGTATCGCAAAGGGCAGTGCAACATTGTACCAGACACCCTTTCACGCAGCGTTTCCGATCCTGCTTTGATCCCAGTCATAGCCCATATCAAATCCCAAGACTCGGCCACTTCTTTTTCTAGTTTTCCAATTGATTGGTCTGACATTGCTAGAGCACAACAGGATGACCCAGAAGTTCAGGAACTCCCCACTAAAGCCAAGTCACTCATGGATCCAGATCCAACACGAGTGCATTACCTATTAAAAAATGGCTTTTTCGAAGCATGCCTGATGGGCAGAAAGGACCCAAATTACAGCTAGTTATTCCAACTTGCTTACGAAAAGACTTAATCTCCTATGCGCATGACAACCCCTTATGTGGGCACCTTGGCAGGCTCAAGACTCTACTGAGGTTGGTAGACATCTGTTATTGGCCCACACTACATTCTGACATCTGGAAATACTGCAAAGAGTGTCAGGTTTGTCAACAACACAAACCCTCAATTTCTAAACTAGCTGGGCGTATGCAGTCAACCCCAGTGGTAGAACCTGGACACATGCTGGGGATCGATCTCATGGGGCCATTTCCTAAGAGTTCTAAGTTGAATGAGCATCTCCTTGTTGTGGTAGACTACTGTTCGAAATGGGTGGAGTTCTTCCCTCTGAGGGTGGCTAAAGCACCTCAGATTGCTCGCATTTTAATAGAAGAAATCTTTACCAGGTGGGGAACTCCAAGGTATTTGGTGTCTGATCGAGGAAGCCAATTTACTTCCCATCTCCTCAGTCTAGTATGTAAGCAATGGAGTGTCATCCAGAAGTTGACTACTACGGCGCATCCCCAGACTAACCTTACGGAAAGGGTCAACCGTACGCTTAAAACTATGATCTCGTCCTACGTTCAAGACCACCATCGGCACTGGGACAAATGGTTGGCAGAGTTTCGTTTTGCCATAAACACCGCTTGGCAGGAAAGTATTGGATTCACTCCAGCTGAAGTTGCACTGGGCAGGAAACTAAAAGGACCTCTAGAGAGAGCCATTCATAGACCTCCTGACCCAGACAGTCCAGCATACCCTGTGTTGGAGAGACAGAAGGAACTGATAAAAACTGTGCAAAGGAATGTGGAACGAGCCCAGGAAAAGCAAAGACGATACTATGATCTCCGGAGAAAGACTGCTCATTACCAAGTTGGAGATTTGGTTTGGGTTCGCACTCATCCTTTGTCACGCGCTAGTGAGGGATTTATGGCTAAACTTGCCATTAAGTGGAAAGGTCCTGCTAGGATTGTAAAATGTCTTGGCCCTGTTAATTATTCTATTTCATTTATTGATGACCCTGATCAGGTTGATACTCATCATGTACAAAATTTAAAGCCTTTCTATGGTACTGTGTAACGTTTCCAAATGAAGGGGGGGATATGTAACGATCAAGTCTTGTTACATGGTTTAATGTGTAATAGTGGAATGTTCATCCTGACCACTAGGGGCAGCACTAGCTTCACTAGTTTGAATAAAAGAGGAAGTAGTAGAACAAGAGGCAGATTGAGTTGTTGCCTCATTGCAGATTGCTACTTCTCTAGAGGAGCCTGGTTTGGGAAACATTTGTTTGCTGCTCAACTAGGATCTTTTGTTTAACCTACATCTTTATGCTACTGTGTGGAAAGTAGGATTATGGAGTTTGGGTGCAAAGTCGCAACTGCCCAAGATCTTTTTAATCTTTAAGTGGGACTTTAATGGACTTTTGGCCTATCCCAAGGAGGACATCCCTTTCAATCCGTGCTTTCATCTCATCAACATACCCTGCAACAGCTAAGACTTTACTCTTTGTCTAAGGGTTTTCTCTCCTAACATCTGAGATGAACATTTATACGACCATACATTTGTGTTGAACATTGATTATCTTGTCTATGAACATTTCATATAATTGGATTTTGTATGTTCTCATATTTATGTAAAGCTTCAATATACTCTGGCAAATGACTTTCGTTAATCCTTGCGTCTTACATATTCTGGTAACGCATTGTAACACTACCTCGTAGGTTATTGCAAAGTTGGACCCCCTTTTAATTTTTATGGCTATACTGGCCTAAAGAGCCGGAACGGTTATAACTTTGAAGCAGTTTATATATGAATCTAAGCTTGAACTTATCAGCATTGTAAATATATAATACTTTTCAAATAAAATCGTGATTACTTGACCCTGAAGTTTAGTTTAGCACACACAAAAAACAGAAAAGTAATTTCTGGTAAATCAACGGCATGTGTAGTTTATTTACAGTAATTCATAAAAAAATTAATATACATTGTACAGTACACGGAAAAGATTACAAAATGAAAAAACAAACAGTGTCTACTTTATAAACAGCTTAGTATGTGCGTCGAGATGCTGAAATCCCTTGCATGTTTTTGCTTCCAAGTGGAGAGATATTTGACCGATAGCCTAGAACAAAAGATCTATAGGTGTGATCACAACCCCCTCCGACCGACCGTGCCATCAATCACTGACCACCTCAGAAGTTCCCTCCAATGTATGGCTGCAATACTTGTTTTGCAAGTATTTTTAACACCATTCAAAGGCTTACAATTCGTCTAGATTTCTAGCAGATGCCATACATCTTGTTCCCTGAACATCTGCCGACTTGATTTTCATTTGCTTATGAACACAAGCTCCATTCAACATATAATGATGTCTGCACATGTTAATATATTCCTAAAATGTATATATTACAAGTTGATAAACTGATCTGCGGTAGCGGAAAAATCCGCTGAAAAAAGGACAGGCTGCCGCGCACGCGCACACACAGACACACCTCCCTTGAGCCCTCGGTAAACATCCAAGCACTGAGGCACGCAAACCCCCTGACCACAATATGGTGGCAATCCCTCAGGGGGGAAGATGAAAAATACAAATTAAATAAATAAAACAATAAAATATCCTTAATCCAGATTTTATCAATCAACGACATAATATTGATCTTAGCTGGATGGTCTAATTCTCAACCGTTTAACCTAAAGAAAAACTTAACCTTTCAGTTTTGTAAATATTCTAGTTATAGTGTGTCTTATGAATAATAAAAAAACCTCATAACTCAAAAAGATATGTTTTTATATATTTTTTAGATTATTTTATAGTAACTGAACAGCTCTCTTCTCTCCAATCCACTCCTAAACCACAGTCTCCTATTTCTCTGTGCGTGCGCTGCAGCCTGTGAATGAATACACGCAGCGGAGGTTTTACGTATTTAAAGCGTGTTGCCATCATAAATAGACATGCTGTTTGTGTCCAGCATTGAATAATTATTTCATCCATTATTTGACCACGGCTGGGAATAAGAGCTGGAAAGGAATGTGATTGTGTGTGTGTGTATATATATATATATATATATATATATATATATATATATATATATATATATATATATATATATAATATATATATATATATATAATGTGTATGTATGTATGTATGTATGTGTATGTGTGTGAGAGAGAGAGAGAGAGAGAGAGAGAGAGAGGTGTTTTGCTGGCGAAAAAGATTTTAGGCACGTCTGCTCGGCCTTGTTAATTTGTTTTAAAACACCCAATTCTATGAATTCCCCAATTCCCGGAAACCGGTTTGATAACTTCACACCTTATGTGAATGAAAGGTGAGATGGGGGATTACAGTGGGGGTTCTGTGGGTCTCCAAACTCAGAAGGCTACGTGTCAGCCGATAACTGCTCCTTTGATCTGCTGGTTACAGCGGGCGGCCGACTGCTGATGAGCGTAGCCTGTACAAGCCAAGCTCTTCCCCAAAAAATAGTGAATGTCTGCAACAATCACTAACCATTAAAATGTTTTTTTGTAATTAAACACGAATATATAAATTATGTTTTCTTTACACATAATATTTTCTCTATCTATCTCTCTATATATATATATATATATATATATATATATATATATATATATATATATATATATATATATATATATATATATATACACATACACGGGCGTCCTAGGCCATTTTTAGAGGGGCTTTCACCCCCCTAACATTTGTACTCAGCCCCCCTAAAAATTCTCCATAAACTTGACACAAATTACTGGTCGCCCATCGTCCCCTTTAAATTTGATATGAAAGTGTCGGCAGACTTCGGCTCCTCCCCGTCTTTCAGCGCGGGTCTTCATTGTCTATATTAATGAATTTGAATAAATAGCCTAGTAGCTGTGACATTTTAAGGGGTTGAATAGAGAACCTACTGTCTTATTTATGTAGCTAAAACAAGAAAATTTAACTAAGACCTACTCCCATGTGACTTGACAAACCTTCCATCTACAGTTCTCTGTTCAGTTATCTGAAAGCTCATCCTCTCGTGGACATTAACACTGTGTTCCCAACATTGATTAAAGTCATTGCATCAGAAACTATTTTTCACATTTTTTTTATATCTGCCAGTTTCCAACAAAAAGCAGCAGTATTGTCAAAGAATTTACAGATAAATATTTAATATTATTGGCACCCACACAGTTTATTCCACTGTCCAGCCTCATGTGTGTTGTTTATATTGCTAATCAATCTAAGTTATATGCTGTTTTTTGTGCCAGCTTCAGTAGACAAAGGCCGACCCTGCGAGGTTCCTGAGGCGTCCAGAGAAGGACCAGCTCCAGCTGGATTCAGCTTTATAATGGTTGGAGCTACACCTATGCTTCAAGTGATCCAGACCTCATCTGCCCTATGCACCTACTGACTCGTCCCTATGCTGAACTGGTCTTCATGTCAATTTACATAATTTCTGTCATATCGAATTTTCACCTGCACAACACACACAAGATGTTATATCATTTCTATCTGTCAAATGAGGGTGGGTTCCCTGTTGAGTCTGGTTCCTCTCAAGGTTTCTTCCTAATGCCATCTCAGGGAGTTTTTCCTTGCCACTGTCGCCGTCACCCTTGGCTTGCTCATCAGAGACATTTAATTCATCATTCATTCATCTCATTATTATCTTGACACATTTGTCTCACACACACACACACACACACTTCCAAATATTTTCTTTTCTAAAAAATTTTTTTGTAAATTTTTCATTTTTGTGAAGCTGCTTTGAGACAATGACCATTGTTAAAAGCGCTATATAAATAAAATTTAATTGAATAACTCACAAACAGCTGTACCCAGAGGTTTAACTGCCTGCTTCGACATTCTCGGTCTTAGGACAGTGGGGACATGTGACTGCTTAATGTGAAATGCTAGAATAATAGTAATTAAAAGGATTTATTTCAGCTTTCATTTCTCTTTGGTCACATATCCTTTGAGTTTTTTCTGTTTAAATAAATACAGTCAACTTATACAGTTACAGCCAAAACACAGTATTGGTGGTGATTTATTTTTTTTTTATGTTATACATGTAATACACACAATGTGTGTGCCAAAGAAGCTACTTCTGAAGTTTATGCAAAATGGAGGTGACCAATCTTGCTTCCCTAAAAATTTCAGCCAGTTTCAGGAGATGAGTTTAAATGTGCCCTAAAATTTTCTCAACGTTATACTGCCTCACTTCAAACAATAATAATTTAAAATGCAAATGATTCATATTTATTTATGGATATTGATACTAAAATTGGTATAAGCTTCTACAAGCATATGACCTGTTACTTAAATTGAAGCATTCTGGTTCATGGTAAAAGTTTAAAAAGCAAAAAATCTGTAGTGTCTGTAATTGTCAAATTTATGTTATAATATCTTAACAATTTAGCATTTTAGAATTATACACATTTTCAGGTTTGTGTCTTTTCATGTGAATTCCAAAACTGGACTTGAGGGTTTAGGGCCTTGGTCTAGGGCTCAACAGTGGCAACTTAGGCTACGTTTACACTGCCAGGTAAATATGACCCAATTCCGATTTTTTGCTCATATGTGACACATATCTGATATGTTCTGTGTCCGTGTAAACAGGAGGAAAAAAAACGCATGCATTCCGATATTTCGAGATCGGTTTCAGGCCTCCTTCATATGTGGAAATAAATCGGATATAGATCAGATATGTGCTAATGTGATTGTCGTGTAAACAGACAGGTCGGATTTCCTGAGGCATTGTGTTCTGTACGTCATTAAAACTGTTCTTCGCGGTTTAATGACGTAATGTCATTCTCCGGTGGAAGCGCATGTGGAATGATAACATCGGAGGTGACGTGGAAGAGGAAAATACCCCCCCCCCCCCCACACACACACCCACCCCCGCCTTGTGTTAATGCTTATTTGGGCTAAATAACATTAAATCAGTATTTGATGAATAAAGCATATGTGCAGGCTGAAATTATGCCATTTTTTTTTCTCCTCATCCATTTTAAAACCATGGTGCGCGAACTTTGCATATATAGCAGAGCGTTAAGCATATTTCACCTTCATCTTTCTTGGCTAGAGTGTAGCGCAAGAACCTCCCTTTAAGTATGCGCGATGTTTCAGATGGTATGGCAAGTGTAAACACGTGAATCGGATAGGAGTCATAGTTAAAAGAACGTGTAAACAGACGGTCAAAAAAATCAGATATAGTCAACAAATCGGAATTAAGCATCGAGACCTGCAGTGTAAACGTACCCTTAGTGGCGCTGTGGTTTGAATCTGGGACTTTCCAGTCAGTGGTGCAACACGCCAATGAGCTATTATAGGGTACTATTATTGATGTTACATTTCGTATGCTTTGCAAAAGTTGCCACATTTTGTGATCCGAGTATATTATGACAGAAATAAAGCTGCTCACATCGACGCGTGATATCACATTGTAAAAGGCAGAGTTTTGATCAAAAGGCAGTTGAAAACCTGATGCGAGCAGATTTATTTTTAGTTGTAATATACTACAACATAGCGCTAATATACTGTGCACAGTGCACATAAGAATTGCATTTTAATGACACACACACTTGGACAATAAGGACACAAGTTCGAATGCTGTACATATATTTCAGCTCAGCATTCAACACCATCATCCCCCAAGAACTGATCGGGAAGCTGAACCTGTTGGGCCTGAACACCTCCCTCTGCAACTGGATCCTGGACTTTCTGACCGGAAGGCCTCAGTCAGTACGGATCGGGAGCTGCACCTCCAGCACCACAACACTGAGCACTGGGGCGCCACAAGGCTGTGTGCTCAGTCCCCTGCTGTTCACACTGCTGACTCACGACTGTGTAGCAACACACAGTTCGAATCACATCATCAAGTTCGCTGAGGACACGACCGTGGTCGGTCTCATTAGCAAGAACGACGAGTCACTTCCAGAGAGGAAGTGCAGAGGCTAACGGACTGGTGTAAAGATAACAACCTGTCTCTGAATGTTGACAAGACAAAGGAGATGGTTGTTGACTTTAGGAGGACACGAGGCGACCATTCTCCGCTGAGCATCGATGGCTCAATTGTGGCTGATCGGACACACCCCTCTCACACACATATCACACTGCTGCCATCTGGAAAAAGGTACCGTAGCATTCGGGCACACACTTCCAGACTGTGCAACAGCTTTTTTCCACAAGCCATCCGTCTCCTCAACAAAAAGGGACTGGACTGACACACACACACACACAGCTTAACTCAACTACCTCAAAACATTGAGACTGGACTGACTAATAAACACAAGCGCAGACACACTGACCTACACTAACTATCATACACACTCTTTTTGCACAATATTAATTACTGGATTACTTTTTGCACTAACTTCTAAATTCTTGCAGCTACTTTAAGGAACGGTTACTGGTTCTGCACTTCAACTCATCACCTCAACCTCGTTTGCACGTGCACTTTATGTTGTCTGTTGTCTCTAGGTTAGCTAGTTAGTTTTTGTTAATTTATATTGTTAATTTATGTTGTTTAAAAATTTTGGTTATCAGGTCAATCTGTCCTGTTTTGTCTCTGCTAGCCAGCCAACTAGGCCTCTTAGTTAGTTAGTTTTAGCTCTTCTGTAAATTTATGTTGCATGTAGCACCTTGGTCCTGGAAGAACGTTGTTTCGTTTCACTGTGTACTAACTGTAGATGCGGTTGGCTTATTTCACTAGTTTTGACGCGTAGCTAATGTCTTAAAGTTTCACTCACATGACAGAAGTCCGATCTCTTTGTCTTTTGTCGTTTATTTGTCAGCATCAAAGAATCAACACTTCATACAGTCGTCTTGAGTAAATCCACTGTTATTACAGACACCAGTTGCTGCATCTTGCAAATCTCTGAGTTTTACAACAACCTGTTTGCTGTATCTTGTAGATTACAATCTTGGCTTGGGTATCTAACAACACTCTTGTTGTTTCTTACATTCCCAGCTTACGTTAGCTTACGGTTACAACAACCTCGTTGCTGTATTTTACATTTCTAGCTTACCGGGAGCTCTCACTAGCTAACGGTCTAAAGCTTGTGTTTCCGTAGCCTTCCAAATCTATACTGAGCTTTCTAGCATATCACAGTCACACAAATGCATGTAATAGTAGAATGACATCACAGACCAACTTACGATTGTCAACTTATGATGCATAACTAAGAAATATATAAAGCTTATGGCTTATGTAACAAACTTAATGCTTAATGCCTTACTAATGAATAGAACAAGGTAAAATAAATGAAATAACAGCAAGTAAAATAAAATAAAATAAACACAACAACAAATTCATAAAAAGTGCGATATGGCACTTACATTCCAGCCCCTAATTGACAGGCATGGAGACTGACAATTACAATTTTGTGTTTTTTTTTTTTTTTGATAAAGCTATGAAATCAAACATTTTTACCCTTTTAAACGTTTTAAATCTTTTAAGTGTGTAATATTTATCTCAGATGTTTACATTTGCATATCAAATTGCATAACATATTACCACACATTTAACAGTCCATTTCACATATGAGGCACAGCTTGTCGATGGGTCTTTCCAGAGTGTTGGTCTTAGTTTTAACTAACACACGTTTCACCAGTCCCCCTTTGTTGGGGAACACTTTCGTGATTCGTCTCATGACCCATGAATTTCTTGGAGATGACTCATCAGTTATTAAAACTATGTCTCCAATCGAATGGTTTTTTTGTTTTGAAACCACTTTTGCCGCCCCTGGAGCAAGGGCAAGTATTCACGTACCCATCGCTTCCAGAGCAGGTCTGATCGATGCTGGATCTGCTTCTCCCTGCGACATGCATAGATGTCTTCCTTTTTGAAGAATCCAGAGGGCAGGTTTGGCTGTTTTTTCATCAGCAGCGGGTAGTTTGGTGTCAGAGGTTTCAGTTTGGGCGAGCAGCTGTTTCTTTTCACAGACGCCTTTCGTTTTTGCTGTGTGCGAATTCCCTGTTTGAATTCTGCTGCTGCTTTACCCTTTTGCAACGCGAGAAGTTCTTCCTTAAGATTTTGTCTTTGAGTGAACTTAATGATTTCGTTTTCTGCCTTTGTTAGTTCTTGCGCTTTTAGAGACTTGTGATTTTCTGTCTTTGGGTCATCTACTTGTGTTTTAACCCTTTCTGTTTTTTGTTTCAGCATGTCTCTGGTGCGAAGGATCCAGGCAACGGATCTTTTTAACTTGTGCCAGTCAGAGTGATGATTAATCAGTTTACTCACTGCGTCTGTGTCTGTGCATTTTGTAATGCTCACAATATTCACTAAAGCTGAGAACTTAACTTCATCAGCGTTTTCATCAAAATTTTCTTTTATTGATGTGTCATGAATATTTTCAGGCCATTTGCACTCTGCTTCTTTGAGGAGGGAGGGACCTTGGATCCAGTTGACATTTTTCATGAACTTTTCACAGGATACCCCCCTGGAGGCAGAATCAGCTGGGTTTTGTGAGGTATTAACGTACCTCCAATGCTGTGACTTGGTTGACTCTCTTATACTGGCGCTTCTGTTGGCCACGAAGGTTTTAAAACGAAGTGTTTCGTTATCAATGTATCTCAAAACAGTTGTACTGTCAGTCCAGAACATAGAGTCCAGCAATTTCAATTCTAGCTGTTCTTTCAACATTTTGTCATTTTTTACAGCGATCACTGCCGCAGTCAGTTCCATTCGTGGAATGGTGGTTTGTTTCAGGTGTGCTACATGGGAATTCCCCATCATGAATGCACAATGTGTAAGTCCATCAGCGTTTACTAACCTGAGGTATGAGACAGCTCCACATCCCATTTCACTTACATCCGAAAAGTGATGGAGTTGTGCTGTAGCTGTAACTCCGAAGTCGGCTGGTTTTATGGACCTTGCTATGCTGAACTCGGACAGTCTGTGCAGCTCTTGCAGCCAGGTTTTCCATGCCGTTGCAAACTGCACGGGAATGTCATCATCCCAGGCACGTTTTTCTTTACATAACTGTTGCATTAGGATTGTAGCTGGCAGTATGGCAGGTGGGAGAAAGCCTAACGGGTCGTATGTTGAGCTAGTGATTGACAGAATTCCTCTTCTTGTCACAGGTCGTTCCTTTAAGCTAATCTTAAACTTGAACATGTCTGAGTTAATGCACCACAGCACCCCCAGAGCTCTCTCTATGGGCAGTGCATCGTTACTCAAGTCTAAGTCTCTCATGTCTTTGATCATTTCACTCTCGGGAATGACAGTCAGTAGGGCACGGCTATTGCTTGCCCGTTTAGTGAGGTTAAACCCTCCGCTTACACAGAGACTTGTGAGATCATTGGATAGGGCGACTGCTTGGTCATGACTCGAAACAGATTTCAGGCAGTCGTCTACATGAAAGTTTTTAAGCACTGTGTTAACTGCCACAGCAGATGCATTGCTGCAGTTTTCTTCTGCTGTCTTTCTGAGGGCGAAGTTAGCACCACTAGGCAACAATTTTGCACCGAACAGATGAACTACCATTTTATTTTCAACTAAGTCTTGGTTCACATCTCCATTCGGCCACCATAGGAAGAGCAGCAGATCAGTGTCCTTCTCGGGGACTTTCACGTGATAGTACATGGCTTCTACTGTGTCCTTTTTCTTGGACTTTATTTTAACGGGCACAATGGGGAGGATGCAATTACCTCCAGCCCCAGTGAGCGCATTTGATTCGTGACTCTCTGCCGGTGGTGTATTTTTTGTGTCACTTTCGGTTTCATTCTCGTCAGCGCGTGTACCTGGCTGCGCCGTGACTTGCACTGCGCTGTGTAACATGCTTGGATGTGACTTTGAACACAATGAACATACAATTTTTCTGGTACAGTCTTTCCACAAATGACCCGTTCTTAAACATCCGAAACAGAATCCGTTTCTTTTTAAGAATTCTACTTTGTCTTTGTGTGTCTTATCATTAAATTGGAAGCAATCGTCTAAGATATGCTCCCCTTTGCAGTGTGCGCACGGGTTAGTAAAAGCGCTGACAGGTGATGTACCGGCATTCTTCATTGTAATCAATTCTTTGTGAATTTTACCAACCTGTCCGTCCTCGGTTGCGACGCTGACCCTGGGTTTTCCTTGGCCCGTTTGTTTGGGTCCTTGAAGGGATGTGTGGCAGGGTTTTCCGTCGCTGATTGCGGCGTCCAAGTCCGTAGAGTGTGCGCTGCTCAGGTGCGCGTTGCTCAATTCAGTGACCGCGCTCTCGTTCGCAGGCTGCGCTCGGCTGTTGCATGTTGAGTTGGAGAGGTGAAAGTGCGCGCTGCTCGGGCACGCGCTGCTCGATTCAATGAGTGCACTCTTGCTCTTGGGCGATCGGCTGTCGTATTTGCGATCTTGACGTTGAAGCACTCTTAATTTGGCATCATGCATAGCAAGCACCGTTTTGGTTTCCAGTCTGGGAGCGCATGCGCTACTTGGTTCATTGACTGTGCTCTCTTTTACCGGCTTTCGGCATCTGTCGTATTCATGTTTGTGGCCCGTCCAAGGCGGGCTGCTCGAGCGTGTGCAGCTCGGGTCGATGACTCCGCTCTTTGATGCAGGCTGTCGTTTTTTACAACACTGATAAACCTGTAATTCAGCGTCGACAATTGCGAGCGCAGTTTCTAATTCCAACTTTTCTTTATCAGCTTTTAGTTGCTCTGCCTCAGCCTTTAATTCTGCTTCTTTTGCCTTTACTTGTGCTTCCTTCTGTTCTAACGCCCGCCGTTCTGCTAAGGCTGCTGCTTTAATCAACAAGGCTGCTCTGTTGGCTTCCGCTTTCTTTATTAGGGCTGAGGATGATGTAGAAGTTACAGACCTTTTGGATGCTGCCGTTGTCTGTGACACGCTGACGCCCGGCGAGACATCTTCGCGTATTCGCGACGTCACAGAGTGGCTCTTAGTGTCCTTGGTGTCCGCTTTCCAGCGACCCACCGTAGCTATGAATTCTGTGCGGCCTTGAGCCTCAGGTGCGCCGCAAGCGACCTGATCGCGTCTGTGTTTGTTTTCATGAGTGTACACAAGCACATCAACGTTACTTCTCATGAAGGCCTCTCTCAGCTTCCCGTATTTGGGTCTGTACTCAGTTTCAACGATGTCTAACTTACGTGCATAGTTCATAGGTGTCTTTAATGCATTAGACGTTGCATTCAGTCGAATTCGCTTGCCTTTTCTTGCATCCAGCGCCTCGTTGAGGTTCTTTCTGTTCATCTCGTGGAGCGCCGTTAGGCTCCCCAGCCAAGTGCTGGGAGCGTTGTCCTCATTGTTCGGCATGGTGAAGTTCGACGGCTATTCTCTTTCACTTTCCATTTCAGTGTTCACTTGTTTTCGTTCAAACAGCGGAAAAGCTTTAGACTTTTGTAGATGCGGTTGGCTTATTTCACTAGTTTTGACGCGTAGCTAATGTCTTAAAGTTTCACTCACATGACAGAAGTCCGATCTCTTTGTCTTTTGTCGTTTATTTGTCAGCATCAAAGAATCAACACTTCATACAGTCGTCTTGAGTAAATCCACTGTTATTACAGGCACCAGTTGCTGCATCTTGCAAATCTCTGAGTTTTACAACAACCTGTTTGCTGTATCTTGTAGATTACAATCTTGGCTTGGGTATCTAACAACACTCTTGTTGTTTCTTACATTCCCAGCTTACGTTAGCTTACGGTTACAACAACCTCGTTGCTGTATTTTACATTTCTAGCTTACCGGGAGCTCTCACTAGCTAACGGTCTAAAGCTTGTGTTTCCGTAGCCTTCCAAATCTATACTGAGCTTTCTAGCATATCACAGTCACACAAATGCATGTAATAGTAGAATGACATCACAGACCAACCTACGATTATCAACTTATGATGCATAACTAAGAAATATATAAAGCTTATGGCTTATGTAACAAACTTAATGCTTAATGCCTTACTAATGAATAGAACAAGGTAAAATAAATGAAATAACAGCAAGTAAAATAAAATAAAATAAACACAACAACAAATTCATAAAAAGTGCGATATGGCACTTACACTAACTGTATATGGTTGAAGTGACAAAGCCTACTTGAACTACATGAATGTTTCAGAAACAGTGCTTTATCTTTTGTTTCTATCCCTGGCCTCAGTGAACCCTGTTTTTGTATGAGGAATCTGAGTGTGTAGGTGTGAACATTTGAGACATCAATAGGAGTCTTATGGCGCTTTTCCACTGCATAGTACGACACGACACGGTTCAGTTCTACTCACTTTTGGGGGGTTTTCCACTGGGAACAGTACATAGTACCTGGTCCTTTTTTTAGTACCACCTCAGCCGAGGTTCCAAGCGCGCCGAACCGTTACCAAAACGTGACGCTGGTCACTGATTAGCCGGAGAAAATTGTCTTTACTGCGTCACTGAACTTGCGACACGAGACACAACAGAACCGCTATATTTAGAACAGCCAGAGAAGGATCGCACACAGCTTTTTGTATTAACCGTCGGCCTCTTTTGAAACAAACTCCTTCATCTCGCTGTTAAAAACATCCACATGCCGAGAATGAAGAACACCATGCTCTCGATATGCTCCATTGTTGTGTGTTTGTTTGTGGCGCGTTTAAGATGACATCACGGCAGTAACGGCGCCACGCGCGTGAGTAATCCCGCCCACGCTAAAGCGTTACTACACTGCAGTGGAAGCGCAAACCGAGCCAAACTGCGCCGAACCGAAGTGAGTTGAACTGAACCGTGTCTTGCCGTTCTATGCAGTGGAAAAGAGGCATTTGGGAAACCTGGTGTCACCTGATCCAGGTGTGAATAGGTCTTGTATATCCATTAAAAGTTGTGGATTATTCAGTGAAACAGAGGCTCTGCTGAAAAAAGTTAGGCACATCATTTTACTCCAATAAGGTGAGTGATATAATTTACTTGTTCTGCTATGGACACACATCCAACACTTTCACAAACTCAGTTCTGTCTTCAAAACAATCTTCCAGGTTTGTTTAGTCTCCACTGTGTGTTATTCAGCTAGAGTTTGAATTTGTATTTTCCTATATGGAACATAAGTTTAAATGTCAGATGAATCAGCCACATTATGAAAGACCAGTTTGTGCTTTGTATAAATAAGTTAAATGTATTAGATCCAATATACACTCACCTAAAGGATTATTAGGAACACCATACTAATACGGTGTTTGACCCCCTTTCGCCTTAAGAACTGCCTTAATTCTAGGTAGCATTGATTCAACAAGGTGCTGAAAGCATTCTTTAGAAATAATTTTTTTTAGAGGACTGCCGCATACTGGTGTGAAAAGGGAAAAACACCCATTCTTTGTAAATCCTAGAAATGGTTATGCATGAAAATCCCAGTAACTGAGCAGATTGTGAAATACTCAGACCGGTCCGTCTGGCACCAACAACCATGCCACGCTCACAATTGCTTAAATCCCCTTTCTTTCCCATTCTGACATTCAGTTTGGAGTTCAGGAGATTGTCCAGGACCACACGCCTAAATGCATTGAAGCACTGAATCACTGCCATGTGATTGGTTGATTAGATAATTGCATTAATGAGAAATTGAACAAGTGTTCCTAATAATCCTTTAGGTGAGTGTAGATCAATTGATGTTTTCATGATCTGGTTAAACCAGATTGAGTTTAAACTTCATGTCTGGTCAAATTTGTAATACCAATTACCAATAAATGTGTAATTAAAATGGTAATGTGTGTATTGTTTCTTTGTTTATAATTTTGTGTAATTAGATTGACTTAATTATGATTATATTATATAGTTTAATTATATTAAACTATATTTACCCTTGAGTAAAGGGCAAATATAGTTTAAATAAGTAAGTGTAACATTAATTCTGCGAGAGCAGTATGAATTAAATTCAAGTAAAAAAAAGAAAATAAATGTAAATATAGCATTTGTTTGTTAAATAATTGTCTAGTTTACGTTTCTTCTACCTTGCATTTGAAGTAAATCTACTAAATGTAGTTATTCAGGTCTACTTAATTGTTTTACTGATGATTATGATAATTATTATAATATTTTCAATTGTAAAATGGTTCAACAATATAAATTGAGTACAAGATAATATATTTTTTTAGATTGTAAATTCCTACATGTTTCCCCAACAGCTGTGTCCTATTAGGAGCCCCCCTCCCCCCTTGAGCATACAACCGTATACAGCCAACAATACTCAATGTTAATCTGGTGGTGAAACTCAAACCCCCAACCCTTTAATCAGCAACCCAGAGCCTCAACAAGCTGAGCCACCACACACAGTTATACACTGACTTTATTAAACCTTAAGGGCTTATGAAGAGTGTTGTCCTCAGTAAACAATAAATAAATTCTCTGTGTGTAAAACAATAAAGAGAAATAAGACAGGTAAGTAAACTTTACCTTTGATCCAGTAACAGCAGGAGTGTGTGGAGATTTTCCTAAAGATCTCCTTCTGGGTTTCATTCTAAAAGCTGTAAAGAATCAGGAGACTGGAGGAGAAACACAGATTGATGAGTCCAGAATCTGCACTAGGTGTTAACTGAGAAGCTCAGGTTGGTATTTTCCCATTGACTCACTTTTAGTGATGTTCCGCAGAGTATCAGAGCTTCAAAACTGTGTGGACAAAGAAGCGCTCTTTCACTTCAACCTCCAAGTCCCAGCAGGTTTTTTTTTCTCTTTCTTTTGAGTCTATTGTTGGTTGACAGTCAGTTTAAAGGTGCATTACCACCATCTACTGGGCTGGAGTGTGGAGCAGAACATTGCTAAGTCAGTAAGCAAATAATTTAACATTTGCAAAATTATTTAAACATTCTTGAAATATTAATTCATTCATTCATTCATTTTCTATACTGCTAAATCCTGTTTTTCAGGGTCGCGGGGGACCTGGAGCCTATACCAGGAGACTTCGGGCACTAGGCGGGGTACACCCTGGACGTTGAAGTACATGAGTTGTTGCAATAAAAATGTTAGATTATTTTTCTGCTTTGCAATTTGATATGAATAATTATTTTTAAAAATCCTCATTGCATTTATAAAGTTTGACATTTTTGCCATTAAAAAAATGCATTGCAGTTGTGTATTTTAAATTGCAAATGTAATAATTTTTTTTTGATGCCACAATAATGACCTTACTAAACTGCAGTTTTAAAATATATTATGAACATTGGCCGGTGCGGTGGTGTAGTGGTTAGCACTGTCGCCTTGCACCTCCAGGGTCTGGGTTCGATTCCCCAGCCAGGCTCGATTCCCGTCTCTGTGTGCATGGAGTTTGCATGTTCTCCCCATGCTTGGTGGGTTTCTTCCGTGTACTCCGGTTTCCTCCCACAGTCCAAAGATACGCAGGTTAGGCTAATTGGCGTTCCTAAATTGCCCGTAGTGTGTGATTGGGTGTGTATGTGTGTGTGCGCCCTGCGATGGATTGGCACCCTGTCCAGGGTGTACCCCGCCTAGTGCCCGAAGTCTCCTGGGATAGGCTCCAGGTCCCCCGTGACCCTGAACTCAGGATTAAGCAGTATAGAAAATGAATGAATGAATTATGAATATTATATTAATATTCAATTGTTAGAAATGTCTTCTTTATTATTTTATTCTCCACACAAATTCAGGATGCCAACATTACATTTTCAAAGATCAGACGTTCCACCCGTTGAATGTTCATGGGAACAACTGCAATGGGCTCTGAGACACCTCAGCCAGGATTCAGGGACATACGGCCTTCTTTTAAACGTTTAAACCAGCAGCTAATGGCGCTTTTCCACTGCATAGTACGACACGACACGGTATCGGTACGGACGATTTTTTATTAGTAAATGCAGCATTGTGATAACACTCACTCATCATCTATACCGCTTTATCCTATATATAGTGTTGCATGGGCCTGAAGCCTATTCCAGGAGATTTAGGGCATGAGGCGGGGTACACCCTGGATTAGAGTTGGGTACCAAAAACCGAACCCAATATGGCACCGGTACCTATATAACCGGTATGGACCGGACCGAAACAGAACGCGAATTTCGGTGCCACTTAAATGCCTGAGTCAAGAATCTGTAACTGAGCAGCTCAGATTTGCTCTTTCACGCCAAGCTCTGATTCCAAACAGGGTTCTTCTTTCTTGTTTGTGTTTTTAGCGTTGGAAGCCAGATTCAATGTGCAATGTGCCACCTAGTGGGCTGGAGTGACTGCAGTTTTTTTTTTTTAATCTGATTCCTAGTACAGTATATTGCTCAGGAAATCATTGTGATGGTGTAAGCAAGCAAAGACAGACATTAGAAGTACTTAAAAGCTTTAGCACAAGTATAAAAACTATAAAAGATTAGACTACTCTGTTTGCCTGCATTTAAAAAAATGCAACAGGCTAGGTCAGGTTTAAGAGTGTCAGACATGAAATCATACCTATTCAACATAAAGATAATAAAATATATAAAATAAACAAACTCATCTTAAAGCCGTTATCAAGAGCTTAATAATGTTTATTAACCTTAGCCTTATTGAAAATGTATTGGCATGTGGTCTCTCCTCACTCATGACCACAGGCAGTAAGGATGGGCGGACATGTCTGAGCCACACTCACTCTCAGCACTGGAGCCCCCCAGGGTTGTGTTCTGAGCCCCCTGCTGTACTCTTTGTACACCCACGACTGCGTGGCCACTACCAACTCCACCTCCATCATCAAGTTTGCTGACGGCACCGTCGTGGTCGGACTGATCACCAACAATGATGAGTCGGACTACCTAGAGGAGATTGGTAATCTGGAGAACTGGTGCCAGAGGAACAATCTCCTCCTGAACATCAGTAAGACAAAGGAGCTGATAGTGGACTTTAGTACAAAGCAGGAGAGGAACTACCAGACCCCCGTCATCAACAGGAGCCCAGTGGAGAGAGTGGACAGCTTCAGATCCCTCGGTGTTCACATCACGCAGGACCTGTCATGGTCCTGTCACATCAGCACCATGGTGAAAAAAGCCCGGCAGCGTCTCTACCACCTCAGACGCTTGAGAGACTTTAGACTGCCCTCCAAGGTGCTCAGGAACTTCTACTCCTGCACCATAGAGAGCATCCTGACGGGAAACATCACGACCTGGTTCGGGAACAGCACCATGCAGGACAGACGAGCTCTACAGAGGGTGGTGCGATCAGCCGAGCGCATCATCCGCACTGAGCTCCCTGACCTACACTCCATCTACAGCAAGCGGTGCTGGACTAAGGCCAGGAAGATCATGAAGGACCTCAGTCACCCCAGTAATGGTCTGTTCTCTTTGTTGCGGTCTGGGAAGAGATTCTGCTCCCTAAAGGCCAACACAGAGAGACTGAGGAGGAGCTTCTTCCCGTAGGCGATAAGGTCTCTCAATCACACAATCACACCTCCACACAGGACTAATAACATCTTTTAAGCTCACAACACTGACTGGACAATCATGGACACATTCATACACACTTGCACTAAATACTCATACATCTGGACAATTGCACATGTCACCTTCATGCATATTTGCACAACCACTGACACTTTAATCCTATATTTTTGCAATATTTTATTATGCCCTTATGCACAGTTAATTTTACTAGTTAAAATTATTTCTTTAGTATTTCCTTTTTATTGATTATTTATTTTACGTACAAGCTTTTATTTTCTTTTTTTAAGGTCACTGGCGGTCGTATAAAGCATTTCACTGCATATTATACTGAGTATGATTGTGTATGTGACCAATAAAAAATTTGAATTTGAATTTGAATTCATGCTGTAACTCCTCATTCACTATAGTGCTCTGTGTTTCAGAAGTTGAGGGTATTGCCACAATACCTAAATTCTGCATTGCGACAATGATGATTGTTAAAAGCGCTATACAAATAAAATTTAATTGAATTACACAACATTTCATTTTAGTGTTTGTAATGGTGGCACAGTGGCATAGTGGTTAGCACTGTCATGTTGCACCACCAGGGTCTGATTCCTAGTTATGGTGTGTGTGTGTGTGTGTGTGTGTGTGTGTGTGTGTGTGTGTGTGTGTGTGTGTGTGTGTGAGTGTGGTGTTTGCATGTTCTCCCCATGCTTGGTAAGTTTCCTCTGGGTTTCCTCCCACAATTCAAATTAGATGGATAATTGGCATTCCAAAATTACCCATAGTGTTCATGTGTGCCCTACGATGGATTGATACCCTGTGCAGCGTGTACATAACCTCATGCTGTACGTCTCCTGCACTGTAAAAAAAAGTCCTAAATGTACGGAAAATAACTTTCAAATTTTATAGTAGTTTTCCCTTTTTTTTAAACTACATACAAATCTCTGTAAAATTACAGACATTATCTGTAAATTACAAAGTCGACTGTTTTTTAAGTATTATTTCAATATTGAAAAATTTACTTTTTTTTCACATTTTTTAACAGTAAAAATGCCATATTATTTTTACTGTGTTTTTTCTGTTTTTGTAAATTACATGAAACTTTATGTAAAATTACAATAATAAATTGTACTTAAATACAAAACTCATTAGATAAAGGTTAATGTCCATACAAAGAAATTATTGTTTTTCTTTGTAATATTGAGGTAAATCATATTAGTTTTATAATACTTTGATATTTAAGTTCTAAGATGCAAGTTTAGCATTTTTCATGACTTTTTAAAAGATTATTCTTACATTATCACTTACATGTAGGCTATAGTATCTGCTTCATGCCTATATATAAAATATATATATATATAAAAATATATATTTTTGCATTACAGTTGTTCTGAAATATTCAATTCAATTCAATTCAATTCAATTTTATTTATATAGCGCTTTTAACAATGGTCATTGTCTCAAAGCAGCTTCACAAAAATTAAAGAAATTAAAAAAAAAAAAAAAAAAAACCTCTCTCTATATATATATATATATATATATAGAATAATTATATATAAAATAATAAATAAATAAATAAAATTATAATAGAAAATAAATAAATAAAAACAAATAATAATAATAATTATAGAAAAGAAAATAATTGGAAGTGTGGATGTGTGAGAAAAATGTGCAGATAATAATAATGAGACGAATGAATGAAATTTCTCTGATGAGCAAGCCAAGGGTGACGGAGACGGTGGCAAGGAAAAACTCCCTGAGATGGCATTAGGAAGAAACCTTGAGAGGAACCAGACTCAACAGGGAACCCATCCTCATTTGGGTGATAACAGATAGAAATGATATAACATCTTGTGTGTTGTGCAGGTGAAAATTCAATATGACAGAAATTATTTAAATTTGTCATGAGGACCAGTTCAGCATAGGGACGAGTCAGTAGGTGCAGAGGGCAGATGAGGTCTGGATCACTGGAAGCACAGGAATATCACCATGGCAATCTAGCCATCAGCTTTCTTAATGCATGCCTGCATATTCTGACACAAGGATAATGTATTTGCTGTGTAGCTGTTTTAAAGCATCGCTTTAAGTTACGTTTTGATATTTAGCTTGTATGAGGGGAACTATGGTGTCATTTTTGTACCAAAAACGTTAGAGAAAACTCCACGGACGCTCCGCTTAAATGCCACAGCCAATCAGAAGCTGGAGGCGGGAACATTCTAATCTTGTTTCTGATTGGCTGATCAGCAGCCAGGTGAGGAGGAAAGCTCAGCAGGTGAGGAGGAAAGCAGTCTCTGAGGGACAGAGGAGAAGACTCTGAAATGTAAAATACCTGCAAGCTCAAGAGACAATGACGGTAAGATATTTTTAATTATTATTTTAATTCTTATTGTTGTTGCTGTAAACAAAGCTCATTTATTAATACTGCCACGTTTTTCTTTTAAATCTAAGATCTTAATGTGTTCTTTTCTTCTCTCTTCCAATCCACCCTAATGCACCAAGTTCTTTACTGCCTGTTTGGAAGAAGATCTTTCTTGGATACACTGGACCGTCAATTTTGCCATTTTGGTATGTTTTAGATTTGACTTAATTGCACTAAGACATTAGGATTCTGAACTAAAAGTTTAAGTTATTTGTACACATACATTATATAAGAACAATAGAGTTAAAAAGGGGACCATATTGTACTATATTTGTAATAAAGTTTCCAATCCAACTTTAATTGGAACATTGAGAATATTGTTTGAAATTGTTAATTTCTTCATAGGTTGTTAGTCAAGGATATTTCACAGCAATGTTTAAGTTTGTGAGAGAGAATGTTTCACTGTTATAGCACAATAGTCTAAATATTTCATTGTTTTTCATTTTAGGATTTTACTGTAATGCTATAAAACTGAACTTCTTTTTACTGTATTTTGCATCATACCTGTACTAGACTGTGTCAGTTATACAGACTTTTTTTTTTTAAATACAAATATTGTAATCTTGAGTTTGTGTTAACACTTTATTGAACATGTGTATTCATAGACATAGTTCCCCTAATACAAGCTAAATATCAAAATGTAACTTAAAGCGATGCTTTAAAACAGCTACACAGTAAATACATTATCCTTGTGTCATAATATGCTGGAATGCATTAAGAAAGCTGATGGCTAGATTGCCATGGTGATATTTCAGAACAACTGTAATACAAAAATATATTTTTTGATAAATATCAGTCTCCTAAATTCTCTTCACATTCTTTGAAGGCATGAAGCAGATACTATAGCCTACATGTAAGTGATAATGTAAGAATAATATTTTAAAAAGTCATAAAAAATGCTGAACTTGCATCTCAGAGCTTAAATATCAAAGTATTATAAAACTAATATTATTTACCTCAAAATTACAAAGAAAAACAATAAAATTTTTGTATGGACATTAACCTTAATCTAATGAGTTTTGTATTTAATTACAATTTATTATTGTAATTTTACATAAAGTTACACGTAATTTACAAAAACAGAAAAAATACAGTAAAAAATAATATGGTATTTTTACTATTTAAAAATGTGAAAAAAAGTTCATTTTTCAATATTGAAATACTTAAAAAAAACAATCGACTTCGTAATTTACAGATAATGTCTGTAATTTTACAGAGATTTGTATAAGGAAAACTACTATAAAATTTTTAAGTTATTTTCCATAAATTTAGGACTTTTTTTTTTTTTTTACAGTGCAGCTGTCCTTCCTGTCTCCCTGTAGCGCCGTCTTAGGCGTCTCACAGTGCGGACATGGTGATTTATTGCCCTATAGCCACATCAGCAGTCCTCATGCCTCCCTGCAGCATGCCTAATGCACGTTCACGCAGATGAGCAGCGACCCCGGGCATCTTTCTTCGGGTGTTTTTCACAGTCGGTAGACAAGTCTCTTTAGTGTCCTGCGTTTTTAGAACTGTGACCTTAAACGCCGACTTTCTGTAAGCTGTTAAGGTCTTAACGACCATTCCACAGGTGCATGTTAATTAATCGATTATGGTTAATTGAACATGCATGGAAAACATTGTTTAAACACTTTACAATGAAGATCTGTAAAGTTATTTGGATTTTTACATTATTGTTGAAATACACAGTCCTGAAAAAGGGGCGTTTCTTTTTTTGCTGAGTATATGTTGTTCCACCAGACCTGTTCAACAACGTTTGGTCCTGTAGTGTAGTTAGCAGTGATGGAGTTAATGCTGCAAAGCCAGAGAAGCCAGAGAAATGTGGACCAGAATTATATAAATTTTAAAATTTCTTTTAAAGACAACCACCTGTGGTCAGCTTGAAAAGGTGTCCAGTTTGACAGTACGTCATTTCTGCAAAACATGTTAAAAAACAAACTGACTCATTTCTAAACAAAAGATTTTTACTTTTAAAATCTGTAAAAAGTATTACTATACACAGTATGCACAAAATAATGTTTCTGCTTCATTCCTTGTGTTCTGTGAGGAAGATGTTGGTCATGTGTCTGATTCAGATGTCCTGCTCGGTTGATTACTGCACCGATTCCTACTGCTTAAATACAGATCTGTTTATACAGAAGCATTCAATGGAAACCTGAAAACACAACATCATGAATTTTGCTAGAACATGAACAGCAAGCAATACCGCTCCATTGCAAATAAATAAAATCTAAGATGATAAGTTATAGATTATAATTTTATTTCAGTATTTCCAGATACCTCTCTTTATCAATACTAATTTAAAAGTATTTCTCTCATTATAACTAATTCACATGTCAAGAGCTGATGGCACTTGTGTCCCCTAACGCTTCTTGGATAAGGTTAGCTTAGTCCGCACTGTCTGCAGAGGTACAGCTTCTATCCTTCATATCTGATGTATGACTTTGCCTGTGGTTGTTCAAAGTGCGCCGTTCACTAAACCCTTTCCCACACTGTGAGCACTGATACGGCTTCTCTCCTGTGTGAGTGCGCTGATGTCGCCGGAGATGACTCTGACAAGTAAAACTATTCCCACAGTCGAAGCAGTAATACGGCCTCTCTCCCGTGTGGATACGCAGGTGTAGTTGGAGAGTAAACAGTTGGGTAAAACTCTTGCCGCATTGCGAGCAGTCGTATGGCCTCTGTCCCGTGTGGATACGCTCATGCTGCCGAAGATGACTCTTACAAGTAAAGCTCACACCGCAGTGTCCACAGGAATATGGCTTCACACCTGTATGAGTGCGCTGGTGTTCTTGGAGATGACTCTGACTATTAAAACTCTTCCCACACTGGGAGCAGTAATATGGCCTCTCTCCCGTATGGATACGCCGGTGCCGCTGGAGAGTATATAGTTGGGTAAAATTCTTCCCACACTCTGTACAAGTATACGGCTTCTCTCCGGTGTGGATACGCTGGTGTTGCTGGAGGAGGTTCTGACGTGTAAAACTCTTCCCGCACTGTTCGCAGTAATACGGTTTCTCTCCTGTGTGGATGCGGTGGTGTCGCTGGAGGTGACTGTTAGAACTAAAACCTTTCCCACACTGGGTACAGAGGTACGGCTTCACTCCGGTGTGGACACGCTGGTGTCGGTGGAGAGAGCACTGCTGGGTAAAGCTTTTTCCACACTGTGAGCAGTCGTAGGGCTTCTCTCCTGTGTGAACGCGCTGGTGATTTTTTAAGTGACCACTTTGAGTAAAACTCTTCCCACACTCTGAGCAGTGATGCATCTGGAAAACAGAAAATTATTATTATTATTATTATTATTATTATTATTATTTCTTTAGATTATTGAACCGCAATAGTTATTCTAAATACCAGGGATTAAAGTGAAAAAAAAATCTTCTGACTGAACTTTTTTCAGGCCAAGCCATATTACTTTAACAAACACTTTATTTAAATAGTCGAGACGAATAGCGTTAGGGGAGATTAAACCGCTTTAATATTGCCAGTTTGCATATTTTAAAAGCTATTTGTAATCTTTGAAAGAAAATATACCTTGACAAATAATCAACCATCTACCACAGTGTAAAGGTAACCAAAAAAAAACATCTTCGTTTTCAGCTTAGATGACAATTCGGATTTCCTGGCTACGTTTACACTGCCAGGTAAATGTGACCCAATTCCGATTTTTTGCTCATATGTGACACATATCGGATATGTTCTATGTCCGTGTAAACAGGAAAAAAACGCATGCATTCCGATATTTAGAGATCGGTTTCAGGCCTCCTTGGCTACGTTTACACTGCAGGTCTCGATGCTTAATTCTGATTTGTTGTCTATATCTGATATTTTTGACCGTCTGTTTACACGTTATTTCCACTATGACTCATATCCGATTGACGTGTTTACACTCGCCATACCATCTGAAACATCGCGCATACTTAAAGGGAGGTTCTTGCGCTACACACTAGCCAAGAAAGATGAAGGTGAAATATGCTTAACACTGTCTCTGCTATATATATATATGCAAAGTTTGCGCACCATGGTTTTAAAACGGAGGAGGAGAAAAAAACGGCATAATTGCAAATTGCGCATATGCTTTATTCATCAAATACTGATTTAATGTTATTTAGCCCAAATAAGCATTAACACAGGGGGGGGGGGGTGTTGTTCTTTTCCTCTTCCATGTCACCTGCGATGTTGTAATTCTACACGCGCTTCCACCGGAGAATAACGTATATAATAATGTTATTCTCCGGTGGAAGCGCGTGTGGAATTACAACATCGCAGGTGACATGGAAGAGGAAAAGAACAACACCCCCCCCCCCCCCATTAAATCAGTATTTGATGAATAAAGCATATGCACAGGCTGCAATTATGCCGTTTTTTTCCCTCCTCCGTTTTAAAATCATGGTGACGGTTCGTGAAGTTTGCATACTGTATATAGCAGAGCGTTAAGTATATTTCACCTTCATCTTTCTTTGTTAGTGTGTAGCACAAGAACCTCCCTTTAAGTATGCGCGATGTTTCAGATGGGATGGCGAGTGTAAACACGTGAATCGGATATGAGTCATAGTGGAAATAACGTGTAAACAGACGGTCAAAAATATCAGATATAGGCAACAAATCCGAATTAAGCATCGAGACCTGGCAGTGTAAACGTAGCCAAAGACAATCTTGAAAGTGCACTCTTGTCTTGACAACTGATTGCATTAAATTAACTAGTGGTTGTGAGACTGTGAGCGACAGGTCATGCTCCGCTATGAAAGAACATAGGCGCACTTTTACATCGCGCACACGGTCGGCCACAGATGTGTGAATCTCCATTGTGGTTCTTGTCGCAGCAGACAGGGAGCATGTGTACTGTTAGAGCACGAACCGCAGCATTGTGACGAGCTGCTGACTGATGGCGAGCTCGCACTTTGTTTTGCCATTATTGCCATATTGAAGTTTCCTGTGGCATACTGTGCAGAGACACCTACCTGGATGTTTGATTTTTTTTAGTCCACGAACTAAAAGGCTTGCCATTCTCCCCAATTTCGCTAAGCCAAGCCCATCTCCATTTATTTATTTACACTTTTATCAATCTCCGAAACATCGGAGCCTTCCTGCATTAAGTGTGTCCATGCTATCTTAAATATAGTTATACCTCAGCCTGACATGTAGTTCTTCAAAACTAAACCAAAACCCGGAGTGGATCCATACCGGAGTGATAACAAAACGCTTAGAGTGGAGAGAGGAACGTGCAGTCGCTCCACTCCAGGCTTTGATCACATCCTCCTCAGCAGGCTGAATACACTGTCTTTCCTTAATTTAACACCCATGTAAACCTATATATACACAGCATTAAAATTATGAAAAGTGAATTTTAAACATTACGGACAGGCGGAACAGTGTGATTGACGGAAATCCGTCGTAACGACGGAGAACTTTAATCCCTGAAATACGCTTTCAAGATGCTTAAGAGAGGAAGGTAATCTTGCATTAATGTCCTACGTTTCAAGTTTTATTGTCCTATGCAAAGTAAAGAAAAATATTCCAACCCTGTGCAATGAATAATAATAACATAAGTATTATTATTTATCACCTATATATCAATTATCATAATCTAATACAACCCCTCGCAAAAATTCTGGAATCACCCCTCTCAGAAGATGTTCATTCAAATGTTTAATTGTGTAGAAAAATAAACAAGCACATACATGCCACAAAACTATTTTCACTCAACAATCCAAACTTCTGGCTGTATAAAACACTTAAAAAGAAAAAAAAAAAAAAAACAAAGAAAGATAACTATAGTCAATGACAACAGAGGAAAAAATATGGAATCACACAAATCTGAGGAAAAAAATATGGAATCACCATGCACTTTGCATTTCTAAAACAAATACCTGTATCTGATTACAACTGCTAATTAGTCTACAGTTAAAAAAGAGTGAAAACCTATGAATTTATGTTCTAATATAATATTTGATAGCATATATATATATATATATATATATATATATACACACACACAGTAGTGGTTCTACAATGACTTTGCGCCGGGATGGAATATAATATCCGCCGGCGTATATTTTTTGTACTCCAGGTTCGTGCCGCCCCCCACGTGACAAAAAAATGCCGCCCTGGGCGGCTGCCTTTCTTTCCCCACGTGAGTCAGTCCACGTCAGCGCTCTTTAACCAATCAGATGTGACCTCACCATTTCAACCAATCATAACCCGGCAGGAGCGCAGCCTTAATCCTGTTTACATGAAATAAAGCTGCTACCGAGCCGGTTCAAGTTTACGGACATGTTGCTATGACAGCAAATGCGAGATGAGCATCGAACGAAGAACGGACCCCTGGTGGTGTTTTCCCTGAAGCCCCAGACGCGGCACGCACGTACGCGCGCACACACACACACACCGCCCTGATGCTGAGCTCACTAACGAGCCGCGCTCTAATGTCCACGCGCGTGTCGCGAGCGCTCTTGGTGCAGAACGCAGCGCTGGGAAATGTTGTCTGTTATCTGAGCAGCTCAGGTTTCTCTTTAACTCTCACCTTTATTGATGTTGCACAGAATGTCTCAGGTTCGAATCCCGCGGACAGACAGAAGCGTGACTTCACATCAACTTCTTGTTCCGAGTCTTCTTCTTTGTTGTTTTTTGGCGACTGGCAGCCAACTTATAGGTGCATTACCGCCACCTGCCGGACTGGAGTGTGGATCATTAGATTGACAAAAAAAAAAAAAAAACCCACACACAAGCCACCCCCTCCCCCCAAAAAAACTTCTCTTAGATTCTATTGACTAGGCCAGTTTCCAGTTTCATTTATGTAATTAAACAGACTTTTATATATTTTCCAGTTCATCTTCCCTAGTATGTTTTCTGTTGTTGTTTCTACTCCTTCCTCCTGCATGGTTTCTCTAAGTTCCTGTCTTTATTTGTCGTATCTTTTACAATTTGTTAATATATGTGTTACTGTTTCTATTTGTCCACAGTATTCACATTCACCAGCTGGGTGTTTGCCTATTACCTTAAGACTTTGGTTTAGTCCTGTGTGTCCTATGCTTAGCCTAGTTATGATGATCTCCTCTCTTCTGTTTCTGCCCCATACTTTCCCTCTTTTGATCTTTTTTTGGATTTGATGCATGTGTATACCTGTTTCTCCTTCATCCCATCTTTCTTGCCATATTTTGTTTGTGTGTTCTTTAATTATTTTCTTAACTTCTCTGCTTATTGGGATTTTTATTTGGACATTATTGCTTTTGAGTGCTTGTTTGGCGAGTTTATCTGCTTGTTCGTTTCCTTTTACACCTACATGTGCTGGTACCCATAGAATAGTAATCCTCACACCTTTATGGTATAATTCTGTTATTAATTGTAATATATTATGTAGGATGTCCAGTCTACATGAGTTTCCTGTTTCTTGACTGGTTATGGCCGACATGTTGTCAGATGGTATTATTGTCTCTCCTTGGTGATTCTTTTCCACCCATTTAAGTTCCATTTGTATTCTTAATAGTTCGGAGGTGTATACTGATAGTTGATCTGTTATACTTCCTTTAGCTGATATTTTGTGTTGCGGGATGTAGAATGCTGCCCCTGTTCATCCCGTATCTGGGTCTTTGGAACCATCCGTGTATATTATGGGGCAGTGGTGGCTCAGTCGGTTAAGGCTGTGGGTTACTGGGTTACTGATCGGAAGGTCGGGGGTTCGAACCCCAGCATCGCCAAGTTGCCACTGTTGAGCCCTTGAGCAAGGCCCTTAACCCTATCTGCTCCAGGGGCGCTGCTCCGTAAGCTGGCTGACCCTGCACTCTGACCCCAGTTTCCTAATTGGGATATGTGAAAATTGAGCAATTTCCCTCTGGGATTAATAAAGTTCTATAAAATTAAAAAAAAAAAAAAAAAAATTAAAAAAAAATTAAAAAAAAATTATTAATTTCTTATTTCCTATTGTTTTAATATGATTTTGCACTAATAGCCAGCATGGAATGTGTGTTGGTTTGTCCTTATTTTTTTGTTTTATTTTAGGCTTACATCTACTGGTGGGGTTATCAGTTTCCATGGTGGGGTGCTGTGCAGTGGTACTGTGGGACTGATGTTGAGTTTATGGAGTCTTAGCCTTTTGCTTTAGTGTCCTATCCATCTTAAGCTGTGTATATGTTCATTTTGCTGTGTTCCCAGCATTCTTTAAGAAAAGCCTTTGTTGGATGTTCTTTATTATGCCCTTGTAAGTAAACCCAATATGCCAACAGTAGTTTTATTCTTCTTATTCTTGTCAGCATTACTTCGATTTCTACCTGCATAGCTGATACTGAACATTTTTTGTAGGCCCCACAGCAGACTCACAAGGCTTGAGCTTGCATAGTGTCTAACTGTTTTATTCTTTTAGCTCCCCACGACTGTCCTGTAAGGCACCGCATTACATTTATCAATTTATTGCATTTTTTTTTTCTTTGTGTGTTTTCCAGGTTTAGCTTTTCATCAAAATACATTCCTAAGTTCAATTCAATTCAATTTTATTTGTATAGCGCTTTTAACAATTGTCATTGTCACAAAACAGCTTCACACAATCAAAATAATTATTTAAGTTTGTATGGAATGTGAATGTGTATAAATCAAAATGTTCCGATAGGCCCTGGTGAGCAAGCCGCGGGCGACAGTGGCAAGGAAAAACTCCATGAGATGGTAATAGGACAAAACCTTGAAAGGAACCAGACTCAACAGGGAACCCATTCTCATCTGGGTGAAACAGATAGCAGGAAATGATCTGTGTTAGGTGGCAGGCAGTTCAGCTATAATAGTTGATGTTAATTGATGTTAATATGGCGTCCAGTTAGTTATTGGAGACTCAGGTAGACTTGTAGGAAGTTCCAGTCCTGAACTATCGAATTGTCAAGTCCTCAGAGAAACAGTTGCCAACACCAGTCAAGGCCAGAACTGTCTTCTAAGTAGAGAGAATCATCCCCAGACAGCAGACACATCCCAAAGAGACACACGGGGCATCCATGTGACGAGATCTCCAACCAGAAGCGGGGCACCAGGATGGATCAGACAGGTCCGGAGGGCAGAGGGAGTCTGGATCACTGGCAGCTCAGGAATGACATGTGTAGCTCGACAGAGAGAGAGAGAAAGAGTGAAAGGGGGAGACGGGGAGAGAGGGAAGAGAAAGAGAGGGAGAATTAGAAGAAGAGGAGAGATGGCAGTAAGGTCTGGTCACAGTCACATAATGTATAATGTGAATGTATATTTACTGTAGAGTGCAAGCAGAGATTCCAGCAGGACTAATTATGACAGCATAACTAAAAGGGAGAGCCAGAAAGAAACACAAACATGAGGGCTCCCTGAGATGAAAAGCAATCAATCACCTCACCGTCAACAAACCTGAGTGATCAAATGAGAGTGAGGAAGACAGCATCTAAACATATCAGTTCACCATAATACTCTACGTCCATGAGTCCCCCAGATCTGTCCCTTTACCTAAGGCAAATCTATTTATAAAAATGCTTGATTAAAGAAATAGGTTTTTAGCCGAGACTTAAACACTGAGTCCCGAACACTATTTGGAAGACTACTCCATAATTTTGGGGCTTTGTAAGAAAAAGTTCTGCCCCCAGCTGTAGTTTTCATAATACGCGGTACTGACAAGCAGCCTGCATCCTTTGATCGAAGTAGGCGTGGCGGATCGTAAGACACTAGCAGTTCGCTCAGATACTGCAGCGCGAGACCATTTAATGCTTTATATGTCAAGAGTAGTATTTTAAAATCAATGCGAAATTTCACAGGGAGCCAATGTAGTGAAGATAGGATAGGGGTGATGTGCTCATATCTTCTGGTTCTAGTGAGGACTCTCGCTGCTGCATTCTGGACTAGCTGAAGCTTGTTTATGCACCTAGCTGAACAACCAGACAGTAAGGCGTTACAATAGGCGTTACAACTCTCCAGCGACACCAGCGCATCTATAAAGGAGAGAGGCCGTACGACTGCTTGCAGTGCGGCAAGAGTTTCAGCCAACTGTTTACTCTCCAACTACAACTGTGTATCCACACGGGAGAGAGGCCGTATTACTGCTTCGACTGTGGGAATAGTTTTATTGTCAGAGTCATCTCCGGCGATATCAGCGCACTCACACAGGAGGGAAGCCGTATCAGTGCTCACAGTGTGGGAAAGGGTTTAGTGAATGACGCACTTTGAACAACCACAGGCAAAGTCATACATCGGATATGAAGGATAGAAGCTGTACCTCTGCAGACAGTGCAGACAAAGATAACCTTATCCAAGAAGCGTTAGGGGATGCAAGCAGAGGTGGAAAGTAACGAATTACATTTACTTGCGTTACTGTAATTGAGTAGCTTTTTTGTGTATTTCTACTTTTTAAAGTAGTTTTAAAAATCTGTAATTTAACTTTTACTTAAGTACATTTTGTTTGAAGTATTGTAATTCGCTACATTTTAAATCATATTCGCTACTGAGTAAAAAATAAATGAATGAAAATGATAAAATAATAAAAATATTATGCTGTATAAATTCCGCCTTGAGAGTGACGTCATCGACTAGCGCGAACATATATAAACCGGAGAGAGACGCGGGAAAGATGAAAGAGGTTGTGATTTTGGCGTTTTGACATCTGGTTGTGTATTCTGGTTTAACTTTTTGCCTCCAATTGACTTTGATTATTGCTTTGTCCCTTTGGTTTGATTGGTCTTTGTATATATTTGTAGATAATTTCATTGTTTTTGGTTTAGGGAGTCCGGGAAGGTACCTGTATTTTTGTTTGTGTGTTTTTTTTTTTTTGTTTGTTTGTTTGTTTTTTGCAGGTAATCTAGCTACTAAATATAAATACCATTTTGTTTATTATTTTGGCCTGGGTCCATCGTGAATCTGATCCTCCTCCTCCTCCTGTTGTGTGTGTGTGTGTGTGTGTGTGTATGTGTGTTTGTGTATACAAACCTCATTATTTTATCAGTTAATGATTGGATCTAGTTCTTTCTGCCATATGCCACCATTTCCATACAGTTTAAAATATAACCCTGAACCATTCTTTTGCTGTATGGCCCTAGACTGGGACGTAACACCATATTTAAGTGACCACTTTGATTTTCAAGCACAAGAAAGACAACAGCTTTATTATGTAAAGGTGTTCCTTCAGTTAAAAACAACTAGTTTGAGATTTATATCTGCTCATCTTTTTTGAACTATGCTAGAATGCCTCATCCCACCCCCGCTGTTAAAAAATAAAAAATAAAAAAGTAACTCTGTAACTTTTACTCTGAGTAAATTTTTTAATGAGCTACTTTTTACTTTTACTTGAGTAGATTTTTATAATGGTAACTTTACTTGTACTTAAGTAAAATTTCACTGAAGTAACAGTACTTGTACTTGAGTACAAAATTTTATTACTCTTTCCACCTCTGGACGCAAGTACCATCAGCTATTGACATGTGAATTAGTTATAATGATATAAATATTTTTTAATTAGTAAATAATTTATATAATAATTGATGAAAAGAGGTATCTGGAAATATTGGAATAAAATTAGAAGCTATAAATTATCTATGGAACAAAAGTCCTGCCTTAACAGCAAATGGCTTCTTGTATTTGTAAACTGTGTAAACTCTGCCTGTACTTTGTTGGTCCCGCCTCCTCCCAGCTGATTGGTTCTCCAGGACACCCAGAGGCCTACTTAAGGCCTTCAGACCACCATGCTACAGACCGTGTCTTTGCTTACTGATTATCTTATGCTTGATCCTAAATGTTACTCTGTGTATGACCCTTTTGCTTCATTTCTGACTACTCTTAGATTTTCCCCTTTTTGATAATTGCTTGTTTTTCGATTGCCTATTCCGTGTATGACCCTTTTGCTTGTTTTGACTACGCTTTTGTGTTTGCCCTCTTTGTTTTGTTGGTTTGGTTGTAGATACTTTTGTATATATTTGTATTTACTTTATTTAGTTGCTTAGTAAGGAGTCGACGCCATTTTGTTTGCACTTTGTTTTTCTTGGTTTGTGGTTAGTTAGGGAGTTGAGGGAAGAACTTTGTAATTCTGTTTCTTTATTTTCGGTGCAGGGGGGTATTCTTCGTACGTCGCTTGAAACATCCGGGATGAATTGACACATCTAAGATGAGATCATCGTGCTAATTACGCTCCGGCTAAGTCGGTTCTTCCAGCACACCTGTTGTTGATGATTAGTATGGCCGGATTGAGTTGTCTAGGATTATTGCGCGTTCGTGTGTTGGTTTAAAAGGCGATATGCATCGACAGTAGAAACACTGATCACAAGCCCTTTGATTGGTTGACGAAATGACAAAAAGAACAAGCTAATTTTTTTTTGTAACACCTGCGCTGAAATGCTCCCCCACCCCACGTGTTATGCGCTGAAATGCTTCCCTGCCATGGATCCCCCCCTCCCACCACACACACATAATCACTATCAAATATTATATTAGAACATAATATGCACATATGTTTTACAAATTACATGAGACAAAAAAATAAGAAATATGAAAAAAATATGTTGTATATGGAAAAATTTAAATATGAATATTTTTTTTAAAAACATGTATACTTTTATATTGTTTACTTTATAATAAAATTAGTTTTGTCCAATTTTTCATTATAAAAAAATTATTTTTATTATACAGATCTCTCTCTCTCTCTCTCTCTCTCTCTCTCTCTCTCTCTATATATATATATATATATATATATATATATATATGCATATTTATAACGAACCCCTGAAAAATAAATGTGTTACAAAATTAACATTATACAAGAATTTGAATTAATGGTCTTGAGGGCTGTCTCGTGCCTAGAGTTTATTATAATAATAGAAAACCTATGAATTTATGTTCTAATATAATATTTGATATCATATATATATATATATATATATATATATATATATATATATATATTATGGCAAGACGTATATATGCATGCAAGATACTTTTCTTTCCCCACGTGAGTCAGTCCACGTCAGCGCTCTTTAACCAATCAGATGTGACCTCACCATTTCAACCAATCATAACCCGGCAGGAGCGCAGCCTTAATCCTGTTTACATGAAATAAACCTGCTACCGAGCAGGTTCAAGCTTACGGACATGTTGCTATGACAACAAGTGCGAGATGAGCATCGGAGAACGAAACAATCCAAGATCAGGACAAATCCACAACAATCAAATCCGGCTAACTGAGTTAGCGACGTACGAAGAACACCCCCCCAGGTTAGTTGTGTCACCTTGGTATTAGATAGAGGTAATTTTGTTTATTGTTTTGGCCTTGTCGGCTTCTGAAGCTTACAGCCACCATTTTGGGATTTGCTTATTCACCTTATTGTAAATAAACACTAAGCAAACGCACTTTTGGTCTCACCCCCTTCTTTCTTTTTTTTTTTTACTCCTGTTACGGCCCGACCTAGACCGGGGCGTAACAACTACACAGCACACAATACTACACTACACAGCACAAAACAATGAAGTCGTACATAAATATTTCTCTACACTGCTTGGACATTGCTCCCACCAATGCTTACCCTGCATGTATGTTTTGTACAGTTTTTTTTTTATCTTGCACTGTTTTACTCTGAATGTCCGTCTTTTTTCAGTTTTTATTTTGTACTGTTCCTGTTTTACCCTGCATGTATCTTTATCATTAATCTGCATTCATTCATTCATTCATCTTCTATACCGCTTTATCCTTATATACAGGGTCGCGGGGGGCCTGGAGCCTATCCCAGGAGGCTTAGGGCAGCCATAGCTTTTTCATTTATACAATAATAATATTAATAGCAACTAGCTTTTACATCTTCATACTATTCAGCTTCGCCTTTTTTCTGCGATTTTTGGAGAACGCGCAAGTTTCCTCTACTAAGAACAACAAACGGAATTCAGGTCCAAACTAGTAAAACTCAGACACGAAGGTACGTTATAATGTCTACCATGAAGCTCGTTCAGTGTGTAGAGTGCAGGATGTTTAGACATTCTTCCTCCATCATTAGTGATAATTTTATTTGTGATAGGTGTGTGTTAGTGAGCATTCTGACGGAGAAGATATCAGCGTTAGAGACTTTAGACTAAACCAGAAATTAGACAGGGTTAGAGAGCGCGAGAGCAGCGTTATTCCCGTAGCGGACAGTCTGGGTGCCGCAGGCGGAGATAACCAGCCCCTGACTTCGGCAGTAGAGCCCTCACAGCGGGGCAAGTGGGTGACGACTCATTCCGCCAAAGCTAACGCTAAGGCTAGCCCACACACCTCCTCTGCGCTTCACGTGTCCAAAAGGTTTGCTCTCCTCAGTGCTGCACCCGCTGAGAAACCTGAAAGAGCTCTGGTTATAGGAGACTCTATCCTGAGGCATGTGAAAATAGCTAGACCTTTAGGGGCGCCAGCGACAGTGGTTAGGTGTATCCCAGGAGCCAGAGGACATAGCAGGTAATCTTAGGGCTCTAGGACAGCACAGGTTCTCTAAGATAGTGGTACATGCTGGAGCTAATGATATATGCCTTCGTCAGTCAGAGGTTAGTAAGAGTAACTTTACAGAGGTGTTTAAATTAGCGAAGGCGATGTCCGATGAAGTAGTATGCTCTGGTCCCATCCCAATGAGACGTGGCGACATAGCTTACAGCAGGTTATGGTCGCTGAACCGCTGGACGTCCAGGTGCTGCTCCGAAAATAATGTGGGCTACATAGATAATTGGAAGACCTTTGAGGGCAAAACTGTGTCCAACCCACTCGGTAAGGTGCTGCTCTCATTTCCTGCAGTATAGCTCATAGTCTCAGTAGAGGTCTAGTTAATCGCTGACAATCCAGAGCCCAGGCCAGGGAGCAGACAGACAGGCTAAACCAAACGTCTGCTAGCTGCAAGTCGTCACTCGGGGTTCACCATATTGAGACTGTGTCTGTTCCCCCATCTAAGCAAAAATGTAGAAAGACTCAGAAAGTCTGTTTCAATAATTTAATTAACATAAACACCACAAACTCGGATCATACTGAATCCGCAGCCGGCACCTCTGATCTGAAGCTAGGACTGTTAAATATTAGATCTCTCGCATCAAAATCGGTTATTGTTAATGAAATTATCACAGATCAGGCGTTTGATATACTCTGTTTAACTGGAACATGGGTTAAACAGGATGAGTATGTAGCTTTAAATGAAGCTAGTCCTGGTAGAGGAGGAGGCGTCGCAGCTATTTACAATGATAATCTGTCTATCGTACAAAAACACGGACACAAATTTAATTAATTTGAAATTCTTTATAGTAACATAAGTGCATTTAAGTATATTAAGTCAGCTCAGACGATTCCATTAATTATAATATACAGACCTCCAGGGCCGTATTCTGAATTTCTTAGTGAATTTGCAGATTTCATCTCAAACCTAGTCTTTTCTGTAGACAAAGTGTTAATTGCTGGAGATTTTAATATTCATTTTGAGAATCCAGAAGACCCTGTGAGAACAGCATTCATGTCCATGCTGGACTCAGTAGGCATAAATCAGTGTGTAGTAGGACCCACTCATAAAGCAGGTCACACTTTAGATTTAATAATATTCTTCGGATTAAGTATAAGAAATTTATTCACAATTCCACTGTCTGAAATTATCTCAGATCACTAACTTGTCTCAATTCAAGTGTGTCACAGTGATAATGTACGCACAGCACCGCGCTACCGTATTAAACGTACATTCACATCAACTATCACACAGAGTTTTATGAGTAATCTCCCAGAGTTACCAACTTCGATTAGATCACTGTATGACCCCACAAAACTCGAACAGGCGACTGAATATTTAGAGTCGACATTTTGTTGTACCTTAGATAATGTAGCTCCAGCTAAAAGAAAAGTTATTAGAGATAAGAAACTCGCTCCCTGGTATAACGATCACATGCGCACTTTAAAACAGACAAGGAAAGAGACATCCTGAACTATAGGAAAGCTCTTAGTGTAACTAGATCAATGTATTTCTCCACTCTTATAGAAGAAAATAAAAATAAGCCTAGATTTTTATTTAATACCGTAGCTAAATTAACCAGAAATAAGACCACTACAGGCGGCGCGGTGGTGTAGTGGTTAGCACTGTCGCCTTGCACCTCCAGGGTCTGGGTTCGATTCCCCGGCCAGGCTCGATTCCCGTCTCTGTGTGCATGGAGTTTGCATGTTCTCCCCGTGCTTGGTGGGTTTCCTCCGGGTACTCCGGTTTCCTCCCACAGTCCAAAGATATGCAGGTTAGGCTAATTGGCGTTCCTAAATTGCCCGTGGTGTGTGAGTGTGTGTATGTGTGTGCCCTGCGATGGATTGGCCCTGCGATGGATTGGCCCTGCGATGGATTTTTTTTTTTTAATTTTTTAATTAAAATTAAAAAATTAAAAAAAAAAAATGTGTGTGCCCTGCGATGGATTGGCACCCTGTCCAGGGTGTACCCCGCCTAGTGCCCGAAGTCTCCTGGGATAGGCTCCAGGTCCCCCGCGAACCTGAACACAGGATTAAGCGGTATAGAAAATGAATGAATGGATGAAAATTGAGGCTTTGAAACTGAACAGTGTAATTGATGCAGATGTTAACCTAGCCATGTCAGATTGGAACCTAGAATACTTTACTCCCCTTGAAGAGAATGAACTAATTTCACTCATCTCTTCTGCAAATTCATCAACCTGTATATTAGATCCTATACCGACACATTCTCTTAAACAGATAGGAACAGTAATAACAGAACCGCTGTTTAGAATAATTAATTTCTCACTCAGCATTGGTTATGTTCCAAAATCTTTTAAATTAGCAGTTATCAAACCAATAATTAAGAAACCTGTCCTCGACCCCTGTCAGCTGTCCAATTACAGGCCAATAGCAAACCTCCCCTTTATCTCTAAGATTCTGGAAAAGATAGTAGCGGAGCAGCTATGCTCATATCTACATAGAAATGGCATACATGAACTGTATCAGTCAGTATTTAGGCCTCATCACAGCACAGAAACAGCACTCGTTAAAGTAGTAAATGACCGCCTGTTGGCCTCTGATCAGGGTTGTGTAACTATGCTTGTATTACTCGACCTCAGTGCAGCTTTTGACACCATTGGTCATGCTATTCTTCTTCACAGATTAGAAAATGTAGTAGGAATTAACGGTACAGCCCTCTCCTGGCTCAGATCCTATTTGACCCATCGTTATCAGTATGTAGACTTAAATTGTGATTATTCTGCATGTTCTCTAGTGGAGTTTGGCATTCCGCAGGGTTCAGTTTAAGGCCCACTGCTCTTTTCCATTTACATGCTTCCTCTGGGTAACATAATCCATAAGCATGGTATTAGTTTTCATTGTTATGCTGACGACACACAGTTATATGTCTCAGCAAAACCTGATGAGACAAACCAGCTTACTAAAGTTGAGCAATGTGTGCAGGACATAAGATATTGGATGCTAATTAACTTCCTTCTGCTTAATCCGGATAAGACAGAAGTTCAATAGTCTTCAAGGTTCAGCTACAGCTAGGAGTAAAATTTTAGATCACACCGTAACTTTAGATCCATCAAGTGCAACAGTAAAAGACCTCGGCGTGATTATAGATTACAGCCTTTCATTTGAAGCTCATGTAGATAATTCGATAGTTCAGGACTGGAACTTTCTACAAGTCTATCTGAGTCTCCAATAACTACCTGGACTCCATTTTAACATCAATTAAGATCAACTATTATAGCTGAACTGCCTGCCACCTAACACACTGTATAAATGCAGATCATTTCCTGCTATCTGTTTCACCCACATGAGGATGGGTTCCCTGTTGAGTCTGGTTCCTCTCAAGGTTTCTTCTTATTACCATCTCAGGGAGTTTTCCTTTTCACTGTCGCCCTCGGCTTGCTCACCAGGGACTATCTGACCATTTTTTTACCAACTTTAGTGTCTTACGATCCGCCACGCCTACTTCGATGCAAGGATGCAGGCTGCTTGTCAGTACCGCGTATTATGAAAACTACAGCAGAGGGCAGAGCTTTTTCGGGACTCAGACACAGTCTCAGTGTTAAAGTCTAGGCTAAAAACCTATTTATTTAGCCAAGCATTTTTATAAATAGATTTGCCTTAGGTAAAGGAGCAGATCTGGGGGACTCATGAACGTAGAGTATTATAGTGAACTGATATGTTTAGATGCTGTCTTCCTCACTCTCATTTGATCACTCAGGTTTGTTGACTATGAGGTGATTGTTTGCTTTACATCTCAGGGAGCCCTTATGTTTGTGTTTCGTTCTGGCTCTCCCTTTTAGTTATGCTGTCATAGTTAGTCCTGCCGGAGTCTCTGCTTGCGTTCTACAGTAAATATACATTCACATTATACATTATGTGACTGTGACCATAGCTAACTGCCATCTCTCTACTTCTTCTCTTTCTCCCCCTCTTTCACTTACCTCTCTCCCCCTGTCTCCCCCTTTCACTCTCTCTCTCTCTCTCTCTCTCTCTCTCTCTCTCTCTCTCTCTCTGTCGAGCTGCACATGCCTTTCCTGAGCTGCCAGTGATCCAGACTCCCTCTGCCCTCCGGACCTGTCTGACCCATCCTGGTGCCCCTCTTCTGGTTAGAGATCTCGTTACATGGATGCCCCGTGTGTCTCTTTGGGTATGCGTCTGGTGTCTGTGGATGATTCTCTCTACTTAGAAGATGGTTCTGGCCTCAACTGGTGTTGGCAGCTGTTTCTATGAGGACTTGACAAATCGATAGTTCAGGACTGGAACTTTCTACAAGTCTACCTGAGTCTCCAATAACTACCTGGACTCCATTTTAACATCAATTAACATCAACTATTATAGCTGAACTCCCTGCCACCTAACTCACTGTATAACTGCAGATCATTTCCTGTTATCTGTTTCACCCAGTTGAGTCTGGTTCCTCTCAAGGTTTCTTCCTATTACCATCTCAGGGAGTTTTTCCTTGCCACTGTCGTCCGCAGCTTGCTCACCAGGGACTGACCATTTTGATTCATACACATTCACATTCACATTCAATACGAACTTAAATAATTCTTTTGATTGTGTAAAGCTGCTTTGAGACAATGTCAATTATTAAAAGCACTATACAAATAAAATTGAATTGAATTGAATACGGCTATGACAAGACTTGCAAACACAGGTATTTTGCCACCCCCTATTCATCTTGAGAACAGATTTAAAGTGTTAATGAATGTGGGTGAGGAAAATGTGACTGAGTATGGATTGGATCAGCCAGCAACTAATGTTGCCAGCAAGCAACCGTCTCTGATGTGAACAGGGAACTTTGTAACATTCTGACAAAGCACAAGACTGCAAAGCGAATCATTATCCAAGTGGGTGATATTCGGAAAGAGCAGTCGGAACTCCTAAAAAAGGATTTCAGTGATATCTTTGAAACACTTCACATACTTAAAGTTCAGTCATTCATCACTGGACCACTCCCAGCAAGGGGAACTAACATGTTCTCACAATTACTTGGACTGACCACATGGCTACAAATAACCTGGAATTCAAAAGGAGTCAATTTCATCTACAACTTTAATCTTTTCTGGGGCCATAGACAACTGTTCAAACTGCATGGTCTCCACCCAAAAAAGCTCGGTGCAAGGGTGCTAAAGGAAAATATCTATTTCTCCCTCCATCATCCTCCAGCAGAGTGTGCAAATCCTCTCAACCTGAAAGGCACATGTATGTCTGGACAAAGTATGAGTGAACACAGACAGTTCTCGAGACATCATGTGGTTAAAGAATTCCACAAGGACACTGATAACACCACAAAGCCAAAACAACCACTGCTCATGGACATCCTAGCTCAGTCCTGCCCACAGAGCTCATCACAGACAGACTGTGACATACGACAACAGCTTCAAGATAACTTTATGGAAAACAGCCAGGAAATTCAGGACAATATACTACAGCCACTGGAAACACCAGAACCAGAGCCCAGCTCACCAGACACAGTACCCCTCTCTCCAGCTTCTCCACTTCTAAGCTTCTCACAGAAAATGGAGCAACTGGTGTATACTGGGACCAAACTCTCCCACTCATTTGCTGCAAGCTCCCAGATGCCAACTAAAAAACAATGGGCTCCACCACCACCAAGGCCTGTGGGCCCAGCTCGTCCTCCTCCTCCTGTGAGAGCTCTCCGACCGCTGCCACAGCACCAAGGCTCGAACCCCCCTCTTCCATCTGGTCTAATGGTGAAATAAAACAAACAAATAGCAGCTCTCAGTGATGTGTCGGGTCCCCGCTACAATAGCAGTAACATTTACAAATATTTACAGAAGAAGCGGGAACTCAGTGTGCCTGTAGCTTTCTCTATCTCTGTTTTATCACGTGATAGAGCCCAAGGCCTTCTTATGCCGTACAGCTGACCTATCTAATCTCCGACCTGTTATGCATCAAACTGAGATTACTGTGGGGAAAAAAAGTAATGCCATCATGTTAGCATTTTTAAATATTCACTCGCTAAAAAATAAATTTCAAATTCAAATTTTTTATTCGTCACATACACAGTCATACACAGTACGATATGCAGTGAAATGCTTACACGACCGCCAGTGACCTTAAAGAGAATTAAATCTTATAGTAAGAAATAAATATGAATAAAGAAATACGATAGGAAAATTTAAACTTAACTAGAATAAAAATTGAAATAAAAATAAAAGTATACTGTACATAAAATAGAAATAAAAATAGAAATGTACTGTACAATAGAGATTTTCATTTTTTTTTCTTAATTGTAATTTGGTGGAGGAAGTATGGTGTGCAAGTATGCATAGAAACGTGTCTTAAGGTGCCTTATTAAAGTGTCTTTGTGCAAGGGTCCAGAATGTAAACATAAACATGAGTTCCGATATATAAGTGTGGATGTAAGTGTGGATGTGCATGAAAGTGTCCATAGTGTCCATTGACATTAACAGGTTGTATTAGTTCTGTGTTTGTGGTGTGAATGTGGTATGGTTGAGAGACCTTATCGCCTGCGGGAAGAAGCTCCTCCTCAGTCTCTCTGTGTTGGCCTTCAGGGAGCGGAAGCGCTTTCCTGACCGCAACAGAGAGAACAGTCCATTGTTGGGATGGCTGAGGTCCTTCACGATCTTCCTGGCCTTGGTCCAGCACCACTTGGTGTAGATTGAGTGCAGGTCAGGGAGCTTGGTGCGGATGATGCGCACAGCTGAACGCACCACCCTCTGTAGAGCTCGTCTGTCCTGCATGGTGCTGTTTCCAAACCAGGTCATGATGTTTCCCGTCAGGATGCTCTCTATGGTGCAAGAGTAGAAATTCCTGAGCACGTTGGAGGGCAGTCTGAAGTCTCTCAAGCTTCTGAGGTGGTACAGACGCTGCCGGGCCTTTTTCACCAAGGTGTTGATGTGACAAGACCATGACAGGTCCTGCCTGATGTGAACACCGATAATTGATTAGAAATCAATTCTAATCAATGATTTGGTCACCACGAACAACTGGATTTTATGTTTTTTAATGAAACTTGGTTAGATGATAGCTGCAACGCGACAGTCCTAAAGGAAACAGCCCCTCCTAATTTTACTTTCATGAGTGTCTGCAGAACTGTTAGGAGAGGTGGAGGTGTAGCTGCTCTTAAAGATGTCTATCAATGCAAGCAAGTGTCATTTGGTCAGTACTTGTCTTTTGAATATCTAGGTATTCTGCTAAAAGGTGCCCCACACATTCTGTTTATCATAATTTACATACCTCCAAAATACTCTCCAGACTTTATTGAAGAGTTTTCAGGTCTGCTATCAATGATTTCCTCAAAGTTTGACTGTTTTGCCATAGCAGGGGACTTTAATATTCACATAATAGATAATGTAGTAATCAATATTACAAAAGAAATGATAAGTGTTTTAAACACTTTTGTTAATCGTGAACACCCTCTAGATTTACTCATCAGTAAGGGTCTAAACATCTCATCCATTATTATAAACGACATAGCTCTATCTGATCATTTCTGTAGCTGGGACGAAGAGTTTGTTGGGTGGGACGGTGCTTGGGCCGGGTTCTTGTTCGAGGGTCTGTTGAACCAGACGTTCCACGTTCAATCGAAGCATTGCTACCAGGCAGTGAGGAGGAAGAATCACCTCCGTCATGGATGAATCCTGAGGGGTGGAGAATTGTCGGGAGAGGGCATCAGGCTTGATGTTCTTGGAGCCAGGGTGATATGATAGTGTGAATTGGAAATGGGAGAAAAACAGTGACCATCGTGCTTGGCGTGAGTTAAGTCTCTTTGCTGTCTTCAAGTACTCCAGGTTTTTATGGTCGGTCCATACTTCTAACCAGTGTCTCCATTCTTCCAAGGCCAACTTGACCGCCAAGAGTTCACGGTCCCCAATACCGTAATTGTGTTCAGAGGGCGTGAGTCGGTGGGAGAAGAAGGAGCAAGGGTGGATTTTAGCGTCCTTTGTGGATCTCTGGAACAGGACAGTGCCTACTCCGGTCTCAGACGCGTCTACTTCCATGATAAACTGGAGGGAGGGTTCGGGAAAAATAAGGATGGGTGCCGTAGTGACGCGGGACTTAAGATACTTGAAGGCTATATCAGCCTGGGGGTTCCATCGGAATGGGATCTTGGAGGACGTAAGTGTCGTGAGTGGGGTTGCCACCATGCTGTAGCTTCGAATAAAGCGTCGATAAAAGTTTGCGAATCCCAAGAACCGCTGGAGTTCACGTCTTGAGGTCGGTACTGGCCAGTCCGTGACTGCCTTCACCTTGGTGAGGTCCATCTGGATGCCTGCAGGGGAAATGAAGTATCCTAGAAAGGACATGGAGGTACAATGAAATTCACATTTCTCTGCCTTGATGTAGAGCTTATTCTCCAGGAGCCGTTGCAGGACCTGATGCACATGGAGCTTGTGTTCCCTCACCGAACGTGAAAAAATCAAGATATCATCCAGATAAGCAAAGACGAGAACATTAAGAAAGTCCCTGAGGACATCATTGATTAGAGCCTGGAATACTGGAAGTCTTCCATTCGTCGCCCTCCCGTATCCTGACAAGGTGGTAGGCGTTCCTTAAATCTAACTTAGTATAGATGCGGGCGTCCTGGAGAAGTTCGAAGGCCGACGACATCAAGGGGAGAGGGTAACGGTTCTTAACCGTGGTTCGTTCAACCCCCTATAATCAATACAGGGTCTGAGGGACTTATCTTTCTTTTCAACGAAGAAAAACCCAGCCCCTGCTGGTGAAGAGGATGGGTGGATGATCCCAGCTGCAAGTGACTCCTTTATGTACTGTTCCATTGCCTCTCTCTCGGGGCGGGAGAGGGAGTACAGTCGCCCCTTAGGTGGTGAGGTGCCTGGGAGGAGGTCGATAGCACAGTCATAGGGGCGATGCGGGGGTAGAGAGGTGGCCCGTGATTTGCTAAACACCTGTCGAAGGTCATGATACTCCGTGGGTAACTTGGTTAGGCCGGGAGTTTCCTCTTGTGGCGTGGGTGAACTTCGGCCCATATGTGCTGAACGTAAGCATGAGGAGAGACAGGTGGGACTCCAGTCCAGGACTCTCCTTTTAATCCAGTCGATGTGCGGGTTGTGCAGTCTTAACCAAGGGAGGCCCAGAACGATGGGTGCATGGGAATTTTGAATGGTTAGGAAGGTAATCGTTTCAGTGTGGTTGCCTGAAAACTGCAGGGTAACGGGGTTGGTGTAATGAGTGATGGGGAAGAGTCTGCTGCCATCAAGAGCCTGAACCGTAAAGGGTTGATGCAGGGGCGTGAGGGGGATCTTGAAGTTTGAAACAGTGGAAGAAGAAACTAGATTCTGATCAGCCCCGGAGTCCACTAGTGCATACGTGGCAAAGGATTGGTCGCCGTGGGTCAGAGTTACGGAGAAGCATGATCGCTGGTCCGGGGAAGAAACAGATGCTGCTCCCCCCTGCATCCCCAGAACTACTGGGGGGCGTAGCCTTTTAGTGGACAGGATCACACAACATGGCCGGCCTGGCCACAGTAGAAGCAAGCGCCCTCATTTCTACGGCGCTGACGCTCCTCCGGCGAGATGCGTGCACGGCCTATATGCATGGCCAAGGTAAGTGTTGGGGTGCGTGGTTCGCGATAAGGCTGCTGCTCCTTTCGGCGTGCCCGCTTACGGTCATCAATGCGGGTCGTTAAGTCAATGAGTCCTTGCAAGTTCGAGAGCAGCTCCCGGGCCGCCAGCTCGTCCTTAATTGGGTCTGAGGGCCCAGTTAAAGAGGGCCCTCTCGTCCCAGTCGCAAGAGGAAGCCAGGGTCCGGAACACAATGGCATAATCAGAAACGGAACGAATTCCCTGACGTAGCTAAAGGATGTGACCAGCCGCTTGATGTCCCGTAGAGGACCTCTCAAAGACCTTCCTCATCTCATCTGTGAAGTTCCTATAGGCGAAGCAGCACAGGACTTGGGCATTTCACAATGCCGTTCCCCACTCTCTCGCCTTTCCTGACAGGAGGGTGATGATATAGGCCACCTTGGAACGCTCCGTGGGAAATGATGTGGCCTGCAGTTCCAGGACGAGAGCATTGAGACAAAAAGGAGCAGCAGGTGGCTGGATCTCTATCATAGGTGGGCGGTGCTGGCAGGTGGGGCTCCGGGCCAGGCGAGAGGAGTGTGTGCAGGAGGTTGTAGGTTCCCAATCTGAGCGGAGAGAGACTGCAGTGTTTCCGTGATGCTTTGAAGTGAGCTTGTGATCTGTCTTATTTCCTGCTGGTGGGTGCCCAAGAGTGCTCCTTGACTCTCTAATGCTCCTCTCAGGTGAGCTGCCTCTGCTGGATCCATTTTAGTATGGCCAGATTATTCTGTCAGGGGTCGCTAGGGGGCGCGATGGATCCAAGTGCAGACAGGGTGAGCGGGAGACAGTGGTGCTTGTGAACAATGAAGCAGGCAGGGCAGTGATTAAATTCCGAGGTGCAAAATACTTTATGCTGCAGGGAGGAGACTTCGCCGAAATGCGGAGACACGGAGTGCCAGCTCGTGAATGTGTCGAGGTGAGGGGCGATGCGTGTGACGCAAGCGTTGCATAGACACAGAAGTGCGCGAGCCGGCGCGAGTGAGAGACGACAGCTGGGATCAATGCTGGCGCGTGCAGCATGAGCTTGTGCTGCGGCGGCACGCAGAGCGAGCGCATGCAGAGGGAGAGCTCCGCGATGAAATGCCGGTGTGGATGGAGGGGGCGAGAGCTCAGCGAGCCGCAAGGGCTAATTGTTGGCAGAGGTCGAAGCTGGAGAGACGAGAGGGAGTCCGTGATCCAAGCTCGTAGTCGTAAACAGGTAAGACGTCAGCAACATAAAATATCCAAGGTGTAGTATCCAAAAAAGACGAGAGACAAAATCGTGGACGGGGAGAACGAAGCGTGGTCAAGATCCAATAAACAATGAAAGAAAATCGCTGGAATATTGGGCTAGTGAGGCACACAATAATCTGGCGATGTGGCGGTGTCAGAGTGTGGTTTAAATAGGTAAAAAGGCTGATTACTGATAGCGTCCAGGTGTACAGGGTGGGGGGGGGGTGCGATGCGAGAGTGGTTGACAAACATGGATTATGATGGGGCTGTTGCTTGGCGTGTCGTGACACCGTCATTCAATACTCCACATTGTCTTTGGAAATGTCATTGTGGCAGAACCATAAGAAGCGCAAGTAGTTCCTGTCTTGCTCTCACACATTAAAGCAGTAAAACAGCTCTTCGATGTCTGCTGTGAATGCAATGGCTTCTTTCCTGAAGCATATTAGGACCCCTAGCAATGAGTTATTAAAATCTGGTCCTGTTAACAGAACGTCATTCAGGGATATGCCTTCATACTTGGCACTGCTGTCGAAGACGACTCTGATCTGCGTGGGTTTACGGGGATGGTAGACACTGAATGGTGGCAGATACCAACATTCTTCATCCTCTTTTAGTGGAGGGGCACTTTCTGCATGTTTATTCTGGAATATTTTGTCCATGAAGGTGACGAAATGTTCCTTCGTCTCTTTTTTCTTTTCAAAGCTGCAAAGAAGAAACATTCAGGGAGATTCAGGGCCTGTGGTCTGTTGTTAGGAAGCTTTCGCTGTGGACGTTTAAATGGTAAAGGAGCTGTTCAACTGTTATCTGTATCCTTATTAGTCCTTCCTCCATTATTTTTAAGAAGGCATTATCCTGGATGGAAGATGAGATATAGTTATCGTTTCTGGTTTGTTTGAACACATTACATCCTATATGTCCAGGTTCACAAGCACTGTCTGCCAGCTGGACGTTGCAGTCGAATAGAACTTGTATCCCACAATGTTTCTCCTTTATGTTGAAAACATTGGGACATGGCTTGAACACTGTGGGACGTCCCCTTTCAGTTGCATTTGTGAACAGAGTCCTTATTGCAGGAGTTTTGTGGACATCTCCTAAACACGTTTCCTACTATGACCCATCCTAGGTCCAATTTTTGAGCATAGGGTGCGTTGTTAGGGCCACTTATCTGTTTGCGGACTTTGTGAACTCTAATGACATCCCGTCCAAGGAGCATTAGTATGGGGGGATTAGAATCCAAGTCAGGAACGAGGTGAGCCACTGACTTTAGATGACTGTGGTGTCTAGTTGCACTGGGTGCGGGGATCCCGTCTCTATCGTTTGGGATATTTTTACACTCAATTAGGCTAGGCAGGGGGATGTGGACTGATCCACCTAAAGCTGCCACTATATAACCTATAGCTCTTCTGTCCATTATCTTTTTGATACCTGCACACGTCTTAAGCGAGTAAGGGGAACTAGGGCCACAGTCATTAAACAGTTCGAAGAACTCAGGATGTACTAATAATCTGTTACTTTGTTCATACCTGGCAAGACCAGGGAGGTCTCCTTCAGCTTTAGCACACTGTACTTCCATGAGCAGGTCGCTAAATTTTCTCAGTTTTGCAAAGTCTTTGGAAGTGATTTTTGGGAATGTGTTTTAAATATTGTCTCTTTGATCGCTTCAGCTGAGCCATAACATCGCTCAAGTCTGTCCCATATTATGTTGAGACCATTGACTGGGTTGTTGATGTGTATGGCTCTGAATTGTTCTGCATGTCCAGCCGATACTTTGCCAAGCCATTTCAAAATCAAGTCCATTTCTTCACCTGCGGTTAGATCTAACCAGATGTGGAAAGAGTAATAAAATTTTGTACTCAAGTACAAGTACTGTTACTTCAGTGAAATTTTACTTAAGTACAAGTAAAGTTACAATTATAAAAATCTACTCAAGTAAAAGTAAAAAGTAGCTCATTAAAAAATTTGCTCAGAGTAAAAGTTATCGAGTTACTTTTTTATTTTTTTAACAGCGGGGGTGGGATGAGGCATTCTAGCGTAGTTCAAAAAAGATGAGCAGATATAAATCTCAAACTAGTTGTTTTTAACTGAAAGAACACCTTTGCATAATAAAGCTGTTGTCTTTCTTGTGCTTAAAAATCAAAGTGGTCACTTAAATATGGTGTTACGTCCCAGTCTAGGGCCATACAGCAAAAGAATGGTTCAGGGTTCTATTTTAAACTGTATGGAAATGGTGGTATATGGCAGAAAGAACTAGATCCAATCATTAACTGATGAAATAATGAGGTTTGTACACACACACACACACACACACACACACACACACACACACACACACACACACACACAACAGGAGGAGGATCAGATTCAGGATGGAGCCAGGCAAAAATAATAAACAAAATGGTATTTATATTTAGTAGTTAGATTATCTGCAAAAAAAAAAAAAAAAACACAAACAAAAATACAGGTACCTTCCCGGACTCCCTAAACCAAAAACAATGAAATTATCTACAAATATATACAAAGGCCAACCAAACCAAAGGGACAAAGCAATAATCAAAGTCAATTGGAGGCAAAAAGTCAAACGAGAATACACAACCAAATATCAAAACGCCAAAATCACAACCTCTTTCATCTTTTCTGCGTCTCTCTCCGGTTTATACTGTATATGGTCGCGCTAGTCGATGACGTCACTCTCAAGGCGGAAGCGACCGTGTGGAAGGTCAGGAAGATGCCGATGTGGGGACAGTCAGAAAACCCGGAGTGGAGTCTGGAGCGGCGCGCGACCAGGACATGATACACACGGCGCAACGGACCATTTATACAAAGCATAATATTTTTATTATTTTAACATTTTCATTCATTTATTTTTTACTCAGTAGCGAATATGATTTAAAATGTTACAATACTTCAAACAAAACGTACTTAAGTAAAAGTAAAATTACAGATTTTTAAAACTATTTTAAAAAGTAGAAATACACAAAAAAGCTACTCAATTACAGTAACGCGAGTAAATGTATTTCGTTACTTTCCACCTCTGGATCTAACCCACTTATAGTATTTTCAAATGAGCGTTTCCAAGCTCTGAAGTCACTCACATTTGATTCACTAGGCTCTTTGCATAAAGGCTTAGCATCATGAAATCTAGATGCTGACACTTGATTTGACCAATTGGTGCTTTAATTTTTATTAGCATGAGAAGAAGGGGCAATAACCGAGGGGGTTTGGCAATAGTCAGAATCATATGGTGGTCCAATTGGAATTTTTTGTGAGCCATTTCCTTTTTTAGGGCTTAGTGGCTGATCACAGTTGAGCTCTGAGTTAGGGCATCCTTTTCTTTATTCACAAATGCAAATTGGCCATTGACATATTGTTTTGTTCGTTCTGCTGTTACCGAGGGGCAGATGTTGCTGCGTGTTTCTGTTTGTGCAGCAGCAGCTGCTTCTAATGACTGCTTCAGCAATGGCTGAGGCTACATCTTTTTCATGCTGTAAAAATTCGATAGATGCTTCGACTTTAGCCTTTGCTACTTCTATTTGTGCTTTTTCTACCTTCAAATCCATTTCTTTAGCTGCGAACCTGCGACATGCTTTGGCTGCCTCAGCTTTTGCTCTGACTTTTGCTGCCGCTGAACCTATAAAGGAGGCACACGAAGCTTTGGACCAGGTCTTAAGGGATGACGCTTTGCTGGACATAGATGACTAGATGACGACTGCAGACTCACCGTTGTATGCCGTGTTGCTGCGAGGCAACAATATTTTCTCCAACAGGACCCATAAAGTGCGTGCCGATATGTTTCCCTTCTTTTTGCTCACTAGCATTGCTTGACTGAGCCCATAGATATATATACTGACTAAATGTCGCCTCTGACTCTGCTGTCCATAGGAACGATGCGTCAGTGCGGCCGCCATCTTGTGTCGCGGGAAGCCGCGTCTACTCTGCATTAGTTAACATTGGCAGAGAAACTATCAACGATTAAAATCACCTTAATCTGCTATATAAATAAATATAGACATATATTTATGATAGAACATAGATTAATTAATTATTTTACTTATAAATAAAATAATTAATTAATCTATGTTCTATCATAAATATGTGATATATCATATACAATATAATACTTAGACACACCTACATAACTAATTAATTTTTTCGAAACAGTTGCACAAAACAATTCCATGGATGTTGATAGTGATATGAAAAAAACATGAATAATATAAAATAGAGTATATATAAAATATAAATAAATAGATAAATTATAGAGCAAAATTTAAATTATATAACCATTTTACGCTGGGTCATTGTATTGCAGGCTTGCCGATGTACAAAATAAACCAGTACAATTCAAATGTTTGAATGAACATGTATTTTTAAGTATAGATATCACATCATTGTAGCCATTGTGTGTGCAGTAGACTAGGCTAAGGTAAGTAACAATAGTTAATTTGTGACGAGGACACTGAGAAGCTGCTTTTTTCCGAGCTCCGCCATACTGACCAACTTTTAAACTTTTTCGTCCCCTTACGAAGAGTGTACATAAAACGGATAAGTATCTTATAATATATTTACTCGAAACGCGTGTTATATCGTTAAGTTTTAATTGTTTTGCAGCACACCGCTTTTAGCCGGCATTAGCATCGCTAATTAGCATTAGCATCGCTAGCCCAGCTATCACGTTTGTTTGTTTGTTTGTAAAGCTTGTTTTCGCTTCCTCACACCGATTATTTTCCGTGTTTAGACACCATGTCGGTTGTGATTCTGCCTCTGAGTGCAGGTGAGGAGACATTGGAGCTGCACTCGGTGGATTTGGAGGTGGAGGCCGTGGAGAAGCTGATCCGTGAGCTACAGGTGAAGCTGGCCCGGTTACAGCAGCGGAAAGCCACGTTGGAATCGACGCAGACCGACACTCACCTGTCCCAGGTAAATTCTCGGCATGAGAATTCTCCTACAACCTCAACCCCGCGTGTTTCTCTGCCCAGGTCCAACACACCAAGGACGCATCCCGCCCAGTGTTCCTACACCCCGGCGCCGGGACATCACGGACCCTGGATACAGCAGCAGCGGAAGAAGCACGCCAAGCCCCGGGCGAGGACCTCTCCACCACCACCACCCGTCTTCGACATCTCAACCCAAAACCGCTTCGCTCCTCTCCGCGAGATGGCACACGACGTCCTGGTCATCGGAGACTCCATCGTTCGTCACGTGCGTGCTACCACGGCTAAAGGTAAGGTGCACACACGCTGTTTACCTGGTGCACGTGTTCTTGATGTTGCTGCACAGGTGCCTGCTGCCCTGAGGAGGAACATTGGAGCTGTGGTTCTTCATGCCGGCACGAACGACACCAGGCTGAGGCAGACGGAGATCCTAAAGAAGGACTTCAAGAGCCTGGTCGAGAAGGTCCGCAGCACATCACCCACGACAATGATCATCGTATCTGGACCGCTTCCCACATTTCAGCGAGGAATCGAGAAGTTCAGTAGATTATTTGCTTTTAATGAATGGTTACAATCTTGGTGTCAACAACAGAAATTACGCTTTGTTGATAACTGGAATGTTTTCTGGGAGCGTCCTAGGCTCTATCACACCGATGGCCTACACCCTAGCAGAGCTGGAGCAGCGGTCCTCTCTGACAACATCTCCAGAACACTACGAACCATCTGACTGGCGGTAAGTCATACTGTAGATTCCAAACATATTAGCCACATCACAACTCACCGTAGTGATAGACGCACACACATAGCTTGTCCTATAGAAACTGTGTCTGTTCCCCGAATACTGAGAAAAAAGAATAAATTTGTTAAATTTGCCCGAAACAATCTGATAACCATAAAACCAGAAAAAGGCAAAATAAGTAGTCAAAATCCACCTCTAAAGTTTGGACTACTCAACATTAGATCCCTTGCGCCTAAAGCACTTATTGTTAATGAAATTATCTCAGATTATTGCCTTGACGCACTCTGTCTCACTGAAACCTGGCTTAAACCAAATGAATATTTTGGTCTGAATGAGTCTACTCCGTCAGGATATTTCTATAAGCACGAGCCCCGTCTAATTGGTCGCGGCGGTGGTGTCGCCACTATCTACAATGATGTACTCACTGTTACCCAGAAAATAAGGCCCAGGTTTAATTCATTTGAAGTGCTTATCATTAATGTTGCACTAAATGAAATACGTAATAAACCCTTGCTATATTTTACCTTGGCCACCGTGTACAGACCCCCGGGGCCATATGGCGATTTTCTTAAAGAATTTGGACATCTGCTATCAGACCTATTGGTTAACTCTGACAAAGTATTGATAGTAGGAGACTTTAACATTCATGTAGATGATGCTAACGACGCTTTAGCACTCACATTTATGGATTTACTAAATTCCTTTGGGGTTAAGCAAAATATAATTGGAGCAACTCACCGCTTTAATCATACGCTAGATTTAATTATATCCCATGGTATAGATGTCTCTAATATAGAGATCATACCTCAAAGTGATGATATCACAGATCATCACCTCCTGACATATACTCTACCCGTAGAACAGATTAGCTGTGTCTCCCCACGCTATCAATCTGTTAGAAATATGAATCCCACCACTAAAGACAGATTCACAAGTAATCTGCCGGATCTGTCCCAATTTCTTATTAGACCCCTAAATGCAGATGATCTAGATGAAGTGACTAGCAGCATGGGCACTATTTTTACCAGTACATTAGACACTGTTGCTCCCATCAGATTAAAAAAAGTCAGAGATAAAACATTTGCACCGTGGTACAACAGTCATACTCGCGCCCTAAAGAGAGCAACCCGTAACCTCGAGCGAAAATGGAGGAAAACTAAATTAGAAGTTTTTCGAATTGCGTATAAAGACAGTATGTGCAGCTATAGACAGGCTCTAAAAACTGCTAGGACCGAGCATCTTAGCCAACTGATAGCAAGAAACCAAAACAATCCCAGGTTCTTATTTAGTACAGTGGCTCGCTTAACAAAACCTAAGATGCCCGCAGAGAGTATCCCATCACAGTTTAGAAGTGAAGACTTTATGGACTTCTTTAATGAAAAAATCAATAATATCAGGAAGAAAATAATGGAGGTTCAACCTCTAATAGTATCTCACGATCCAGTTCAGCCTATAGCTTCACATTTAGATTTTCACTGCTTTACAGGTATAGGACAGGAAGAGCTGTATAAACTCATCACCTCGGCTAAATCAACAACGTGCCTGTTAGACCCAATCCCAACCAGATTTTTAAAAGAAGTGATGCTTACGGTTGGAGAGCCACTCCTAAACATTATTAATTCTTCATTACATCTAGGTCACGTCCCTAAACCTTTCAAGTTAGCAGTTATTAAGCCGCTTCTTAAAAAATCTAATTTGGACGCGAATGAAATAAAAAATTACAGACCGATCTCAAACCTCCCGTTCATATCAAAAATACTAGAAAAAGTAGTATCAGCTCAAATTTGCACATTCTTGCAGGATAACAACATCCTTGAAGAATTTCAGTCAGGTTTCAGGCCCCATCATAGCACAGAAACTGCACTAGTTAAGATTACAAATGACTTGTTTTTAGCTTCAGACCAAGGCTGCATCTCATTGCTAGTCCTGCTCGATCTTAGTGCTGCATTCGACACTATAGATCATAATATTCTCATAGATCGCTTACAAAATTATATAGGCATTCAGGGACAGGCACTAAAATGGTTTAGATCTTACCTGTCTGATCGCTACCATTTTGTAGATCTAAATGGAGAACCGTCTGGTATAATGCCAGTGAAATATGGGGTCCCACAAGGGTCAGTTTTAGGACCTCTGTTGTTCTCAATATACATGCTTCCCTTGGGTAACATCATTAGAAGACATGGGATTAGTTTCCATTGTTATGCTGATGATACCCAATTATATATCTCAACTAAACCAGACGAAATACCTAAGTTGTCTAGATTAACTGAGTGTGTCCAGGACATAAAAGATTGGATGACCAATAACTTTCTTTTACTAAATTCAGATAAGACAGAGATATTACTTATTGGCCCAAAAACCAGCACACAACAGCTTTCACAATTCAGCTTGCGCTTAGAAGGATGTACTGTTATTACCAGCTCAGCAGTAAAAGATCTGGGAGTAATATTAGACAGTAACTTGTCTTTTGAAAATCGCATTTCAAATATCACAAAAACAGCCTTTTTCCATCTTCGAAATATTGCTAAACTTAGGAACATCTTATCCGTATCTGATGCAGAAAAACTAGTTCATGCATTCATGACCTCCAGACTGGACTATTGTAATGCATTACTAGGTGGTTGTCCTGCATCCTCAATAAACAAGCTTCAGTTAATCCAAAATGCAGCTGCCAGGGTTCTCACTAGATCCAGAAAATATGATCATATAACCCCAATATTATCATCCCTGCACTGGCTACCTGTTCAGTTTAGAATAAATTACAAAATAGTATTACTTACATACAAGGCCTTAAATGGTTTAGCTCCCACATACCTAACCAGTCTTCTGATACGCTACAATCCACCACGCGCCTTAAGATCACAAAACTCCGGACTTCTGGTAGTTCCCAGAATTTCAAAATCTACAAAAGGGGGTAGGGCTTTTTCATATTTAGCTCCAAAGCTTTGGAATAGCCTTCCAGACAGTGTTCGGGGAGCAGACACGGTTTCTCAGTTCAAAAGTAGACTCAAGACGCATCTTTTTAATCTGGCATACACATAACTCATCCCAGTACTCATACTCCAGTACACCTATACCGAATGGCAACTACGCTAATTCTCCCCATCTGTTCTGTATTTCTCTACCCATCCCGAGGCATCGGGAGATTTTGCCAGCTTCAGTAGACAAAGGCCGACCCTGCGAGGTTCCTGAGGCATCCAGAGAAGGACCAGCTCCAACTGGATTCAGCTTTATGATGGTTGGAGCTACACATGCTGCTCCTGTGCTTCCAGTGATCCAGACCTCATCTGCCCTCTGCACCTACTGACTCGTCCCTATGCTGAACTGGTCTTCATGACAATTTAAATAATTTCTGTCATATTGAATTTTCACCTGCACAACACACAAGATGTTATATCATTTCTATCTGTTATCGCCCAAATGAGGATGGGTTCCCTGTTGAGTCTGGTTCCTCTCAAGGTTTCTTCCTAATGCCATCTCAGGGAGTTTTTCCTTGCCACCATCGCCGTCACCCTTGGCTTGCTCATCAGAGACATTTCATTCATTCATCTCATTATTATCTGCACATTTTTCTCACACATCCACACTTCCAATTATTTTCTTTTCTATAATTATTATTATTATTTGTTTTTATTTATTTATTTTCTATTATAATTTTATTTATTTATTTATTACTTTATATATAATTATTCTATATATATATATATATATATATATATATATATATATATATATATATATATATATAATGGTTTTTTTTTTTTTTTTTTGTTAAATTTCTTAAATTTTTGTGAAGCTGCTTTGAGACAATGACCATTGTTAAAAGCGCTATATAAATAAAATTGAATTGAATTAATTTTAAGTTCACTGAAGTGGAAGAATAATAAACTTACACCTAGTTTTGAAGTAAATTAATATCAAAAGCTTCAATTTTCTCTGGACTCGATCATAAATACATGTCTGTAAGTTGGAACAAACCAAAAAAATTTTTTTTTTAATCATTTGATATTTGGACGATTTATGACGATTTAATTTCTGCCTAGATGCAGATGTTCAGTTCCCCATCCTAACATTCTGAAGTCTGTTGTTCAGGAAGTCCATCATTGTTTTTTTTTTCTCGCTTTGTTTGTTTAACTCATTCCTTTATTAATTTAAATTTTACTCTATTATTTATCTATTTTTATAGATAGTACTTTTATATTTATACGAGTACTTTTACTCGTATTTATATTTTAAATATACTTTATTTTATATTATTCATGTTTTTTTTCCATATCACTATCAGCATCCTTGAATTTGTTTTGTGCAATTGTTTAGAACAAATTAATTAGTTATGTAGGTGTGTCTAAGTATTGTATTGTATATGATATATCACATATTTATGATGGAACATAGCACAGTCACCTTGCACCGCCAGGGTCTGGGTTCGATTCCCCGGCCAGGATCGATTCCCGTCTCTGTGTGCATGGAGTTTGCATGTTCTCCCCGTGCTTGGTGGGTTTCCTCCGGGTACTCCGGTTTCCTCCCACAATCCAAAGACATGTAGGTTAGGTTAATTGACATTGCAAATTGGCCGTAGTGTGTGAATGAGTGTGTGAGTGTGTGTATGTGTGTGTGCCCTGTGATGGATTGGCACCCTGTCCAGGGTGTACCCCGCCTTGTGCCCTAAGTTTCCTGGGATAGGCTCCAGGTCCCCGTGACCCTGTATATAAGGATAAAGCGGTATAGAAAATGAATGAATGAATGAATGAATGATGGAACATAGATTCATTATTTTACTTAATCTATGTTTTATCATAAATATATGTCTGACATTTATAATAAACCAAACGGCTTGAAAATTAAGCTGATGAAGGTGATTTGAATCGTTGATAGTTACTCTGCCAATGTTAACTAATGCAGAGTAGCCGCGGCTTCACCCGACACAAGATGGCGGCGATGTTGACATGTGCTTAGAGGCCCTTGGCCATACTTCCTGTTCAATAAAGTTTTTTTTTTTTTTTTTTATAAAGCTGTTTCTAAAGTGCATTACTTGGAGCAATCACAGAGGGTGCTGTAAACATATAATGAATAGCAAATTGAATGATATTTTAGTGATAACAGAACAATGCCTTTTTCACCAGCAGGGTGGATTATTGTAATGGTCTCCTCACCGGCCTCCCCAATCAGACCATTAGACAGCTGCAGCTCATCCAGAACGCTACTGCCAGGATTCTGACTAGAACCAGAAAATCGGAGCACATCACACCAGTCCTCAGGTCCTTATACTGGCTTCCTGTAACATTTAGGATAGATTTTTAAAGTACTTTTACTCGTTTATAAATCACTTAATGACCTAGGACCTAAATACATTACAGATCTGCTCACTGAATATAAACCTAACAGACCACTCAGACCATTAGGATCGAGTCAGTTAGAAATACCAAGGGTTCACATAAAACAAGGGGAGTCGCTTTTAGCCATTATGCTGCCCGCAGTTGTAACCAGCTTCCAGAAGAGATCAGATGTGCTAAAACATTAATAACTTTTAAATCTAGACTCAAAACTCATCTGTTTAGCTGTTTGTTTATTAAATGAGCACCGTGCTACGTCCGAACCGACTGCATTATTTTATGTTCATCTAATATCTTAAGTTGTTTTTATTTTGTATTCAATTAGTTTTCTTTTTTCTTTTTAATTAAATTTAAAGGTTTTCGTTAAGTTTTATTGCTATTATCTTTTTATTTATTTATTTTATTTTAGATTATTTTATTTTCTTCTATGTAAAGCACTTTGAATTACCATTGTGTATGAAATGTGCTATACGAATAAACTTGCCTTGCCTAAAGCTTTGAAGTACTTCTAATGTCTGCCTTTGCTTTTTTTTTTTTTTTTTTTACACATCACAAGCAATATACTGTACTAGGAATCAGATAAAAAATAAAAAAAAAACTGCAGTGACTCCAGCCCACTAGGTGGCACATTGCACATTGAAACTGGCTTCCAACACTAAAAACACAAACGAGAAAGAAGAACCCTGTTTGGAATCGGAGCTTGGTGTGAAAGAGCTCTCCTTGCTCCTTTCTTTGATCTTCTCAGAACATCACTGAAGCTGAGTTAAAGTGAAACTTCCAATCTGAGCTGCTCAGTTACAGATAGTGCAGATTCTTGACTCATCAATCTCTGGGTTTCTCTTGCAGTAACATTTATAATGGAGTCAGAGTTCATACAGATCACGTTAGGGAAATCTCCTCACATTCCTCCTGCTTCTGGATCAAAGGTAAAGTTTACACATCTGTCTGATACACATTGATTTCTCACACTCTTAGAACTTATTTATAATAGAGTCACCATTACAGCAGTGTATAGAACAAGCAGAAGAGTTGTTAATAATGTACCTGATTACATTGTGTTTCTGTTGTAGGTTCTGAAGCAGATTAGCACACTTTCTCCTGCATGCCCCAAATCATTTGATATTACAATGGCGTAGTGGTTAGCACTGTGGTTAGCACCTCCAGTTTTCATCCCACGTCCAAAGACATGCAGATTAGGTTAATTGGTCTTCCCAAATTTCCCATAGTGTGTGAATGAGCATGTGAGTGTGTGTATGTGTGTGTCCTGTGATGGATTGGCACCCCATCAAGGGTGTACCCCACCTCATGCCCTAAATCTCCTGGAATAGGCTTCAGGCCCATGCAACACTATATATAGGATAAAGCGGTATAGATGATGAGTGAGTGTTATCACAATGCTGCATTTACTTATGTTGTGACATCATTAAATAATTGCACTACAGTTGGAGGATGTTGCAGTTTGGCTCCTTTCAGGGTTCCTCTGTTTCTCCTCCAGTGTGAAATCATAATGTTGTGTCCTAGTGAATGTATGCATTATAACGGGGTATGGTAGTTTGTAGCATTGTTTTATTTTTATCAGCATAAGGTAAACATTCACATTGTCTATTTAGATAGTTTGCAAATAAATATGTTGTTTAAACTAAGAATGCATTGTCAGAGGTATAACATTAATCACAATACTGTAATGAGACTCTTAGCAGCAGGTTTAAACGTTTTAAAGAAGGCCGTATGTCCCTGAATCCCGGCTGAGGTGTCTCAGAGCCCATTGCACTTGTTCCCATGAATATTCAGCAGGTGGAACGTCTGATCTTTGAAAATGTAATGTTGACATCCTGAATTTGTGTGGAGAATAAAATAATAAAGAAGACATTTCTAACATTTTAATATATTTTTAAACTGCAATTTAGTACGGTCATTATTGTGGCATCAAATAAAAAAAATATTACATCTGCAATTGAAAATATACAACTGCAATAATTTTTTTTATGGCAAAAATGTCAAGCTTTATAAATGCTGTAAGGATTTATTAAAATAATTAATCATATCAAATTGCAAAGCAGAAAAACTAACACTTTTATTGCAACAACTCGTTTACTTCAACATGTTCTTTTGCTTTGAGCAATTTTGGCACTGTTATACGTTATGTTATGTTTAATACTCCTCCAGTCTCTGATTCTAACGTCTCCATAATTTGTACAGGCACAACGAAGAGCAAAGGTTTAAGAATCCTATTTGAATTGTGTAGGAATGCAAAGTCAGATTAAATTAAACATGTTTTATTAAGCCTCCCAAAGGAAATCCCATTTCCAGCAGTATAAACACACAAAATACTGAAACAAAACAAAAACTACCAAAACTGCCATTTGTGTTAGTATTCTGAAGGAGGAAATCATGAGATTTTGAGAGCGATTGAGAATGTTCTTTGAAATTTGAGATCAGAAAAATTTAACACCATACAACACTAGATCGATACTTCCATTCAAAACTACTGTTGATATATTTGTAGGAGTTCATGAAGTAAATGGTATCATAGCATAAAACTATGACATTGTTGTTGATGATACATTTATACAGCCTTCTGTAATAATGAGCTTATATAGTCATTTTGTTTTGCAGGTTTACCCGTGCTCAGAGTGTGGAAAGACTTTCACTAAAAGCGATCATCTCAAAAACCACCAGCGCATCCACACAGGAGAGAAGCCGTACAGCTGCACAGAGTGCGGGAAGAGTTTTAGCCAGCTAATTAATCTCCAACAGCACCAGCGCATCCACACGGGGGAGAAACCGTTTCATTGTGAACAGTGCGGTAAGAGTTTTGCCTGTCAGCGTAACCTACAACAACACTGCCGCATCCATACGGGAGAGAAGCCTTATCAGTGTGAACAGTGTGGGAAGAGCTTTCGTCATAAGAAATCTCTTCAGCTACACCAGCGCATTCACAGAGGAGAGAAGCCATATCACTGCGAACAGTGTGGGAAGAGTTTCAGCGACCGGGGTGCGGTCAACAGCCACCAACAGAGTCATGCAAGACAGAAGCTCTACCTCTGCGGACACTGTGGACGGAGCTACAGTTACTTACGGACATTGAGGAAACATAAGTGCAAACGAAAGCCATTGACTTTTGACAGGAGGATTCTTCCAAACTAATTTTTCTCTAAATATTTTTAAAAAAAGTAAAAAAATAAATTTTAAGCATAAAAGTAGAATCTATTATTTGACATGGTATGTAGGCTTTCATTGCATGGGACTGTATTGTTTACTACCTCTACGTTTTAGCAGATTTTATTGGTTTATGTCATTTTCCTGGTTTCACCTGAAGGTAACAAAACCAAGCCTGTAACACACAAACATGCATTTAACCAGTGAGAATCCCTGCTGGAATCCAGTAATCCTGACTTGTGAATGAGACACATGAGACTCTGACATCTGAATCTAACATAGGCAAGTAGAACCACTGAAACACAGAAGCTGATATTGAGTAAATCCCCTTCAACCAAAACAGTACTGACCTGTGTGTTCTGACACCTTTCTATCAGAACCAGCATTAACAGTTTTAGCACTTTGATCTACACTAGCAATAAATGGGCCAGCCGTCACTCCCACGTGCATCACTGAGCCTTGACCACCCATGTCCCTGTTACCAGTTCACGAGCTTTCCTTCCTTTATTGTAGGTAAAGTTCAGGTCCGTATGTGAATACACTCACCACAAAAAGGCAGACCTAATACCTTATACGGATCACTTTCAACCCGGATCACGACTGAACTGCAAGAGGAACATTTACAGATAGGCACGCACTTGATTATGGCATACTAACATAGGACATGATACGTAAAGTGGACCAAACCATCACAGGACTCTAGAAAATGTGCTTAATCATCTTGGGGTGTTTTGCGCATGAAATAAGAACTGGGCATCTTTTAAACAATGTAATGTTAACATTAGGGCTCATCTAATCAATACACGAAGCTCTCTATGTATCCAGTGATTAGGCTGTTTGAAATTATGGAGTTTGTCATAACAACCAGCGCAAAGCTGGGGAGGAAAATCCATTCTTCATGATCAATCATACTATAAAATATTCTTTGTGGCCTTTCACAGCATGAGTTATTTTATTCATTGGATTTCTGTATAAAGTTGGATGTGCGCTTTATTTCTGTTCCCTCTGCAGGCGACCTGAGGTGATGTCCACTAGCCCCCTTCTTCCTATCTTGTACTTCTGAGTGAGAAACCTTAAGTCAGTCCCCTGCCTCCCTCACAAAGTAGAATAAGGGCAATAACAAGATTACAGGAGAAAGAAAAGAAAAATGCAAATGAGTGATAGAAACCCATTAATGCAACATTATCATAATTTTAAACTTTTTTTTCTTTTTTCTCATGCACTCTGGTCTTCTGATTTCAAAATCCACCACTTTATGTGCTGTACAATCTAAGGACAATAAAAAATATTGCATACATATCACATACAACTCTTACCCAGTGTAGTCATGTGTCTGTCTGAATGAACCCATTAGGAACATTTACATAACAGTCAGGTGTGCCTGACTGGAGATATCATTTCAACAAGGTTTTGTAAAAAAGAAAAAAAAAACATTTATTGGTTCTCAGAATGTTTTTATTTTAAAATGCCACATTTTCTCATTGATCTGTAACCCATTTTGGTTTATATGCCATAATTACTCATCATCTTTAAAACGTATATCACATTAAATACAGTATGTAAGTTTAGTATGTAATGGCTGGGGAAAAAGTAATATGGCTTATCCTAAATATATTTTATAAAATACAAGATGTCATAAAGAGGAAAAGTATATAATTTAAACAAAATATATAAATTAAACTCTGCTAACAAATATTACTAATAAATATTAAACAGTAGCCTGAAGTAAAGTTATTATAACCATTGTCATCCAAGCCAGTTCCTCTAGGTCTTGTACTGTAATAAAACTAAATAAAGTTTACTAAATGTATTATCGCTATGGAGAGTATGCTATGAAAAAAAAACCAATGCAATTAGTTTTTAAATTAAACTCATGGATGGTTTTGTGTCTCAAGGCTCTTTGCATCACTGAAATGAATCTCAGACACGTGTGATTAATAGTTTGCCAGAGGAGCCCAATTAAAGGAAAAGTACTGAAGAAGGTTGTTGCACATTATTAAGCAGGCCACAAATTTCAAGCGTCATTGGAAAGAAAAAGGATCTCTGCTGCCGAAAAGCGTCAAATAGTGCAATGCCTTGGACAAGGTATAAAAACATTAGATATTTCATGAAAGCTTAAGCGTGATCATCGTACTGTGAAGACATTTGTGGCTGATTCAGAGCACAGGTTTGTGCAGATAAAAGCAGAATGAAGAAGGTTTCTGCAAGACAAATTAATCTGGGCCCGGTTTCTCGAAAGCTTCTTATCTCTAAGTAGTTCTTAAGTCGTACCTTAACCTCTCTCTTAACTTTATGGCGCATTTCTCGAAACGTTCTTACACTAAGTATCTCTTAGCTAAGTCAGACGTTCGTAAGGTTGATCTGGACCAACCTTAACTCATACTTAGCGTAGTTTCAGCTCAAGACGCTAGTCGCCGCCACTGAGCAGCAGTCTTTATAAATCAGCGGTGTATGCAAACACATTATGGCACGTTATCAAAGTCGTGTTAATGATGGAATATACTGTAGACCTGTTTAAGAATTTTATTTTATTTGATATTAGAACTAATAGAGTGACTTTTAATTAGCCTATTTCATAATGTGACTAATGCATTAAAATTGCCAATCACAATTAATATTAAACAGGTGGCGAACAATTAGGCAGCGATACAGCGTGGTGTTGTGTTAAACTGAAGACGGCGCGGTCCGTGGAGCCGTGTGAGTCATGTACATTTTTCCTTTAGACAAAACTTCAGCCCTTTTCATATTTTCCCCGTGGCCGTTATTAAAAAATATATAAAATAAACGTTTTGCCTTAAAAGGCAACAGATTATGGAGCTTCTTGAGCTGCTCAGACCTGCGCGTGCCAGACCAACGCGTCGTACTTACTGTACACGTCCCAATGTCCAGCTGCTCGCTGCTTTTTGTTTAAAATATGTTTCATTGCTCATTAGCCATTATCCATGACTTTATGGGTTTTTCTTTTGACATGTTTTATTTTTATGAAATTTGATTTAGTTAAATGAGAAAATAACCTTGGGAGTTTCAAACCCCGCATCCATTCATTTTTCTGGGTGATTGTAATGTTTAATACCCCTACAGTATTCACTCATGCGGTTTGACTCGGTGTGAGATGCGGTGTGTTATACCCCTATCTCACCTGCACGGTCTCGCGCTGTGGCCGTAGGCTTGATCATGATTCACCCCGAGTTTTTGCGCTGTGATTACGTTTCCATCTTTCTGCGTGAAAAATTCAACATTTAATTTTTTGCTGGTCCTCGCGGTAGCTTGCAGACTTTGCAGAACGTCGCGGAACGTTAAAGGAACGTCGTGGGCAATCGCGGCAGCTCACGGAGATGAGTCAGGCCACACAGGTTAGAGAGGGGTATTAGGCACCATGATTTGCCTCGAGTGACCGGCGCCCGACGGTCCGCGAAGATCTGCCAGGTCCGCGAGCTTCCGCATGTTTATTTTTTTTGCATGGTAAAATGGAAACGTAATAACAGCACCAAAACTCGCGCCGAATCATAATGAACCGCACTTACGGCCCCGCGTAGGTGAGATAGGGGTATTAAACCTCCACCCTGTCATCTCATCGTATTCATTCCATAGTGCGCTATACAACCCCAACAACTGACACTTCACATTGTTTCTGAAGCTGGTGAATAGTGTTATCAGCTGTTTGTCCATCAACTATGATTGTAAAACACCGTTCGTTTCACGGCCACATGTTACATGAAAATATTATATATTATATTATTATATTAATTAATATTAATTTATATATTTGTCTATTATGACATGTTATTGTTAAGTTAACACATGTCGAAATAAACGCTATTAAAAGAATTTAGTGCAGTGTTTAATTTGCATAGAAAGTGCCGTCTTTCTTAACACGGTCATGCAAAAGGAGTCAAAAATCGATTCCAGAGCAACCGATGTCCGCTAATTCAGGACCTTCACTGTAGACAGTGCCGCGTAACGTCGGATGTAAGAGGCAGCGACTTAAGAAGACTCCTAAGAGACAGTTCGAGAAATACACTTAGAAAAGTTATCACTTAACGTAAGATATATCTTAAGAGTCTACTTAGCGCGCGAATAGTGTGCGTTATCGAGAAACCGGGCCCTGATTAAGAGAGCAGCTGCTGAAATGCCATTACAAAGCAGCAAACAGGTATTTGAAGCTGCTGGTGCCTCTGGAGTCCGCAAACCTCAAGGTGTAGGATCCTTTAAAGGCTTGCAGTTGTGCATAAACCTACTATTCGGCCACACCTAACCAATGCTCACAAGCAGAAACGGTTCCAGTGGGCCCTGGCACACATGAAGACACGTTTTTAAACAGTCTTGTTTACTGATGAGTGCTGTGCAACCTTGGATGGTCCAGATGAATGGAGTAGTGGACGGTTAGTGGGTGGCCACAATGTCCCAACAAGGCTGCGACGTCAACAAGGAGGTGCCGGAGTCATGTTTTGGGCCAGAATCATGGGGAGAGAGCTGATAGGCCACTTTAGGGTCTCTAAAGGTGAGAAAATGACCTCTGCAAAGTATATTGACTGACCACTTTCTTCCATGGTACAAAAAGCAGAACCGTACCTTCCGTAACAAAATCATCTTCATGCACGACAATGCACCATCTCATGCTGCAAAGAATACCTCTGTGTCATTGGCTGCTATGGGGATAAAAGATGAGAAACTCATGGTGTGGCCACCATCCTCCCATGACCTCAAATCCATTGAGAATCTTTGGAGCATCCTCAAGCAAAAGATCTATTCAGGTAGGAGGCGGTTCGCATCAAAGCTGTTAGGATGTTTTAGATTGAAACAGCTTTTGATTTCTTTAAATATGACCTCATGAAGCTGCAAATTCAACAACAGACCATTTTCAGTTCTTTCCAACCTATAAAATGTTTTAACTCTGTTGTGCATAATAATTTGGATCAGTGTATTTTGTGTGTTTTTTTTTTTTTTTTAATAAATATTATCATTTGGAGGTTTGTTCAGTAAAATTCTAATTATTCCCTAATGGTTGATGGCTTGGAAATTATACTGACTGTCATTTGCATTGACTAATTATGAAAATCAGGGAAAGATATAATTTGCGTAATAATTTGGAGCATGGTGTAGATGATGGTTCTGATTATGTAATATTAGGAATTAAATTAAATAATAAATGAGAATTTGAACAATTTTGAGAAGTTGTTTATTAGAACTTTTTTCAAGATTGGTTCTAATAATATTCATTTTTGGTGACTTAGCATTTCAAGAATGTTTAAATTATTTTGCAGGAGAACCTTCTAAAGATATAATAGGAATGGGAAAGTAGAAAAAAGAAAAACCCTTAAATGAGCGGGCACGTCCACATTTTTCACTGGTATTGCAGATGTCCTCATCACTGCTTTTCCTTAGTCAGATGGAGAAAAATAATCACTATTACACTGTCTGTAACTATTTATTCTCCATTCCTGGAGCACATGATTGTAGTAACAGGTACAACAATGATTTTGCCTGGAATCCAGCCATAATTCTTTATAGGTCCTCCCAGATTGGGAGCTACAACACATCAAAATATACAAATCAGTATAAACAGATAATGTTAGCTAAGGTCTTATGGTGAGTACATGGTCACTTAGCGAAAGTCTTAAAAAATAAATATGTTTGCTAAAAAAAAAAAAATTGTTTAAATGTTAACTTATTTGCTTACTGACTTAGCAATGTTCTGCTCCACACTCCAGCCCAGTAGATGGTGGTAATGCACCTTTAAACTGACTGTCAACCAACAATAGACTCAAAAGAAAGAGAAAAAAAACCTGCTGGGACTTGGAGTTTGAAGTGAAAGAGCGCTTCTTTGTCCACACAGTTTTGAAGCTCTGATACTCTGCGGAACATCACTAAAAGTGAGTAAATGGCAAAATACCAACCTGAGCTTCTCAGTTAAAACCTCGTGCAGATTCTGGACTCATCAATCTCTCTGTGTTTCTCCTCCAGTCTCCTGATTCTTTACAGCTTTTAGAATGAAACCCAGAAGGAGATCTTTAGGAAAATCTCCACACACTCCTGCTGATACTGGATCAAAGGTAAAGTTTACTCATCTGTCTTATTTCTCTTTATTGTTTTACACACAGATAATTTATTTATTGTTTACTGAGGACAACACTCTTCATAAACCCTTAAGATTTAATAAAGTCAGTGTATAACTGTGTGTGGTGGCTCAGGTTGTTGAGGCTCTGGGTTGCTGATTGAAGGGTTGGGGGTTTGAGTCCCATCACCAGATTAACATTGAGTATTGTTGGGTCCTTGGTTAACACAGCCAAGTTAACACTACACCCCATACAAACAAGCCACTGCTGTAGAATAATTTAGTTAATCTGGTTATGAAGAATCAAGTATACCCAATATGGATATATAAACTGTATTAGCTAGTGTGTCTGATGTCTACACAGGAATGTGCCACATATGGTGTACATGTACGAACTGCAGTGTTAAACGTGTGTGTGTAGTGAAATGTGACTAAAAATGGTAAGTAAGCTGAATCTAGACATTGTTGTATGCTCAGGGGGGAGGGGGGCTCCTAATAGGACACAGCTGTTGGGGAAACGTGTAGGAATGTACAATCTAAAAAATAAAATTGTTGTACTTTTTTTTTGTTAAACTTTTTACATTTAGAAGTATTATAATTATTAATATAATATTATAATATAAAATATAAAGTTGTAAAATCATTCAAAATATACTTCAGTAATTGAGTAAAAGTCAGTAAAAAATTATGTAGACCTGAATAACTACATTTAGTACATTGAGTAGATATAATTGAAATGCAAGGTAGAAGAAACTGAAAACTAGACTATTATTTAACAAACAAATGCTACATTTACTAAAAATTTTACCTGAAATGAATTCATACTGCTCTATCACAGAATTGATGTTATACTTACTTAATTATTTAAACTATATTTAGTTTATACTTTACTCAAGGGTAAATATACCCTCGTGCCCTGAGTCTCCTGGGATAGGCTCCAGGTCCCCCGTGACCCTAAATACAGGATAAAGCGGTATAGAAGATGAATGAATTTGTCAAATTTGACCAGACATGAAGTTTAAACTCAACCTGGTTTACTTTGCAAATGACATTTAATAAGATCATAAAAACATCAATTGATCTTATTAATAAAAAGTCTGTCAAACAATACATCTGCCACAGACATTATACAATTAATATGTGGAAAGTCAACTTTTTATATTCTAATGATAATGTAATGTAATGATAATCTAATGGGGTAGCTCAATGGTTAAGGCGTTGGATAACGGTTCGGAAGATCCCAGGTTCAAATCCCACAACCACCACGTTCAGAGAAAAATGTAAGTCGCTCTGGATAAAAGCGTCTGCTAAATGTAAATGTAATGAGTCACACACTTTAAATCTGAAAGATTGCACACCTTCACACTCTTCAGTTTCCTGCAAACTGTGGGATCCATGCAAATGTGTGTGCAGATGTCCCCGGGTCTTAAAGGAGCAATGACGGTCTAAATAAAGACAGGACACTGAATATCCATGAACAAAGGTACCATTTACTCAATAATGATTCTACTTCCCATCATGCTATAATCGACATTTACTGTAACTAGCCGATCTGGTATGTGCGTGCGTATCTGAGCATATAGGCCCCTTGGAATGTGCTTTCACATGAAATCTGAGCTATACATTGATGTACCTAGAATGGAGAAGCCTAATGAAACCCAGATGTTGAAGATGACATCATCCCTTGTAGAATGAACCCTATTGTGGAGTGATGGGTATATAATGGGGAAGCAGTCGAGAGAAAGTGTGGCTCTGCAGACCTTCCCGGCTTTGTTGATCAACCAATAAATGTTATCTTCTGAAACCTTTAATTTCTACCACAATCTCAGACTGATTTGATTCTGACATTTACAGAAGACTTCAAGCACAGCGCGATGATGAGACTCTAACCCACAGTAAAACATCTGAATGGTGTAAACATTTTAAAGAAGACTGTCCATAAATAATGATCCTGGCTGACGTAGCTCAGAGGTCACTCGGGTAAAATTCCAGTGGAAAGCTTTTAGGAAAAGTTCACTTATTAAGCCTTTTTGCTCTTACAGCACAATGCACGACATCATGTATAGAGAAATTTACACGGAGAGAGAAATAAATTCGATTCAATAAAGTTTATTTGTATAGCACTTTTAACAATTTACATTGTCTCAAAACAGCTTTACACAAACAAAATAATTATTTAAGTTTGTATGGAATGTGAATGTGTATGAATCAAAATGGTCAGATAGTCCCTGGTGAGCAAGCCGCGGGCGACAGTGGCAAGGAAAAACTCCCTGAGATGGTAATAGGAAGAAACCTTTAGAGGAACCAGACTCAACAGGGAACCCATCCTCATCTGGGTGAAACAGTTAGCAGGAAATGATCTGCATTAATAGTGTGTTAGGTGGCAGGCAGTTCAGCTATAATAGTTGATGTAAAGTGATGTTAAAAAGGAGTCCAGGTGGTTATTGGAGATGCAGATATGGCGCTTTTCCACTGCATAGAACGGCACAACACGGTTCAGTTCAACTCACTTCGGTTCGGGGCAGTTTGGCTCGGTTTGCGCTTCCACTGCAGTGTAGTAACGCTTTAGCGTGGGCGGGATTACTCATGCGCGCGGCGCCGCTACTGCCGTGACGTCAACGTAAACGCGCCACAAACAAACACACAACAATGGAGCATATCGACGGCATGGTGTTCTTCATTCTCGGCATGTGGATGTTTTTAAGCGAGACGAAGGAGTTTGTTTCAAAAGAGGCCGACGGTTAATACAAAAAGGTGCGTGCGATCCTTCTCTGGCTGTTCTAAATATAGCGTTTCTGTTGTGTCTCGTGACGCAGTAATGACGATTTCCTCTGGCTAATCAGTTACCAGCCGTGTTTACATGTCACGTTTTGGTAACGGTTCGGCGCGCTTGGAACCTCGGCTGAGGTGGTACTGAAAAAAGGAACAGGTACTATGTACTGTTCCCAGTGGATAACCCCCCAAAAGTGAGTAGAATTGAATCGTGTCGTGTCGTACTATGCAGTGGAAAAGCGCCAATAGACTTGTAGAAAGTTCCAGTCCAGAACTATCGAATTGTCAAGTCCTCAGAGAAAGAGCTGCTAACACCAATCGAGGCCAGAACCGTCTTCTAAGTAGAGAGAATCATCGCCAGACACCAGCCGCCTCCCAAAGAGACACACGGGGCATCCATGCGATGAGACCTCCAACCAGAAGCGGGGCACCAGGATGGATCAGACAGGCCCGGAGGGCAGAGGGTGTCAGGATCACTGGCAGCTCAGGGATGACATGTGTAGCTCGACAGAAAGAGGGAAAGGGGGAGACAGGGGGAGAGAGGAAAGAGGGGGAGAAAGAGAAGAAGAGGAGAGATGGCAGTTAGGTATTATCACAGTCACATAATGTATAATGTGAATGTATATTTACTGTAGAGTTCAAGCAGGGACTCCGGCAGGACTAACTATGACAGCATAAATAAAAGGGAGAGCCAGAAGGAAACACAAACATGAGGGCTCCCTGAGATGTAAAGCAAACAATCACCTCACCGTCAACAAACCTGAGTGGTCAAATGAGGGTGAGGAAGACAGCATCTAAACATACCAGTTCACCATAATACTCTACGTCCATGAGTCCCCCAGATCTGCGCCTTTACCTATGGCAAATCTATTTATAAAGATGCTTGGCTAAATAAATAGGTTTTTAGCCTAGACTTAAACACTGAGACTGTGTCTGAGTCTCGAACACTATATGGAAGACTATTCCATAATTTTGGGGCTTTGTAAGAAAAAGCTCTGCCCCCAGCTGTGGTTTTCATAATACGCGATACTGACAAGCAGCCTGCATCCTTTGATCGAAGTAGGCGTGGAGGATCGTAAGACACTAGCAGTTCGCTGAGATACTGCGACGCGAGAACATTTAATGCTTTATATGTCCAGAGTTGTATTTTAAAATTTCACACGGAGCCAATGCAGTGAATATATGATAGGGGTGATGTGCTCATATCTTCTGGCTCTAGGGAGGAATCTCGCTGCTGCATTCTGGACTAGCTGAAGCTTGTTTATGCACCTACTGTAGCTGAACAACCAGACAGTAAGGTATTACAATAGTCCAACCTAGAAGTGATAAAAGCATGAACTAGTTTTTCTGCATGAACTAGTTTTTCTGCATCATTTAGCGACAATATATTTCTTATCTTGGCAATATTTCTGAGGTGAAAGAATGCTATCCTGGTGATATTATCTACATGAGCTTCAAATGAAAGGCTGGAATCTATAATCACGCCAAGGTCTTTTACTGTTGCACTTGATGGAACAGAAAGGCCATCTAAAGTTACGGTGTGATCTAAGATTTTACTCCTAGCTGTATGCGGTCCTACGACCAGAATTTCTCTCTTATCCGGATTAAGCGGAAGGAAGTTATTTAGCATCCAATTTCTTATGTCCTGCACACATTGCTCAACTTTAGTAAGCTGTTTTTTCTCATCAGGTTTTGCTGAGACATATAACTGTGTGTCGTCAGCATAACAATGAAAACTAATACCATGCTTACGGACTATGTTGCCCAGAGGAAGCATGTAAAGGGAAAAATGCAGTGGGCCTAAAACTGAACCCTGCAGAACGCCAAACTCCACTAGAGAACATGCAGAATAATCACCATTTAAGTCTACATACTGATAACGATCGGTCAGATAGGATCTGAGCCAGGAGAGGGCTGAACCCTTAATTCCTACTACATTTTCTAATCTGTGAAGAAGAATAGCATGATCAATAGTGTCAAAAGCTGCACTGAGGTCAAGTAATACAAGCATAGTTACACAACCCTGATCAGAGGCCAATAGGAGGTAATTTACTACTTTAACAAGTGCTGTTTCTGTGCTGTGATGAAAATGCATCACAGGCCTAAATCCTGACTGATAGTTCATGTATGCCATTTCTATGTAGATATGAGCATAGCTGCTCCGCTACTATCTTTTCCAGAATCTTAGAGATAAAGGGGAGGTTTGATATTGGCCTGTAATTGGACAGCTGACAGGGGTCGAGGTCAGGTTTCTTAATTATTGGTTTAATAACTGCTACTTTAAAAGATTTTGGAACATAACCAATGCTGAGTGAGGAATTAATTATTCTCAACAACGGTTCTGTTATTACTGGTACTATCTGTTTAAGACAATGTGTCGGTATAGGAACTAATATACAGGTTGATGAATTTGCAGAAGAGATGAGTGAAATTAGTTCATTCTCTTCAAGGGGAGTAAAATATTCAAGGTTTGAATCTGACATGGCTAGGTTAACATCTGTATCAATTACATTGTTCGGTTTCAAAGCCTCAATTTTATGGCTGATATTTACAATTTTATTATTAAAAAAGTTCATGAAGTCCTCACTATTGCATGATGATGTTGTGGAGATTTCTGTAGTGGTCTCACTTCTGGTTAATTTGGCTACGGTATTAAATAAAAATCTAGGATTATTTTTATTTTCTTCTATAAGAGTGGAGAGATATGTTGATCTAGCTACACTAAGAGCTTTCCTATAGTTCAGGATGCTCTCTTTCCATGCTATTTGAAATACTAACAATTTAGTTTGATGCCATTTACGCTCTAATTTTCAAGGGGTCTGTTTTAAAGTGCGCCTGTGATTGTTATACCAGGGAGCGAGTTTCTTATCTCTAATAATTTTTCTTTTAGCTGGAGCTACATTATCTAAGGTACAACGAAATGTCGACTCTAAATATTCAGTCGCCTGATCGAGTTCTGTGGGGTCAGACGGTGACCTAATCGAAGTTGGTAACTCTGTGAGATTACTGATAAAACTCTGTGTGTTAGTTGATGTGAATGTACGTTTAATACGGTAGCGCGGTGCTGTGCGTACATTATCACTGTGACACACTTGAAAGGAGACAAGATAGTGATCTGAGATAATTTCAGACAGTGGAATTGTGAATACATTTATACTTAATCCGAAAAATATTATTACGTCTAAAGTGTGACCTGCTTTATGAGTGGGTCCTACTACACACTGATTTACGCCTACGGTGTCCAGTATGGACATAAATGCTGTTCTCAGAGGGTTTTCTGGATTCTCAAAATGAATGTTAAAATCTCCAGCAATTAACACTTTGACTACAGAAATGACTAGATTTCAGATGAAATCTGCAATTTCACTAAGAAATTCAGAATACGGCCCTGGAGATCTGTAAATTATTATTAGTGGAATCGACTGAGCTGATTTAATATACTTAAGTACACTTATCTTACTATAAAGAATTTCAAATGAGTTAAATTTGTGTCCGTGTTTTTGTACGATAGACAGATTATCATTATGAATAACTGCGACGCCTCCTCCTTCTACCAGTTAACCGAGGCTGGTGTATGTAGCTGTACCCAGGAGGACTAGCTTCATTTAGAGCTACATACTCGTCCTGTTTAACCCATGTTTCAGTTAAACAGAGTATTTCAAACGCCTGACCTGTGATAATTTCATTAACAATAACCGCTTTTGATGCGAGAGATCTAATATTTAACAGTCCTAGCTTCAGATCAGAGGTGCCGGCTGCGTATTCAGTATGATCGGAGTTTGTGGACTTTGTTAGATTATTGAAACAGACTTTCTGAGTCTTTCTACATTGTTGCCTAGATCGGGGAACAGACACAGTCTCAATAAGGTGAACCCTGAGTGACGACTCTATGCAGCTAGCAGACGGTTGGTTTAGCCTGTCTGTCTGCTCCCTGGCCTGGGCTCTGCATTGTCAGCGATTAACTAGACCTCTACTGAGACTATGAGCTATACTGCAGGAAATGAGAGCTGCACCTTCCCGAGTGGGTTGGACACCGTCCCGCCCTAACAGGTTTGCCCTCAAATGTGTTCCAATTATCTATAAATACCACATTATTTTTGGAGCACCACCTGGACATCCAGCGGTTCAGCGACCATAACCTGCTGTAAGCTATGTCACCACGTCTCATTGGGATGGGACCAGAGCATATTACTTCATCAGACATCGCCTTCGCTAATTTAAACACCTCTGTAAAGTTACTCTTACTAACCTCTGACTGACGAAGGCGTATATCATTAGCTCCAGCATGTACCACTATCTTAGAGAACCTGTGCTGTCCTAGAGCCCTAAGATTACCTGCTATGTGCGGTGCTCTGGCTCCCGGGACACACCTAACCACTGCCGCTGACGCCCCTAAAGGTCTAGCTAATTTCACGTGTCTCAGTATAGAGTCTCCTATAACCAGAGCTCTTTCAGGTTTCTCAGCAGGTGCAGCACTGAGGAGAGCAAACCTGTTGGACACCTGAAGCGCAGAGGAGGTGTGGGCTAGCCTTAGTGTTAGCTTTGGCTGAACGAGTATGCCGCAGAGTCGTCACCCAGTCGCCCCGCTGTGAGGGCTCTAATGCCGGAGTCAGGGGCTGATTATCTCCGCCTGCGGCTCCCAGACTGTCTGCTACGGGAATAACGCTGCTCTCACACTCTCTAACACTCTCTAAAGTCTGGATGCGCTCCTCTAATGCTGATATCTTCTCAGTCAGAGTGCTCACTAACACACACCTATCACAAGTAAAATTATCGCTAATGACGGAGGAAGAATGTCTAAACATCCTGCACTCCACACACTGAACGAGCTGAATGGTAGACATGATAACGTACCTCTGTGTCGGAGTTTTAGTTGTTTGGAGATGAATTCCGTTTGTTGTTCTTAGACGAGGAAACTCGCGCGTTCTCCAAAAATTGCAGAAAAAAGGCGAAGCCGAATAGTATGGAGATGTAAAAGCTAGTTGCTATTAATATTGTTATTGTATAAAGCGATGTAATTTAAACACGGATACAAACGCGAAACTTTTGCGGCAACGAAACAAAAACAGGAAGCTACGTCACCAACAGGAAGGAACAGATTGGGGTGCATTTATATATGGTCATTTATTTCAGTTAATAAATCTACTATAAATTTAATGAACACAAGAAATAAGATGACACAAAACCCTACACACTTCTTTCCTAATTACACATTAATAAATCTAAAGACTCACTGTGTTAAGCCCGGGATCATTAGCAAGCAAAGCTCACCAGCCGTGCCTAATTCCCTCATGTCATGTGGGCCAGGGGCGGACTGGGACCAAACAGTGGCCGTGGACTTCCTGGCCCACAGCAGCCCACATCATAATACATTGGCTTATTAATGCAAAGAGAAATATCTGCACACCAGTTACTAGTATAAAATATAACACAATACAAGAAACAAAGGAAAGGACATCAAGATGAACAACATATATAAAACTGAAAGACAATATTTTAAAAAGAATGGCAATAAAACTGAACAGGTAAGCTGAAATAAAATCAGTAGCAGCATTACTGCTCATGCTAGTAAATTAGTTACTTATTTTAATGCTAATTACTTTAGTTAATTCTGCTACTGATTTTATTGCAGCTTACCTGTTCAGGTTGATTGTGCTTCTTTTCACTTGGCTCTGGTAGATCAATGCCAGACAACACTCAAATGAAAATTATTCACCTTCCCCAGCTGTGAATCTGCTGTTCTCACCTATACGTTCAGAGAAAGTGAATGAGCTGAAATCTGGCGCTTTTCCACTGCATAGTACGGCATGACACGGTCCAGTTCAGCTCACTTTTGGGGGGTTTTCCACTGGGAACAGTACCTGGTACCTGGTCCTTTTTTTTAGTACCACCTCAGCCGAGGTTCCAAGCGCGCCGAACTGTTACCAAAACGTGACGTGTAAACTCCGCTGGTCACTGATTGGCCGGAGAAAATCGTCATTACTGCGTCACTGAACTTGCGACACGAGACACAACAGAACCGCTATATTTAGAACAGCCAGAGAAGGATCGGACGCACCTTTTTGTATTAACCAAAAATTTTCTTTGGCTTCCATCAGCCTCTTTTGAAACAAACTCCTTCGTCTCGCTGTTAAAAATATCCACATGCCAAAAATGAACACCATTCCGTCGATATGCTCCATTGTTGTTTTTTTTTGTTTGTGGCGCGTTTACGATGATGTCACGGCAGTAGAGGTGCCGCAACTATAATGACACGTGAATAATCCCGCCCACTCTAAAGCGCCATAAACTGCAGTGGAAGCACAAACCGAACCAAAGTGAGCTGTACTGAACTGTGCTGTGCCGTACTATGCAGTGGAAAAGAGGCATTTTGTTTCATGACCGCGACACCCCTTTCTCTCTCTCTCTCTCACACGCGCACACACACACACACGCACACACAGAGCAGACCAAATCATTACATACTTTATCGAACAAACATGAAAAATATCCACATAATTATGAGTTAAAAACCATTGGTTAATTTTCATTTAGACAGACTCTGTTTGTATCTGATTATTGGTATTATTAAAGAACAATGGCACAAACAACACAAGGGCTTGTAAGAAACCTTTTTATTATTTTGACAAGAGTTAAATTTGTAACAGTAAAAAGCATCCCAATTTAAATATATAAATACAAATACTAAAAACAATACTAAAAACAAATTGAGCAAACTAACATAATAAATAAATAGAACGAATCAAATGTTTTACACACATGCAGTACCAACCGTGTTAAAATAAATTGTTAGAAATGAACAAATTAAATAAAATAGAGCTAAAACAAAATGTAGTGTAAACGTTTATTAGTCTAAACATCTATGTGCGACAGTGACCCTCGGTGAGCGTAAAAATTCGTTACTTCTGTCCTTGATCCGCTTGCTGTCACCGCTAGTCAGGAAGGGAAACTTCTGGCCCACTGTCATCATCAGAAAATGTCTCACGTTTACTGGCAGTCCACGTTTGCCTCTGGAACCATCCCAGTTTGTTGTGGATGCCCAGTTTTCATAGATATCACTCCGATCTGGCCGCCCTTGACACTGAATCATCAGCGACTCGAGAAGCTCCATAGTGGGAGGAGTAAAAGGAAGTTCTGGGTGGTCGCCTGTAATGTAAGGACCTCATCGCTCTTTCCATAGTCAAAAATAACAAGCATGTGATATTTTGTAATTTATGCTAGCGAAAATTGCTACGTGCTTTAGGGTTTCTAAATATTCTGTGTTTAAAAAGTTTCTTTTAACCCAAAACATACAGCGGCGAGACAGTGTATTGCTGAGGCGGGGATCAACTGGGTGAAAACACCAGCCGAGTATGTTTCTTGCATTCCATTCTGTTCCATTATTTTAGATGAACTGGATTAACACTAGAAGCGCGGCGCCAGTGTCACCTACTTATAACGCGGTTCAGCGGTCGTTTGACCGCCTATTGTTTTGAATGGGAAGCTGTTGCTGACACACAATGATCGCTAGATGGCGCCTTCACTCAAAGCAAATAGTTTAGCTCCAAGATAAACTTGCACTTGGACAATGCAGCATTCATTCCCACGTGGATAATCAGCGGGTTTTTTTTTCATATTCAACTGAGAAAACCTACTACAGAATCTTTAAGGGGACAACGGAAGAGAAAAAAATGGCAGAAGAAAAAAAACAAGTAATATTTTGCATTATAACCCAAAGTTTTTGGCATTACTTTTTTCTGCCGTTTTTTTCTCCTCCTTTGTCCATTTAGGAGCTTCATATTATAACAAAAAGGAAAGCTGTACTTAATTTTATATCGTTTTGAGAAAATCCATTAGTTCGTTCATTTTATTTGAAGCTTCTGAAACTTCGGATGTTTTTTTTTTTTTTTTTTTGGTTAGATTAGTTCTGAACTCGCTTCCGTGAAACTATCGCTAAAACAATGTAATCAGCCCTCCTGAGGATATAAAGCTTTATTATTGTGTTTGAATAAATAATCAGATCTACCACAGCAGGTCATAAACTATGCTATGTCATAACCGAAGCAAACACCACGATTGTGCCTCGTTTCGTTCGACGGGAACGTGTTTCACTTGGCCGCCGTGTATTATAAACCTGTGGAATGTTTCACTGTTTATGCTCACATAAGAGTAAGAAATGTGGAAATGATGTGTGGCAACTCAATGAGAACTAAACCAAAGATTTCGGTAACTCCACTGAGTGTAACATCTGCATAGTGACACTGAACATCTTCACTTTTCCGTTTACCTCTGAAAAAAAAGCTGTATTTTGTTTGTTTATATTTAGAATTTTTATAACAGTAGAAGTACGCGCGCGCACGTACACACGCACGCACACACACAGACACACACACACACAGACACACACACTCCCCTGAGCCCTCGGGAAACATCCAATCACCGTCGGTATACAAATGAGTCAAGACGTAGCCTAACGTGGTGTCGTGTCGGATTTCAGCGGTCACGGAGTGGGAAGACTTTGAAGAAGCTGCAGTGACAGTAAACAGCTGAACAACTTCACTTTTCCGTTTACCTCTGAGGAAAAAAAGCTGTATTTTGTTTGTTCATATTTAGGATTTTTATAGTAGTAAGAGAAAGTTATAGTTTGGTCTGTACTGTAGTTCGCACCCTTGTAGAGAATAAATAAATGAATAACACCTTCATATCCCCTCTCAAGAGTGTCATAGTCCATTGTTAGTTTTAATGATTTGGCTGAAACTAATTATCACTACATAAGTACCCTAACACCATTGATCATGAGTTTCAGCTGAACCTAATTCTATACTTGTAACAGAAAATGTAGATGCAGATTTCAAATGTGTATTTATATAATAGATAGATAGATAGATAGATAGATAGATAGATAGATGTGTGTAGGCTCTACGCAGGGGCAAGAGAGGGCAGCGCACCCTCAAATGAATGTATGCACATGTTAATATATTCATAAAATGTATATATTACAAGTTGATAAACTGATCTGCGGTAGCGGAAAAATCCGCTGAAAAAAGGACAGGCTGCAGCGCACACGCGCGCGCACACACACACAGACACACCTCCCTTGAGTTGTCTGTCGGATGTGTGTGTATATAATCAAACACATAAATACAAAATACGTTTCAAATAAAATCGCTATTACTTGACCCTGAAGTTTAGTTTAGCACACACAAAAAAACAGAAAAGTAATTTCATGGTAGCTAAATCAACATGTACCAGCATGTGTAGTTTATTTACAGTAATTCATTAAAAAAATGAATATACACTGTACAGTACACGGTAAACACGGGAAAGATTACAAAAAACAAACAGTGTCTACTTTATAAACAGCTTAGTATGTGCGTTGAGATGCTGAAATCCCTTGCATGTTGCCGCTCCATTTTGTGCTTCCAAGTGGAGAGATATTTGACCGATAGCCCAGAACAAAAGCTCTATAGGTGTGATCACAACCCCCTCCGACCGACCGTGCCATCAATCACTGACCACCTCAGAAGTTTCCTCCAATGTATGGCTGCAATACTTGTTTTGCAAGTATTTTTAACACCATTCGAATGCTTACAATTCATCTAGATTTCTAGCAGATGCCATACGTTTAGTTCCCTGAACATCTGCCAACTTGATTTTCATTTGCTTACGAACACAAGTTCCATTCAACATATAATGATGTCTGCACATGTTAATATATTCCTAAAATGTATATATTACAAGTTGATAAACTGATCTGCGGTAGCGGAAAAATCAGCTGAAAAAAGGACAGGCTGCAGCGCACACACACACACACCTCCCTTGAGCCCTCTGTAAATATCCAAGCACCGTGTGTCGGATTTCAGGTGTCACGGGGTGGAAAGACTTTGAAGCAGTTTATATATGAATCTAAGCTTGAACTTATCAGCATTGTAAATATATAATACTTTTCAAATAAAATCGCTATTACTTGACCCTGAAGTTTAGTTTAGCACAAACGCACAAGAAAAACTGAAAAGTCATTTCTGGTAAATCAACTGCATATGTAGTTTATTTACAGTAATTCATTAAAAAATGAATATACATTGTACAGTACACAGTAAACACGGGAAAGATTACAAAATGAAAAAACAGTGTCTACTTTATAAACAGCTTAGTATGTGCGTCGAGATGCTGAAATCCCTTGCATGTTGCCGCTCCATTTTTTTGCTTCCAAGTGGAAGTATTATCACCATTCAAAGGCTTACAGTTCATTTAGCCTATAAATGAATATAGGCAAATTTTGTTTTCTACTATAAGATTATCATAAACCAAATCTAAGCTAAACGTTACATTTTTAAATTGTTGTTCAGTTGGCAGGAATCCCCTATAGTAAAAGCCTATAGTAAATTTGACTATATTCATCTACTTAGAGCTGCTCAATTACTATCTATCTATATATATATATATATATATATAGTATTCATAAGACAACCTTTCAGTTTTGTAAATATTCTAGTTACAGTGTGATAAGTCTTACTTTAGGTTCAATGTTTTTGAGAATTAGAACATCCACCTAAGATAAATGTTATGTCATTGCTTAATAAAAATCTGGAATAAGAATATTTCATTTTATTTTGTTCTATTTATTTCTGTTTCACTGTTTATGACATAGTGACACTAACCAGCTGAACAACTTCACTTTTCTGTTTACCTCTGAGTAAAAAAAAAAAGCTGTATTTGTTTGTTTATTTTTAGAATTTTTTAGAATAAATAAATGAATAACACCTTCATATCCCCTCTCAAGAGAGTGCCATAGTCTATTGTTAGTTTTAATGATTTGGCAGAAACTCATTATCACTACATAAGTACCCTAACACCATTGATTATGAGGGCAGAGCTATTATGATCAATAACATTTCTTATACATTGAGACCTATAAATAAGTCAACAGGTACGTCTACAACTCACTCTGTAGTTGGGGCGGCTACAGAGTTTGGGCGATTGAGCGGTGAATTTATACACAATGACTCAAAGAGAGCGATATACCCCAGAGCAAGTGCTGGACATTCTGTGGAATATTGATGAGATGGAATCGGAGGGCGAGCAATGTGAGGTGTCAGATGGAGCAGGTGAGCAAGAGGGCGAAAGCGAATTAAATCTGAATGTTGAATCTGAATCAGAATCAGACTCTGAAATTGAGTGTGCAGGGGACTCATTTCAAGAGGCAAGAGATGGCACAGTATGGGTTGAACTAAAGGCTGAAAACCCTCGAGGGAGAGCGCAAGAGTGCAATATAATGAAAGAAACCCCAGGTGCCACGCCTTATGCCAAGGGCAATATTACAAGCCCATTGAGCAGTCTACTGTGTTTGATTGACACAGAAATGTGGGGAAAGATTAAGAAACACACTGAAGCGGAATCTGAACGAAACAATGCTGATAAGTTCAAGCTTACAGGTGATGAACTAAAAGCATTCGTTGGTCTCATTTATTTGAGAGGTATCACGGGTGGTAAAAGCATGAATCTGGATGATTACTGGTCCGCTGACTTGGGAAATCCTATTTTCAAAGAGACAATGTCTTGACAAAAATTTAGAGACATTATGCGCTATCTGCGCTTTGATGACAAGACAACAAGGGCTGCCCGACTTGTGAATGATAAATTTGCCATGATCTCTGAGATATTTGAGAAATTTGTGAAAAACAGCATTGCCTCTTACATACCCGGTGTGAACATAACAGTAGATGAGCAACTGTTCCCTACTAAAGCGCGCTGTCGTTTCACGCAGTACATGGCCAATAAACCAGACAAGTTTGGTATCAAATTCTGGGTGGCCGCTGATGTTGAAACAAAATACATGTTGAACGCAATTCCCTATCTAGGGAAAGACGACAGTAGGGCGGCTGGTCAGCGGTTATCAGAGACGGTTGTAATGCGTATTGTGGAGCCTTTCCTGGGGAAAGGAAGAAATATAACAGACAATTTCTTCACCTCGTTAAGACTTGCAAACAATCTTTTGGCGAATAAAACCACCATTGTTGGCACAATTAATAAAATCAGACGAGAAATGCCCCCTTGTACACAGGCACAGTCTGAACGATATTCGACCAGGTTGTTGAAGGCTGGAAAGGCCACGCTCACGATTTATCAGGCAAAACGAAAGAAGAATGTATGCATTCTGAGCACAATGCATCAGGCAATTTCAACTGATAATGGCGAAAAGAAACTGCCTGAAACAATTTCCCACTACAACAGCACTAAAGTTGGAGTTGATGTTATGGATCAAATGGCGCGGCTGTATTTAGTAAAGGGAGGCACCCGGTGCTGGCCTGTGGCTGTGTTTTACAACCTCCTAGACCTGGCGGCAATTAATGCACATATTCTATATAAACAGTGCATGAATGTGACCATAAGCAGGAGGAGATTTATTCTGGAGTTGGTAAAGGAACTATGTGCGCACCAGAAAACGGCAAGGGCAGAAGGGGCAAGGGCAATGGTATGCAAGCGACCTTTACCTGAAACTCCTTCTCCACCTGCGAAAAGGAGGCAGTGTCAGATTGGCAGATGTGCAGGGAACAAAACCTCTTATATCTGCCAGACCTGTAAGCGGCTTGTCTGTGGCAAATGCTCAAAGAATGCACCAAAGCTATGCTTGGAATGTTAATAAAGCGATGCAAGCATCATGGGCAAAATTCACAATGTTGAATGGAACTTGTGTTCGTAGCAAATGAAAATCAAGTCGGCAGATGTACAGGGAACAAAACGCATGGCATCTGCTAGAAATCTAGACGAATTGTAAGCATTTGAATGCTGTCAAAAATACTTGCAAAACAAGTATTGCAGCCATACATTGGAGGGAACTTCTGAGGTGGTCAGTGATTGATGGCACGGTCGGTCGGAGGGGGTTGTGATCACACCTATAGATCTTTTGTTCTGGGCTATCGGTCAAATATCTCTCCACTTGGAAGCACAAAATGGAGCGGCAACATGCAAGGGATTTCAGCATCTCAACGCACATACTAAGCTGTTTATAAAGTAGACACTGTTTGTTTTTTGTAATCTTTCCCGTGTTTACCGTGTACTGTACAATGTATATTAATTTTTTAATGAATTACTGTAAATAAACTACATATGCAGTTGATTTACCAGAAATGACTTTTCTGTTTTTTTTTTTTTGTGTGTTTGTGCTAAACTAAACTTCAGGGCCAAGTAATGGCGATTTTATTTGAAACGTATTTTGTATTTATGTGTTTGATTATATATACACACACACACACACACACACACACACACACCTATCTATCTATCTATCTATCTATCTATCTATCTATCTATCTATCTATCTATCTATCCGACTGACGAAGGGCTCAAGGGAGGTGTGTCTGTGTGTGTGTGCGCGTGCTCTGCAGCCTGTCCTTTTTTTAGCGGATTTTTCCGCTACCGCAGATCAGTTTATCAACTTGTAATATATACATTTTAGGAATATATTAACATGTGCAGACATCATTATATGTTGAATGGAACTTGATTTTTCTTGATTTGCTTACGAACACAAGTCGGCAGATGTTCAGGGAACTAAACGTATGGCATCTGCTAGAAATCTAGACGAATTGCAAGCATTTGAATGGTGTTATTTTTTTAATAAATTACTGTAAATAAACTACACATGCCGTTGATTTACCAGAAATGACTTTTCAGTTTTTTGTGTGTGCTAAACTAAACTTCAGGGTCAAGTAATAGCGATTTTATTTGAAATGTATTATATATTTACAATGCTGATAAGTTCAAGCTTAGCTTCATATATAAACTGCTTCAAAGTCTTTCCACCCCGTGACCGCTGAAATCCGACAGATGCAGGGCTCAAGGGAGGTGTGTCTGTGTGTGTGTGTGTGCGCGTGAGCACTCTCTATGGCACTCTCTTGAGAGGGGATATGAAGGTGTTATTCATTTATTTATTCTCTACAAGGGTGCGAACTACAGTACAGACCAAACTATAACTCTCTCTTACTACTATAAAAATCCTAAATATAAACAAACAAAATAGAGCTTTTTTTTCCTCAGAGGTAAACGGAAAAGTGAAGTTGTTCAGCTGTTTACTGTCACTGCAGCTTCTTCAAAGTCTTCTCACTCCGTGACCGCTGAAATCCGACACGAGACCACGTTAGGCTATGTCTTGACTCATTTGTATACCGACGGTGATTGGATGTTTCCCGAGGGCTCAGGGGAGTGTGTGTGTGTGTGTGCGTGCGCATTTCTTCTACTGTTATAAAAATTCTAAACATAAACAAACAAAATACAGCTTTTTTTTTTCAGAGGTATACGTCAAAGTGAAGATGTTCAGTGTCACTATGCAGATGTTACACTCAGTGGAGTTACCGAAATCTTTGGTTTAGTCCTCATTGAGTTGCCACACATTTCCACATTTCACTCGCTTTTATTACTCTTATGTGAGCATAAACAGTGAAACATTCCACAGGTTTATAATAAACCGCGGCCAAGTGAACCACGTTTCCGTCGAACGAAACGAGGCATAATCGTGGTGTTTGCTTCGGTTATGACACACCATAGTTTATTATCTGCTGTGGTAGATCTGAATATTTATTCAAACACAATAATAAAGCTTTATATCCTCAGGAGGGCTCATTAGATTTTTTTTAGCGATAGTTTCAGGGAAGCGAGTTCAGAACTAATCTAACCAAAAAAAAAAAAACATCCGAAGTTTCAGAAATTTAAGTAGAGCTAAATCCCTAAATCTCCTTATAAAATATTGCTGATTATCAATGCGGGAATGAATGACGAATTGTCATATGGCGAAGCATATGCTTCCGTGAAATTGATATAATTGATTATGTTTTGATATAATTGATATATATAAACTGCATATATGGAATGAATGAAACCTGAGATAGACGCACTGAATGACGCATAGATAGTATGCGCGATCCCTTGCGCCATCTGCTGAGAGAAAGGAGAATCGCAGGTTGGAAAATGCAGGAAACGTCACGCCGCCGAGCAGCTGTCAGCGATTTCACGTAAATAAGAGCAAAATAGCTTTATACTGGCTTTTACAGGTGCGATTTAAAAAATTTAAGCATGCTGGGTGATTAAGCTCACAGATCTAGGAAAAGTCATGAAAGGAGGGTCCTGGATTTTGATCGAGTGTGAAGTTTTTTTTTTGTTTGTTTTTTTCCCCTTGCAATCAGATGACCGCTGCTCGGCGCTTCTAGTGTTAAGGAACTGTATTCCTTACATGCGGGTCTCCTGATCTCAACCCGATCGAGATGGTTTGGCACGTGCTGAATGAGTTCGTCAGACGTGAGGCCAAGCCACGGAACAAAGATGAGCTTATTCAAGCCATTGTGACTTTCTGGAGAGATCGCTTGACCAAAATTTCGTACAATAAATATATTGATCATCTTCAGAAGGTTTTGCCGATGGTGGTAGAGCGCAACGGGTGTGCTACTGGGATGTAAAAATGTAGTTTGTTACAATGTTTTTTCTTATTTATTAAAGAAAATTATGATGACCATTATAATAACGCAAAAACACGAGTGCTGATGATGGCATCGACATGTGCTGACGCAGTAGCACATCCTGACAATGTTTGAATTTTATGGTCTTGCTGAAAACTAACGCTGCCTGTGATTTCCCTGTAGAGGTTAAAACAGCGAATATAATTAATTTTCTTGTCTATGAAATACATAAAGTGCATGAGTAAAACACGTGTAGCTTTGGTTGGATCATTTACTCACAAGAAGGGAAGTCCGATGATTTCTTTGTCTTGTTATTTTATTTTCAGCATCAAAGATTCAACACTTCATACAGTCGTCTTGAGTAAATGCACTGTGGTTACAACAACTGTTGCTGTATCTTGTAAATTTCAGAATTTTCCAATAACCTATGTTATATCTATCTCATTGCGTTCAGCTCACGCATCCAACAACACTTTCGTTGTATATATCTGCTTACGGGTAGCTCACGGTCAAAGGCTTGTATTTTCTTAGCCTTCCGCATCTAAACTGAATTTTCTATCATGCGATAGTCATACAAATACATGTCATAGTGGAATGACATCACAGACCAACTTACGATTGTCAAAATGGATGCATAACTAACTAATTCAAAGCTTATGGCTTATGTAACAAACTTAAAGCTTGATGCTTAACTAATGAATAGAATGAAATGAATTAAAACAAATAAAATAAACACAACAACAATTCTGCAGATCCATCTTACATAACAAATGTGATATGGCTCTTGCATTCGGAACAATGTGGTGTAGAGGAGAATAGGAGAATGGCTTGTGAGTGGGGCGATGTGACGCGCCCCAGGGACTTTAAACAAGGACATTGGAATTCCATCCTTTGATCCCTGCGCTGATGACAGCACGAGAGAGCAGCGCGAGCTCCCGCGGAATCTTCACTCCCGCACTGTGCCCACAGCGGTAGATCGCCGTCACGAGGGAGCATGCAGTAGCGCTGCCTCCGCGTGCCCACATGCCAGTGTGGCACAGCCCCCGGAACTGCACATGCACAACCTTTTATCCCCTTCCCTTTCTTTCCATTCTCCCACCTTCAACCCTTTCCTTCCCCATTTTACCTAAATAAATGACCCTTCTTCCGTAAGACCTCGCCTCCTGTCCGTGCAACATGGGTCAAACCCGTTACAGATCATAACAGCCTACTGCATTTCATTCTTATAATAACGCAAAAACACAAGCGGGGCTGAATGACTGACATCTGTTGACGCAGTAGAACATCCTGACAATGTTTTAATTTTATGGGCATTTATTTCAGTTAATAAATCTATTATAAATTTAAAGAACACGAGAAATAAGATGACACAAAACCCTACACCTACTAAAGACTCACTGTGTTAACATTTATTGTGCTTAAATTTGATCCTAATAAGATTTGATTTAATTTGAATTCTACATTTGTACTGTAATTTTAGTACTGTGATTATGAATTCGTTTAACTACAGTGTTTCACTTGATTTTATCAGCTACTACGTGCAGTTCTAAAGGAGCGCGTCTCATTAATCTGGCAGAGAATGAACTAAGGCATGAGGCGTCAGTCTATAGTTATATAGCGCCACTCAGTGGTAAAAGGCAGCAAATGCACAAACCCAAATGCTGTCGCCAAGCACAGTGATGGTAAAACCAATGCTCCGATTAGGTAACCACTGTATTTTGTAATGTATTCAAAAGTATGGAAGCAATTAAGTTTGCCTGTTAACCGTAACCAAGTCAGCACAGTTAAATTGGAGCTACTGTATAAAGAATCCAGGGTGATGCCCACAGTTCAGCAACATGCTTTTTACTGAGGCCAAATACGTGCTAGATGGGATGGATTCTACAACTATTTAGAGTCATTGTACAGCACTTTTGATCATGGTGTTGTGTTGAATTCAATTCAATTTTATTTATATAGCGCTTTTAACAATGGTCATTGTCTCAAAGCAGCTTCACAAAAATTAAAGAAATTTAACAAAAAAATAATAATAATTATAGAAAAGAAAATAATAGGAATTTTAAGATCTAAATAATTAGAATATTATGATCTATAGTGTCGAATGCAGCACTAAGATCGAGCAGGACTAGTAATGAGATGCAGCCTTCGTCTGAAGCTAAAAACAAGTCATTTGTAATCTTAACTAGTGCAGTTTCTGTGCTATGATGGGGCCTGAAACCTGACTGAAATTCTTCAAGGATGTTGTTATCCTGCAAGAATGTGCAAATTTGAGCTGATACTACTTTTTCTAGTATTTTTGATATGAACGGAAGGTTTGAAATCGGTCTGTAATTTATTTCATTCGCGTCCAAATTAGATTTTTTAAGAAGCGGCTTAATAACTGCTAACTTGAAAGGTTTAGGGACGTGACGTAGATGTAATGAAGAATTAATAATGTTTAGAAGTGGCTCTCCAACCGTAAGCATCACTTCTTTTAAAAATCTGGTTGGGATTGGGTCTAACAGGCACGTTGTTGATTTAGCCGAGGTGATAAGTTTATACAGCTCTTCCTGTCCTATACCTATAAAGCAGTGAAAATCTAAATGTGAAGCTATAGGCTGAACTGGATCGTGAGATACTATTAGAGGTTGAACCTCCATTATTTTCTTCCTGATATTATTGATTTTTTCATTAAAGAAGTCCATAAAGTCTTCACTTCTAAACTGTGATGGGATACTCTCTGTGGGCATCTTAGGTTTTGTTAGGCGAGCCACTGTACTAAATAAGAACCTGGGATTGTTTTGGTTTCTTGCTATCAGTTGGCTAAGATGCTCAGTCCTAGCAGTTTTTAGAGCCTGTCTATAGCTGCACATCCTGTCTTTATACGCAATTCAAAAAACTTCTAATTTAGTTTTCCTCCATTTTCGCTCGAGGTTACGGGTTGCTCTCTTTAGGGCGCGAGTATGACTGTTGTACCACGGTGCAAGTGTTTTATCTCTGACTTTTTTTAATCTGATGGGAGCAACAGTGTCTAATGTACTGGTAAAAATAGTGCCCATGCTGCTAGTCACTTCATCTAGATCATCTGCATTTAGGGGTCCAATAAGAAATTGGGACAGATCCGACAGATTACTTGTGAATCTGTCTTTAGTATGGGATTCATATTTCTAACAGATTGATAACGTGGGGAGACACAGCTAATCTGTTCTACGGGTAGAGTATATGTCAGGAGGTGATGATCTGTGATATCATCACTTTGAGGTATAATCTCTATATTAGAGACATCTATACCATGGGATATAATTAAATCTAGCGTATGATTAAAGCGGTGAGTTGCTCCAATTATATTTTGTTTAACCCCAAAGGAATTTAGTAAATCCATAAATGTGAGTGCTAAAGCGTTGTTAGCATCATCTACATGAATGTTAAAGTCTCCGACTATCAACACTTTGTCAGAGTTAACCAATAGGTCTGATAGCAGATGTCCAAATTCTTTAAGAAAATCGCCATATGGCCCCGGGGGTCTGTACACGGTGGCCAGGGTAAAATATAGCAAGGGTTTATTACGTATTTCATTTAGTGCAACATTAATGATAAGCACTTCAAATGAATTAAACCTGGGCCTTATTTTCTGGGTAACAGTGAGTACATCATTGTAGATAGTGGCGACACCACCATGTGTCCATGTGCTTTACAAATAAAGGTGATATCGACATTAATTAATTAATTAGTAAACTAGTAACCAGTGTAAGGATTAGGGTTGTTTCGATTCCGATACTGGTATCGGAAATGCTACTGATGCCACAAAAAAATCTGGCATCGGAATCGGCGAGTATTTGCGTCCACGTACCGACCCGATCCGACACCATTTTCCTAAACATACCCTATTTATACCCGCTAGCTTAGCTTACTTACAGAGTGTGACGGCGTGCACCTGTGATGGGCGTGCGCCCAAATTGATATCGCTCCTCGCTCACTAGTTAGGCGGCCTCCCCCCCTCAGGTATGTGAAGGAGCAGGGCCGCAGAATCAGGCAACGGCCCATGAGCTATCGCCGCTAATGATCCCGGCGCTATAAAACACAGCGGGTAGTGTAGCTCGGGGTCTGACTGTTGGGAAGCTGAACTTTGCGACGCAGTGGATTTTATGAGAGACAGTGCCACAAGAGCGGGGCGATGTGATGCGCCCCAGAGACTTTAAAAAGGGGGGTGCCTTTGATCTCCACGAGAGGAGCGCGTGAACTCCCGCGTCACCTTCACTTCCGCGTAGAGCCCGCATTACTGCCGTCGAAGTCGAAAAGGCCGCAGAGAGCCTTTAACCCTTTCCTTACCGATTTTTCTAAATAATTTACCCTTTGTCCTATAAGACCTCGCCTCGTGTCCGTGTTTCATTATGTCGCCCGTGCACTTAGGGTCGAACCTGTTACACAGGGCTACTGGTATTTTACTTAAAAAAAAAAAAAAAAGAAATGCGCTCTCTCTCTCTCTCTCTCTCTCTCTCTCTCTCTCATATATATATATATATATATATATATATATATATATATATATATATATATATATATATATATATATATACACAGATACACACCCAGGTATCGGATCAGTTCTGGGTATCGGCCGATACCCTGAGCCCTGTATCGGTATCGGGAGGGGAAATATTGTATCGGAACATCTCTAGTAAGGATCTATCCGATGACGTGTAACTGTACTTTGTAAAATCTGAATGAGAGCATCTGCTAAATGTAAATGCAAACCACTTCACCACTGTGCCACCTTCACTGCGTCAGTGAGGGATAAAAGATTTGTTGCATCAGTAACATTATCAATCACTGTAGCTGCTATAAATTAAAATAAAAAAAACTTATTTATTAAAGCTGAATCTTGACTTTTATTCAGGGACCAGGTAGTGTATATTTGTATATACTTACCGGTGAAAAATGTTATGGTCCAGTCAAATGACATTATAGTATCTATTAAAGAAGATGTTTCGATTAAAAATATGTGGTGGAAAAAATATATATTTGGGTAAAACATGTACATTATTTAGTTATGTAAAAGCATCTTTTTTTGTTTGTTTTTCAGAGGTACCACTGCGCAGATTGTGGAAAGGGCTTTACCCGAATTGTTACTCTCGCGCAGCACCAGCGCATTCACACAGGAGAGAAGCCGTATTACTGTGAACAGTGTGGGAAGAGTTTTACCCAAAACGGTCATCTTCAAAGACACCAGCGCATTCACACAGGAGAAAAGCCGTATTACTGTGAACAGTGTGGGAAGAGTTTTACCCAAAACGGTAATCTTCAAAGACACCAGCGCATTCACACAGGAGAAAAGCCGTATCACTGTGAACAGTGTGGAAAGAGTTTTATCCAAGACAGTCATCTCAAAATACACCAGTGCCTTCACACAGGAGAGAGGCCGTATCACTGTGAACAGTGTGGGAAGAGTTTTACTACTACAACTAATCTCAAGTGGCACCAGCACATTCACAAGGGAGAAAAGCCATATCACTGTGAACAGTGTGGGAAGAGTTTTACCCAAAACAGGCATCTCCAAATACACCAGCGCATTCACACAGGAGAGAGGCCGTATCACTGTGCAGATTGTGGAAAGGGTTTTACCCAAAATAGTCATCTCCAAATACACCAGCGCATTCACACAGGAGAAAAGCCGTATCACTGTGAAAAATGTGGGAAGTTTTTTACTTATCAAACTACCCTCAAGCAGCACCAGCGCATTCATACAGGAGAGAGCTCGTATCACTGTGAACAGTGTGGGAAGAGTTTTACTTGTCAATCTACTCTCAAGCGGCACCAGCACATTCACACAGGAGAGAGGCCGTATCACTGTGGAGAGTGTGAGAAGAGTTATACTTCTCAGATTTCTCTCAAGCAGCATCAGCTCCTTCACAAGGGAGAAAAGCCATATCACTGTGAACAGTGTGGGAAGAGTTTTACCCAAAACGGTCATCTTCAAAGACACCAGCGCATTCACACAGGAGAGAGGCCGTATCACTGTGCAGATTGTGGAAAGGGTTTTACCGAAAATAGTCATCTCCAAATACACCAGCGCATTCACACAGGAGAAAAGCCGTATCACTGTGAACAGTGTGGGAAGAGTTTTATTTCTCAGACTACTCTCAAGCAGCACCAGCGCATTCATACAAGAGAGAGCTTGTATCACTGTGAACAGTGTGGGAAGAGTTTTACTTGTCAATCTACTCTCAAGCGGCACCAGCGCATTCACACAGGAGAGAGGCCGTATCACTGTGAACAGTGTGGGAAGAGTTTTCCCCAAAAGAGTCATCTCCAAATACACCAGCGCATTCACACAGGAGAGAAGCCGTATCGCTGTGCACGGTGTGGAAAGGGTTTTACCCAAAATAGTTCTCTCAAAACTCACCAGCGCATTCACACAGGAGAAAAGCCGTATCACTGTTAACAGTGTGGGAAGAGTTTTACTCACTACAATACCTTCAAGTACCACCAGCAGGGTCATGCAGGACAGAAGCCATATCACTGTGGTCATTGTGGACGGAGTTATACTTATTCAAGATCATTTAGAAAGCACAAGTGCTCTAAGATGAATTCATCAGATCTTGATGTGAATTAGTTAAGTTAAAAATTGTGAAATTGCTTATGGCAGTAATGCGTCACGGTATGAGAAACTGTTGCTTCCTGTCCACATTTTAACAGAATTTATGATTGTGTTATGTTATTGATTTCAAATTGGTTGTTTTTTAAATTGCAAAAAAAATGCTTTTCTTGATTTCAAAATGCAAAAAAAGTACTCAAGCAGTTCACGATTTTGTATTTAACAAGTGTAAATCTTTATGGTAACTGACCAGTCAGGACCTCAGAGGAAGACACATAACCCTCCATCCTTGTGGTCTAGTGAGCACTATTCTCTCTATACTAACCCTAACTGCTTCACAGTCACACGCTTGTCATGTTCAACACCGAAGTTGTAAAAGTTTGAGACAGTGGTTTATCTCTGCACCTTTGATTGGTCACTTTCACATTGGACAGTCTTTGTCTTCTTTGTCTTTCGACTGTTGCCTTTTAGGGCTCATGTGAATCATCTGCCTCCATCTAACTCTATCCTCTTTTCTCACACCAATTAACTTCATGTAACTTCTAGACCTCTTCCCTGTCATTTACAACCTTAGCATCTTTCTACCTAGATACAGCGCATCTGGAAAGTATTCAGAGGGCTTCACTTTTTCCCCAGTGTTACGTCCCGTATCGTTTTGGGAAGGTTTTTCTCCTTTTCTCTTGCTCTCTTTTCATTATTAATTCACAGGTCCTCCGGTTGGATAAGGACCCTGTCAATCATTAATTCTGCATCACCTCCGAAGGACCAATCAGACGAGAAGGGCGGGTATATAGACCCGGAAATGGCGCGAGTTCGGCACGAGCGTTGGCTTGTCACCTGTTTGCTCTTCCATGTTTGCTTGTTGTTTCTTGCTCTTGTCTTGTTTTTCTGTCGTATTTTGCTCAATGTGTGTTTTAAATATTCTCATAGAAAGAGATTTTCTCTCACTTGATTATTCGGATGTGTTTGCATTCGGGTTCGATTCTTGTTTATCCATGTAAGCCTCACTCCGGCTTATATAGTGAAGGGACCAGTTCAGCACGTCACGCAGGGATTAAAGTTCTCCGTCGTTACGACGGATTTCCGTCAATCACACTGTTCCGCCTGTCCTTAATGTTTAAAATTCACTTTTGATAATTTTAATGCTGTGTATATATATAGGCTTACATGGGTGTTAAATTAAGGAAAGACAGTGTATTCAGCCTGCTGAGGAGGATGTGATCAAAGCCTGGAGTGGAGCGACTGCACGTTCCTCTCTCCACTCTAAGCGTTTTGTTATCACTCCGGTATGGATCCACTCCGGGTTTTGGTTTAGTTTTGAAGAACTACATGTCAGGCTACGGTATAACTATATTTAAGATAGCATGGACACAATGCAGGAAGGCTCCGATGTTTCGGAGATTGATAAAAGTGTAAAAAATAAATAAATGGAGATGGGCTTGGCTTAGCGAAATTGGGGAGAATGGCAAGCCTTTTAGTTCGTGGACTAAAAAAATCAAACATCCAGGTAGGTGTCTCTGCACAGTATGCCACAGGAAACTTCAATATGGCAATAATGGCAAAACAAAGTGCGAGTTCGCCATCAGTCAGCAGCTCGTCACAATGCTGCGGTTCGTGCTCTAACAGTACACATGCTCCCTGTCTGCTGCGACAAGAACCACAACGGAGATTCACACATCTGTGGCCGACCGTGTGCGCGATGTAAAAGTGCGCCTATGTTCTTTCATAGTGGAGCATGACCTGTCGGTCACAGTCTCACAACCACTAGTTAATTTAATGCAATCAGTTGTCAAAGGCTACGGTTACACTGTATATGTGACACATATCGGATATGTTCTATGTCCGTGTAAACAGGAAAAAAACGCATGCATTCCGATATTTCGAGATCGGTTTCAGGCCTCCTTCATATGTGGCAATAAATCGGATATAAATCAGATATGTGCTAATGTGATTGCCGTGTAAACAGACAGATCGGATTTCCTGAGTCATTGTGTTCTGTACGTCATTAAAACTGCGACTTCTTCGCGGTTTAATGACGTAATGTTATTCTCCGGTGGAAGCACGTGTGGAATGATAACATCGCAGGTGACATGGAAGAGGAAAAGAACAACCCCCCCCCCCTCCCACACACACGCATTGTGCACACATGCTTATTTGGGCTAAATAACATTAAATCAGTATTTGATGAATAAACATATGTGCAGGTGGCAATTATGCCGTTTTTTTTCTCCTCCTCCGTTTTAAAACCATGGTGCGCGAACTTTGCATATATAGCAGAGATAGCGTTAAGCATATTTCACCTTCTTCTTTCTTGGCCAGTGTGTAGCGCGAGAATCTCCCTTTAAGTGTGCGCGATGTTTCAGATGATATGGCGAGTGTAAACACGTGAATCGGATATGAGTCATAGTTAAAAGAACGTGTAAACAGACGGTCAGAAAAATCAGATATAGGCAACAAATCGGAATTAAGCATCGAGACCTGCAGTGTAAACGTACTTGCACACACGGCAATGCTGCTTACTGGAAATCTGATTTGTCATCTGAGCTGAAAACGAAGATACATAAAACATGCACTGAAAAAGCACTTTTTGGAATTTAATGGTGGTGCTATTACTTTTTTCTGTTAATTATTAAGAGTTTCACAAAACATTGTTTGGTGTTATAAGATAAATAAAAACATGCACTGAAAAGATATGTGGTAGATGGTTGATTATTTGTCAAGGTATATATTTTTTCAAAGATTACAAATAGCTTTTAAAATATGCAAACTGGCAATATTAAAGCGGTTTAATCTCCCCTAAAGCTATTGGTCTCGACTATTTAAATAAAGTGTTTGTTAAAGGAATATGGCTCGGCCTGAAAAAAGTTCAGTCAGAAGATTTTTTTTCACTTTAATCCCTGGTCACGTGACTTACATTTTACATCACGCAGGGTAAGTCTGTCTAGACACACTAGTTAGTGAGCGAATGCTGACCTTTGTATTTATGTTTGCGAGTCAGAGTAGTTAGTGGCGTATGCTGAAGATGTTGGTTTTCTCTTTTTCATTTGTGTAGTTTAATCTTGGTTTGGTGGGGGGGGTCAGGTAGCGGATTTATGTTTTGCTATGTTCTTTTCTTTTAGCACCGCTCTTGTCCCTCACTTTGGTTGTTTCTTTTTTGTACATACATATTATGTAAATAGTCTGTCTCTTGAATTCAAGGTTAAGATGTTGTCTTACAATTACCTTTTTCTGTGACTGAATCGGATGTAATCGTGAACAGCTAAAACTAAAACTAACCTTTTGAATCACACGGCTTTTGTCTGTACTTTGTGCCACACACGCACCCACATTTTTCAAAGCAGAGTAGAGTCATTTACTGCATTTCATATATTTTTATTTCTCTTATTATTAAATTTACTGTTAACTCCTGTAACCCTAGATGCCAAAATTAGTGAGACGTAACATAAGTGGGGGCTCGTCCTAAAAAGTGAATGCTCTTTCTTTTGCCGAGGAGTGTGGTGTGTATTACTTTTCTTCTAAAGTTATTGACGTAAACATTGGTTCGAGCAAATTTGGTCCCGTACCGCATCATCACACGGTTTAATGGCGTTTAACTTACAGAATTTCATTGATGATCCCTCATTAGAGGTGATGGATAAATGCAGGAAAGACGAGTTGTTATTAATAGCTGACCACTTCCAAATCATGATTCCAAAACAGACATTAAAAAAGGAAATTAAGGCGGAATTAATTGATCGCCTAAATGAATTTGGCGTTTTAAGCTGGCCGATTGTAGACAGAGGGGCACAGCCTACGGAGGGAGAACCGAATGTTGTGGAAACTGGTGAAATCGAAGGTGAGTTAGTCACAACAGAGGTGGAGGCCAAACTTGGGGCAACTCTTTCGCCTTTTCAACCTTTTTCCCCAGGCACTCCCAAGTCAAGAGGGGAGACGCAATTGAAAGTGCGAATTGCGCGGCTTCACGCAGAGGCTCAAGAGAGAACACAGGCCCACCAGGCAGAGTTGGATCTGAAACTACAAATCCGCAAGCTCGAAATTGAGGCCGAGAAGGAAGTTAAGCTTAAACAGTTGGACATTGAGGCGGCAAGAATTGCAGCGGGGTTCCCCTGTTCAGCAAAACTTCCGTCCGGTAAGTGATAATTCGGCTAATTCGAATTCAACCACTTTTGATGTGGGTAAGCACATCGTTTTGGGGCCTAGTTTCCGCGAGTCGGAAGTGGATAGTTATTTTAACGCTTTCGAAAAAATTGCAATTTCTTTGAATTGGCCAAAAGAGGTATGGTCATTGTTGTTACAGTATAAACTGACTGGTAAAGCTTTGGAGGTTTATTCAACCTTGTCTTTGGAAGACAGCCTTAAGTACGAGGTGGTTAAATTAGCAGTACTTAGAGCTTATGAACTAGTCCCAGAGGCCTATAGGCAGCAGTTTCGTGCTCGAAAAAAGAACGCAGTTCAAACCTATGTCGAATTTGCCCGAGATAAGGGGATTCTTTTTGATAGATGGTGCATTTCTAGTAAAGTAGAAGACTTTACTTCACTGAGAGAACTGGTACTACTCGAAGATTTTAAACAGTGTCTTCCAGATAGAATGGTCTTGTATTTAAATGAACAAAAGGTAGCAACGGTATCTGAAGCAGCAGTATTAGCAGACGAATTTGTGCTGACATAGAAATGTTTTTCAGCCAGTAACTTTGGAGAAGAGCTATGTGAAGTCACCAATGAAGATTCAGCAGCCTAAAGTGAATGTTGAGAAGCCTAAAGAAATTCGGGAATGCTTTTATTGTCATAAAAAAGGACACGTCATTGCAGAGTGTTTCTCTTTAAAGCGCAAGCAGCAAGTTCAAGTGAAAGAGGTTGGATTTGCAAATATTGTGAGTCAAAATGGGCATGTTGAACAGGTAATAGATAAAGTAGACAATGTATATTCCCCATTCATTTTTAAAGGTTATGTGTCACTATCAGGGAATGTAGAAGATCAGGTAGAAGTGCAAGTATTGAGGGACACCGGCGCAGCCCAGTCATTTGTATGTTCAGAAGTTTTGCCCTTTTCAGATCAGACATCTGTCGGATCTAGTAGATTAGTCCAGGGTTTCAGCATGGAAATCATGAGGGTACCTGTTCATCGCATTCACCTACAAACAGACTTGGTGTCTGGTTTTGTGGAGGTAGGAGTACGCCCAGTTTTACCAGTAAAAGGCATATCCTTTATTTTAGGAAACGATCTAGCTGGAGGTAAGGTGGTACCGTCACTTGAAGTAACCGATACTTTGGCAGAGAATAGCACGGATGAATTGTCTTTGAAATATCCAAATGCATTTACTGCTTGCGTGATTACACGTGCCCAATCAAAGAAAAATAAGGAATAATTTTTATCTGACTCTTTCCTATGTATTGATCAGGAGACTGAGGGAAAGCCTGAAGTCAAGAGCCATACTAGCGATCAGGTGAGTGAGCTGGTAGTGAGTGGCCCATTAGCCTTGTCCATAACTCGTGAAGAATTAATTGAGGCTCAGAAGAATGATGTTTCTCTTGTGAAATGTTTTAAACTAGCCGAGGGGTCGGAACTGAGTAATGTTTCATTCGTCGTTGAAGATGGTTTACTCATGCAAAAGTGGCGTAAAAGTAATGTTACCGAGGATGAGTGGAACATAGTATGTCAGGTGGTGGTTCCCTCAAATTTTCGCCAGCAGGTATTATCCTTGGCACATGATCATTTGTTGTCGGGGCACTTAGGAGTGACAAAAACATATAATCGTGTCCTACAACATTTTTTTTGGTATGGTTTGAAGCGTGATGTGGTACAGTTTTGTAAGACTTGTCACGTTTGCCAGTATTCTGGGAAACCGAACCAAGTGATTCCACCAGCACCGTTAGTTCCAATTCCTGTCTTATGGCGATCCTTTTGATCATGTGATCATAGATTGCGTTGGTCCTTTACCCAAGACCAAGTCTGGTAATCAATTTCTATTGACCATTATGTGTACGGCTACCAGATATCCAGAAGCAATTCCTCTTCCCAATATTACAGCTCAAACAGTCATTAAAACGCTAATAAAGTTCTTTACCACTTTTGGTTTACCAAGAATTGTTCAGACAGATCAGGGAACTAATTTCCTATCCACATTGTGTGCTCAAGTTTTTAAATCTCTTAATATTACTCACTGTATATCGAGTGCTTTTCATCCGGAGAGTCAGGGATCACTGGAAAGGTTCCATCAAACTCTAAAAGCAATGCTCAGGAAATACTGTATTGAGACAGGATCGGAGTGGGACGAAGGTGTTCCCTTGCTTTTATTTGCAATCCGCGATACAGTACAAGAGTCTCTTTGGTTCAGTCCATCAGAGCTGGTGTTCGGCCATGCTGTGAAAGGACCACTAAAGGTTTTGAAGGAGAGTATGTTGGGTATTGTAGAATCCAAAAAGACAAATGTATTAGACTATGTGAGTAAATTTCATGACAGACTTCAGAAGGCTTGCATGCTAGCGCGTGAATCCTTGACTAAAGCTCAGGGGAAGATGAAAAGGTGGTATGATAAATCTGCTGTGACTAGATCTTTTGCAGTGGGTGACCAGGTGTTAGTCCTGCTTCCTGTTCCTGGAGCGGCGTTAACAGCACGTTTCTCTGGCCCTTATAAGATCCTGGAGAAGCGCGGAGAGACGGATTATGTGTTGAGTACGCCAGACAGGAATCGTCAAACGGGTATGTCATGTTAACATGTTGAAAGCATATTATACTAGAGAAGACGTGAAGTCTCAGGAGAAGGAAGATGATTCTATTCATGCAATAGGGATCATATGTGACAAGTTCAGTAGTAGAACAACCAAATGATTCTGAAGACTCAACGGAGTTTGATACTCCCTTGTCATCTGCTCGATTGACTAATTCTGAAACTTTAGCTAATTCGTCAAGTTTCTTAGTACATCTCAATGCTGATCAGGAAGAGGAAGTGGTTAAACTCCTTAACAAGTTTTCTTCTATATTGGGTGACGTACCTACACTTACAAATGTTCTGCAACATGACATCGACGTGGGTGATGCCTGTCCAATCAAACAACACCCTTATAGAGTTAACTCGGTTAAAAGAGCTATAATGAATAAAGAAGTTCATTATCTGTTCTGGGTTTGGCCAGTCCTAGTGTTAGCCCTTGGAGCTCACCATGTCTCTTAGTACAGAAGTCCGATGACACAGCACGTTTTTGTACTGATTATAGACGCGTCAATGCGGTAACGGTTCCTGACTGTTTTCCAATGCCAAGAATAGAAGATTGTGTGGACAGCGTAGGTTCCGCCAAATTCGTGAGTAAATTAGATTTACTCAAAGGATATTGGCAGGTTCCATTAACCCCCAGAGCCTCTGAGATTTCAGCTTTCGTGACACCAGACTATTTCTTACAATACAAAGTGATGCCATTTGGTCTGCAAAATGCCGCAGCAACTTTTCAGAGGTTGGTTAACCTAGTTCTCGCTGATGTTCCGAATTGTAACGCTTACCTGGATGATGTAGTGATTTATTCACAGAGTTGTCGGAGCATATAATGCTTTTAGAAATTGTTTTTAAGCGTTTACAAGAAGCTTCGTTAACATTGAATTTAGCAAAATGCGATATTGGTAAGGCTACAGTAACTTATCTAGGTAAACAGGTGGGGTATGGTCAAGTACGTCCGGTAATGGCAAAAATTGCGGTCATAAATGAATTTCCCGCGCCTAAAACCCGACGCGAGTTGCGGAGATTCCTGGGTATGGCCGGTTATTATCGGTGTTTCTGTAGAAATTTTTCATCAGTCGCCACACCACTAACCACTTTACTTAGCCCTTCACAACCGTTTGTCTGGGATTCTGTATGCCAAGTGGCATTTTACAATATTAAAGTGTTGTTGTGTAGTGAACCTGTCCTAGCTGCTCCAAATTTTTCGGTGGCGTTTAAATTGGAGGTGGACGCGAGTGATGTGGGAGCTGGTGCAGTACTCTTGCAGGAAGGTAAGGATGGAATTGATCATACTATTTGTTATTATTCCAAAAAGTTCAGTAAGAGCCAGAAAAATTATTCAACAATAGAGAAGGAAGCTTTGGCATTGTTGTTAGCAGTTCAACACTTTGAGGTTTATGTTGGCTCTTCTACTCATACTGTAATTGTTTATACTGATCACAACCCGTTGACTTTTATCACCCGTATGTGTAATCGAAAACGGAGATTGATGAGGTGGTTCCTTGTTCTTCAGGACTACAATCTCGAGATTCAGTACAAGAAGGGTAGGGATAACGTAGTGGCAGATGCGTTATCACGAATTTAAGGAATAGCGTCCATTGTTTTAGGTCAAAAGTTATTGAAGATGGGTATATGCTTGGTTTTAAGGATGGGGGTGTTACGTCCCGTATCGTTTTGGGAAGGTTTTTCTCCTTTTCTCTTGCTCTCTTTTCATTATTAATTCACAGGTCCTCCGGTTGGATAAGGACCCTGTCAATCATTAATTCGGCATCACCTCCGAAGGACCAATCAGACGAGAAGGGCGGGTATATAGACCCGGAAATGGCACGAGTTCGGCACGAGCGTTGGCTTGTCACCTGTTTGCTCTTCCATGTTTGCTTGTTGTTTCTTGCTCTTGTCTTGTTTTTCTGTCGTATTTTGCTCAATGTGTGTTTTAAATATTCTCATAGAAAGAGATTTTCTCTCACTTGATTATTCGGATGTGTTTGCATTCGGGTTCGATCCTTGTTTATCCATGTAAGCCTCACTCCGGCTTATATAGTGAAGGGACCAGTTCAGCATGTCACGTGACTTACATTTTACATCACGCAGGGTAAGTCTGTCTAGACACACTAGTTAGTGAGCGGATGCTGACCTTTGTATTTATGTTTGCGAGTCAGAGTAGTTAGTGGCGTATGCTGAAGATGTTGGTTTTCTCTTTTTCATTTGTGTAGTTTAATCTTGGTTTGGTGGGGGGGTCAGATAGCAGATTTATGTTTTGCTATGTTCTTTTCTTTTAGCACCGCTCTTGTCCCTCACTTTGGTTGTTTCTTTTTTGTACATACATATTATGTAAATAGTCTGTCTTTGAATTCAAGGTTAGATGTTGTCTTACAATTACCTTTTTCTGTGACTGAATCGGATGTAATCGTGAACAGCTAAAACTAACCTTTTGAATCACACGGCTTTTGTCTGTACTTTGTGCCACACACGCACCCACATTTTTCAAAGCAGAGTAGAGTCATTTACTGCATTTCATATATTTTTATTTCTCTTATTAAATTTACTGTTACCTCCTGTAACCCTAGATGCCAAAATTAGAGAGACGTAACACCCAGTTTGCTCTATTACAGCGTTACTCCAAAATGTATTAAATTCATTGGTTTCCTTACAATTTTACACACAATACCCCATAATGATAATGTGTAGAGTTTGTTTGCAAATTTATTAAAATAAAAAAATCACATGTACATACTGTAAGTATTCCCACTCTTTGCCATGACACTCAAAATTAAGCTCAGGTGCATCCTCTTTCCACTGGTAAAATCAGTTGACTGGACATGATTTGGAAAGACACAAACCAAAGTCCATATAAGGTCCCACAGTTAACAGTCAAAGTCCGAGCACAAACCAACCCTTGAAGTCCAGGGAATTGTCTGTAGCCCATTGGCCAAGTGAGCAACTCGGGGAGAAGGGCCAAAGTCAGGGAGATAACCAAGAACCCAATAGTCACTCTGAAAGAGCTCCAGTGTTTCTCTATGGAGAGAGGAGATGCTTCCAGAAGAACAACCATGGAGTGCTGCAGAGATGGTTACACATGGTTAATGTGGTGATTGTGTAAAATACTGTGTTGATAAAATGAGCTTAAGTGGTAAGTGATTTGAATGTACATGGATTGACAGCTGTCTTGCATGTTGGTAGAGTCCAAGTTTTCTTGAACAGATTTTTTTTTCTTGGACTTTTTCAGATGGAAGCCAATCCTCAGTAAAAGGCACATGACAGGAGCACTTGAATTTTGCCAAAAGGCACCTGAAGGACTTTTAGACCATGAGGAAAAACATTTTTTCTTGTTGTTTTTTTGTTAAACACCTTTGTCACCAATTACAGCCTCAAGTAAAATTCAAATCAAATTCAAATTTCATTTGTCACATACAGTCATGACCACTGTCACTTTCAACAGCTACAGTACAGTCTCTAACAGCTGCATGCCCGACATTATTTGATGACCAAATCAAAAGAAGATGCCCGAGAGAAAATGAAGATCATTCACTCTTTTGTGCATTAAAAAAGTAACATACAACATTTGTCTAAGGAAGTGGGATGCACAAAACTTCAGGGGAAAGCCTTTACTGTATGACATTGTTGCCAGTTTTGGTAGGTCATGCCCACTGCAGGCTGGGAAAATCTCATAAGTGCTGCAGGTTTGGAGTTAATCTAATGCAGTCAAGACATCCCTATTTGGCCCATGTCAGTCACTCAAATCCTTTTACCCATTTTTTTCCCCATCACATCAGCTTCAGAGACAAAATTTTCCCTTGCTTTCGGCTTTGCTACTGTTTGGACGTTCCTGCTTACTGCTCTGCGCTTTGCCCTGCTTTGCTCCCTGTACCTGTACTTTTCTTTGATTTCTAATTCAGCAGATCAGCACAGTGCTCAAACAAAATTTTTTTGGCACAAACACGAAATTGTAAAACATTTTGGGATTGGACGAAAGAGGGACTTTTTCCTCCCGCTGCCAGCAGCTTACATTCCAGAGACGGGAAAACACAGCTGCGTACTTCAAACAGACAAGAAAGAAAATGCCTCTTGTGGAATCTATCAGGGGGTAGCTCAGTGGTTAAGGCATTGGACTACGGTTCGGAAGATCCCAGGTTCAAATCCCACAACCACCAAGTTGCCACTGTTGGGCCCTTGATCAAGGCCCTTAACCCTCAACTGCTCAAATACAGTGGTGTGAAAAACTATTTGCCCCCTTCCTGATTTCTTATTCTTTTGCATGTTTGTCACACTTAAATGTTTCTGCTCATCAAAAACCGTTAACTATTAGTCAAAGATAACATAATTGAACACAAAATGCAGTTTTTAAATGAAGGTTTACGTTATTAAGGGAGAAAAAAACCTACAAATCTACATGGCCCTGTGTGAAAAAGTGATTGCCCCCCTTGTTAAAAAAAACTTAACTGTGGTTTATCACACCTGAGTTCAATTTCTGTAGTCACCCCCAGGCCTGATTACAGCCACACCTGTTTCAATCAAGAAATCACTTAAATAGGAGCTACCTGACACAGAGAAGTAGACCAAAAGCACGTCAAAAGCTAGACATCATGCCAAGATCCAAAGAAATTCAGGAACAAATGAGAACAAAAGTAATTGAGATCTATCAGTCTGGTAAAGGTTATAAAACCATTTTTAAGCTTTGGGACTCCAGCGAACCACAGTGAGAGCCATTATCCACAAATGGCAAAAACATGGAACAGTGGTAAACCTTCCCAGGAGTGGCCGGCCGACCAAAATTACCACAAGAGTGCAGAGACGACTCATCCGTGAGGCCACAAAAGACCCCAGGACAACATCTAAAGAACTGCAGGCCTCACTTGCCTCAATTAAGGTCAGTGTTCACGACTCTACCATAAGAAAGAGACTGGGCAAAAATGGCCTGCATGGCAGATTTCAAGGCGCAAACCACTTTTAAGCAAAAAGACATTAATAAAACATTAAGGCTCGTCTAAATTTTGCTAAAAAACATCTCAATGATTGCCAAGACTTTTGGGAAAATACCTTGTGGACCGACGAGACAAAAGTTGAACTTTTTGGAAGGTGCTTGTCTCGTTACATCTGGCTTAAAAGTAACACAGCATTTCTGAAAAAGAACATCATAACTACAGTAAAATATGGTGGTGGTAGTGGGATGGTCTGGGGTTGTTTTGCAGCTTCAGGACCTGGAAGGCTTGCTGTGATAGATGGAACCATGAATTCTACTGTCTACCAAAAAATCCTGAAGGAGAATGTCTGGCCATCTGTTCGTCAACTCAAGCTGAAGCGATCTTGGGTGCTGCAGCAGGACAATGACCCAAAACACACCAGCAAATCCACCTCTGAATGGCTGAAGAAAAACAAAATGAAGACTTTGGAGTGGCCTAGTCAAAGTCCTGACCTGAATCCTATTGAGATGTTGTGGCATAAACTTAAAAAGGCGGTTCATGCTAGAAAACCCTCAAATAAAGCTGAATTACAACAATTCTGCAAAGATGAGTGGGCCAAAATTCCTCCAGAACGCTGTAAAAGACTCATTGCAAGTTATCGCAAACGCTTGATTGCAGTTATTGCTGCTAAGGGTGGCCCAACAAGTTATTAGGTTCAGGGGGCAATTACTTTTTCACACAGGGCCATGTAGGTTTGGATTTTTTTTCTCCCTAAATAATAAAACCCCTCATTTAAAAACTGCATTTTGTGTTTACTTGTGTTATCTTTGACTAATAGTTAAATGTGTTTGATGATCAGAAACATTTTGTGTGACAAACATGCAAAAGAATAAGAAATCAGGAGGGGGGCAAATAGTTTTTCACACTACTGTATGTAATGAGATAAAAATGTAAGTCGCTCTCGATAAGAGCATCTGCCAAATGCCTAAATGTACCTGCTGCTTGACCTGCTAAACACTTCTACAAAGGATTGCAGTTCTTGAAACAAATTTACTTGGACTTCCAAAACAGACAGAATACTCAGCAGATCGTCATCATGGACCCCCTCAGATTACAGCTGGTAAGTCCCGTGAATCTAGCAGGTCTAAACAGTTTATACCAAGTGTAAAGGAATGATATTGATATTGATAAATGATATTGACAGATTCATCGATGGGGATGAAACAGGGAGCGGGACCCAAAGGTACTCGAGACATCAAATTGTCACGACTATCTCACATTGTTGCAATAGCATCCTCTTCCCCAGATATGGCTATGACAAGACTTGCAAACATTGATATTTTGCCACCCCCTATTCATCCTGAGAACATATTTAAAGTGTTAATGAATGTGGGTGAGGAAAATGTGACCGAGTATGGATTGGATTAGGCAGCAACTAATGTTGCTACCAACAGGTGCTCAAAGTCGAGCAGACAGCGGAATTTAGCTCAGAGCGAAACCGAGGTTAAGACTGATAATCGGAGACTCAACTATCAGAAACGTTAGTAGCAGGACAACAACTTCATGCTGCTTTCCTCAAGCAACCATCTATGATGTAAGCAGGGAACTTCAGAACATTCTGACGCAGCACAAGACTGCAAATCGAATCATTATCCAGGTGGGGAAAAATGACATTGAGAGAGCAGTCGCAACTCCTAAAGAAGGATTTCAGTGAACACTTTGAAACACTTCAAAGACTTAAAGTTCAGTCATTCATCAGCAGACCACTCCCAGCAAGGGGAACTAACATGTTCTCACGGTTGCTTGAGCTGAGCACATGGCTACAAAGAATCTGCAGTTCAAAAGGAGTCAACTTCATCGACAACTTCAATCTTTTCTGGGGCCATAGACAACTGTTCAAACTGGATGGTCTCCACCCAAACAGACTCGTTGCAAGGGTGCTAAAAGAAAAATATCTATTTCTCCCTCTATCATCCTTCAGCAGTGTGTGCCAATAGTCATCATGTGGTTAAAGAATCCCACAATGACACTGATAACATCATGCAACCAAAACAACTACTGCTCATGGACATCCCGGCTCAGTCCTGCCCACAGGGCTCATCACAGACAGACTGTGACAGACTACAACAGCTTCAAGATAACCTTCTGGAAAACAGCCAGGAAATTCAGGACAATATACTACAGCCACCGTAAAAACACCAGAACCAGAGCCCATCTCACCAGAAACAGTATCCCTCTCTCCAGCATCTCCACTTCTTAGCTTCTTACAGAAAATGGAGGAACTGGTGTATTTTGCTGCAAGCCCCCAAATGCCAAGTAAAAAAGAGTGAGCTCCACCACCACCAAGGCCTGTGGGACCAGCTCGTCCTCCTCCTCCTGTGAGAGCTCTCCGACCACTGCCACAGTGCCAAGGCTCAAACCCCCCTCCTCCATCTGGTCTAGTTGAAATAAAACAAACAGATAGCAGCTCTCAGTGATGTGTGTCGGGTCCCCGCTACAATAGCAGTAAAATTTGTAAATGTTTAAAGAACAAGCGGGAACCCAGGGTTCCTGTAGTTTTCTCCATCTCTGTTTTTTCACATGATGGAAAGCACAAGGCCTTCTTAAGCCGTACAGTGGACCCATCTAATCTCCGACCTATTATGCATCAAACTAAGATTACTGTGGGAACAAAAAGTAATGCCATCACTTTGGCATTTTTAAATATTAGCTTGCTAAAAAAATAAGTAATTTTTAATCAATGATTTGATCACGACAAACAAATTAGATTTTATGTTTTATAATGAAACTTGGTTAGACGATAGCTGCGGTGCAACAGTACTAAATGAAACAGCCCCTCCTAACTTTACATTCATGAGTGTCTGCAGAACTGTTGGAAGAGGTGGAGGTGTAGCTGCTCTATTTAAAGATGTCTATCAATGCAAGCAAGTGTCATTTGTTCAGTACTTGTCTTTTGAATATCTAGGTATTCTGCTAAAAGGTGCCCCACACATTCTGTTTATCATTATTTACAGACCTCCAAAATATTCTCCAGACTTTATTGAAGAGTTTACAGAACTATCAATGATTTCCTCAGAGTTTGACTGTTTTGCCATAGCAGGGGTATTAATATTCACATTGATAATGTAGAAAACAATACTACAAAATAAATAAATGATTTAAACACTTTTGACCTGATTCAGCATGTGCATGGGCCGACACATTGTGGCGAGCGCTAGGGGGCGCTGGCTCGCTTGAGCTCCGCCGCCCCGCTACTGTTAACAATGGTAGCCAATTACGCCACCTTGGGAATTGCACCCAAGGAAATAAAACCAAGCCCTAACTATTAAACTAACTAAGGCACCCAGGTACATTCACCAGAGATGCAAGAGGCGTGGATTTCGTACATAAATGTTTATTCTCTCACAGAAAAATACACAATGTCACAGTTCAACAATTAGATATCATAAATAATTTTAATTTGACATCAGGAATATGCAATACTAAAAATTATAAAAACATACACCATCCTTTTTGGAGCTGGAGCTAACCAGTGGGTGGCAGACTATGAAAGACAGGGAGGGGATGAATATCCCAGCCAAAGTCACCCCAAACACACGTGAATCACATCCACGCACTATTCACAGTGACAATTGACACAGAAGTGACCAACACGCACACGAAGAAGGAAACCAACCCCAACACGTCACACTGCCACCACCTTCAGCTCACAGCTCTACGAAAGACATTAAAATAACAGGAGAGAAAGATAAGACAGACGAATTACAATTTAAAAACAAATTCAAAGACAGAATGCATACCCAGCAGCAAAGCACCCCGCCAATAAATCAGCCATGCAACACAACAGTGAAGCAATTATATTGCAGCTATTTGTCCAATGACAATAAAACAAACCAAAATAAAGCAAACAAAAAAAGAAAATCAAAAGCCTTCAGGCAAAAGCAGCATTCAGGTATGCAAAGCGGCATTTAAAGCGAAGCAAAGCATGCACAGTTCAAGCAAAGCAAAGCAAAGCAGAGCAAAGCAAAGCAGAGCAAAGCAGCAAAGCAAAGCAAAGGAGCAGCAGCAAAGCAAAGCAAAGGAGCAGCAGCAAAGCAAAGCAAAGGAGCAGCAGCAAAGCAAAGGAGCAGCAGCAAAGCAAAGCAAAGGAGCAGCAGCAAAGCAGCAGCGTTCATGCATTTGTCCACAGCACCCACTTCGAAATACAGCTCCTAATTAAAATGAAACAAGTTGGACATACATACCATGGAGAACAATAAAATGTACTAATAAAACGTACATACCTGTTCTGGATGCTGAATGAACAACCCCCAACAAGCCCGGTACAACCAGGAAGTACAGGGAACGAGCCACTTACCGACTCCAGTCGGGCAATGTTAAAGAACCCACCAGTTTAGGGGAAAACTGAAACAAAGACCGGAAAGTTGGCCGTGCAGCAAAAGGCATGCGCTCTACACAACGAAGAGGTGATAGGAAGAGAGTTCACTACAGGAAAGTCAGGAGAAACCTACAATTCCAATTAAATAACCATTTCCAAATTAATAAATGGCGAAGAGTATTCATACCTGAGACGGAAGCGGAAGTCAGACGCGCAGCGAAACAACGTGCACGCTACGCACAGGAGAATCCACAGAAAATTACTGTAGGAAAAGCCAAGATGAGTCTACAAGCCGATATTTAAATAAGTGCCTCCGTCCATAAACATGGGAGAGAGATCGCAAAAGCCTTCATACCTTACATGAAAGTGAAAGTCAGACGCACCATAAAACAGCGCGCGCACTCTACAGAGCTGGTAGGGAAATACCCCACTGTTAACGAGTCCAGAGGAAACCTAAGGAAAACATTTAGGTAAGTATCACTGCCCATCAACATAGCTGAGCGATTTCGAGGAGCATTCTTACCTGTGGCAAGACCGGAAGTCAGGTACACGACTGAAAGGAGGCGGGCGCGCTACATGAACGGCTGTCCCGTTACCTTTATAACAGCTCATAGGCAAGCAGATTGGCTAGTGTCTGGAATGAGCACAAACACAAACCAGGTGAACCGGAAGTCCCCCCCAACTAAGAGTGTGGCAGTATATAACTGTACAAAAGTCATAAATAAGACACCCACATAAATATAACTGTCATGATGAGACCACAGATCATCCTGCTACAATCTACCCCCCACTTTTTGAATCGTCGACCCGACGATGCACATTTCCACAAGTCCCAGGGCCTGAATACAGCAGAAGCTGCACTACACACAGAACCAAGGCCACCCTGGGCAACTACCCCCACAGATTTTGGTAAATGGTGGACGTTAGTGTGCTGTCCAGCTGTGGTTCGTGCTGTCCTACGCACCATGGCCCTACCACTGTTTTGGTCATCCAAGACCGAGACCACCGGGACTACAGGTGGCGAATCTATTACCCCTGATAATGGTACAACAGGATGAGACATACCAAGGGGCCGACTTGACTCTAAAGCTGACGGCTGAAGCGTGGCTGAAACACCTATATCTGGGCAGGTAACCAACGCAGGGCAAGAACTTTGAGGTTCATGAACCAAAATCAAGAGGTCATCCTCACAGTCAGACTGATTCTCCAGGGATGGATCAGGGGGCAAGCCAAGCTCCTTACACACCGTGTCATGCGGAGAAGCAGGACTAGGAACATTCTGAATGACCGCCAATTTTAACAAAGAACGGTGTACTTGCCTAGTCCTTCCAACCTCCCCCACCGGTACAATCGTATAAACTGACCCCCCTTCTCTGGGTGCCCTCAAAACACGATGAACCACCGAGCTCCACAGGTCTTGGATTTTGTGACGACCCCGTGCACTAAAATCTCGTACGTACACCAACTGACCCTCCCTCAATGGCTCACCTCGCACCTGCTGATCGTGGTTTTGCTTTCTACGAGTTGCAGCAAGCCTCAACCGTTCCTGGGCCCCCTCAAATGCCGTTCGCAAACGAGTCTGGTGCTCCAGAATCCATTCATGAGCAGGGCCCGCCACTGGCTCCTGAATTCTCCCCAACAGAAAATCCACTGGCAACCGAGCCTCTCGACCAAACATTAAATAGAATGGAGACTCACCAGTAGACTGATTAGGCGTGGTATTATAACTGAACAGAACTTGTGGCAAACAAGAAGCCCAGTCCCTCTTTCTAGATACTGGTACGGCACGCAACAAATTGTGAAGTGTTCGATTAAAACGCTCACATTGACCATTACCAGCTGGATGATGTGGCGTTGTGCGGGACTTCTGAATCCCATAAATCCCACAGAGTTGCTGGATAAGGAGACTCTCAAAATTGCGGCCCTGGTCAGAGTGAATTCGTGCAGGAACACCAAACTTACAAAACCACTCCACTACTAGCACCTGAGCAACTGTAGTGGCCCGTTGGTCACGAGTTGGAATAGCTAAAGTATACTTACTGAAAACGTCCGTCATGACAAGGACATTTTCCAGACCATTCCGATTTGGCTCCAACACAGTAAAATCGATGGCCAAAATTTCATTAGGCTGTGATGCCAAAAGATGCCCCATAAAACTGTGAACAGTAGGATAACAGTCCTTGGAAACTTGGCAACGCTCACAGGCCTTACACCATTCAGCTACCTCTACCGACATACCGGGCCAATAGCACCGCTGTCGTAGGAGAGCCAACGTCCGCTCAACACCCTGATGGCCATGCTCATGATGCAAAGCTGTCAGAACCTCCTGCTTTAACACCTGTGGCAACAGAAGCTGGTCAACAGATTCACCCCCACTAGGAGGAAAGACCTGCCGATAAACAATACCATCTTTCTCTACCAAGCGATCCCACTGCCGTAAAAGTACCAAGGCTGGCTGCGATAACCGCTTACGCTCCTCAACATTAGGTCGCTGATTCCGTCTCCAGAACACAAGGGTCTCTTGGAGCACTGGATCAGCCTCCTGTAGGACCCGCAAATCAGCTGTCTGATGAGGCAGTGCGTTGACAACGGCTAAAGATGCCGTGGCCACCTCCGACGGTGAAACACACAGAAAGGACACCGGAAGTGGCGTACCAGGAACCATAGCCTCCACTGAGGAACCTGAGTGAAGTTGCCGTGACAAAGCATCTGCATTGCGGTTGCTTTTACCTGAACGATACCGGAGCTCGAAATTAAAAGATGCAAGCTGAGCTGCCCAACGCTGCTCAGTAGCACCCAGCTTAGCAGAATTTAAATGACTCAAGGGGTTATTATCGGTGTAGACCAGGCAGCGTTGACCAAGGAGGTAGTCCCGAAACTTTTCAGTCATAGCCCATTTCAATGCCAAAAACTCCAACTTCATAGAACTGTAATTTTGCATATTACGCTCGTTGGGCTTGAGGCCCCGACTGGCATAAGCTATTGGCCTTAGCTTTCCCTCTTGCTCCTGGGAAAGAACCGCTCCCAGGCCAGAATGACTCGCATCTACCTCTAAAACAAAAGGCAATGAAAAGCCGGCATATGCCAATACAGGTGCAGTTGTAAGCTTGGTTTTTAACGCCTCAAAACTGGCACTACACTCTGCTGTCCATGCCTCAATAGCACAGGATCTCCGCTTGTTCTTAGATCCAACACCACCCAGATCTGCCACCAGCCTATGTAAAGGAGCTGCCAACTTTGCAAAACCATCTATAAAGCGTCTATAATAGCTAGCAAACCCAAGAAATGATCGCAGCTCTGAAACAGTAGAAGGAGGTCGCCAGTTGGCTACCACCTGAATTTTACCTGGGTCAGTGGATACACCCTGATCAGAGATCACATGGCCCAAGTACTGCACCGCCCGTTGGAAAAACGCACATTTGGAAAGTTTGACCTTGAGGCCCTCATGCTGCAGCCGGCCCAGCGCCACCTCAAGTCTCTGCAGGTGCTGTTCTACAGTGGAAGAAAACACAATGATATCATCCAGATACAGTAACAAAGACTGACACTGCTGGTCACCAAATATCCGCTGCATTAATCTCTGAAAGGTACTGGGGGCATTACAGAGGCCAAAAGGCATACGATTCCATTCAAACAATCCAAATGGCGTACAAAAGGCAGTCTTGGAACGATCTTTTTCAGCGACCGAGACCTGGTTGTACCCACTGGCCAAATCCATAGTGGAGAACCAACATGCTCCAGTCATAGCATCCAAAGACTCCTCAATACGGGGCAAAGGAAATGCGTCTTTCCTGGTCTTGGCGTTCAACTGACGATAATCAACACACATCCGCAAGGTACCATCCTTCTTTCGAGCAAGGACGATAGGAGAGGCATAAGGGCTACTGCTCTCTCGAATGACCTGTGCCGCTAACAACTGATTAATATGTTCTTTCACTATCTCATACTCCGATGGAGGAATACGCCTATAGCGTTGCTTGACAGGAACGTCATCCAAGAGTGGGATGTCATGCGCCACCAGAGTAGTACAGCCAATGTCCATCTCATGAACAGAGAAAACAGAGCTGTACTTATGAAGAAGAGACCTCACTTGAATCTGGGCTGCTGCAGGCAACAGGGACAAATCCAAGGCCTCTATCTGACTCCAAACTGTAGGAACAGCAGACTGCGAATTCACAGTCACATTACAGGCTGGAACCTCGGTGATACCCGCAGGCAGGCTAACAACATGAACGGGATGGAGGGTACCCACCATCACACGCGGATACAGCACCGCCTCCGTAGAACTCACGTTAACCACGGGAACATAAACTGTACCTCTCGTCACCTGTACTATGGCAGGAGATGCCAAAAGTCCAGCCGGCAAACCAGAATCCGGTGGCTCCAATAGCACAGTACAGCCAGAGTACTGGTCAGAGCAGGTGGCCGCTACCAGCTTCATAGCGCCAGCTGGAATCCGACAAGTCCTCCTACCTTGAACCCGTACTCTACCCGAAAGCTCACGATTAGATGAAGTACTAGTCTCATGACACTGCTGCAGTGCCTGTATGACAGATGCTGAAACCTCCGAAACAGAGGGCGAGTCAAACAAAGCCAGACCATGCTCTCCAAAAAGCTCTTTATAGCAACGACGGATGATGTTCATCCCCAAAACACCAGGCACTTGAGGCTGGCTACCACCGGGAGGGTCCTTAACCACTAGCACTCCGCAGTGCGGCATTATCTTACCACACAGCTCTGCGTCCAATTCCAAATAACCAATATAAGGAATGGCTAACCCGTTAGCAGCCCTAAGCTGCAGCCAATGGCAGGACTGAAGACGCTCCTGACCCCACGGCTAGATATTGTCCAGAAAGAAACTCTCAGTAATTGTGGACACCATTGAACCTGTGTCTAGCAAGCACGATACTTTAACTCCACCCAAGATTATATCAAGGTGTGGACAGGATGACACCAAGGCTGAAGTACCGCCTAAACTCCTAGGGGTGGCCCGTGAGCCAGTAAAATACCCCCCCGAACTGTGGCTCTGCAGCGCGGTGGGTGCTAGTTTTCCGGCGCTGTACGAGACTGCCTGTCAGATGTCGTAGGAACATGGAACGAGTAAGACCGAGGGGGAGCACGCACCCCATCACACTCCCGTGCAAAGTGACCAGGCTGTTGACAACGCCTGCACACAAGACCTCCACGAGGAGAACGGCTACGCTGCGAAGGCTGTAACCGAGAAATGCTACGAGCAAGCTGCTGCAACTGCTCTTGCTGACTTTTTAATTGCTCCTGCTGACATTTCAACAACTCCTTTAGCTCATCCATCTCTGCAGGAGGAGCATGGGCCACACTACTAGGTCTATTCTGGATCCCATACTGAAAACCTAAAGCTGATGGAACAGAATGACTGCGACCTCTCGCACCGCTAGGAAGACCCTCCTGTTCCCACCGAATTGCCTCACCTCTAATCTCCAGTAGAGTAGCACGGGGCTGTCTGCGCACCATCTGCTTCAACTCACGACGCAAAGCTCCGTCAAGAACATGCTCCACGAATTGATCCCTCAACAGAACATCAGCATTGGACATAGTGATCGGAGCACTCTGTTTTACTCTCCCCATAAGGCTCATTAAAGCTAATGAAAACTCCTGGAAGGTTTCTCCCTCTAGCTGACGCCTAGAAAAGAAGGCCTCCTGCAACGCTACATATGACTCAGAACACCCATAGAGCTCTTGCAGTATTAAAATAACCTTCTCTGGATCCTCTCTATCGACAGTGGAACGATACTTTATCTCGTCACGAGCTTCCCCCTCTAGGTGATCGAACAGGAAAAATGCTTGATCTCTAGCGGACAAATGGCGAGTCCTCATACAAGCTCGTACTTCCTCAAGCCATTCATCTAACCCAACACCACATTTCCCCCTAAACATAGGACACCGCCGATCCCGAGGTACGAAAATTAATCGCTCGGTCACAGGAACCGAAGAGACATTACCTGTTGGAGGCTGAGATTGTGAAGTGGAAGGCACAACATTGGCATCTGGAGTGGCAGTAGCTCGCTCCTGGCGGAGCTGTTCATTGTCAGCTCTCAACTGGGCAACCAAGGTCCTCAGCTCCTGCAATTCGTCCTCCATGACGAGATCGAATTCCCAATCGAAATTTAAGGCTCTGACACACCACTCACAAAAGAGAAATCTCACCCCACTAATTAGAGGTCCACTGCAGAACACTGCTGCTTTGCCTTACACCGAAATACTCTAAAAAAAATGAAATTACCCAATACAGCACGAGAGAAAAAAAACAAATATGAGCGAACCACACCTTCGCTTAAAACAGTGATCCTGCCGATTACGCCAGATTGTGGCGAGCGCTAGGGGGCGCTGGCTCGCTTGAGCTCCGCCGCCCCGCTACTGTTAACAATGGTAGCCAATTACGCCACCTTGGGAATTGCACCCAAGGAAATAAAACCAAACCCTAACTATTAAACTAACTAAGGCACCCAGGTACATTCACCAGAGATGCAAGAGGCGTGGATTTCGTACATAAATGTTTATTCTCTCACAGAAAAATACACAATGTCACAGTTCAACAATTAGATATCATAAATAATTTTAATTTGACATCAGGAATATGCAATACTAAAAATTATAAAAACATACACCATCCTTTTTGGAGCTGGAGCTAACCAGTGGGTGGCAGACTATGAAAGACAGGGAGGGGATGAATATCCCAGCCAAAGTCACCCCAAACACACGTGAATCACATCCACGCACTATTCACAGTGACAATTGACACAGAAGTGACCAACACGCACACGAAGAAGGAAACCAACCCCAACACGTCACACTGCCACCACCTTCAGCTCACAGCTCTACGAAAGACATTAAAATAACAGGAGAGAAAGATAAGACAGACGAATTACAATTTAAAAACAAATTCAAAGACAGAATGCATACACAGCAGCAAAGCACCCCGCCAATAAATCAGCCATGCAACACAACAGTGAAGCAATTATATTGCAGCTATTTGTCCAATGACAATAAAACAAACCAAAATAAAGCAAACAAAAAAAGAAAATCAAAAGCCTTCAGGCAAAAGCAGCATTCAGGTATGCAAAGCGGCATTTAAAGCGAAGCAAAGCATGCACAGTTCAAGCAAAGCAAAGCAAAGCAGAGCAAAGCAAAGCAGAGCAAAGCAGCAAAGCAAAGCAAAGGAGCAGCAGCAAAGCAAAGCAAAGGAGCAGCAGCAAAGCAAAGCAAAGGAGCAGCAGCAAAGCAAAGCAAAGGAGCAGCAGCAAAGCAGCAGCGTTCATGCATTTGTCCACAGCACCCACTTCGAAATACAGCTCCTAATTAAAATGAAACAAGTTGGACATACATACCATGGAGAACAATAAAATGTACTAATAAAACGTACATACCTGTTCTGGATGCTGAATGAACAACCCCCAACAAGCCCGGTACAACCAGGAAGTACAGGGAACGAGCCACTTACCGACTCCAGTCGGGCAATGTTAAAGAACCCACCAGTTTAGGGGAAAACTGAAACAAAGACCGGAAAGTTGGCCGTGCAGCAAAAGGCATGCGCTCTACACAACGAAGAGGTGATAGGAAGAGAGTTCACTACAGGAAAGTCAGGAGAAACCTACAATTCCAATTAAATAACCATTTCCAAATTAATAAATGGCGAAGAGTATTCATACCTGAGACGGAAGCGGAAGTCAGACGCGCAGCGAAACAACGTGCACGCTACGCACAGGAGAATCCACAGAAAATTACTGTAGGAAAAGCCAAGATGAGTCTACAAGCCGATATTTAAATAAGTGCCTCCGTCCATAAACATGGGAGAGAGATCGCAAAAGCCTTCATACCTTACATGAAAGTGAAAGTCAGACGCACCATAAAACAGCGCGCGCACTCTACAGAGCTGGTAGGGAAATACCCCACTGTTAACGAGTCCAGAGGAAACCTAAGGAAAACATTTAGGTAAGTATCACTGCCCATCAACATAGCTGAGCGATTTCGAGGAGCATTCTTACCTGTGGCAAGACCGGAAGTCAGGTACACGACTGAAAGGAGGCGGGCGCGCTACATGAACGGCTGTCCCGTTACCTTTATAACAGCTCATAGGCAAGCAGATTGGCTAGTGTCTGGAATGAGCACAAACACAAACCAGGTGAACCGGAAGTCCCCCCCAACTAAGAGTGTGGCAGTATATAACTGTACAAAAGTCATAAATAAGACACCCACATAAATATAACTGTCATGATGAGACCACAGATCATCCTGCTACAACATTATTGTGGACACACTCTAGACTTGCTCATCAGTAAGGGACTAAACATCTCATCCATTATTATAAAGGATGTAGCACTATCTGATCACTTCTGTATTTTCTTTGATGTATTGATCTCTATTACCACCAAATCTAGATCTGTGTCTGTCAGAAAAAGATGCATTAATGAGAATACAAATGGACTATTTGTGAAGGCTATATCTTTAACACCAAGCATTGCTGCAGACACTGTTGAACTTCTCCTTGATTCCTTTAATTCAAAAGTTAAGAATGTTATTGATGATATTGCTCCGGAAAAGCTCCGAAAGGGGGGCAGACAGAAATCACCATGGAGAAAATCAACAGCAATATGAAAAGACAATGTCGAAAAGCTGAACGTATGTGGCGGAAGACGAAATTTGAAATTCACTATAGCATCTATAAAGACAGCCTTCGGAACTCGCCAAAGCTAGACACACCTTCTTCAAAAACATTATAAACAGCAACATAAACAACACTCACAATATTTTTGCTACTGTTGAGAGACTGACAAACCAACCAAGTCAGATTCCCATTGAAATGCTCTCTGACAGCAAATGCAATGAGTTTGCTTCCTTTTTCTCTGAGAAAATCATTAATATTTGAAGGGCTATTAACATATTGTTACGTTCTTTTGTATATAGTTCAAGGAAGCAGTACGGGTTGGGTGCCTTTTTTTTTTTTTTTGAAGATCCTTTTTTTCTCCTGTTTTGTACTGGTAGCCAGGGAGATAGTTTAGCCCTGTGTTTTTGATTTATATTTTCTGTTCTTTGATAGTTTAGTTAGTTTGTGGGAGGAGAAAGTGGTTTGGGTTTTGTTTATTGTTTTGGCCTTGGCTCAACCCTGAAGCCTAGAGCTTCCTGTGAGTTCGTGTGTGTATAAAAATAAAAGATCACGCACAGTATCTTGTTGAAAAGTTTCTTTATTATTATTTATTATTTATTTTCTTTGTTGCGTCCCTGGACCCTAGACCAGGGGTCTTAACAATATCAAGTTGTGCATAGATCAGAAAAACTCAAACAACCTCACAAAACAGTTACTATGTCTGTCTTTCAAGCAATTGATGGCAAAATTTTTAAAGAAGCACCTCAAATCGTCAACCTGCGACCTTGACACATTCCCACATCGTTTCTAAAAAGTGTGTTTAGAAGCAGATCTATTAGAAGTGGTGAAATTAGAAATGGCAACTACGCTAATTATCCCCATCTGTTCTGCATTTTTCTACCCATCCCGAGGCATCGGGAGATTGTGACAGCTTCAGTAGACAAAGGCCGACCCTGCGAGGTTCCTGAGGCATCCAGAGAAGGACCAGCTCCAACTGGATTCAGCTTTATGATGGTTGGAGCTACACATGCTGCTCCTGTGCTTCCAGTGATCCAGACCTCATCTGCCCTCTGCAACTGCTGACTCGTCCCTATGCTGAACTGGTCTTCATGTCAATTTAAATAATTTCTGTCATATTGAATTTTTCACCTGCATAATGTTGTATCATTTCTATCTGTTATCACCCAAATGAGGATGGGTTCCCTGTTGAGTCTGGGTCCTCTCAAGGTTTCTTCCTAATGCCATCTCAGGGAGTTTTTCCTTGCCGCCGCCACCCTTTGCTTGCTCATCAGAGAGATTTCATTCATTCGTCTCATTATTATTATCTACACATTTTTCTCACTCACACACACACACACACACACTTCCAATTATTTTCTTTTCTAAAATTATTATTATTTTATTTTATTTATTTATTTATTTTTTATTTTTTTTTGTAAATTTTCTTTCATTTTTGTGAAGCTGCTTTGAGACAATGACCATTGTTAAAAGCGCTATATAAATAAAATTGAATTGAATTGAATTGAACACCTCACTTCTTTCTGGGTCTTTTCCAAACTCTCTGAAAACTGTAGTTGTTAAGCTGTTTCGTATCGTTGCCGTGAAAGTTTCGCGTTTGTATCAGCGTTTAAATTACATCGCTTTATACAATAATAATATTAATAGCAACTACCTTTTACATCTCCATACTATTCGGCTTCGCCTTTTTTCTGCAATTTTTGGAGAACGCGCGAGTTTCCTCGTCTAAGAACAACTAAAACTCTGACACAGAGGTACGTTATAATGTCTACCATTCAGCTCATTCAGTGTGTAGAGTGCAGGATGTTTAGATATTCTTCCTCCGTCATTAGTGATAATTTTATTTGTGATAGGTGTGTGTTAGTGAGCACTCTGACGGAGAAGATATTAGCGTTAGAGGAGCGCATACAGACTTTAGAGAGAGTTAGAGAATGTGAGAGCAGCGTTATTCCCGTAGTGGACAGTCTGGGCGCCACAGGCAGAGATAATCAGCCCCCGACTCCGGCATTAGAGCCCTCACAGCCGGGCGAGTGGGTGACAACTAGGCGGCATACTCGTTCAGCCAAAGCTAACGCTAAGGCTAGCCCACCGGAGCACACCTCCTCTGCGCTTCACGTGTCCAACAGGTTTGCTCTCCTCAGTGATACACCCGCTGAGAAACCTGAAAGAGCTCTGGTTATAGGAGACTCTATACTGAGACACGTGAAATTAGCTAGACCTTTAGGGGCGCCAGCGGCAGTGGTTAGGTGTATCCCGGGAGCCAGAGCACCGGACATAGCAGGTAATCTTAGGGCTCTAGGACAGCACAGGTTCTCTAAGATAGTGGCACATGCTGGAGCTAACGACATACGCCTTCGTCAGTCAGAGGTTAGTAAGAGTAACTTTACAGAGGTGTTTAAATTAGCGAAGGCGATGTCCGATGAAGTAGTATGCTCTGGTCCCATCCCAATGAGACGTGGTGACATAGCTTACAGCAGGTTATGGTCGCTGAACCGCTGGATGTCCAGGTGGTGCTCCAAAAATAATGTGGGCTTTATAGATAATTGGAAGACATTTGAGGGCAAAACTAGCTGTTTTGAGACAATGTCAATGGTTAAAAGCGCTATACAAATAAAACTGAATTGAATTGAATTGAATTAAGCCACTTCTAAAAAAGAATAATCTTGATAATTCCATATTCAATAACTACAGACCGATATCAAATCTTCCTTTCATAGGCAAGATTACTGAAAAGGTTGTTTTTCATCAGGTGAACAACCACTTAAACTCAAATGGACACCTAGACACCAGGACATCTGGTTTCCGAGCACATAACAGTACAGAGACAGAACTCATAAAGATAATAAATGACATTCGTGGAAAAATATTAGTGTTGGTGCTGCTAGATCTTAGTGCTGCGTTTGACACTGTCGATCATGACATACTAATAGAAAGAATTGAAAACTGGGTCGAGCTTTCTGGGATGGTAATCAAATGGTTCAGGTCATACTTAGGCTACGTTTATACTGCAGGTCTCAATCTTATTTTTTTGACCATCTGTTTACACGTTCTTTTAACTATGACTCATATCTGATTGACGTGTTTACACTTGCCATACCATCTGAAACATTGCACATACTTAAAGGGAGGTTATTGAGCTACAAACTAGCCAAGATAGAAGAATATGAAATATGCTTAACGCAGTGGTTCTCAAACTTTTTCTGTCATTCCCCACTTAAGGTGGTGAGCGAATTTTCAAGCCCCACTTGTCAACAAAATAATAACGAAATCGGCCAAGTTTACTGTTTATTGAAATATCAATTCCTAAACCAATATGATCAAACACCACCAAGTTAAAAAAAGATAAAATACACGTGCAATTGTTACAAGGCTTACGTTGTCATTTATCTTTGCATAATTGACCCCATGTTTATTAGCTGCTCAGCAATCGTTTGTAGTTTTTTTGCACTGGCCAATTCTGTATGCAACTTTGAATGAAGCCATTTGTGCTTTGCTGTCCACTGATTCAGATTTTACCATGCGATTCTCCTGCTGTCTGTATTCTGCCAGCTTTCTTTCAAAAACGTCCAGTGGATTATTAACGTGACTGGAGTGTGTTGTCTCTAAGTGTCTTCCTAATTTGTTGGGTCTCATGCGGTCTGCTGCCAGCGGTTTAAGACACAAAACACACACGAGCCTCTCCTCTCCCCCCTCCATCCCCACCATGAATCCAAGCTCAAGATAGGCTTCATTAGTGGTGGGCGATATAACCAAAATCTTCTATCACGGTAGAAGCAATTTTCTAACTCAATAATGATATATATCACAATATAGCAATTTGTATCTGAAAATGCATAAATAAAAATGAAAACACAAAGAAATTGTTTTACATAATTTTATTGTTTATGTAATTTTATTTAAACTGTGAATTGCTGAGGTTTGCCGCATTTTTTTACTTTGGCCATAATCGTTTGGGTGCTAGGATTTCAGATGATAGAAAAGGTTTGACGTGTTTCCACCACTTGTTAAAACAGTGCACTTGTGTACCTCACAAATCACGTTCATCTCATTCGTATCACTTTTCTTATACCCAAACCAATTCCACACCACAGACGAGGCACCTTTTTTTCTTTACAATCTCCTCGTTTTTCGTCACATGTAAGTAAACTCACTGCTGCTGCACCGTCTTCTTCCATTGTCGAAGTGTATGTGAAGCCAAACACATCAAAAGTGGGATGAAACCGTGGCACCCGATTGAACCAAATATCTGCGCAAATACAGCGCAGCGCGACTACCTGAATAGCGCAGAAATGATCTGGTTTATTCGCGCAGCCCGGTGGTGGATCGCGCAGCGCCGCTCGAATCACAAACCTGTGCGACCCACTGTGTTTTATTTAAAATGTCAGGACTGTTTAATATTGTTTCCGCCTTGCCATGCCTGGATTGTACGTGCGCATCCCAGCGGGGTAAAATGTATTTTGATGGTCTGCGCGGTTTATTTCTGTCAGAGTTGCGCAGCGCTGCCCAGTGGCTCGCGCAGGTTTGTGATTCGAGCAGCGCTGATCAAGTTTGTCCGACGTTAAACCATTATTGTTGCACTATGGTTCCACTTTTTCTCCCGGCCCACAACTGATGTTATTTTAAATTTACTTGTATTAATGATCCATTTATTTGTGTGTGATTGTTTAGTTTTGAGCGTAAAAATCAATAAAGAAAAGCATGAATTAGAATAGGTACTTTCCTGTTTTTCCTCCCGTTCATTGCGCCCCACCTGTCATGTCTGTATTCCCCACTAGTGGGGCGCGCCCCACACTTTGAGAACCACTGGCATATATCATTGGTTTTAGTATCAAATTATTTAAATTGTGCTGTAGAAGTCATTTTTAATATAGTGATTTTAACTTGTACTTTAAAAGAGCAAAATGTTAGGATTTGTTTCTGTGAGTAAAATGATTCAGCACAAGGTGCATGAAAGGAGGGCTTGTTTTCTATATACAGTGGCTTGCAAAAGTATTCGGCCCCCTTGAACTTTTCCACATTTTGTCACATTACAGCCACAAACATGAATCAATTTTATTGGAATTCCACGTGAAAGACCAATACAAAGTGGTGTACACGTGAGAAGTGGAACGAAAATCATACATGATTCCAAACATTTTTTACAAATAAATAACTGAAAAGTGGGGTGAGCGTAATTATTCAGCCCCCTGAGTCAATAAAATTTATTCATGTTTGTGGCTGTAATGTGACAAAATGTGGAAAAGTTAAGGGGGGCAGAATACTTTTGCAAGCCACTGTGTATAAATAAATAACAGTGAAATTCATTCATGTGTCATCATAATTCATTCATGTGTCATAAATGTTTGTATTTATAAATGTTTAACAACCCTTTTCTATTTATTAATTTAATAACATATGGATAGTGGATACTTTTGCTGAGAATATTCCACATTTATCTATTTTATTAATAATATTTAAAAAAGCTGTAAATAAACTCGATTGGTTGACATTTTAATTTTTAGTCACGGGTTGCCAGAAATGGGAGAACTAAACAGCGGAAGTCTTGCTTGTAAATGTATGTAACCTTCATCCACAAACCAGTCAAAAGCGTACATTAAAAAAAAAAAACTTAACTGAGATTTATACGCATTTGAAAGCTGAATAAATAAGCATTTCAGCGTTTGTATAAAATGTGTAATTCCTAAATACTGTTTCCAACGGCATTTCCTGTTTATCGTGGCAGCGACTTCAATCCATTTCACTAACCAATGAGAGGAGTTGTGGGAGGAACGTTGCACGACGTCATTACTTTCCTTACAACCAATGAGAAACCATGTGGGCGGGGTGACACGTGCAGCCCCGCCCCAGATTCAGCCCCGCCCCGATCTGCAGGCTGCAGACAGGGGCTTCTCCTAGGACTTGGAGTTTGAAAAGAAAGAGCGCTTCTTTGTCCACACAGTTTTGAAGCTCTGATACTCTGCAGAACATCACTAAAAGTGAGTAAATGGGAAAATTCCACACTGAGCTTCTCAGTTAACACCTAGTGCAGATTCTGGACTCATCAATCTGTGTTTCTCCTCCAGTCTCCTGATTCTTTACAGTTTTTAGAATGAAACCCAGAAGAAGATCTTTAGGAAAATCTCCACACACTCCTGCTGATACTGGATCAAAGGTAAAGTTTACTCATCTGTCTTATTTCTCTTTATTGTTTTACACACAGAGAATTTATTTATTCTTTACTGAGGACAACACTCTTCATAAGCCCTTAAGATTTAATAAAGTCAGTGTATAACTGTGTGTGGTGGCTCAGCTTGTTGAGGCTCTGGGTTGCTGATTGAAGGGTTGGGGGTTTGAGTCCCACCACCAGATTAACATTGAGTATTGTTGGGTCCTTGGTTAACACAGCCAAGTTAACACTACACCCCATACAAACAAGCCACTGCTATAGAATAATTCAGTTAATCTGGTTATGAAGAATCAAGTATACCCGGTATGGATATATAAACTGTATTAGCTAGTGTGTCTGATGTCTACACAGGAATGTGCTACATATGGTGTACATGTACGAACTGCAGTGTTAAACATGTGTGTAGTGAAATGTGACTAAAAATGGTAAGTAAGCTGAATCTAGACATTGTTGTATGCTCAGGGGGGAGGGGGGCTCCTAATAGGACACAGCTGTTGGGGAAACGTGTAGGAATGTACAATCTAAAAAATAAAACTGTGTTGTACTATTTTTTTTTTTGTTAAACTTTTTACATTTAGAAGTATTATAATTATTAATATAATATTATAATATAAAATATAAAGTTGTAAAATCATTCAAAATATACTTCAGTAATTGAGTAAAAGTCAGTAAAAAATTAAGTAGACCTGAATAACTACATTTAGTACATTGAGTAGATATAATTGAAATGCAAGGTAGAAGAAACTGAAAACTAGACTATTATTTAACAAACAAATGCTACATTTACTAAAAATTTTACCTGAAATGAATTCATGCAGCTCTATCACAGAATTGATGTTATACTTACTTAATTATTTAAACTATATTTACCATTTACTCAACGTGCCTATACCCTCGTGCCCTGAGTCGCCTGGGATAGGCTCCAGGTCCCCCGTGACCCTAAATACAGGATAAATCGGTATAGAAGATGAAAGAATTTGTCAAATTTGACCAGACATGAAGTTTAAACTCAACCTGTTTTACTTTGCAAATGACATTTAATAAGATCATAAAAACATCAATCGATCTTATTAATAAAAAGTCTGTCAAACAATACATCTGCCACAGATATTATACAATTAATATGTGGAAAGTCAACTTTTTATATTCTAATGATAATGTAATGTAATGATAATCTAATGGGGTAGCTCAATGGTTAAGGCGTTGGATAACGGTTCGGAAGATCCCAGGTTCAAATCCCACAACCACCACGTTCAGAGAAAAATGTAAGTCGCTCTGGATAAAAGCGTCTGCTAAATGTAAATGTAATGAGTCACACACTTTAAATCTGAAAGATTGCACACCTTCACACTCTTCAGTTTCCTGCAAACTGTGGGATCCATGCAAATGTGTGTGCAGACGTCCCCGGGTCTTAAAGGAGCAATGACGGTCTAAATAAAGACAGGACACTGAATATCCATGAACAAAGGTACCATTTACTCAATAATGATTCTACTTCCCATCATGATATAATCGACATTTACTGTAACTAGCCGATCTGGTATGTGCATGCGTATCTGAGCATATAGGCCCCTTGGAATGTGCTTGCACATGAAATCTGAGCTATACATTGATGTACCTAGAATGGAGAAGCCTAATGAAACCCAGATGTTGAAGATGACATCATCCCTTGTAGAATGAACCCTATTGTGGAGTGATGGGTATATAATGGGGAAGCAGTCGAGAGAAAGTGTGGCTCTGCAGACCTTCCCGGCTTTGTTGATCAACCAATAAATGTTATCTTCTGAAACCTTTAATTTCTACCACAATCTCAGACTGATTTGATTCTGACATTTACAGAAGACTTCAAGCACAGCGCGGTGATGAGACTCTTACCCACAGTAAAACATCTGAATGGTGTAAACGTTTTAAAGAAGACTGTCCATAAATAATGATCCTGGCTGACAGGTCACTCGGGTAAAATTCCAGTGGAAAGCTTTTAGGAAAAGTTCACTTATTAAGCCTTTTTGCTCTTACAGCACAATGCACGACATCATGTAGAGATAAATTTACACGGAGAGAGAAATAAATTCAATTCAATAAAATTTTATTTGTATAGCACTTTTAACAATTGACATTGTCTCAAAACAGCTTTACACAAACAAAATAATTATTTAAGTTTGTATGGAATGTGAATGTGTATGAATCAAAATGGGCAGATAGTCCCTGGTGAGCAGGCCGCGGGCGACAGTGGCAAGGAAAAACTCCCTGAGATGGTAATAGGAAGAAACCTTTAGAGGAACCAGACTCAACAGGGAACCCATCCTCATCTGGGTGAAACAGTTAGCAGGAAATGATCTGCATTAATACAGTGTGTTAGGTGGCAGGCAGTTCAGCTATAATAGTTTATGTAAATTGATGTTAAAAAGGAGTCCAGGTGGTTATTGGAGATGCAGATATGGTGCTTTTCAACTGCATAGAACGGCACAACACGGTTCAGTTCAACTCACTTCGGTTCGGCGCAGTTTGGCTCGGTTTGCGCTTCCACTGCAGTGTAGTAACGCTTTAGCATGGGCAGGATTACTCATGCGCGCGGCGCCGCTACTGCCGTGACGTCAACGTAAACGCGCCGCAAACAAACGCACAACAATGGAGCATATCGACGGCATGGTGTTCTTCATTCTCGGCATGTGGATGTTTTTAACAGCGAGACGAAGGAGTTTGTTTCAAAAGAGGCTGACGGTTAATACAAAAAGGTGCGTGCGATCCTTCTCTGGCTGTTCTAAATATAGCGCTTCTGTTGTGTCTCGTGACGCAGTAATGACGATTTCCTCCGGCTAATCAGTGACCAGCCGTGTTTACACGTCACGTTTTGGTAACGGTTCGGCACGCTTGGAACCTCGGCTGAGGTGGTACTAAAAAAAGGAACAGGTAAAAGTGTGTAGAATTGAATCGTGTCGTGTCGTACTATGCAGTGGAAAAGCGCCAATAGACTTGTAGAAAGTTCCAGTCCAGAACTATCGAATTGTCAAGTCCTCAGAGAAAGAGCTGCTAACACCAATCGAGGCCAGAACCGTCTTCTAAGTAGAGAGAATCATCGCCAGACACCAGCCGCCTCCCAAAGAGACACACGGGGCATCCATGCGATGAGACCTCCAACCAGAAGCGGGGCACCAGGATGGATCAGACAGGCCCGGAGGGCAGAGGGTGTCAGGATCACTGGCAGCTCGGGGATGACATGTGTAGCTCGACAGAAAGAGGGAAAGGGGGAGACAGGGGGAGAGAGGAAAGAGGGGGAGAAAGAGAAGAAGAGGAGAGATGGCAGTTAGGTATGGTCACAGTCACATAATGTATAATGTGAATGTATATTTACTGTAGAGTTCAAGCAGGGACTCCGGCAGGACTAACTATGACAGCATAAATAAAAGGGAGAGCCAGAAGGAAACACAAACATGAGGGGGAACTGAGATGTAAAGCAAACAATCACCTCACCGTCAACAAACCTGAGTGGTCAAATGAGGGTGAGGAAGACAGCATCTAAACATACCAGTTCACCACAATACACCATAATACGTCCATGAGTCCCCCAGATCTGCTCCTTTACCTTATGGCAAATCTATTTATAAAAATGCTTGGCTAAATAAATAGGTTTTGAGCCTAGACTTAAACACTGAGACTGTGTCTGAGTCCCGAAGACTATTCCATTTACGCCTACGGAGTCCAGTATGGACATAAATGCTGTTCTCAGAGGGTCTTCTGGATTCTCAAAATGAATGTTAAAATCTCCAGCAATTAACACTTTGTCTACAGAAACGACTAGATTTCAGATGAAATCTGCAAATTCACAAAGAAATTCAGAATACGGCCCTGGAGGTCTGTAAATTATTATTAGTGGAATCGACTGAGCTGATTTAATATACTTAAGTACACTTATATTACTATAAAGAATTTCAAATGAGTTAAATTTGTGTCCGTGTTTTTGTACGATAGACAGATTATCATTATAAACAACTGCGACGCCTCCTCGTTCTACCAGTTAACCGAGGCTGGTGTATGTAGCTGTACCCAGGAGGACTAGCTTCATTTAGAGCTACATACTCGTCCTGTTTAACCCATGTTTCAGTTAAACAGAGTATATCAAACGCCTGATCTGTGATAATTTCATTAACAATAACCGCTTTTGATGCGAGAGATCTAATATTTAACAGTCCTAGCTTCAGATCAGAGGTGCCGGCTGCGCATTCAGTATGATCGGAGTTTGTGGACTTTGTTAGATTATTGAAACAGACTTTCTGAGTCTTTCTACATTTTTGCCTAGATCGGGGAACAGACACAGTCTCAATAAGGTGAACCCTGAGTGATGACTCTATGCAGCTAGCAGACGGTTGGTTTAGCCTGTCTGTCTGCTCCCTGGCCTGGGCTCTGGATTGTCAGCGATTAACTAGACCTCTACTGAGACTGAGCTATACTGCAGGAAATGAGAGCTGCACCTTCCCGAGTGGGTTGGACACCGTCCCGCCCTAACAGGTTTGCCCTCAAATGTGTTCCAATTATCTATAAATCCCACATTATATTTGGAGCACCACCTGGACATCCAGCGGTTCAGCGACCATAACCTGCTGTAAGCTATGTCGCCACGTCTCATTGGGATGGGACCAGAGCATATTATTTCATCGGACATCGCCTTCGCTAATTTAAACACCTCTGTAAAGTTACTCTTACTAATCTCTGACTGACGAAGGTGTATATCATTAGCTCCAGCATGTACCACTATCTTAGAGAACCTGTGCTGTCCTAGAGCCCTAAGATTACCTGCTATGTCCGGTGCTCTGGCTCCCGGGATACACCTAACCACTGCCGCTGACGCCCCTAAAGGTCTAGCTAATTTCACGTGTCTCAGTATAGAGTCTCCTATAACCAGAGCTCTTTCAGGTTTCTCAGCGGGTGCAGCACTGAGGAGAGCAAACCTGTTGGACACGTGAAGCGCAGAGGAGGTGTGGGCTAGCCTTAGCGTTAGCTTTGGCTGAACGAGTATGCCGCAGAGTCGTCACCCAGTCGCCCCGCTGTGAGGGCTCTAATGCCGGAGTCAGGGGCTGATTATCTCCGTCTGCGGCTCCCAGACTGTCTGCTACGGAAATAACGTTGCTCTAACACTCTCTAACACTCTCTAAAGTCTGGATGCGCTCCTCTAATGCTGATATCTTCTCAGTCAGAGTGCTCACTAACACACACCTATCACAAGTAAAATTATCGCTAATGACGGAGGAAGAATGTCTAAACATCCTGCACTCCACACACTGAACGAGCTGAATGGTAGACATGATAACGTACCTCTGTGTCGGAGTTTTAGTTGTTTGGAGATGAATTCCGTTTGTTGTTCTTAGATGAGGAAACTCGCGCGTTCTCCAAAAATTGCAGAAAAAAGGCGAAGCCAAATAGTATGGAGATGTAAAAGCTAGTTGCTATTAATATTGTTATTGTATAAAGCGATGTAATTTAAACACTGATACAAACGCGAAACTTTTGCGGCAACGAAACGAAAACAGGAAGCTACGTCACCAACAGGAAGGAACAGATTGGGGTGCATTTATATATGGTCATTTATTTCAGTTACTAAATCTACTATAAATTTAATGAACACAAGAAATAAGATGACACAAAACCCTATACACTTCTTTTCTAATTACACATTATAAAATCTAAAGGCTCACTGTGTTAAGCCCAGGATCATTAGCAAGCAAAGCTCACCAGCCGTGCCTAATTCCGTCATGTCATGTGGGCCAGGGGCGGACTGGGACCAAACAGTGGCCGTGGACTTCCTGGCCCACAGCAGCCCACATCATAATACATTGGCTTATTAATGCAAAGAGAAATATCTGCACACCAGTTATTAGTATAAAATATAACACAATACAAGAAACAAAGGAAAGGACATCAAGATGAACAACATATATAAAACTGAAAGACAATATTTTAAAAAGAATGGCAATAAAACTGAACATGTAAGCTGAAATAAAATCAGTAGCAGCATTACTGCTCATGCTAGTAAATTACTTATTTTAATGCTAATTACTTTAGTTAATTCTGCTACTGATTTTATTGCAGCTTACCTGTTCTGGTTGATTGTGCTTCTTTTCACTTGGCTCTGGTAGATCAATGCCAGACAACACTCAAATGAAAATTATTCACCTTCCCCAGGTGTGAATCTGCTGTTCTCACCTATACATTCAGGAAAAGTGAATGAGCAGAAATCTGGCGCTTTTCCACTGCATAGTACGGCGTGACACGGTTCAGTTCAGCTCACTTTTGGGGGGTTTTCCACTGGGAACAGTACCTGGTACCTGGTCCTTTTTTTTTAGTACCACCTCAGCCGAGGTTCCAAGCGCGCCGAGCTGTTACCAAAACGTGACGTGTAAACTCCGCTGGTCACTGATTGGCCGGAGAAAATCGTCATTACTGCGTCACTGAACTTGCGACACGAGACACAACAGAACCGCTATATTTAGAACAGCCAGAGAAGGATCGGACGCACCTTTTTGTATTAACCAAAAATTTTCTTTGGCTTCCATCAGCCTCTTTTGAAAGAAACTCCTTCGTCTCACTGTTAAAAACATCCACATGCCGAAAATGAACACCATTCCGTCGATATGCTCCATTGTTGTTTTTTTTGTTTGTGGCGCGTTTACGATGATGTCACGGCAGTAGAGGTGCCGCAACTATAATGACACGTGAATAATCCCGCCCACTCTAAAGCGCCATAAACTGCAGTGGAAGCACAAACCGAACCAAAGTGAGCTGTACTGAACCGTGCTGTGCCGTACTATGCAGTGGAAAAGAGGCATTTGTTTCACGACCGCGACACCCCTTTCTCTCTCTCTCTCTCACACGCGCACACACACACACACGCACACACAGAGCAGAACAAATCATTACATACTTTATCCAACAAACATGAAAAATATCCACATAATGATGAGTTAAAAAGCATTGGTTAATTTTCATTTAGACAGACTCTGTTTGTATCTGATTATTGGTATTATTAAAGAACAATGGCACAAACAACACAAGGGCTTGTAAGAAACATTTTTATTATTTTGACAAGAGTTAAATTTGTAACAGTAAAAAGCATCCCAATTTAAATATATAAATAACTAAAAACAAATTGAGCAAACTAACATAATAAATAAATAGAACAAATCAAATGTTTTACACACATGCAGTACCAACCGTGTTAAAATAAATTGTTAGAAATGAACAAATTAAATAAAATAGAGCTAAAACAAAATGTAGTGTAAACGTTTATTAGTCTAAACATCTATGTGCGACAGTGACCCTCGGTGAGCGTAAAAATTCGTTACTTCTGTCCTTGATCCGCTTGCTGTCACCGCTAGTCAGGAAGGGAAACTTCTGGCCCACTGTCATCATCAGAAAATGTCTCACGTTTACTGGCAGTCCACGTTTGCCTCTGGAACCATCCCAGTTTGTTGTGGATGCCCAGTTTTCATAGATATCACTCCGATCTGGCCGCCCTTGACACTGAATCATCAGTGACTCGAGAAGCTCCATAGTGGGAGGAGTAAAAGGAAGTTCTGGGTGGTCGCCTGTAATATAAGGACCTCATCGCTCTTTCCACAGTCAAAAATAACAAGCATGTGATATTTTGTAATTTATGCTAGCGAAAATTGCTACGTGCTTTAGGGTTTCTAAATATTATGTGTCTAAAAACGTTTCTTTTAACCCAAAACATACAGCGGCGAGACAGTGTATTGCTGAGGCGGGGATCAACTGGGTGAAAACACCAGCCGAGTATGTTTCTTACATTCCATTCCGTTCCATTATTTTAGATGAACTGGATTAACACTAGAAGCGCGGCGCCAGTGTCACCTACTTATAACGCGGTTCAGCGGTCGTTTGACTGCCTATTGTTTTGAATGGGAAGCTGTTGCTGACACACAATGATCGCTAGATGGCGCCTTCACTCAAAGCAAATAGTTTACCTCCAAGATAAACTTGCACTTGGACAATGCAGCATTCATTCCCACGTGGATTTTTTTTTCATATTCAACTGAGAAAACCTACTACAGAATCTTTAAGGGGACAACGGAAGAGGCAAAATATGACTTGTTTTTTTTCTTCTGCCATTTTTTTTATTATAACCCAAAGTTTTTGGCATTACTTTTTTCTGCCGTTTTTTCTCCTCCTTTGTCCATTTAGGGGCTTCATATTATAACAAAAAGGAAAGCTGTACTTAATTTTATATCGTTTTGAGAAAATCCATTAGTTCGTTAATTTTATTTGAAGCTTCTGAAACTTCGGATGTTTTTTTTTTTTTTTTTTTGGTTAGATTAGTTCTGAACTCGCTTCCGTGAAACTATCGCTAAAACAATGTAATGAGCCCTCCTGAGGATATAGAGCTTTATTGTGTTTGAATAAATAATCAGATCTACCACAGCAGGTCATAAACTATGCTATGTCATAACCGAAGCAAACACCACGATTGTGCCTCGTTTCGTTCGACGGGAACGTGGTTCACTTGGCCGCCGTGTATTATAAACCTGTGGAATGTTTCACTGTTTATGCTCACATAAGAGTAAGAAATGTGGAAATGATGTGTGGCAACTCAATGAGAACTAAACCAATGATTTCGGTAACTCCACTGAGTGTAACATCTGCATAGTGACACTGAACATCTTCACTTTTCCGTTTACCTCTGAAAAAAAAGCTGTATTTTGTTTGTTTATATTTAGAATTTTTATAACAGTAGAAGTACGCGCGCGCATGCACACACACGCGCGCGCATGCACACACACGCGCACACGCGCACACACACGCGCACACACACACACACACACACACACACACACACTCCCCTGAGCCCTCGGGAAACATCCAATCACCGTCGGTATACAAATGAGTCAAGACGTAGCCTAACGTGGTGTCGTGTCGGATTTCAGCAGTCACGGAGTGGGAAGACTTTGAAGAAGCTGCAGTGACAGTGAACAGCTGAACAACTTCACTTTTCCGTTTACCTCTGAGGAAAAAAAGCTGTATTTTGTTTGTTTATATTTAGGATTTTTATAGAAGTAAGAGAGAGTTATAGTTTGGTCTGTATTGTAGTTCGCACCCTTGTAGAGAATAAATAAATGAATAACACCTTCATATCCCCTCTCAAGAGTGTCATAGTCCATTGTTAGTTTTAATGATTTGGCTGAAACTAATTATCACTACATAAGTACCCTAACACCATTGATCATGAGTCTCAGCTGAACCTAATTCTATACTTGTAACAGAAAATGTAGATGCAGATTCCAAATGTGTATTTATATTATAGATAGATAGATAGATAGATGTGTGTAGGCTCTACGCAGGGGCAAGAGAGGGAAGCGCACCCTCAAATGAATGTATGCACATGTTAATATACAGTGGTGTGAAAAACTATTTGCCCCCCTCCTGATTTCTTATTCTTTTGCATGTTTGTCACACAAAATGTTTCTGATCATCAAACACATTTAACTATTAGTCAAAGATAACACAAGTAAACACAAAATGCAGTTTTTAAATGAGGGGTTTTATTATTTAGGGAGAAAAAAAATCCAAAACCTACATGGCCCTGTGTGAAAAAGTAACTGCCCCCTGAACCTAATAACTGGTTGGGCCACCCTTAGCAGCAATAACTGCAATCAAGCGTTTGCGATAACTTGCAACGAGTCTTTTACAGCGCTCTGGAGGAATTTTGGCCCACTCATCTTTGCAGAATTGTTGTAATTCAGCTTTATTTGAGGGTTTTCTAGCATGACCCGCCTTTTTAAGGTCATGCCACAACATCTCAATAGGATTCAGGTCAGGACTTTGACTAGGCCACTCCAATCTTCATTTTGTTCTTCTTCAGCCATTCAGAGGTGGATTTGCTGGTGTGTTTTGGGTCATTGTCCTGCTGCAGCACCCAAGATCGCTTCAGCTTGAGTTGACGAACAGATGGCCGGACATTCTCCTTCAGGATTTTTTGGTAGAATTCATGGTTCCATCTATCACAGCAAGCCTTCCAGGTCCTGAAGCAGCAAAACAACCCCAGACCATCACACTACCACCACCATATTTTACTCTTGGTATGATGTTCTTTTTCTGAAATGCTGTGTTACTTTTACGCCAGATGTAACGGGACACGCACCTTCCAAAAAGTTAAACTTTTGTCTCGTGGGTCCACAAGGCATTTTCCCAAAAGTCTTGGCAATCATTGAGATGTTTTTTAGCAAAATTGAGATGAGCCTTAATGTTCTTTTCGTTTAAAAGTGGTTTGCGCCTTGGAAATCTGCCATGCAGGCCGTTTTTGCCCAGTCTCTTTCTTATGGTGGAGTCGTGAACACTGACCTTAATTGAGGCAAGTGAGGCCTGCAGTTCTTTAGATGTTGTCCTGGGGTCTTTTGTGGCCTCTCGGATGAGTCGTCTCTGCGTTCTTGGGGTAATTTTGGTCGGCCGGCCACTCCTGGGAAGGTTCACCACTGTTCCATGTTTTTGCCATTTGTGGATAATGGCTCTCACTGTGGTTCGCTGGAGTCCCAAAGCTTTAGAAATGGCTTTATAACCTTTACCAGACTGATGGATCTCAATTACTTTTGTTCTCATTTGTTCCTGAATTTCTTTGGATCTTGGCATGATGTCTAGCTTTTGAGGTGCTTTTGGTCTACTTCTCTGTGTCAGGTAGCTCCTATTTAAGTGATTTCTTGATTGAAACAGGTGTGGCAGTAATCAGGCCTGGGGTTGACTACAGAAATTGAACTCAGGTGTGATAAACCACAGTTAAGTTATTTTTTAACAAGGGGGGGCAATCACTTTTTCACACAGGGCCATGTAGATTTGGAGTTTTTTTTCTCCCTTAATAACGTAAACCTTCATTTAAAAACTGCATTTTGTGTTCAATTATGTTATCTTTGACTAACAGATAACGGTTTTTGATGAGCAGAAACATTTAAGCGTGACAAACATGCAAAAGAATAAGAAATCAGGAAGGGGGCAAATAGTTTTTCACACCACTGTATTCCTAAAATGTATATATTACAAGTTGATAAACTGATCTGCGGTAGCGGAAAAATCCGCTGAAAAAAGGACAGGCTGCAGCGCACACACACACACACACACACACACACACACACACACACACACACACACACACACACACACACACACACACCTCCCTTGAGCCCTGCGTCTGTCGGATGTGTGTGTATATAATCAATCACATAAATACAAAATACGTTTCAAATAAAATCGCTATTACTTGACCCTGAAGTTTAGTTTAGCACAAACACACAAAAAAACAGAAAAGTAATTTCATGGTAGCTAAATCAACATGTACCAGCATGTGTAGTTTATTTACAGTAATTCATTAAAAAAATGAATATACACTGTACAGTACACGGTAAACACGGGAAAGATTACAAAAAACAAAGAGTGTCTACTTTATAAACAGCTTAGTATGTGCGTCGAGATGCTGAAATCCCTTGCATGTTTTTGCTTCCAAGTGGAGAGATATTTGACCGATAGCCCAGAACAAAGATCTATAGGTGTGATCACAACCCCCTCCGACCGACCGTGCCATCAATCACTGACCACCTCAGAAGTTCCCTCCAATGTATGGCTGCAATACTTGTTTTGCAATTATTTTTAACACCATTAAAATGCTTACAATTCGTCTAGATTTCTAGCAGATGCCATACGTTTCGTTCCCTGAACATCTGCCGACTTGATTTTCATTTGCTTATGAACACAAGTTCCATTCAACATATAATGATGTCTGCACATGTTAATATATTCCTAAAATGTATATATTACAAGTTGATAAACTGATCTGCGGTCGCGGAAAAATCTGCTGAAAAAAGGACAGGCTGCAGCGCACACACACACACACACACACACACACACAGACACACCTCCCTTGAGCCCTTCGTCAGTCGGATAGATAGATAGGTGTGTGTGTGTGTGTGTGTGTGTGTATGTATGTATGTATATATATATATATATATATATATATAATCAAACACATAAATACAAAATACGTTTCAAATAAAATCGCCATTACTTGACCCTGAAGTTTAGTTTAGCACAAACACAAAAAAAAAAAAAAAAAAAAAACAGAAACACGCGCGCACACACACGCACACCTCCCTTGAGCCCTCTGTAAATATCCAAGCACCGTGTGTCAGATTTCAGCTGTCACGGGGTGGAAAGACTTTGAAGCAGTTTATATATGAATCTAAGCTTGAACTTATCAGCATTGTAAATATATAATACTTTTCAAATAAAATCGCTATTACTTGACCCTGAAGTTTAGTTTAGCACAAACGCACAAGAAAAACTGAAAAGTCATTTCTGGTAAATCAACTGCATATGTAGTTTATTTACAGTAATTCATTAAAAAATGAATATACATTGTACAGTACACAGTAAACACGGGAAAGATTACAAAATGAAAAAACAGTGTCTACTTTATAAACAGCTTAGTATGTGCGTCGAGATGCTGAAATCCCTTGCATGTTGCCGCTCCATTTTTTTGCTTCCAAGTGGAAGTATTATCACCATTCAAAGGCTTACAGTTCATTTAGCCTATAAATGAATATAGGCAAATTTTGTTTTCTACTATAAGATTATCATAAACCAAATCTAAGCTAAACGTTACATTTTTAAATTGTTGTTCAGTTGGCAGGAATCCCCTATAGTAAAAGCCTATAGTAAATTTGACTATATTCATCTACTTAGAGCTGCTCAATTACTATCTATCTATATATATATATATATATATATAGTATTCATAAGACAACCTTTCAGTTTTGTAAATATTCTAGTTACAGTGTGATAAGTCTTACTTTAGGTTCAATGTTTTTGAGAATTAGAACATCCACCTAAGATAAATGTTATGTCATTGCTTAATAAAAATCTGGAATAAGAATATTTCATTTTATTTTGTTCTATTTATTTCTGTTTCACTGTTTATGACATAGTGACACTAACCAGCTGAACAACTTCACTTTTCTGTTTACCTCTGAGTAAAAAAAAAAAGCTGTATTTGTTTGTTTATTTTTAGAATTTTTTAGAATAAATAAATGAATAACACCTTCATATCCCCTCTCAAGAGAGTGCCATAGTCTATTGTTAGTTTTAATGATTTGGCAGAAACTCATTATCACTACATAAGTACCCTAACACCATTGATTATGAGGGCAGAGCTATTATGATCAATAACATTTCTTATACATTGAGACCTATAAATAAGTCAACAGGTACGTCTACAACTCACTCTGTAGTTGGGGCGGCTACAGAGTTTGGGCGATTGAGCGGTGAATTTATACACAATGACTCAAAGAGAGCGATATACCCCAGAGCAAGTGCTGGACATTCTGTGGAATATTGATGAGATGGAATCGGAGGGCGAGCAATGTGAGGTGTCAGATGGAGCAGGTGAGCAAGAGGGCGAAAGCGAATTAAATCTGAATGTTGAATCTGAATCAGAATCAGACTCTGAAATTGAGTGTGCAGGGGACTCATTTCAAGAGGCAAGAGATGGCACAGTATGGGTTGAACTAAAGGCTGAAAACCCTCGAGGGAGAGCGCAAGAGTGCAATATAATGAAAGAAACCCCAGGTGCCACGCCTTATGCCAAGGGCAATATTACAAGCCCATTGAGCAGTCTACTGTGTTTGATTGACACAGAAATGTGGGGAAAGATTAAGAAACACACTGAAGCGGAATCTGAACGAAACAATGCTGATAAGTTCAAGCTTACAGGTGATGAACTAAAAGCATTCGTTGGTCTCATTTATTTGAGAGGTATCACGGGTGGTAAAAGCATGAATCTGGATGATTACTGGTCCGCTGACTTGGGAAATCCTATTTTCAAAGAGACAATGTCTTGACAAAAATTTAGAGACATTATGCGCTATCTGCGCTTTGATGACAAGACAACAAGGGCTGCCCGACTTGTGAATGATAAATTTGCCATGATCTCTGAGATATTTGAGAAATTTGTGAAAAACAGCATTGCCTCTTACATACCCGGTGTGAACATAACAGTAGATGAGCAACTGTTCCCTACTAAAGCGCGCTGTCGTTTCACGCAGTACATGGCCAATAAACCAGACAAGTTTGGTATCAAATTCTGGGTGGCCGCTGATGTTGAAACAAAATACATGTTGAACGCAATTCCCTATCTAGGGAAAGACGACAGTAGGGCGGCTGGTCAGCGGTTATCAGAGACTGTTGTAATGCGTATTGTGGAGCCTTTCCTGGGGAAAGGAAGAAATATAACAGACAATTTCTTCACCTCGTTAAGACTTGCAAACAATCTTTTGGCGAATAAAACCACCATTGTTGGCACAATTAATAAAATCAGACGAGAAATGCCCCCTTGTACACAGGCACAGTCTGAACGATATTCGACCAGGTTGTTGAAGGCTGGAAAGGCCACGCTCACGATTTATCAGGCAAAACGAAAGAAGAATGTATGCATTCTGAGCACAATGCATCAGGCAATTTCAACTGATAATGGCGAAAAGAAACTGCCTGAAACAATTTCCCACTACAACAGCACTAAAGTTGGAGTTGATGTTATGGATCAAATGGCGCGGCTGTATTTAGTAAAGGGAGGCACCCGGTGCTGGCCTGTGGCTGTGTTTTACAACCTCCTAGACCTGGCGGCAATTAATGCACATATTCTATATAAACAGTGCATGAATGTGACCATAAGCAGGAGGAGATTTATTCTGGAGTTGGTAAAGGAACTATGTGCGCACCAGAAAACGGCAAGGGCAGAAGGGGCAAGGGCAATGGTATGCAAGCGACCTTTACCTGAAACTCCTTCTCCACCTGCGAAAAGGAGGCAGTGTCAGATTGGCAGATGTGCAGGGAACAAAACCTCTTATATCTGCCAGACCTGTAAGCGGCTTGTCTGTGGCAAATGCTCAAAGAATGCACCAAAGCTATGCTTGGAATGTTAATAAAGCGATGCAAGCATCATGGGCAAAATTCACAATGTTGAATGGAACTTGTGTTCGTAGCAAATGAAAATCAAGTCGGCAGATGTACAGGGAACAAAACGCATGGCATCTGCTAGAAATCTAGACGAATTGTAAGCATTTGAATGCTGTCAAAAATACTTGCAAAACAAGTATTGCAGCCATACATTGGAGGGAACTTCTGAGGTGGTCAGTGATTGATGGCACGGTCGGTCGGAGGGGGTTGTGATCACACCTATAGATCTTTTGTTCTGGGCTATCGGTCAAATATCTCTCCACTTGGAAGCACAAAATGGAGCGGCAACATGCAAGGGATTTCAGCATCTCAACGCACATACTAAGCTGTTTATAAAGTAGACACTGTTTGTTTTTTGTAATCTTTCCCGTGTTTACCGTGTACTGTACAATGTATATTAATTTTTTAATGAATTACTGTAAATAAACTACATATGCAGTTGATTTACCAGAAATGACTTTTCTGTTTTTTTTTTTTTGTGTGTTTGTGCTAAACTAAACTTCAGGGCCAAGTAATGGCGATTTTATTTGAAACGTATTTTGTATTTATGTGTTTGATTATATATACACACACACACACACACACACACACACACCTATCTATCTATCTATCTATCTATCTATCTATCTATCTATCTATCTATCTATCTATCTATCCGACTGACGAAGGGCTCAAGGGAGGTGTGTCTGTGTGTGTGTGCGCGTGCTCTGCAGCCTGTCCTTTTTTTAGCGGATTTTTCCGCTACCGCAGATCAGTTTATCAACTTGTAATATATACATTTTAGGAATATATTAACATGTGCAGACATCATTATATGTTGAATGGAACTTGATTTTTCTTGATTTGCTTACGAACACAAGTCGGCAGATGTTCAGGGAACTAAACGTATGGCATCTGCTAGAAATCTAGACGAATTGCAAGCATTTGAATGGTGTTATTTTTTTAATAAATTACTGTAAATAAACTACACATGCCGTTGATTTACCAGAAATGACTTTTCAGTTTTTTGTGTGTGCTAAACTAAACTTCAGGGTCAAGTAATAGCGATTTTATTTGAAATGTATTATATATTTACAATGCTGATAAGTTCAAGCTTAGCTTCATATATAAACTGCTTCAAAGTCTTTCCACCCCGTGACCGCTGAAATCCGACAGATGCAGGGCTCAAGGGAGGTGTGTCTGTGTGTGTGTGTGTGCGCGTGAGCACTCTCTATGGCACTCTCTTGAGAGGGGATATGAAGGTGTTATTCATTTATTTATTCTCTACAAGGGTGCGAACTACAGTACAGACCAAACTATAACTCTCTCTTACTACTATAAAAATCCTAAATATAAACAAACAAAATAGAGCTTTTTTTTCCTCAGAGGTAAACGGAAAAGTGAAGTTGTTCAGCTGTTTACTGTCACTGCAGCTTCTTCAAAGTCTTCTCACTCCGTGACCGCTGAAATCCGACACGAGACCACGTTAGGCTATGTCTTGACTCATTTGTATACCGACGGTGATTGGATGTTTCCCGAGGGCTCAGGGGAGTGTGTGTGTGTGTGTGCGTGCGCATTTCTTCTACTGTTATAAAAATTCTAAACATAAACAAACAAAATACAGCTTTTTTTTTTCAGAGGTATACGTCAAAGTGAAGATGTTCAGTGTCACTATGCAGATGTTACACTCAGTGGAGTTACCGAAATCTTTGGTTTAGTCCTCATTGAGTTGCCACACATTTCCACATTTCACTCGCTTTTATTACTCTTATGTGAGCATAAACAGTGAAACATTCCACAGGTTTATAATACACCGCGGCCAAGTGAACCACGTTTCCGTCGAACGAAACGAGGCATAATCGTGGTGTTTGCTTCGGTTATGACACACCATAGTTTATTATCTGCTGTGGTAGATCTGATTATTTATTCAAACACAATAATAAAGCTTTATATCCTCAGGAGGGCTCATTACATTGTTTTAGCGATAGTTTCACGGAAGCGAGTTCAGAACTAATCTAACCAAAAAAAAAAAAACATCCGAAGTTTAAAAAATTTAAGTAGAGCTAAATCCCTAAATCTCCTTATAAAATATTGCTGATTATCAATGCGGGAATGAATGACGAATTGTCATATGGCAAAGCATATGCTTCCGTGAAATTGATATAATTGATTATATTTTGATATAATTGATATATATAAACTGCATATATGGAATGAATGAAACCTGAGATAGACGCACTGAATGACGCATAGATAGTATGCGCGATCCCTTGCGCCATCTGCTGAGAGAAAGGAGAATCGCAGGTTGGAAAATGCAGGAAACGTCACGCCGCCGAGCAGCTGTCAGCGATTTCACGTAAATAAGAGCAAAATAGCTTTATACTGGCTTTTACAGGTGCGATTTAAAAAATTTAAGCATGCTGGGTGATTAAGCTCACAGATCTAGGAAAAGTCATGAAAGGAGGGTCCTGGATTTTGATCGAGTGTGAAGTTCTTTTTATTTTTATTTTTTTTCTCCCTTGCAATCAGATGACCGCTGCTCGGCGCTTCTAGTGTTAAGGAACTGTATTCCTTACATGCGGGTCTCCTGATCTCAACCCGATCGAGATGGTTTGGCACGTGCTGAATGAGTTTGTCAGACGTGAGGCCAAGCCACGGAACAAAGATGAGCTTATTCAAGCCATTGTGACTTTCTGGGGAGATCGCATGACCAAAATTTCGTACAATAAATATATTGATCATCTTCAGAAGGTTTTGCCGATGGTGGTAGAGCGCAACGGGTGTGCTACTGGGATGTAAAAATGTAGTTTGTTACAATGTTTTTTCTTATTTATTAAAGAAAATTATGATGACCATTATAATAACGCAAAAACACGAGTGCTGATGATGGCATCGACATGTGCTGACGCAGTAGCACATCCTGACAATGTTTGAATTTTATGGTCTTGCTGAAAACTAACGCTGCCTGTGATTTCCCTGTAGAGGTTAAAACAGCGAATATAATTAATTTTCTTGTCTTTGAAATACATAAAGTGCATGAGTAAAACACGCGTAGCTTTGGTTGGATCATTTACTCACAAGAATGGAAGTCCGATGATTTCTTTGTCTTATTTTATTTTCAGCATCAAAGATTCAACACTTCATACAGTCGTCTTGAGTAAATGCACTGTGGTTACAACAACTGTTGCTGTATCTTGTAAATTTCAGAATTTTCCAACAACCTATGTTATATCTATCTCATTGCGTTCAGCTCACGCATCCAACAACACTTTCGTTGTATATATCTGCTTACGGGTAGCTCACGGTCAATGGCTTGTATTTTCTTAGCCTTCCGCATCTAAACTGAATTTTCTATCATGCGATAGTCATACAAATACATGTCATAGTGGAATGACATCACAGACCAACTTACGATTGTCAAAATGGATGCATAACTAAATAATTCAAAGCTTATGGCTCATGTAACAAACTTAAAGCATGATGCTTAACTAATGAATAGAATAAAGTAGAATGAAATGAATTAAAACAAATAAAATAAACACAACAACAATTCTGCAGATCCAACTTACATAACAAATGTGATATGGCTCTTGCATTCGGAACAATGTGGTGTAGAGGAGAATAGGAGAATGGCTTGTGAGTGGGGCGATGTGACGCGCCCCAGGGACTTTAAACAAGGACATTGGAATTCCATCCTTTGATCCCTGCGCTGATGACAGCACGAGAAAGAGCAGCGCGAGCTCCCGCGGAATCTTCACTCCCGCACTGTGCCCACAGCCCCGCTGCCGAAGAGGAAAAAGGCCGCAAGGAAGTTTGCGTTAAGTTTTTACATCAGCGAGGACTTACCATCGACAGCGGTAGAAGCGCCGTCACGAGGGAGCATGCAGTAGCGCTGCCTCCGCGTGCCCACATGCCAGTGTGGCACAGCCCCCGGGACTGCACATGCACAACCTTTATCCCCTTCCCTTTCTTTCCATTCTCCCACCTTCAACCCTTTCCTTCCCCATTTTACCTAAATAAATGACCCTTCATTCCGTAAGACCTCGCCTCCTGTCCGTGCAACATGGGTCAAACCCGTTACAGATCATAACAGCCTACTGCATTTCATTCTTATAATAACGCAAAAACACAAGCGGGGCTGAATGACCGACATCTGTTGACGCAGTAGAACATCCTGACAATGTTTTAATTTTATGGGCATTTATTTCAGTTAATAAATCTATTATAAATTTAAAGAACACAAGAAATAAGATGACACAAAACCCTACACCTACTAAAGACTCACTGTGTTAACATTTATTGTGCTTAAATTTGATCCTAATAAGATTTGATTTAATTTGAATTCTACATTTGTACTGTAATTTTAGTACTGTGATTATGAATTCGTTTAACTACAGTGTTTCACTTGATTTTATCAGCTACTACGTGCAGCTCTAAAGGAGCGCGTCTCATTAATCTGGCAGAGAATGAACTAAGGCATGAGGCGTCAGTCTATAGTTATATAGCGCCACTCAGGGGTAACAGGCAGCAAATGCACAAACCCAAATGCAGTCGCCAAGCACCGCGATGGTAAAACCAATGCTCCGATTAGGTAACCACTGTATTTTGTAATGTATTCATAAGTATGGATGCAATTAAGTTTGCCTGTTAACCGTAACCAAGTCAGCACAGTTAAATTGGAACTACTGTATAAAGAATCCAGGGTGATGCCCACAGTTCAGCAACATGCTTTTTACTGAGGCCAAATACGTGCTAGCTGGGACGGATTCTATAACTATTTAGAGTCATTGTACAGCACTTTTGATCATGGTGTTGTGTTGAATTCAATTAAATTTTATTTATATAGCGCTTTTAACAATGGTCATTGTCTCAAAGCAGCTTCACAAAAATTAAAGAAATTTAACAAAAAAATAATAATAATTATAGAAAAGAAAATAATTGGAAGTGTGGATGTGTGAGAAAAATGTGCAGATAATAATAATGAGACGAATGAATGAAATTTCTCTGATGAGCAAGCCAAGGGTGACGGCGACGGTGGCAAGGAAAAACTCCCTGAGATGGCATTAGGAAGAAACCTTGAGAGGAACCAGACTCAACAGGGAAACCATCCTCATATGGGCGATAACAGATAGAAATGATATAACATCTTGTGTGTTGTGCAGGTGAAAATTCAATATGACAGAAATTATTTAAATTGACATGAAGACCAGTTCAGCATAGGGACGAGTCAGTAGGTGCAGAGGGCAGATGAGGTCTGGATCAATGGAAGCACAGGAGCAGCATGTGTAGCTTCAACCATCATAAAGCTGAATCCAGCTGGAGCTGGTCCTTCTCTGGATGCCTCAGGAACCTCGCAGGGTCGGCCTTTGTCTACTGAAGCTGGCAAAATCTCCCGATGCCTCGGGATGGGTAGAGAAATACAGAACAGATGGGGAGAATTAGCGTAGTTGCCATTCGGTATAGGTGTACTGGAGTATGAGTACTGGGATGAGTTATGTGTATGCCAGATTAAAAAGATGCGTCTTGAGTCTACTTTTGAACTGAGAAACCGTGTCTGCTCCCCGAACACTGTCTGGAAGGCTATTCCAAAGCTTTGGAGCTAAATATGAAAAAGCCCTACCCCCTTTTGTAGATTTTGAAATTCTGGGAACTACCAGAAGTCCGGAGCATTGTGTTCTTAAGGCGCGTGTTGGATTGTAGCGCATCAGAAGACTGGTTAGGTATGTGGGAGCTAAACCATTTAAGGCCTTGTATGTAAGTAATACTATTTTGCAATTTATTCTAAGCTGAACAGGTAGCCAGTGCAGGGATGATAATATTGGGGTTATATGATCATATTTTCTGGATCTAGTGAGAACCCTGGCAGCTGCATTTTGGATTAACTGAAGCTTGTTTATTGAGGATGCAGGACAACCACCTAGTAATGCATTACAATAGTCCAGTCTGGAGGTCATGAAGGCATGAACTAGTTTTTCTGCATCAGATACGGATAAGATGTTCCTAAGTTTAGCAATATTTCGAAGATGGAAAAAGGCTGTTTTTGTGATATTTGAAATGTGGTTTTCAAAAGACATGTTACTGTCTAATATTACACCTAGGTCTTTTACTGCTGAGCTGGTAGTAACAGTACATCCTTCTAAGCGCAGGCTGAATTGTGAAAGCTGTTGTGTGCTGGTTTTTTGGCCAATAAGTAATATCTCTGTCTTATCTGAATTTAATAAAAGAAAGTTATTGGTCATCCAATCTTTTATGTCCTGGACACACTCAGTTAATCTAGACAACTTGGGTATTTCGTCTGGTTTAGTTGAGATATATAATTGGGTATCATCAGCATAACAATGAAAACTAATCCCATGTCTTCTAATGATGTTACCCAAGGGAAGCATGTATATTGAGAACAACAGAGGTCCTAAAACTGACGCTTGTGGGACCCCATATTTCACTGGCATTACACCAGACGGTTCTCCATTTAGATCTACAAAATGGTAGCGATCAGACAGGTATGATCTAAACCATTTTAATGCCTGTCCCTGAATACCTATATAATTTTGTAAGCGATCTATAGTGGCGAATGCAGCACTAAGATCGAGCAGGACTAGTAATGAGATGCAGCCTTGGTCTGAAGCTAAAAACAAGTCGTTTGTAATCTTAACTAGTGCAGTTTCTGTGCTATGATGGGGCCTGAAACCTGACTGAAATTCTTCAAGGATGTTGTTATCCTGCAAGAATGTGCAAATTTGAGCTGATACTACTTTTTCTAGTATTTTTGATATGAACGGAAGGTTTGAAATCGGTCTGTAATTTATTTCATTCGCGTCCAAATTAGATTTTTTAAGAAGCGGCTTAATAACTGCTAACTTGAAAGGTTTAGGGACGTGACGTAGATGTAATGAAGAATTAATAATGTTTAGAAGTGGCTCTCCAACCGTAAGCATCACTTCTTTTAAAAATCTGGTTGGGATTGGGTCTAACAGGCACGTTGTTGATTTAGCCGAGGTGATAAGTTTATACAGCTCTTCCTGTCCTATACCTGTAAAGCAGTGAAAATCTAAATGTGAAGCTATAGGCTGAACTGGATCGTGAGATACTATTAGAGGTTGAACCTCCATTATTTTCTTCCTGATATTATTGATTTTTTCATTAAAGAAGTCCATAAAGTCTTCACTTCTAAACTGTGATGGGATACTCTCTGCGGGCATCTTAGGTTTTGTTAGGCGAGCCACTGTACTAAATAAGAACCTGGGATTGTTTTGGTTTCTTGCTATCAGTTGGCTAAGATACTCAGTCCTAGCAGTTTTTAGAGCCTGTCTATAGCTGCACATACTGTCTTTATACGCAATTCGAAAAACTTCTAATTTAGTTTTCCTCCATTTTCGCTCGAGGTTACGGGTTGCTCTCTTTAGGGTGCGAGTATGACTGTTGTACCACGGTGCAAGTGTTTTATCTCTGACTTTTTTTAATCTGATGGGAGCAACAGTGTCTAATGTACTGGTAAAAATAGTGCCCATGCTGCTAGTCACTTCATCTAGATCATCTGCATTTAGGGGTCTAATAAGAAATTGGGACAGATCCGACAGATTACTTGTGAATCTGTCTTTAGTATGGGATTCATATTTCTAACAGATTGATAACGTGGGGAGACACAGCTAATCTGTTCTACGGGTAGAGTATATGCCAGGAGGTGATGATCTGTGATATCATCACTTTGAGGTATAATCTCTATATTAGAGACGTCTATACCATGGGATATAATTAAATCTAGCGTATGATTAAAGCGGTGAGTTGCTCCAATTATATTTTGTTTAACCCCAAAGGAATTTAGTAAATCCATAAATGTGAGTGCTAAAGCGTCGTTAGCATCATCTACATGAATGTTAAAGTCTCCGACTATCAACACTTTGTCAGAGTTAACCAATAGGTCTGATAGCAGATGTCCAAATTCTTTAAGAAAATCGCCATATGGCCCCGGGGGTCTGTACACGGTGGCCAGGGTAAAATATAGCAAGGGTTTATTATGTATTTCATTTAGTGCAACATTAATGATAAGCACTTCAAATGAATTAAACCTGGGCCTTATTTTCTGGGTAACAGTGAGTACATCATTGTAGATAGTCGCGACACCACCATGTGTCCATGTGCTTTGCAAATAAAGGTGATATCGACATTAATTAATTAGTAAACTAGTAACCAGTGTAAGGATTAGGGTTGTTCCGATTCCGATACTGGTATCGGAAATGCTACTGATACCACAAAAAAATCTGGCATCGGGATCGGCGAGTATTTGAGTCCACGTACCGACCCGATCCGACACCATTTTCCTAAACATACCCTATTTATACACGCTAGCTTAGCTTACTTACAGAATGTGACGGCGTGCACCTGTGATGGGCGTGCGCCCAAATTGATATCGCTCCTCGCTCACTAGTTAGGCAGCCTCCCCCCCTCAGGTATGTGAAGGAGCAGGGCCGCAGAATCAGGCAACGGCCCATGAGCTATCGCCGCTAATGATCCCGGCGCTATAAAACACAGCGGGTAGTGTAGCTCGGGGTCTGACTGTTGGGAAGCTGAACTTTGCGACGCAGTGGATTTTATGAGAGACAGTGCCACAAGAGCGGGGCGATGTGATGCGCCCCAGAGACTTTAAAAAGGGGGGTGCCTTTGATCTCCACGAGAGGAGCGCGTGAACTCCCGCGTCACCTTCACTTCCGCGTAGAGCCCACATTACTGCCGCCGAAGTGGAAAAGGCCGCAGAGAGCCTTTAACCCTTTCCTTACCATTTTTCTAAATAAATTACCCTTTGTCCTATAAGACCTCGCCTCGTGTCCGTGTTTCATTATGTCGCCCGTGCACTTAGGGTTGAACCTGTTACACAGGGCTAGTAGTATTTTACTTAAAAAAAAAAAAAAAAAGAAATGCGCTCTCTCTCTCTCTCTCTCTCTCTCTCTCTCTCTCTCTCATATATAATATATATATATATATATATATACAGATACACACCCAGGTATCGGATCAGTACCGGTATCGGGAGGGGAAATATTGTATTGGAACATCTCTAGTAAGGATCTATCCGATGACGTGTAACTGTACTTTGTAAAATCTGAATGAGAGCATCTGCTAAATGTAAATGCAAACGACTTCACCACTGTGCCACCTTCACTGCGTCAGTGAGGGATAAAAGATTTGTTGCATCAGTAACATTATCAATCACTGTAGCTGCTATAAAATAAAATAAAAAAAACTTATTTATTAAAGCTGAATCTTGACTTTTATTCTGGGACCAGGTAGTGTATATTTGTATATACTTACCGGTGAAAAATGTTATGGTCCAGTCAAATGACATTATAGTATCTATTAAAGATGATGTTTCGATTAAAAATATGTGGTGGAAAAAATATATATTTGGGTAAAACATGTACATTATTTAGTTATGTAAAAGCATCTTTTTTGTTTGTTTTTCAGAGGTACCACTGCGCAGATTGTGGAAAGGGCTTTACCCAAAGTGGTACTCTCACGCGGCACCAGCGCATTCACACAGGAGAGAAGCCGTATTACTGTGAACAGTGTGGGAAGAGTTTTACCCAAAACGGTCATCTTCAAAGACACCAGCGCATTCACACAGGAGAAAAGCCGTATCACTGTGAACAGTGTGGGAAGAGTTTTATCCAAGACAGTCATCTCAAAATACACCAGTGCCTTCACACAGGAGAGAGGCCGTATCACTGTGAACAGTGTGGGAAAAGTTTTACTACTACAACTAATCTCAAGTGGCACCAGCACATTCACAAGGGAGAAAAGCCATATCACTGTGAACAGTGTGGGAAGAGTTTTACTTATCAAACTACTCTCAAGCAGCACCAGCACATTCACACAGGAGAGAGGCCGTATCACTGTGGAGAGTGTGAGAAGAGTTATACTTCTCAGATTTCTCTCAAGCAGCATCAGCTCCTTCACAGGGGAGAAAAGCCATATCACTGTGAACAGTGTGGGAAGAGTTTTACCCAAAACAGGCATCTCCAAATACACCAGCGCATTCACACAGGAGAGAGGCCGTATTACTGTGCAGATTGTGGAAAGGGTTTTACCCAAAATAGTTCTCTCAAAACTCACCAGCGCATTCACACAGGAGAAAAGCCATATCACTGTGAAAAATGTGGGAAGAGTTTTACTTCTCAGACTACTCTCAAGCAGCACCAGCACATTCACACAGGAGAGAGGCCGTATCACTGTGGAGAGTGTGAGAAGAGTTATACTTCTCAGATTTCTCTCAAGCAGCATCAGCTCCTTCACAAGGGAGAAAAGCCATATCACTGTGAACAGTGTGGGAAGAGTTTTACCCAAAACGGTCATCTTCAAAGACACCAGCGCATTCACACAGGAGAGAGGCCGTATCACTGTGCAGATTGTGGAAAGGGTTTTACCGAAAATAGTCATCTCCAAATACACCAGCGCATTCACACAGGAGAAAAGCCGTATCACTGTGAACAGTGTGGGAAGAGTTTTATTTCTCAGACTACTCTCAAGCAGCACCAGCGCATTCATACAAGAGAGAGCTTGTATCACTGTGAACAGTGTGGGAAGAGTTTTACTTGTCAATTTACTCTCAAGCGGCACCAGCGCATTCACACAGGAGAGAGGCCGTATCACTGTGAACAGTGTGGGAAGAGTTTTCCCCAAAAGAGTCATCTCCAAATACACCAGCGCATTCACACAGGAGAGAAGCCGTATCGCTGTGCACGGTGTGGAAAGGGTTTTACCCAAAATAGTTCTCTCAAAACTCACCAGCGCATTCACACAGGAGAAAAGCCGTATCACTGTAAACAGTGTGGGAAGAGTTTTACTCACTACAATACCTTCAAGTACCACCAGCAGGGTCATCCAGGACAGAAGCCATATCACTGTGGTCATTGTGGACGGAGTTATACTTATTCAAGATCATTTAGAAAGCACAAGTGCTCTAAGATGAATTCATCAGATCTTGATGTGAATTAGTTAAGTTAAAAATTGTGAAATTGCTTATGGCAGTAATGCGTCACGGTATGAGAAACTGTTGCTTCCTGTCCACATTTTAACAGAATTTATGATTGTGTTATGTTATTGATTTCAAATTGGTTGTTTTTTAAATTGCAAAAAAAATGCTTTTCTTGATTTCAAAATGCAAAAAATGTACTCAAGCAGTTCACGATTTTGTATTTAACAAGTGTAAATCTTTATGGTAACTGACCAGTCAGGACCTCAGAGGAAGACACACAACCCTCCATCCTTGTGGTCTAGTGAGCACTATTCTCTCACAACTGCTTCACAGTCACACGCTTGTCATGTTCAACACCGAAGTTGTAAAAGTTTGAGACAGTGGTTTATCTCTGCACCTTTGATTGGTCACTTTCACATTGGACAGTCTTTGTCTTTCGACTGTTGCCTTTTAGGGCTCATGTGAATCATCTGCCTCCATCTAACTCTATCCTCTTTTCTCACACCAATTAACTTCATGTAACTTCTAGACCTCTTCCCTGTAATTTACAACCTTAGCATCTTTCTACCTAGATACAGCGCATCTGGAAAGTATTCACAGGGCTTCACTTTTTCCCCAGTGTTGCGTCCCGTATCGTTTTGGGAAGGTTTTTCTCCTTTTCTCTTGCTCTCTTTTCATTATTAATTCACAGGTCCTCCGGTTGGATAAGGACCCTGTCAATCATTAATTCTGCATCACCTCCGAAGGACCAATCAGACGAGAAGGGCGGGTATATAGACCCGGAAATGGCGCGAGTTCGGCACGAGCGTTGGCTTGTCACGTGTTTGCTCTTCCATGTTTGCTTGTTGTTTCTTGCTCTTGTCTTGTTTTTCTGTCGTATTTTGCTCAATGTGTGTTTTAAATATTCTCATAGAAAGAGATTTTCTCTCACTTGATTATTCGGTTGTGTTTGCATTCGGGTTCGATTCTTGTTTATCCATGTAAGCCTCACTCCGGCTTATATAGTGAAGGGACCAGTTCAGCACGTCACATGACTTACATTTTACATCACGCAGGGTAAGTCTGTCTAGACACACTAGTTAGTGAGCGGATGCTGACCTTTGTATTTATGTTTGCGAGTCAGAGTAGTTAGTGGCGTATGCTGAAGATGTTGGTTTTCTCTTTTTCATTTGTGTAGTTTAATCTTGGTTTGGTGGTGGGGGGTCAGATAGCGGATTTATGTTTTGCTATGTTCTTTTCTTTTAGCACCGCTCTTGTCCCTCACTTTGGTTGTTTCTTTTTTGTACATACATATTATGTAAATAGTCTGTCTCTTGAATTGAAGGTTAGATGTTGTCTTACAATTACCTTTTCCTGTGACTGAATCGGATGTAATCGTGAACAACTAAAACTAACCTTTTGAATCACACGGCTTTTGTCTGTACTTTGTGCCACACACGCACCCACATTTTTCAAAGCAGAGTAGAGTCATTTACTGCACTTCATATATTTTTATTTCTCTTATTATTAAATTTACTGTTAACTCCTGTAACCCTAGATGCCAAAATTAGGGAGACGTAACACCCAGTTTGCTCTATTACAGCGTTACTCCAAAATGTATTAAATTCATTGGTTTCCTTAAAATTTTACAAACAATACCCCATAATGATAATGTGTAGAGTTTGTTTGCAAATTTATTAAAATAAAAAAATCACATGTACATACTGTAAGTATTCCCACTCTTTGCCATGACACTCAAAATTAAGCTCAGGTGCATCCTCTTTGCACTGGTAAAATCAGTTGACTGGACATGATTTGGAAAGACACAAACCAAAGTCCATATAAGGTCCCACAGTTAACAGTCAAAGTCCGAGCACAAACCAACCCTTGAAGTCCAGGGAATTGTCTGTAGCCCATTGGCCAAGTGAGCAACTCGGGGAGAAGGGCCAAAGTCAGGGAGATAACCAAGAACCCAATAGTCACTCTGAAAGAGCTCCAGTGTTTCTCTATGGAGAGAGGAGATGCTTCCAGAAGAACAACCATGGAGTGCTGCAGAGATGGTTACACATGGTTAATGTGGTGATTGTGTAAAATACTGTGTTGATAAAATGAGCTTAAGTGGTAAGTGATTTGAATGTACATGGATTGACAGCTGTCTTGCATGTTGGTAGAGTCCAAGTTTTCTTGAACAGAGTTTTTTTTTCTTGGACTTTTTCAGATGGAAGCCAATCCTCAGTAAAAGGCACATGACAGGAGCACTTGAATTTTGCCAAAAGGCACCTGAAGGACTTTTAGACCATGAGGAAAAACATTTTTTCTTGTTGTTTTTTTGTTAAACACCTTTGTCACCAATTACAGCCTCAAGTAAAATTCAAATCAAATTCAAATTTTATTTGTCACCTACAGTCATGACCACTGTAGATGCGGTCATATTTTTTCACCAGTTTTGATGCGTAGCTTTGGTTTGATCATTTACTCACAAGAACTGAAGTCCGATGATCTCTTTGTTTCTTGTAGTTTTTGTCAGCATCAAAGAATCAACACTTCATACAGTCGTCTTGAGTAAATCCACTGTGATTACAGACACCAGTTGCTGCATCTTGCAAATCTCTGACTTTTACAACAACCTGTTTGCTGTATCTTGTAAATTACAGTCTTGGCTTAGGTATATACACTCTTGTTCTATCTTACATTCCCAGCTCACGTTAGCTTACGGTCAAAAGCTTGTGTTTCCATAGCCTTCCGCATCTAAACTGAACTCTCTATCATATGACAGTCACACAAATGCATGTAATAGTAGAATGACATCACAGACCAACTTACGACTGTCAAAATGGATGCATAACTTAGAAATATAAAGCTTATGGCTTATGTAACAAGCTTAATGCTTTACTAATGAATAGAACTAGGTAGAATAAATGAAATAACAAATAAAATAAACAGAACAACAAATTCATAAGTACGATATGGCTCTTACAACCACTGTCACTTTCAACAGCTACAGTACAGTCTCTAGCAGCTGACCGCCATTATTTGATGACCAAATCAAAAGAAGATGCCCGAGAGAAAATGAAGATCATTCACTCTTTTGTGCATTAAAAAAGTAACATACAACATTTGTCTAAGGAAGTGGGATGCACAAAACTTCAGGGGAAAGCCTTTACTGTATGACATTGTTGCCAGTTTTGGTAGGTCATGCCCACTGCAGGCTGGGAAAATCTCATAAGTGCTGCAGGTTTGGAGTTAATCTAATGCAGTCAAGACATCCCTATTTGGCCCATGTCAGTCACTCAAATTCTTTTACCCATTTTTTTTCCCCATCACATCAGCTTCAGAGACAAAATTTTCCCTTGCTTTCGGCTTTGCTACTGTTTGGACGTTCCTGCTTACTGCTCTGCGCTTTGCCCTGCTTTGCTCCCTGTACCTGTACTTTTCTTTGATTTCTAATTCAGCAGATCAGCACAGTGCTCAAACAAAAAATTTTTGGCACAAACACGAAATTGTAAAACGTTTTGTGATTGGACGAAAGAGGGACTTTTTCCTCCCGCTGCCAGCAGCTTACATTCCAGAGATGGGAAAACACAGCTGCGTACTTCAAACAGACAAGAAAGAAAATGCCTCTTGTGGAATCTATCAGGGGGTAGCTCAGTGGTTAAGGCATTGGACTACGGTTCGGAAGATCCCAGGCTCAAATCCCACAACCACCAAGTTGCCACTGTTGGGCCCTTGATCAAGGCCCTTAACCCTCAACTGCTCAAATATGTAATGAGATAAAAATGTGAGTCGCTCTGGATAAGAGCGTCTGCCAAATGCCTAAATGTAAATGTACCTGCTGCTTGACCTGCTAAACACTTCTACAAAGGATTGCAGTTCTTGAAACAAATTTACTTGGACTTCCAAAACAGACAGAATACTCAGCAGATCGTCATCATGGACCCCCTCAGATTACAGCTGGTAAGTCCCGTGAATCTAGCAGGTCTAAACAGTTTATACCAAGTGTAAAGGAATGATATTGATATTGATAAATTATGTTGACAGATTCATCGATGGGGATGAAACAGGGAGCGGGACCCAAAGGTACTCGAGACATCAAATTGTCACGACTATCTCACATTGTTGCAATAGCATCCTCTTCCCCAGATATGGCTATGACAAGACTTGCAAACATTGATATTTTGCCACCCCCTATTCATCCTGAGAACATATTTAAAGTGTTAATGAATGTGGGTGAGGAAAATGTGACCGAGTATGGATTGGATTAGGCAGCAACTAATGTTGCTACCAACAGGTGCTCAAAGTCGAGCAGACAGCGGAATTTAGCTCAGAGCGAAACCGAGGTTAAGACTGATAATCGGAGACTCAACTATCAGAAACGTTAGTAGCAGGACAACAACTTCATGCTGCTTTCCTCAAGCAACCATCTATGATGTAAGCAGGGAACTTCAGAACATTCTGACGCAGCACAAGACTGCAAATCGAATCATTATCCAGGTGGGGAAAAATGACATTGAGAGAGCAGTCGCAACTCCTAAAGAAGGATTTCAGTGAACACTTTGAAACACTTCAAAGACTTAAAGTTCAGTCATTCATCAGCAGACCACTCCCAGCAAGGGGAACTAACATGTTCTCACGGTTGCTTGAGCTGAGCACCTGGCTACAAAAAATCTGCAGTTCAAAAGGAGTCAACTTCATCGACAACTTCAATCTTTTCTGGGGCCATAGACAACTGTTCAAACTGGATGGTCTCCACCCAAACAGACTCGTTGCAAGGGTGCTAAAAGAAAAATATCTATTTCTCCCTCTATCATCCTTCAGCAGTGTGTGCCAATAGTCACCATGTGGTTAAAGAATCCCACAATGACACTGATAACATCATGCAACCAAAACAACTACTGCTCATGGACATCCCGGCTCAGTCCTGCCCACAGGGCTCATCACAGACAGACTGTGACAGACTACAACAGCTTCAAGATAACCTTCTGGAAAACAGCCAGGAAAATCAGGACAATATACTACAGCCACCGTAAAAACACCAGAACCAGAGCCCATCTCACCAGACACAGTATCCCTCTCTCCAGCATCTCCACTTCTTAGCTTCTTACAGAAAATGGAGGAACTGGTGTATTTTGCTGCAAGTCCCCAAATGCCAAGTAAAAAACAGTGAGCTCCACCACCACCAAGGCCTGTGGGACCAGCTCGTCCTCCTCCTCCTGTGAGAGCTCTCCGACCACTGCCACAGTGCCAAGGCTCAAACCCCCCTCCTCCATCTGGTCTAGTTGAAATAAAACAAACAGATAGCAGTTTTCAGTAATGTGTGTCGGGTCCCCGCTACAATAGCAGTAAAATTTGTAAATGTTTAAAGAACAAGCGGGAACCCAGGGTTCCTGTAGTTTTCTCCATCTCTGTTTTTTCACATGATGGAAAGCACAAGGCCTTCTTAAGCCGTACAGTGGACCCATCTAATCTCCGAACTATTATGCATCAAACTAAGATTACTGTGGGAACAAAAAGTAATGCCATCACTTTGGCATTTTTAAATATTAGCTTGCTAAAAAAATTAGTAATTTTTAATCAATGATTTGATCACGACAAACAAATTAGATTTTATGTTTTATAATGAAACTTGGTTAGACGATAGCTGCGGTGCAACAGTACTAAATGAAACAGCCCCTCCTAACTTTACATTCATGAGTGTCTGCAGAACTGTTGGGAGAGGTGGAGGTGTAGCTGCTCTATTTAAAGATGTCTATCAATGCAAGCAAGTGTCATTTGTTCAGTACTTGTCTTTTGAATATCTAGGTATTCTGCTAAAAGGTGCCCCACACATTCTGTTTAACATTATTTACAGACCTCCAAAATATTCTCCAGACTTTATTGAAGAGTTTACAGAACTATCAATGATTTCCTCAGAGTTTGACTGTTTTGCCATAGCAGGGGGTATTAATATTCACATTGATAATGTAGAAAACAATACTACAAAATAAATAAATGATTTAAACACTTTTGACCTGATTCAGCATGTGCATGGGCCGACACATTATCGTGGACACACTCTAGACTTGCTCATCAGTAAGGGACTAAACATCTCATCCATTATTATAAAGGATGTAGCACTATCTGATCACTTCTGTATTTTCTTTGATGTATTGATCTCTATTACCACCAAATCTAGATCTGTGTCTGTCAGAAAAAGATGGATTAATGAGAATACAAATGGACTATTTGTGAAGGCTATATCTTTAACACCAAGCATTGCTGCAGACACTGTTGAACTTCTCCTTGATTCCTTTAATTCAAAAGTTAAGAATGTTATTGATGATATTGCTCCGGAAAAGCTCCGAAAGGGGGGCAGACAGAAATCACCATGGAGAAAATCAACAGCAATATGAAAAGACAATGTCGAAAAGCTGAACGTATGTGGCGGAAGACGAAATTTGAAATTCACTATAGCATCTATAAAGACAGCCTTCGGAACTCGCCAAAGCTAGACACACCTTCTTCTAAAACATTATAAACAGCAACATAAACAACACTCACAATATTTTTGCTACTGTTGAGAGACTGACAAACCAACCAAGTCAGATTCCCATTGAAATGCTCTCCGACAGCAAATGCAATGAGTTTGCTTCCTTTTTCTCTGAGAAAATCATTAATATTTGAAGGGCAATTAACATATTGTTACGTTCTTTTGTATATAGTTCAAGGAAGCAGTACGGGTTGGGTGCCTTTTTTTTTTTTTTGAAGATCCTTTTTTTCTCCTGTTTTGTACTGGTAGCCAGGGAGATAGTTTAGCCCTGTGTTTTTGATTTATATTTTCTGTTCTTTGATAGTTTAGTTAGTTTGTGGGAGGAGAAAGTGGTTTGGGTTTTGTTTATTGTTTTGGCCTTGGCTCAACCCTGAATCCTAGAGCTTCCCGTGAGTTCGTGTGTGTATAAAAATAAAAGACCACGCACAGTATCATGTTGAAAAGTTTCTTTATTATTATTTTTTATTTTCTTTGTTGCGTCCCTGGACCCTAGACCAGGGGTCGTAACAATATCAAGTTGTGCATAGATCAGAAAAACTCAAACAACCTCACAAAACAGTTACTATGTCTGTCTTTCAAGCAATTGATGGCAAAATTTTTAAAGAAGCACCTCAAATCGTCAACCTGCGACCTTGACACATTCCCACATTGTTTCTAAAAAGTGTGTTTAGAAGCAGATCTATTAGAAGTGGTGAAATTAGAAATGGCAACTACGCTAATTATCCCCATCCGTTCTGCATTTTTCTACCCATCCCGAGGCATCGGGAGATTGTGCCAGCTTCAGTAGACAAAGGCCGACCCTGCGAGGTTCCTGAGGCGTCCAGAGAAGGACCTGCTCCAGCTGGATTCAGCTTTATGATGGTTGGAGCTACACATGCTGCTCCTGTGCTTCCAGTGATCCAGACCTCATCTGCCCTCTGCAACTGCTGACTCGTCCCTATGCTGAACTGGTCTTCATGTCAATTTAAATAATTTCTGTCATATTGAATTTTTCACCTGCATAATGTTGTATCATTTCTATCTGTTATCAACCAAATGAGGATGGGTTCCCTGTTGAGTCTGGGTCCTCTCAAGGTTTCTTCCTAATGCCATCTCAGGGAGTTTTTCCTTGCCGCCGTCACCCTTTGCTTGCTCATCAGAGAGATTTCATTCATTCGTCTCATTATTATTATCTACACATTTTTCTCACTCACACACACACACTTCCAATTATTTTCTTTTCTAAAATTATTATTATTATTATTTTATTTTATTTATTTATTTATTTTTTATTTTTTTTTTGTAAATTTTCTTTCATTTTTGTGAAGCTGCTTTGAGACAATGACCATTGTTAAAAGCGCTATAAAAATAAAATTGAATTGAATTGAATTGAATTGAACACCTCACTTCTTTCTGGGTCTTTTCCAAACTCTCTGAAAACTGTAGTTGTTAAGCTGTTTTCGTATCATTGCCGTGAAAGTTTCGCGTTTGTATCAGCGTTTAAGTTACATCGCTTTATACAATAATAATATTAATAGCAACTACCTTTTACATCTCCATACTATTCGGCTTCGCCTTTTTTCTGCAATTTTTGGAGAACGCGCGAGTTTCCTCGTCTAAGAACAACAAACGGAATTCATCTCTAAACAACTAAAACTCTGACACAGAGGTACGTTATAATGTCTACCATTCAGCTCGTTCAGTGTGTAGAGTGCAGGATGTTTAGACATTCTTCCTCCGTCATTAGTGATAATTTTATTTGTGATAGGTGTGTGTTAGTGAGCACTCTGACGGAGAAGATATTAGCGTTAGAGGAGCGCATACAGACTTTACAGAGAGTTAGAGAATGTGAGAGCAGCGTTATTCCCGTAGTGGACAGTCTGGGCGCCACAGGCAGAGATAATCAGCCCCCGACTCCGGCATTAGAGCCCTCACAGCCGGGCGAGTGGGTGACAACTAGGCGGCATACTCGTTCAGCCAAAGCTAACGCTAAGGCTAGCCCACCGGAGCTTTTTTAATGACGTACAGGGGTGCGTTTCCCAAAAGCATCGTTAGCCAACTATGGTTGCAAGTTCCGTCGTTACCAACATAGTTCAACAACTAGGTGTTTCCCGAAACCATAGTTCAAACGAACATTCGCAAACAGCGTCGCAAACTTACGTGGTTGAAATTAGAGCCTTCAACCTGTGGTTAGAAGCAGAGTTCCTCACCGCGGCTGTGTGTGTTCTTTTCACAGTTAACGACCCTACGCCCTATTAGTTTCTAAAGAAATTCCCAACCACTTTGAGTGATTTGGAAAACTTAATGTTTTGGTGCTCAGATATTAGTTTATTAATTTTTCGGTTATTTTGATTACAAATTCACTTTAAACGATATAACAGCGGTACCATCGCAATTATTCTCCCTTCGAAGTGCCCTACAGAAGCATTATTTATGCCGGTTGGAACACAGCCTTGGTTTCGTTTGTGCAAAGAAAAGGTGAGTTTTTAAGTGAGTATCTTTAAACAGACCCAAAGAGAAATGTCTCATAATATTTGTAGTAGTATGTTAGAGGTTTTCACTTATAATGAATGTTATCTGTACTGTTCACGTATTCAACATATACAGTGCACAAAGTGTTAAGCACTAAGAAATTGTAAAATTTATACCATAGTGTAAGCCTATTTAATGTTGGAAGGCGGCGGGGGCATTGCAAAGGCCAAATGGTATTACCAGACTTTCGTAGTGTTCAATGGGTGTGATGAAAGCAGTCTTCCATTCATCGCCCTCTCTGATGCGCACCAAGTTGTAAGTGTTCCGCAGGTCAAACTTTGTGAAAATGGTGGCGCCAGAGAGGGCGTCCAAGGCAGAGTTGGTAAGAGGCAATGGGTGTCGGTTCTTTATGGTGATGTTATTGAGCCCCCGATAATCGACACATGGACGAAGTTCTCCTCCTCTTTTCTTCACGAAGAAGAACCCCGCGGCGGCAGGCGACGAGGAGGGCCGGATGGTACCTTGGCGAAGGGCGTTTGTCACATACTCCTCTATCGCCTGCGCCTCAGTGGTGGAGAGAGAGTATAGATGGCCGCGGGGTGGTATAGAACCCGGCTGGAGGTCGATCGCCAGGTCGTATGGGCGATGAGGTGGAAGGTGGGTTGCGCGTCTTCTGCAGAAGACCTCAGCCAGGTCCCGATACATGTTTGGGATGGCGTTGGTGTCGACGTCGGGGGCCTCGGACTGCCTAGAGCACATCCCAGCCGAAGCTCGCAGACAGAGTTCGTTACAGGTCGCGCCCCACTGTAGAATCTGGTTCTGAGTCCAGGAGATGAGAGGGTCATGCTGGAGGAGCCATGGAAATCCCAGAATGATAGGTGGTGATGATACGGAAGTGAGGTGAAATCAGAGTTGTTCTTGGTCAATGATTAGAGTGATGAGTTGGGTTTGGGCGGTGATGGGGCTAGATGAGAGGGGGCGACCGTCCACCGATGTGATTCGAATGGGCTGGGATAACGCCTCGATTTTTACCCCCAATTTTTTGGCATAGTCAATGAAGTTACCCGCTGCCCCGGAGTCGACGAATGCGGTACTTCGAACTCGTTTGTGGCCAATTTGGGGGGATACCTGAACCGTAAGTTGAGCGTTAGTGTTGTCGATGGTGGTGGAGATCTGAAGAGGTCCCGGTGAATCTCTCCCTCCGTTCACCGGGGCTGGGCGTTTCCCGGGCGTAGAGGACAGATCGCCCGGTGATGTTCAGCGGAGCCACAATAGGCACGCAGGCCCTCTTTAAATCGGCGTGCGCGCTCCGATATGGTCAGGGAGGCGCGTCCTAGTTGCATGGGTTCCCCGGCTCCTGTGTCAACCACGGCAGGAAGTGGAGAACCGACATGTCCAGGTGTGGCATAGGTGGCGGAAGTAGATGGTCGTGGGGGGTTGAGGGTGAAGGAGGCGCTGGTTGATCCGCAGGGCTAGCTGGATTAGCCCCTCCAGGGTAGCAGTCAGCTCTCGCCCGGCTAGTTCATCCTTGATCCTGGAGGCCAACCCCTCATAGTAGGATGTCCGGAGCGCTGCATCTCCCCAGGTGGTCTGGACGGCGAGCGTGCGAAATTCAGCTGTATAGCGACTCACGGACAATCCTCCCTGCTGCAGATGGTAAAGCTTTGAGTCTGTCTCCACCTCGCCCGCAGGGTGTTCAAAGGTGAGTTTGAGCTGACTGGTGAATTCGTTGTATGAATGGGCGGTAACCGTATCATCGCGGATAACTGCCGTGGCCCACTCTGCTGCCTGCCCCGTTAGCAACAAAACGAGTAGTGCAATGCGTAGCCGGTCGGTGGAGTACCTGGTGGAATTGAACTCAAACACCAACTCGAGCGCTGTCAAAAACACACTGCATTTCCCGTCCGTGCCATTCCATTTCTCTGGTAGAGAAACAAAAACATCGGGGGGAGGGGGGATGAGGTGGCACCTTAATGTCTTAAAGTTTCACTCACATGACAGAAGTCCGATCTCTTTGTCTTTTGTCGTTTATTTGTCAGCATCAAAGAATCAACACTTCATACAGTCGTCTTGAGTAAATGCACTGTGATTACAGACACCAGTTGCTGCATCTTGCAAATCTCTGACTTTTACAACAACCTGTTTGCTGTATCTTGTAGATTACAATCTTGGGTATCTAACAACACTCTTGTTGTTTCTTACATTCCCAGCTTACGTTAGCTTATGGTTACAACAACCTCGTTGCTGTATTTTACATTTCTAGCTTACCGGGAGCTCTCACTAGCTGACGGTCTAAAGCTTGTGTTTCCGTAGCCTTCCAAATCTATACTGAGCTTTCTAGCATATCACAGTCACACAAATGCATGTAATAGTAGAATGACATCACAGACCAACCTACGATTGTCACTTATGATGCATGACTAAGAAATATAAAGCTTGTGGCTTATGTAACAAGCTTAATGCTTTACTAATGAATAGAACAAGGTAGAATAAATGAAATAACAGCAAATAAAATAAACACAACAACAAATTCATAACAAGTGCGATATGGCACTTACAGTCCCTGTTACCATGCCTCCTCAGATATATACACAATATAATGCTATGATTAAAAAATTTTATGGGAAGGTAAAAGACCCAGGATCGGGGTAAATAAATTATGTTTGCCTAGAGACAGGGGAGGCTTACCATTACCTAATGTAGAGCTATATAAAATAGCATTTGAAATGTCTAAGCTTGCTAGACATTGGGGGAATGAGGATTCAGATTTAGATTGGGTATTGATACAACAACAACTTACTTTCCCTTTCAGGCCAATAGAGGCTTTTTCCCAAAATTCAGAGGGGGACTTACAACACCCAATGAACAACCCAATACTGCGTCATTCTAGAGAGGTGTGGAAAATTGCCCACAAAAAATGTCGGATTTCTTATTGGTGTCAACATTACTCTTCAGTATGGAATAACCCTCACATTAAAGTTGGTAAAATGCCCTTGTTTTGGGGACAGTGATTTAGAAACTGAATAGGTACACTAAAGGATTTATTTAGCAATAATATGCTTTTGTCTTTTAATAATTTGAAAGAAAAATTTAAGTTAGAAGGCCGTGATCATTTCTGGAAATATTTACAAATTAGACACTGTTTGAAGGTAAAGGTTCCCATGGATCAAAATAAAAATGTTTTAGAAAATTTCCTTGAACTACCAAGACCTATCCAAAAAACATCTAATTTTTACCAACTCTGTTTAAGGATCGATGACAATAACTGTGAAAACCTAAGACTGATTTGGCAGAGGGACATCAATAGCGACATAGATAAAGACACCTGGAAGAGAATTTTGTCCAACAGTGGAAAGTATATAAAAGAAGCAAGAGGCAAATTTATTCAATACAAGGTATTACATATGTATTATTACACACCAGTTAGACTTTTTAGAATGGGTTGTATGGAAGATAAAAAATGCTGGAAATGTAAAGAAGAAAATGGTACATGTATGCATGCTCTATGGGAATGTTCAAAGATTCAACCTTTTTGGAAAGCTGTGTTAAAATATTTAGGAGAATGTTTGGGATTTGACATTCCATTATCACCTAGGATACGTTTGTTGGGAGATAAATCAGAGATCTTACAGTCACAGCAATACGACTGATACTTAAAGTTTGGAAAGATATTCAATGTCCTACAATTAAAATGTGGATTGAATTTATGACTGAGAATGTATCATATGAAAAACTGTTAGCCAAATTAAATCAAAATTATAAAGATGTGGACATATGGGAGAATTTTTTTCAGACTGTGGTTTCAAAGGATGAATGATAATAGATCCATGTTTAGATTGTGACATGCTTAATCTGTTGTCCTCTACAGTGTTATCTCTGGTTATTACTTAGTAATCACAATTGTTGTGTTTTTTTTTAAATTAATTTATTCATTTATTTAATGTTATTTTATTTTATTATTTAATTTTTTTGTTTGTTTTTTTGTTTTGTTTTTTTGTTATTGTTTTGTAAATAGTACATTAGACCAGAGGTGGAAAGAGTAATACAATTTTGTACTCAAGTACGAGTACTGTTACTTCAGTGAAATTTTACTTAAGTACAAGTAAAGTTACCATTATAAAAATCTACTCAAATAAAAGTAAAAAGTAGCTCATTAAAACATTTACTCACAGTAAAAGTTACCGAGTTACTTTTTTATTTTAATTTTTTTTAACAGCGGGGGGTGGGGGGGGGGGGGGGTGATGAGGCATTCTAGCGTAGTTCAAAAAAAGATGAGCAGATATAAATCTCAAACTAGTTGTTTTTAACTGAAGGAACACCTTTGCATAATAAAGCTGTTGTCTTTCTTGTGCTTGAAAATCAAAGTGGTCATTTAAATATGGTGTTGCGTCCCAGTCTAGGGCCATACAGCAAAAGAATGGTTCAGGGTTCTATTTTAAACTGTATGGAAATGGTGGTATATGGCAGAAAGAACTAGATCTAATAATTAACTGATGAAATGATGAGGTTTGTATACACACACACACACACACACCAGGAGGAGGATCAGATTCAGGATGGACCCAGGCCAAAATAATAAACAAAATGGTATTCATATTTAGTAGCTAGATTACCTGCAAAAAAAAAAAAACACCAACAAAAATACAGTTACCTTCCCAGACTCCCTAAACCAAAAACAATGAAATTATCTACAAATATATACAAAGACCAACCAAACCAAAGGGACAAAGCAATAATCAAAGTCAATTGGAGGCAAAACGTCAAACCAGAATACACAACCAAATGTCAAAACGCCAAAATCACAACCTCTTTCATCTTTCCCACGTCTCTCTCTGGTTTATACAGTATATGGTCGCGCTAGTCGATGACGTCACTCTCAGGGCGGAAGCGACCGTGTGGAAGGTCAGGAAGATGCCGATGTCAGAAAACCTGGAGTGGAGTCTGGAGCGGCGCGCGACCAGGACATGATACACACACGCGTGCGCAACGAAGCATTTATACAAAGCATAATATTTTTATTATTTTATCATTTTCATTCATTTATTTTTTACTCAGTAGCGAATATGATTTAAAATGTAGCGAATTACAATACTTCAAACAAAACGTACTTAAGTAAAAGTAAAATTACAGATTTTTAAAACTACTTTAAAAAGTAGAAATATACAAAAAAGCTACTCAATTACAGTAACTCGAGTAAATGTAATTCGTTACTTTCCACCTCTGCATTAGACTAGCTGTTGTTGGATTTTTGTACTTGTATATTATGTTTAAGAAAACCAATAAAAACGTAATTTTCAAAAAAAAAAAAAAGAATGTCCGCATCTACATTAAAGTCAAAAGCTTTCCGGTGTTTGAACGAAAACAAGTGAACGCTGAAAGGGAAAGTAAAAGAGAATAGCGCGCCTTGAACTTCACCAGGACAACAGAAAGAACCTCGAAGAGGCGCTGGAAGCAAGAAAAGCCAAGCTAAATCAAATGAATGCAATGTCTGTTGAATTAGAGGCGCTTATGAAAGATGCACGTAATTTAGGCATCGGTAAAACTGAGTACAGACCCGAACACGGGAAGTTGAGAAAAAACTTTATCAGAAGTAACGTTGATGTGTTAGTGTACACTGATAAAGATGAACGCAAACGCGATCAAGTCGCCTGCTTCGCACCTGAGATACAAGGCTGCACAGAATTCATGGCTAAGGTGGATCGCTGGATAGCAGACACCAAGGACCACTCTATGACGTCACGAACAAGCAAAGACGATGTCTCGCCAGAAGACTGACAAGTTGCGGCCACAAAGAAGAAGCCACCAGAGCAGCTCTGCTGGCCAAAGCAGCAACCTTGGACGAACGGCTCGAGTTAGAAATCGAGAAAGCACAACTAAAGGCAAAAAGGGAAAGGCTGGAAATCAAAACGGCGCTCGCTATGCACGATGCCAAATTAAGAGTGCTTCAACATCAAGGTTGCGAAGGACAAGAGCCAGCGCACTTCCCCAACACTAGATATGACAGCCGACGACAGCCGGTGAGAGAGAGCTCAGTCAATGAACCAAGCAGCTTGCAATTTCGAAACTCGGAATGCAATGAACTTTACGAGAACGTTGCGTCGACGGACTGTTACGATCTGCCATCACGTTCACAGGCAGCCCATGTACGTGTGCCCATCAGTGTCAGACCTACAATGAATGATGTACTCTAAATGAATGTGCTACCGTAAACAATAAACGCACAAGTCATAGTTTTGATACATCATATTCTCAAATGACAACGCCCTACGGGGCAGCTCACTCAGGTGTGCCCATAAGCGCAAACACACAAATGACAAGCTTCTTAAGGGACACTCGAGATAATGATTACCTACGTCATGGACTTAACACAATGCATCACCAAATGCAACGTCAGGCAGAGCTCACAGAAATCCTCGCGAGGAGCCAAATGCTGTACTTGTTGCCCCAGCACGACCTTGCTCCCTTTTACAGAGACCCGCTCCAGTTCAAATCCTTCATGTTGTCCTTTGAATGCTTCGTTGAATCCAAAACTGACAATGACATCGATAAGCTGTCATATCTCGAACTGTACACCAAAGGGGAACCCAAAGACCTTGTAACAAGCTGCATGCACATGACAGATGGGTATGCAAGAGCAAAGAAACTGCTGCGCGACAGGTTCGGAAACGATCTGAGAATTGCAGCAGCTTATAAGCAAAAGGCAATTAATTGGCCAAACATAAAGACAGACGACGGAAGGGCGTTAAGCGTCCTCTCCTCTTTCTTGACAACTTGCCAAAACGCAACGGCAATCTGTGAATCTATGGACGAGTTGAACAGCAGCGAGTGCATGAACACCATTCTCACGAAACTGCCCTACAAGCTAAGCTGATCGACAGGTGGAAGTCGTGCGCACGCCAGCACTACGAGCACTACAGGACGAGAGCCAAGTTTGCCCAGCTGGTGGACTTCATAGATCAACAAGCCAGACTGTACTCCGACCCGCTCTTCGCCGACCTGGACGCCATGACCAGCGATAAGAAACACGGTCACACATCCCTTCAAGGACACAAACAAAAAGGGGAAGGAAAAGCCAGGGTAAGCTTTGCAACTGAGGTCAGACAGGTTGGTAAAATTCACAAAGACTCGATTATAATGAAGAATGCCGGTACATTAGCTGTTAGCGCGTTCACTAAGCCGTGCTCATACTGTAAAAAGTGCAAAGTAGAATTCTTAAAAAAGAATGGATTCTGTTTCGGATGTTTAAGAATCATTAAGGGTCATTTATGGAAAGACTGTGCCAGAAAAATAACATGTTCATTGTGCGCAAAGCCACATCCTCGCATGCTACACATAGCAGTGCAAGACACAGCGCCGTTTGCCACAAGCGCCGACGAAAACGAAACTGAAGGTGAAAAAATACACCACCTGCAGTGAGCCACGAATCAAATGCCCTCACTGGGGCTGGAGGTAATTGCATCCTCCCCATAGTACCTGTTAATATAAAGTCCAAGAAAGGTGACAAAATTGCAGAAGTGTATGCATTCATAGACCAAGGTAGTTCCGCCACATTTTGTACAGAGTCATTAGCAAGGCAATTAAATGTACAAGGCAGAAGAGTTAAAATACTGCTGAGCACCATGAACTCAACAAAACTTGTAGAAAGTTACATGCTCAATGATTTGGAGATTAGCAGCCTGGAAGAAAACACCTTTATTGAACTTCCCAATGTGTATACACAAAAGAATATCCCAGCTACAGTGGAAAGTATCCCACAACAGCACGACATCGACCAGTCGTCCTACTTTAGCGATGTAAAGTTGCCCCAGATTAGCGCGGAATTGAAATTCTCATAGGAAATAAAGAGCAAAAACTCATAGGACCACGGCGACTAATCAATAGCAGGCATGAAGGGCCATACGCGGTGCAGAGTGCTCTCGGATGCACTGTGAACGGGCCTCTCCGAGAACACGACGAACCAGTCACCATTACAGTTAACCGAACCTCTATTGAAAGTGTAGAACAAATGCCGATACAGCAGTTCAACCACGATTGTCCCTGTTATGTCCCCTGGTGTAGTTGTTTGTTTTTTGGTATTTTGTTTCTTTCCATATTGTATCTGTCTGTCCTCTCTCTTTTAAAAAAGCACAGGATCAGCCCATTGGTTGTCCGGGGTTCGCCGGTCCTCCAATGACTGTGGACCTGTCGTCATAAAAGAGGCGGGGCTCCCTTGACTTGCCGTCAGTCGTCTTGCTTTCCGGCGAGTGGGCGACTGTTCATCTTGTGTCGACTGCACTCTTGTTGTGTTCTAAGCTGTGCTGGGTTTAGATTATGTTTAGGTCTTGTTGATTATCTATTTGTCTGATCTGGTCTGCATTTGGTTAAATGTGCGCACATCTGTGAACTGTAAAGCACCTGTTACTGGAAGAACGTTTGTAACGAACATTAAGCACTGCGTTGCTGTGATCCATTTAGTCCGATTGTTAAGTATTGGAAAAATAACCAAGAGAAAGGAGACAGGTACATTGGTTGCGTAAAGTTAACCTGCTGGTGTTAATGGTAGCTATGGAGTGACAACCACCTATGTATTTTGTTTATTAACTAAGAGTAGCTTAGTATGGAGCCGCATGCGCCGAAGCTTTCGGTTTTATTTTCTACATTTTTCGTTTGGCAGTTAGATTATTTGGGTTGGGATTTAGCTGTTAGCTTCCACTTTGCTTTTGATATTTTCTTTCTTTTGGTGTCACTCAACCTCTCCTTTTCTCCTTACTTTATATCTTGTAATATATCTGTTTTGTAACAGTCCCAAACGAAACTGTGAGGATAAGGCACAGGAAAACTATCAGTTTTTAGACTCTGTTAATAACTCACAGATCACAGTTCACAGATAATCACTTATACATCGGCCTCCGACTTAAAAAAGCATCCGTTCAAACGCCCAGCAACCGAAATGCAGCCAGCAGTGCGCGCCCGAGCAGCGTGCACTCTCACCTTTCCAACTCAAAAGGCAATAGCCGTGCCCTACTGACTTTCATTCCCGAGAGCGAAAGGATCAAAGACATGAGAGACTTAGACTTGAGCAAAGATGCACTGCCCATCGAGAGAGCTCTGGGGGTGCTGTGGTGCATTAATTCAGACACGTTTAAGTTTAAAATTAGTTTAAAAGAACAACCTGTGACAAGACGAGGAATCCTGTCAATCACCAGTTCGATTTACGACCCCTTAGGTTTATTCGCAACAGTTATGTAAAGAAAAACTTGCATGGGATGACGACATTCCCGAGCAGTTTGCTAAAGCATGGAAAATCTGGCTGCAAGAGCTGCCCCAACTGTTCAGCGTAGCAAGGTGCACGAAACCAGCCAACTTTGGAGCCACAGTTACAGCGCAACTTCAGCACTTTTCCGACGCGAGTGAAATGGGATATGGAGTTGTCTCATACCTCAGGTTAGTAAATGCTGATGGACTTACACATTGTGCATTCATGATGGGGAACTCTCGTGTAGCACCCCTGAAACAAACCACCATTCCACGAATGGAACTGACTGCGGCAATGGTCGCTGTAAAAAATGACAAAATGTTGAAAGAACAGCTAGAATTGAAATTGCTGGACTTCTTAGATGACTGTGGTGTCTAGTTGCACTGGGTGTGGGGATCTCGTCTCTATCGTTTGGGATATTTTTACACTCAATTAGGCTAGCCAGGGGGATGTGGACTGATCCATGTAAAGCTGCCACTATATAACCTGTAGCTCTTCTATCCATTGTCTTTTTGATATCTACACATGTCTTAAGCGAGTAAGGGGAACTAGGGCCACAGTCATTAAACTGTTCAAAGAACTCAGGACGTACTAATGATCTGTTACTTTGTTCATCATGGATGGCATAAAGCCTTACTGCTTGATGTGAGTGGCCTGCTGGGTAGACATTTTTGTAAGTCGCTCTGGATAAGAGCGTCTGCCAAATGCCTAAATGTAAATGTAGACATTAATGAGACAGATTTTAGAACATGATCTGCCTGCTTCATTCACACCACAAACCTGAGTGCATTTAGAAGTAATCTCCTCTGATTCAATGTGGTCAGGCTCCCCGCCATGCTCTGCTGCAGGTTCAGTTTCTTTTAGCCAGGAGGCTGGTCCTGGTTGGAGAGCCGTGCAGTGCTTTTCATCGTCGCACTCGGAACACTATACCTTGGCTTTACATTTCTTCGCTATGTGTGAAGATGAGACACAACATTTGAAGCAAAGGTTGTTTTCTTTTAAGAAAGTTTTCCTATCTAACAGAGGTTTCATGCGAAATGCTCTGCACACTGAAAGAGGATGGGCTTTCTTGTGAATCGGACAAAGTTTTTCGCCGTCTACAGCTTTGTTTGAAGATCTCTGCATGCTTGAACTATAGCGAGAGATGACATCAGTGACATCAAGGAAATCTCCCTTTGTATGTTTGCTCTCCAAGATAGTTTGTCTGGTCTGGCTGCATCAAGTGATGGTGTGAAGTTAAAGCTGGGGTTGTTTCTAGCATCAGCTTCGTGTACAACAAAGTCTAGTAGAACACTAAATGGTGGGAAAGAGCTTGTACGAGGATGCCGAGACGCTGCTTTTTTCCGAGCTCCGCCATACTGACCAACTTTTAAACTTTTTCGTCCCCTTATGAAGAGTGTACATAAAACGGATAAGTATCATAATATATTTACTCGAAACGCGTGTTGTATCGTTAAGTTTTAATTGTTTTGCAGCACACCACTTTTAGCCGGCATTAGCATCGCTAGCCCGTTAGCCCGGCTATCACGTTTGTTTGTAAAGTTTGTTTTTGCTTCTTCACAGCGATTATTTTCTGTATTTAGACACCATGTCGGTTGTGATTCTGCCTCTGAGTGCAGGTGAGGAGACATTGGAGCTGCACTCGGTGGATTTGGAGCTGGAGGCCGTGGAGAAGCTGATCCGTGAGCTACAGGTGAAGCTGGCCAGGCTACAGAAGCAGAAAGCCACGCTGGAATCGTCGCGGACCGACGCTCACCTGTCCCAGGTAAATTCTCGGCGTGACACAATCTATCCGACAACCCCAACCCCACGTGTTTCTCTGCCCAGGTCCAACACACCAAGGACGCAGCCCGCCCAGTTTTCCTACACCCCGGCGCCGGGATACCACGGAGCCTGGATACAGCAGCAGCGGAAGAAGCACGCCAAGCCCCGGGCGAGGACCTCTCCCCCTCCGCCACCACCCGTCGTTGACATCTCGACCCGAAACCGCTTCGCTCCTCTCCGCGAGACGGCACACGACGTCCTGGTCATCGGAGACTCCATCGTTCGTCACGTGCGTGCTACCATGGCTAAAGGTAAGGTGCACACACGCTGTTTACCTGGTGCACGTGTTCTTGATGTTGCTGCACAGGTGCCTGCTGCCCTGAGGAAGAACATTGGAGCTGTGGTCCTTCATGCCGGCACGAACGACACCAGGCTGAGGCAGACGGAGATCCTAAAGAAGGACTTCAGGAGCCTGGTCGAGAAGGTCCGCAGCACATCACCCACGACAAGGATCATCGTATCTGGACCGCTTCCCACATTTCAGCGAGGAATCGAGAAGTTCAGTAGATTATTTGCCTTTAATGAATGGTTACAATCTTGGTGTCAACAACAGAAATTACGCTTTGTTGATACCTGGAATGTTTTCTGGGAGCGTCCTAGGCTCTATCACACCGATGGCCTACACCCTAGCAGAGCTGGAGCAGCGGTCCTCTCTGACACCATCTCCAGAACACTACGAACCATCTGACTGGCGGTAAGTCAAACTGTAGATTCCAAACATATTAGCCACATCACAACTCACCGTAGTGATAGACGCACACACATAGCTTGTCCTATAGAAACTGTGTCTGTTCCCCGAATACTGAGAAAAAAGAATAAATTTGTTAAATGTGCCCGAAACAATCTGATAACCATAAAACCAGAAAAAGGCAAAATAAGTAGTCAAAATCCACCTCTAAAGTTTGGACTACTCAACATTAGATCCCTTGCGCCTAAAGCACTTATTGTTAATGAAATTATCTCAGATTATTGCCTTGACGCACTCTGTCTCACCGAAACCTGGCTTAAACCAAATTAATATTTTGGGCTGAATGAGTCTACTCCGTCAGGATATTTCTATAAGCACGAGCGCCGTCTAATTGGTCGCGGTGGTGGTGTCGCCACTATCTACAATGATGTACTCACTGTTACCCAGAAAATAAGGCCCAGGTTTAATTCATTTGAAGTGCTTATCATTAATGTTGCACTAAATGAAATACGTAATAAACCCTTGCTATATTTTACCTTGGCCACCGTGTACAGACCCCCGGGGCCATATGGCGATTTTCTTAAAGAATTTGGACATCTGCTATCAGACCTATTGGTTAACTCTGACAAAGTGTTGATAGTCGGAGACTTTAACATTCATGTAGATGATGCTAACGACGCTTTAGCACTCACATTTATGGATTTACTAAATTCCTTTGGGGTTAAACAAAATATAATTGGAGCAACTCACCGCTTTCATCATACGCTAGATTTAATTATATCCCATGGTATAGATGTCTCTAATATAGAGATCATACCTCAAAGTGATGATATCACAGATAATCACCTCCTGACATATACTCTATCCATAGAACAGATTAGCTGTGTCTCCCCACGTTATCAATCTGTTAGAAATATGAATCCCACTAATAAAGACAGATTCACAAGTAATCTGCCGGATCTGTCCCAATTTCTTATTAGACCCCTAAATGCAGATGATCTAGATGAAGTGACTAGCAGCATGGGCACTATTTTTAGCCTAACAAAACCCAAGATGCCCGCAGAGAGTATCCCATCACAGTTTAGAAGTGAAGACTTTATGGACTTCTTTAATGAAAAAATCAATAATATCAGGAAGAAAATAATGGAGGTTCAACCTCTAATAGTATCTCACGATCCAGTTCAGCCTATAGCTTCACATTTAGATTTTCACTGCTTTACAGGTATAGGACAGGAAGAGCTGTATAAACTTATCACCTCGGCTAAATCAACAACGTGCCTGTTAGACCCAATCCCAACCAGATTTTTAAAAGAAGTGATGCTTACGGTTGGAGAGCCACTTCTAAACATTATTAATTCTTCATTACATCTAGGTCACGTCCCTAAACCTTTCAAGTTAGCAGTTATTAAGCCGCTTCTTAAAAAATCTAATTTGGACGCGAATGAAATAACAAATTACAGACCGATTTCAAACCTTCCGTTCATATCAAAAATACTAGAAAAAGTAGTATCAGCTCAAGTTTGCACATTCTTGCAGGATAACAACATCCTTGAAGAATTTCAGTCAGATTTCAGGCCCCATCATAGCACAGAAACTGCACTAGTTAAGATTACAAACGACTTGTTTTTAGCTTCAGACCAAGGCTGCATCTCATTGCTAGTCCTGCTCGATCTTAGTGCTGCATTCGACACTATAGATCATAATATTCTCATAGATCGCTTACAAAATTATATAGGTATTCAGGGACAGGCATTAAAATGGTTTAGATCTTACCTGTCTGATCGCTACCATTTTGTAGATCTAAATGGAGAACCGTCTGGTGTAATACCAGTGAAATATGGGGTCCCACAAGGGTCAGTTTTAGGACCTCTGTTGTTCTCAATATACATGCTTCCCTTGGGTAACATCATTAGAAGACATGGGATTAGTTTCCATTGTTATGCTGATGATACCCAATTATATATCTCAACTAAACCAGACGAAATACCTAAGTTGTCTAGATTAACTGAGTGTGTCAAGGACATAAAAGATTGGATGACCAATAACTTTCTTTTATTAAATTCAGATAAGACTATATATTATTATAGTCTTTATATTGGCGCCCACTGTGATCAGTCTCTCTTGCAGGTAGAAGGGGAGTTTTTGGATGATTGGATTTACTCCTCTTGCTATATATAGGAACGCAAGACCAGGGAGGTCTCCTTCAGCTTTAGCACACTACTTCCATGAGCAGGTCGCTAAATTTTCTCAGTTTTGCAAAGTCTTTGGAAGGGATTTTTGGGAATGTGTCAATCCTTTTAAGCATTACCTCTTCAAAGTCTACTAGAACACTAAATGGTGGGAAAGAGACGCATTTTGTGCATTTGTACTTGGCGCCCACTGTGATCAGCCTCTCTTGCAGGTAGAAGGGGAGTTTTTGGATGATTGGATTTACTCCTCTTGCTATATATAGGAATGCAAGACCAGGGAGGTCTCCTTCAGCTTCACTGTACTTCCATGAGCAGGTCGCTAAATTTTCTCAGTTTTGCAAAGTCTTTGGAAGGGATTTTTGGGAATGTATCAATCCTTTTAAGCATTGCCTCTTCGATTGCTTCAGCTGAGCTGTAACATCGCTCAAGTCTGTCCCATATTATGTTGAGACCATTGACTGGGTTGTTGATGTGAATGGCTCTGAGTTGTTCTGCATGTTCAGCCGATTCTTTGCCAAGCCATTTCAAAATCAAGTCCATTTCTTCACTTGCGGTTAGATCTAACCCACTTATAGTATTTTCAAATGAGCGTTTCCTAGCTCTGAAGTTTTGGGGCTTGTCATTAAACTGGAGCAGCCCTGTTGCTACTATTTCATGACGAGTGAAGTATCTGATGAAGTCACTCACATTTGATTCACTAGGCTCTTTGCATAAATGCTTAGCATCATGAAAGCTAGATGCTGACACTTGATTTCACCAATTGGTGCTGTAATTTTTATTAGCATGAGGAGAAGGGGCAGTAACCGGGGGGGGGGGGGTTGGCATTAATCAGAATCATATGGTGGTTCAATTGAAATTTTTTGTGAGCCATTTCCTTTTTTAGGGCTTAGTAGCTGATCACGGTTGAGATCTGATTTCCCTTGTGTTAAGGCATCATTTTCTTTATTCACAAATGCAAATTGGCCATTTGCAAATTGACATTGTTTTGTTCGTTCTGCTGTTACCGAGGGGCAGATGTTGCTGCGTGTTTCTGTCTGTGTGGCAGCAGCTGCTTCTCATGACTCTGCTTCAGCAATGGCTGAGACTACATCTTATTCATGCTGTAAAAATTCGATAGATGCTTCGACTTTAGCCTTTGCTACTTCTATTTGTGCTTTTTCTACCTTCAAATCCATTTCTTTAGCTGCGAAGCTGAGACTTGCTTTGGCTGCCTCAGTTTTTGCTCTGGCTTTTGCTGCCGTTGAACCTGTAGAGGAGGCACACAAAGCTTCGGTCAGGTCTTGAGGGATGACGATTTGCTGGACATAGATGACTAGATGACGACTGCAGACTCACCGTTGTATGCCGTGTTGCAGCGAGGCAACAATATTTTCTCCAACAGGACCCATAAAGTGCATGCCGATATGTTTCCCTTCTTTTTGCTCACTAGCTTTGCTTGACTGAGCGTATAGATATAAATACCGGGCGAGGACCTCTCCACCACCACCAACCGTCTTCGACATCTCGACCCAAAACCGCTTCGCTCCTCTCCGCGCGATGGCACACGACGTCCTGGTCATCGGAGACTCCATCGTTCGTCACGTGCGTGCTACCACGGCTAAAGGTAAGGTGCACACACGCTGTTTACCTGGTGCACGTGTTCTTGATGTTGCTGCACAGGTGCCTGCTGCCCTGAGGAGGAACATTGGAGCTGTGGTTCTTCATGCCGGCACGAACGACACCAGGCTGAGGCAGACGGAGATCCTAAAGAAGGACTTCAGGAGCCTGGTTGAGAAGGTCCGCAGCACATCACCCACGACAAGGATCATCGTATCTGGACCGCTTCCCACATTTCAGCGAGGAATAGAGAAGTTCAGTAGATTATTTGCCTTTAATGAATGGTTACAATCTTGGTGTCAACAACAGAAATTACGCTTTGTTGATAACTGGAATGTTTTCTGGGAGCGTCCTAGGCTCTATCACACCGATGGCCTACACCCTAGCAGAGCTGGAGCAGCGGTCCTCTCTGACAACATCTCCAGAACACTACGAACCATCTGACTGGCGGTAAGTCATACTGTAGATTCCAAACATATTAGACACATCACAACTCACCATAGTGATAGACGAACACACATAGCTTGTCCTATAGAAACTGTGTCTGTTCCCCGAATACTGAGAAAAAAGAATAAATTTGTTAAATTTACCCGAAACAATCTGATAACCATAAAACCAGAAAAAGGCAAAATAAGTAGTCAAAATCCACCTCTAAAGTTTGGACTACTCAACATTAGATCCCTTGCGCCTAAAGCACTTATTGTTAATGAAATTATCTCAGATTATTGCCTTGACGCACTCTGTCTCACTGAAACCTGGCTTAAACCAAATGAATATTTTGGTCTGAATGAGTCTACTCCGTCAGGATATTTCTATAAGCACGAGCCCCGTCTAATTGGTCGCGGTGGTGGTGTCGCCACTATCTACAATGATGTACTCACTGTTACCCAGAAAATAAGGTCCAGGTTTAATTCATTTGAAGTGCTTATCATTAATGTTGCACTAAATGAAATACGTAATAAACCCTTGCTATATTTTACCTTGGCCACCGTGTACAGACCCCCGGGGCCATATGGCGATTTTCTTAAAGAATTTGGACATCTGCTATCAGACCTATTGGTTAACTCTGACAAAGTATTGATAGTAGGAGACTTTAACATTCATGTAGATGATGCTAACGACGCTTTAGCACTCACATTTATGGATTTACTAAATTCCTTTGGGGTTAAGCAAAATATAATTGGAGCAACTCACCGCTTTAATCATACGCTAGATTTAATTATATCCCATGGTATAGATGTCTCTAATATAGAGATCATACCTCAAAGTGATGATATCACAGATCATCACCTCCTGACATATACTCTACCCGTAGAACAGATTAGCTGTGTCTCCCCACGCTATCAATCTGTTAGAAATATGAATCCCACCACTAAAGACAGATTCACAAGTAATCTGCCGGATCTGTCCCAATTTCTTATTAGACCCCTAAATGCAGATGATCTAGATGAAGTGACTAGCAGCATGGGCACTATTTTTACCAGTACATTAGACACTGTTGCTCCCATCAGATTAAAAAAAGTCAGAGATAAAACATTGGCACCGTGGTACAACAGTCATACTCGCGCCCTAAAGAGAGCAACCCGTAACCTCGAGCGAAAATGGAGGAAAACTAAATTAGAAGTTTTTCGAATTGCGTATAAAGACAGTATGTGCAGCTATAGACAGGCTCTAAAAACTGCTAGGACCGAGCATCTTAGCCAACTGATAGCAAGAAACCGAAACAATCCTAGGTTCTTATTTAGTACAGTGGCTCGCCTAACAAAACCTAAGATGCCCGCAGAGAGTATCCCATCACAGTTTAGAAGTGAAGACTTTATGGACTTCTTTAATGAAAAAATCAATAATATCAGGAAGAAAATAATGGAGGTTCAACCTCTAATAGTATCTCACGATCCAGTTCAGCCTATAGCTTCACATTTAGATTTTCACTGCTTTACAGGTATAGGACAGGAAGAGCTGTATAAACTTATCACCTCGGCTAAATCAACAACGTGCCTGTTAGACCCAATCCCAACCAGATTTTTAAAAGAAGTGATGCTTACGGTTGGAGAGCCACTCCTAAACATTATTAATTCTTCATTACATCTAGGTCACGTCCCTAAACCTTTCAAGTTAGCAGTTATTAAGCCGCTTAGACTCTTAAAAAATCTAATTTGGACGCGAATGAAATTAAAAATTACAGACCGATCTCAAACCTCCCGTTCATATCAAAAATACTAGAAAAAGTAGTATCAGCTCAAATTTGCACATTCTTGCAGGATAACAACATCCTTGAAGAATTTCAGTCAGGTTTCAGGCCCCATCATAGCACAGAAACTGCACTAGTTAAGATTACAAATGACTTGTTTTTAGCTTCAGACCAAGGCTGCATCTCATTGCTAGTCCTGCTCGATCTTAGTGCTGCATTCGACACTATAGATCATAATATTCTCATAGATCGCTTACAAAATTATATAGGTATTCAGGGACAGGCACTAAAATGGTTTAGATCTTACCTGTCTGATCGCTACCATTTTGTAGATCTAAATGGAGAACCGTCTGGTCTAATGCCAGTGAAATATGGGGTCCCACAAGGGTCAGTTTTAGGACCTCTGTTGTTCTCAATATACATGCTTCCCTTGGGTAACATCATTAGAAGACATGGGATTAGTTTCCATTGTTATGCTGATGATACCCAATTATATATCTCAACTAAACCAGACGAAATACCTAAGTTGTCTAGATTAACTGAGTGTGTCCAGGACATAAAAGATTGGATGACCAATAACTTTCTTTTATTAAATTCAGATAAGACAGAGATATTACTTATTGGCCCAAAAACCAGCACACAACAGCTTTCACAATTCAGCTTGCGCTTAGAAGGATGTACTGTTATTACCAGCTCAGCAGTAAAAGATCTGGGAGTAATATTAGACAGTAACTTGTCTTTTGAAAATCACATTTCAAATATCACAAAAACAGCCTTTTTCCATCTTCGAAATATTGCTAAACTTAGGAACATCTTATCCGTATCTGATGCAGAAAAACTAGTTCATGCATTCATGACCTCCAGACTGGACTATTGTAATGCATTACTAGGTGGTTGTCCTGCATCCTCAATAAACAAGCTTCAGTTAATCCAAAATGCAGCTGCCAGGGTTCTCACTAGATCCAGAAAATATGATCATATAACCCCAATATTATCATCCCTGCACTGGCTACCTGTTCAGTTTAGAATAAATTACAAAATAGTATTACTTACATACAAGGCCTTAAATGGTTTAGCTCCCACATACCTAACCAGTCTTCTGATACGCTACAATCCACCACGCGCCTTAAGATCTCAAAACTCCGGACTTCTGGTAGTTCCCAGAATTTCAAAATCTACAAAAGGGGGTAGGGCTTTTTCATATTTAGCTCCAAAGCTTTGGAATAGCCTTCCAGACAGTGTTCGGGGAGCAGACACGGTTTCTCAGTTCAAAAGTAGACTCAAGACGCATCTTTTTAATCTGGCATACACATAACTCATCCCAGTACTCGTACTCCAGTACACCTATACCGAATGGCAACTACGCTAATTCTCCCCATCTGTTCTGTATTTCTCTACCCATCCCGAGGCATCGAGAGATTTTGCCAGCTTCAGTAGACAAAGGCCGACCCTGCGAGGTTCCTGAGGCATTCAGAGAAGGACCAGCTCCAACTGGATTCAGCTTTATGATGGTTGGAGCTACACATGCTGCTCCTGTGCTTCCAGTGATCCAGACCTCATCTGCCCTCTGCACCTACTGACTCGTCCCTATGCTGAACTGGTCTTCATGACAAATTTAAATAATTTCTGTCATATTGAATTTTCACCTGCACAACACACAAGATGTTGTATCATTTCTATCTGTTATCGCCCAAATGAGGATGGGTTCCCTGTTGAGTCTGGTTCCTCTCAAGGTTTCTTCCTAATGCCATCTCAGGGAGTTTTTCCTTGCCACCGTCGCCGTCACCCTTGGCTTGCTCATCAGAGAAATTTCATTCATTCGTCTCATTATTATCTGCACATTTTTCTCACACATCCACACTTCCAATGATTTTCTTTTCTATAATTATTATTATTATTTGTTTTTATTTATTTATTTTCTATTATAATTTTATTTATTTATTCATTATTTTATATATAATTATTCTATATATATAATTATTTATTTTTTTTGTTAAATTTCTTTAATTTTTGTGAAGCTGCTTTGAGACAATGACCATTGTTAAAAGCGCTATATAAATAAAATTGAATTGAATTGAATTGAATTGAAAAAAATTGAATTGAAATACTGACTAAATGTCGCCTCTGACTCTGCTGTCCATAGGAACGATGCGTCAGCGCGGCCGCCATCTTGTGTCGGGGGAAGCCGCGTCTACTCTGCATTAGGTAACATTGGCAGAGAAACTATCAACGATTAAAATCACCTTAATCTGCTCAATTTTCAAGTGATTTTCAATCCGTTTGATATATTATAAATGTCAGAAATATACTTATGATAGAACATAGATTGATTAATTAATTATTTTACTTATAAGTACTTATAAGTATAAATGAATTTATTTTAAAATATAAATAACTATATGAATACTAGAGCAAAATTTTAATTATATAACCATTTTACGCTGGGTCATTGTATTGCAGGCTTGCCGATGTACAAAATAAACCAGTACAATTCAATAGTTTTAATTAACATGTATTTTTAAGTATGGATATCACACCATTTTAGCCATTGTGTGTGCAGTAGACTAGGCTAAGGTAAGTAACAATAGTTAATTTTAAGTTCATTGAAGTGGAAGAATAATAAGCTTACACCTAGTTTTGAAGTAGATTAATATCAAAAGCTTCAATTTTCTCTGGACTCGATCATAAATACATGTCTGTCAGTTGGAACAACCAAAAAACTTTTTAATTTTTTAATCATTTGAGATTTGGACGATTTATGACGATTTAATTTCTGCCTAGTTGCAGATGTTCGGTTGCCCATCCTAACATTCTGAGGTCTGCTGTTCAGGAAGTCCATCATTGTTTTTTTTTCCTCGCTTTGTTTGTTTAACTCATGGCTTTATTCATTTAAATTTTGCTCTATTATTCATCTATTTATTCATATTTTCAACATACTTTATTTTATATTATTCATGTTTTTTCTTCATATCACTATCAGCATCCTTGTACTTGTTTTGTGCAATTGTTTAGAGCAAATTAATTAGTTATGTAGGTGTGTCTAAGTATTGTATATGATATATCACATATTTATGATAGAACATAGATTAATTCATTATTTTACTTAAAACATATAAGTAAAATAATTAATTAATCTATGGGCTATCATAAATATATGTCTGACATTTATAATCAACCAACCGGCTTGAAAAGCTGGTTCCAACTGCGGGCATCATAATGACTAAAAGCGACTCCCCTTGTCTAGTGTGAACCCTTGGTATTTCTAACTGACTCTATCCTAACGATCTGAGTGGTCTGTTAGGTTTATATTCAGTGAGCATATCTGTAATGTATTTAGGTCCTAGGTGATTAACATTAACATTTATAATGGAGTCAGAGTTCATACAGATCACTTTAGGGAAATCTCCTCACATTCCTTCTGCTTCTGGATCAAAGGTAAAGTTTACACATCTGTCTGCTACACATTAATTTCTCACACTCTAAGAACTTATTTATAATAGAGTCACCATTACAGCAGTGTATAGAACAAGCAGAAGGGTTGTTAATAATGTACCTGATTACATTATGTGTTTCTGTTGTAGGTTCTGAAGCAGATTAGCACACTTTCTCCTGCATGCCCCAAATCATTTGATATTACAATGGCGTAGTGGTTAGCACTGTGGTTAGCACCTCCAGTATTCATCCCACGTCCAAAGACATGCAGATTAGGTTAATTGGTCTTCCCAAATTTCCCATAGTGTGTGAATGAGCATGTGAGTGTGTGTATGTGTGTGTCCTGTGATGGATTGGCACCCCATCAAGGGTGTACCCCACCTCATGCCCTAAATCTCCTGGAATAGGCAACACTATCACGGGGTATGGTAGTTTGTAGCATTGTTTTATTTTTATCAGCATAAGGTAAACATTCACATTGTCTATTTAGGTAGTTTGCAAATAAATATGTTGTTTAAACTAAGAATGCATTGTCAGAGGTATAACATTAATCACAGTACTGTAATGAGACTCTTAGCAGCAGGTTTAAACGTTTTAAAGAAGGCCGTATGTCCCTGAATCCCGGCTGAGGTGTCTCAGAGCCCATTGCAGTTGTTCCCATGAATATTCAGCAGGTGGAACGTCTGATCTTTGAAAATGTAATGTTTGCATCCTGAATTTGTGTGGAGAATAAAATAATAAAGAAGACATTTCTAACACTTTAATATATTTTTAAACTGCAATTTAGTACGGTCATTATTGTGGCATCAAATAAAAAAAATATTACATTTGCAATTGAAAATATACAACTGCAATAATTTTTTTTATGGCAAAAATGTCAAGCTTTATAAATGCTGTAAGGATTTTTAAAAATAATTAATCATATCAAATTGCAAAGCAGAAAAACAAACATTTTTATTGCAACAACTCATGTACTTCAACATGTTCTTTTGCTTTGAGCAATTTTGGCACTGTTATACGTTATGTTATGTTTAATACTCCTCCAGTCTCTGATTCTAACGTCTCCATAATTTGTACAGGCACAACGAAGAGCAAAGGTTTAAGAATCCTATTTAAATTGTGTAGAAATGCAAAGTCAGATTAAATTAAACATGTTTTATTAAGCCTCCCAAAGGAAATCCCATTTCCAGCAGTATAAACACATAAAATACTGAAACAAAACAAAAACTACCAAAACTGCCATTTGTGTTAGTATTCTGAAGGAGGAAATCATGAGATTTTGAGAGCGATTGAGAATGTTCTTTGAAATTTGAGATCAGAAAAATTTAACACCATACAACACTAGATCGATACTTCCATTCAAAACTACTGTTGATATATTTGTAGGAGTTCATGAAGTAAATGGTATCATAGCATAAAACTATGACATTGTTGTTGATGATACATTTATACAGCCTTCTGTAATAACGACCGTATATAGTCATTTTGTTTTCCAGGCTCAGAGTGTGGAAAGACTTTTACTAAAAGCGATCATCTCAAAAACCACCAGCGCATCCACACAGGAGAGAAGCCGTACAGCTGCACAGAGTGCGGGAAGAGTTTTAGCCAGCTAATTAATCTCCAACAGTACCAGCGCATCCACATGGGGGAGAAACCGTTTCATTGTGAACAGTGCGGTAAGAGTTTCGCCTGTCAGCGTAACCTACAACAACACTGCCGCATCCATACGGGAGAGAAGCCTTATCAGTGTGAACAGTGTGGGAAGAGCTTTCGTCATAAGAAATCTCTTCAGCTACACCAGCGCATTCACAGAGGAGAGAAGCCATATCACTGCAAACAGTGTGGGAAGAGTTTCAGCGACCGGGGTGCAGTCAACAGCCACCAACAGAGTCATGCAGGACAGAGGCTCTACCTCTGCGGACACTGTGGACGGAGCTACAGTTACTTATGGACACTGAGGAAGCATAAGTGCAAACGAAAGCCATTGACTTTTGACAGGAGGATTCTTCCAAACTAATTTTTCTCTATATATTTTTTAAAAAAGTAAAAAAGAAATTTTAAGCATAAAAGTAGAATCTATTATTTGACATGGTATGTAGGCTTTCATTGCATGGGACTGTATTGTTTACTACCTCTAAATTTTAGCAGATTTTATTGGTTTATGTCATTTTCCTGGTTTCACCTGAAGGTAACAAAACCAAGCCTGTAACACACAATCATGCATTTAACCAGTGAGAATCCCTGCTGGAATCCAGTAATCCTGACTTGTGAATGAGACACATGAGACTCTGACATCTGCATCTAACATAGGCAAGTAGAACCACTGAAACACAGAAGCTGATATTGAGTAAATCCCCTTCAACCAAAACAGTACTGACCTGTGTGTTCTGACACCTTTCTATCAGAACCAGCATTAACATTTTTAGCACTTTGATCTACACTAGCAATAAACGGGCCAGCCGTCACTCCCCACGTGCATCACTGAGCCTTGACCACCCATGTCCCTGTTTCCAGTTCATGAGTTTTCCTTCCTTGATTGTAGGTAAAGTTCAGGTCCGTATGTGAATACACTCACCACAAAAAGGCAGACCTAATACCTTATACGGATCACTTTCAACCCGGATCACGACTGAACTGCAAGAGGAACATTTACAGATAGGCACGCACTTGATTATGGCATACTAACATAGGACATGATATGTAAAGTGGACCAAACCATCACAGGACTCTAGAAAATGTGCTTAATCATCTTGGGGTGTTTTGCGCATAAAATAAGAACTGGGCATCTTTTAAACAATGTAATGTTAACATTAGGGCTCATCTAATCAATACACGAAGCTCTCTATGTATCCAGTGATTAGGCTGTTGGAAATTATGGAGTTTGTCATAACAACCAGCGCAAAGCTGGGGAGGAAAATCCATTCTTCATGATCAATCATACTATAAAATGTTCTTTGTGGCCTTTCACAGCATGAGTGATTTTATTCATTGGATTTCTGTATAAAGTTGGATGTGCGCTTTATTTCTGCTCCCTCTGCAGGCGACCGGAGGTGATGTCCACTAGCCCCCTTCTTCCTATCTTGAATATTCGACATTATTAAGCAGGCCACAGATTTCATGCATCATTGGAAAGAAAAAGGATCTCTGCCCACCGAAAAGCGTCAAATAATACAATGCCTTGGACAAGGTATAAAAACATTAGATATTTCATGAAAACTTAAGTGTGATCATCGTACTGTGAAGTCATTTGTGGCTGATTCAGAGCACAGACAGGTTTGTGCAGATAAAAGCAGAATGAAGAAGGTTTCTGCAAGACAAATTAATCTGATTAAGAGAGCAGCTGCTGAAATGCCATTACAAAGCAGCAAACAGGTATTTGAAGCTGCTGGTGCCTCTGGAGTCCGCAAACCTCAAGGTGTAGGATCCTTTAAAGGGTTGCAATTGTGCATAAACCTACTATTCGGCCACGACTAACCAATGCTCACAAGCAGAAACGGTTCCAGTGGGCCCTGGCACACATGAAGACACGTTTTTAAACAGTCTTGTTTACTGATGAGTGCTGTGCAACCTTGGATGGTCCAGATGAATGGAGTAGTGGACGGTTAGTGGGTGGCCACAATGTCCCAACAAGGCTGCGACGTCAACAAGGAGGTGCCGGAGTCATGGGGAGACGGCTGATAGGCCACTTTAGGGTCCCTGAAGGTGTGAAAATGACCTCTGCAAAGTATATTGATTGACCACTTTCTTCCATGGTACAAAAAGCAGAACCGTGCCTTCCGTAACAAATTCATCTTCATGCACGACAATGCACCATCTCATGCTGCAAAGAATACCTCTGTGTCATTGGCTGCTATGGGAATAAAAGATGAGAAACTCATGGTGCGGCCACCATCCTCCCCTGATCTCAAATCCATTGAGAATCTTTGGAGCATCCTGAAGCAAAAGATCTATGAGGGTGGGAGGCGGTTCGCATCAAAGCAGCAGCTCTGGGAGGCTATTCTGACAACGCGCAAAGAAATTCAAGCAGAAACTGTCCAAAAACTCACAAGTTCAATGGATGCAAGAATTGTGAAGGTGATATCAAAGAAGGGGTCCTATGTTAAGATGTAACATGTCCTGTTAGGATGTTTTTGATTGAAACAGCTTTTGATTTCTTTAAATATGACCTCCTGAAGCTGCAAATTCAACAACAGACCATTTTCAGTTCTTTCCAACCTATAAAATGTTTTAACTCTGTTGTGCATAATAATTTGGATCAGTGTATTTTCTTTCTTTTTTTTTTTTTTAAATAAATATTATCATTTGGAGGTTTGTTCAGTAAAATTCTAATTATTCCCTAATGGTTGATGGCTTGGAAATTATACGGACTGTCATTTGCATTGACTAATTATGAAAATCAGGGAAAGATATAATTTGCGTAATAATTTGGAACATGGTGTAGATGATGGTTCTGATTATGTAATATTAGGAATTAAATTAAATAATAAATGAGAATTTGAACAATTTTGAGAAGTTGTTTATTAGAACCTTTTTCAAGATTGGTTCTAATAATATTCATTTTTGGTGACTTAGCATTTCAAGAATGTTTAAATTATTTTGCAGGAGAACTTTCTAAAGATATAATAGGAATGAGAAAGTAGAAAAAAGAAAAACCCTTAAATGAGCAGGCACATCCAAATTTTTCACTGGTATTGCAGATGTCCTCATCACTGCTTTTCCTTAGTCAGATGGAGAAAAATAATCACTATTACACTGTCTGTAACTATTTATTCTCCATTCCTGGAGCACATGATTGTAGTAACAGGTACAACAATGATTTTGCCTGGAATCCAGCCATAATTCTTTATAGGTCCTCCCAGATTGGGAGCTACAACACATCAAAATATACAAATCAGTATAAACAGATAATGTTAGCTAAGGTCTTATGGTGAGTACATGGTCACTTAGCGAAAGTCTTAAAAAAGAAACATGTTTGCTAAAAAAAAAAAAACTTGTTTAAATGTTAACTTATTTGCTTACTGACTTTGCAATGTTCTGCTCCACACTCCAGCCCAGTAGATGGTGGTAATGCACCTTTAAACTGACTGTCAACCAACAATAGACTCAAAAGAAAGAGAAAAAAACCCTGCTGGGACTTGGAGGTTGAAGTGAAAGAGCGCTTCTTTGTCCACACGGTTTTGAAGCTCTGATACTCTGCAGAACATCACTAAAAGTGATTTAATGGGAAAATTCCCACCTGAGCTTCTCAGTTAACACCTAGTGCAGATTCTGGACTCATCAATCTGTGTTTCTCCTCCAGTCTCCTGATTCTTTACAGCTTTTAGAATGAAACCCAGAAGGAGATCTTTAGGAAAATCTCCACACACTCCTGCTGATACTGGATCAAAGGTAAAGTTTACTCATCTGTCTTATTTCTCTTTATTGTTTTACACACAGATAATTTATTTATTGTTTACTGAGGCCAACACTCTTCATAAGCCCTTAAGATTTAATAAAGTCAGTGTATAACTGTGTGTGGTGGCTCAGGTTGTTGAGGCTCTGGGTTGCTGATTGAAGGGTTGGGGGTTTGAGTCCCATCACTAGATTAACATTGAGTATTGTTGGGTCCATGGTTAACACTACAAAATTAACACTACACCCCATACAAACAAGCCACTGCTGTAGAATAATTTAGTTAATCTGGTTATGAAGAATCAAGTATACCCAGTATGGATATATAAACTGTATTAGCTAGTGTGTCTGATGTGTACACAGGACCCAGATAGCAAGATGACATTGATTCAATGTTGAAATTTCATCAGAATCATCATTTTGGTTGAGGTTGATTATTCAATGCTAAATAATGTTGAATCAATGTTGATAATTCAATGCTTTTCTGTGTTGAAAAGACAAACATTGAATCAATGTTGATTTTTGGTTTTGGAACCCATCCTCATTCAACAATGTAAGGCAAATTAAATTAACTGAGTGCATTTCTATAAAATGTGTATGCATGTGTGTATGTGTTTAAAACAGGTTAAAAAATTGACTACGAGAGATTTGCCATGGTGCTTAAATTTTTTTTTTTAAATAAATAAATAAAATAATTAAAAGAATTTATATATATATATATATATATATATATATATATATATATATATATATATATATATATAGTTATTGAGGAAAATAATAATTTGATGGTAAGTTTTGTGTATTTACCTTGCTGTCTAGTTTACTCACTTGAGAGCTTAATTCCTGTTTGCCGTTCAAAAGTACTCAATTTTCGGCTTGCATTTAACATCGAAGGGTGTTTTTACACTGTTGCCACGTCAGTATAATACACTCTACAGGCATGAGAATTCAATATGTTGTAGTCTGGAAGTTCCTGCCACTCAATGTAAAAGAATTTTGGCAATGCGACCTACAGTATTCTGTTGGGAAGCATTTGTTTGAGAGCTTAGTTCCTGGTTCCCGTTGTCTGTGTCTGACCCAGAGCAGTGTGCGTGCCCCACATGGAAAGAACCTATATGAGAATATATGCGCATATATGAAACCTATATGCAGAATATATGCGCATATATCCTCACCTATATGAAACCTATATGCAGAATATATGCGCATATATCCTCACCTATATGAAACCTATATGCAGTATATATGCGCATATAACCGCACCTATATGAGGACATATGCGCATATATGAAACCTATATGCAGTATATATGCATATATATGATAATATATATGCATATATATGCCACATGTAGGCAACATTGAGGTGCATATATGTACATATACAGGCCATATAGGTCTCCTGTATTGCTTCTTTATGTCCACATATAAGCCCTATATGTACATACAAGATATGTCTCCTATGGCAGGATCTGGTCATTTTAGCTCATATCTCACTTTGGCAACTGTCATACATGATGCCTAGTTCATATTTTCTATTATCAAGGCAATAACTAAGAACTAACAAAAAAAAATGCAAAAAACTAATCCTAATTGTCCACATACAGTATATGAGGATATATGCACATATATGAAACCTCAGTCTCCGTGAAAATCTTTTTGAAACACGTCACTAAAATTAACTGAAATGAGAAATATATCTATAGAAAGCTTAAAGTGTCTACTTTTAAATGATGCAAGTCACATTGAAAACAAATGTTCTCTGTTTATGTAATCTGTATGAAACCAAGGAGAGGGACAGAATTTGTCACACTTATATGCTAATGACCCGAGGCAGGACACGCCCACACGCCAATCACACGGAAATCAGTCCGGGTAATTTACATACTAGGCCACGCCCTCGGACACCGGCATGGAAAAACGAACACAGAGAGACAGGTTTGAAATTGATATTATTTCACTAGTTTTGACGCGTAGCTTTGGTTTAAAGTTTCACTCACACGACAGAAGTCCAATCTCTTTGTCTCTTGTAGTTTATTTTGTCAGCATCAAAGAATCAACACTTCATACAGTCATCTTGAGTAAATCCACTGTGATTACAGACACCAGTTGCTGCATCTTGCAAATCTCTGACTTTTACAACAACCTGTTTGCTCTATCTTGTAAATTACAGTCTTAGCTTACGAATATAACAACACTCTTGCTGTATATATCCACTTACGGGAGCTTATGGTTACAACAACCTAGTTGCTGTATCTCACATTCTTAGCTTACCGGTAGCTCTCGTTAGCTGACGAGCTGACGCTTACGACAACCTAGTTGTTGTCTTACATTCCCAGCTTACGGTCAAAAGCTTGTGTTTCCGTAGCCTTCCGCATCTAAACTGAACTCTCTATCATATCACAGTCACACAAATGCATGTAATAGTAGAATGACATCACAGACCAACTTACGAGTGTCAAAATGGATGCATAACTTAGAAATTTAAAGCTAATGGCTTATGTAACAAACTTTAATGCTTAATGCATTACTAATGAATAGAACAAGGTAGAATAAATGAAATAACAAATAAAATAAAATAAACACAACAACAAATTCATAACAAGTACGATATGGCTCTTACAGTGCAAACGTTTTAAAGAAGACTGTCCATAAATAATGCTCCTGGCTGACGTAGCTTAGAGGTCACTCGGGTAAAATTCCAGTGGAAAGCTTTTAGGAAAAGTTCACTTATTAAGCCTTTTTGCTCTTACAGCACAATGCACGACATCATATATAGAGAAATTTACACGGAGAGAGAAATAAATTCAATTAAATTTTATTTGTATAGCACTTTTAACAATTGACATTGTCTAAAAACAGCTTTACACAATCAAAATAATTATTTAAGTTTGTATGGAATGTGAATGTGTATGAATCAAAATGGTCATATAGTCCCTGGTGAGCAAGCTGCGGGCGACAGGGAGGAAAAACTCCCTGAGATGGTAATAGGAAGAAACCTTGAGAGGAACCAGACTCAACAGGGAACCCATCCTCATCTGGGTGAAACAGTTAGCAGGAAATGATCTGCATTAATACAGTGTGTTAGGTGGCAGGCAGTTCAGCTATAATAGTTGATGTAAATTGATGTTAAAAAGGAGTCCAGGTAATTATTGGAGACGCAGATAGACTTGTAGAAAGTTCCAGTCTAGAACTATCGAATTGTCAAGTCCTCAGAGAAACAGCTGCTTAACACCAATCGAGGCCAGAACCGTCTTCTAAGTAGAGAGAATCATCACCAGACACCAGACGCATCCCAAAGAGACACACGGGGCATCCATGCGATGAGACCTCCAACCAGAAGCGGGGCACCAGGATGCATCAGACAGGCCCGGAGGGCAGAGGGTGTCTGGATCACTGGCAGCTAAGGGATGACGTGTAGCTCGACAGAGAGAGAGAAAGAGTGAAAGGGGGAGACAGGGGGAGAGAGGAAAGAGGGGGAGAAAGAGAAGAAGAGGAGAGATGGCAGTTAGGTATGGTCACAGTCACATAATGTATAATGTGAATGTATATTTACTGTAGAGTTCAAGCAGGGACTCCGGTGAGGACTAACTTTGACAGCATAAATAAAAGGGAGAGCCAGAAGGAAACACAAACATGAGGGCTCCCTGAGATGTAAAGCAAACAATCACCTCACCATCAACAAACCTGAGTGGTCAAATGAGAGTGAGGAAGACAGCATCTAAACATACCAGTTCACCATAATACTCTACGTCCATGAGTCCCCCAGATCTGCGCCTTTACCTAAGGCAAATCCATTTATAAAAATGCTTGGCTAAAGAAATAGGTTTTTAGCCTAGACTTAAACACTGAGACTGTGTCTGAGTCCCGAACACAATATGGAAGACTATTCCATAATTTTGGCGCTTTGTAAGAAAAAGCTCTGCCCCCAGCTGTGGTTTTCATAATACGCGGTACTGACAAGCAGCCTACATCCTCTGATCGAAGTAGGCGTGGCGGATTGTAAGACACTAGCATTTCGCTCAGATACTGCGGCGCGAGAACATTTAATGCTTTATATGCCAAGAGTAGCATTTTAAAATTTCACACGGAGCCAATGCAGTGAATATATGATAGGGGTGATGTGCTCATATCTTCTGGCTCTAGGGAGGAATCTCGCTGCTGCATTCTGGACTAGCTGAAGCTTGTTTATGCACCTACTGTAGCTGAACAACCAGATAGTAAGGCATTACAATAGTCCAAGTGATAAAAGCATGAACTAGTTTTTCTGCATCGTTTAGTGACAATATATTTCTTATCTTGGCAATATTTCTGAGGTGAAAGAATGCTATCCTGGTGATATTATCTACATGAGTTTCAAATGAAAGGCTGGAATCTATAATCACGCCGAGGTCTTTTACTGTTGCACTTGATGGAACAGAAAGGCCATCTAAAGTTACGGTGTGATCTAAGATTTTACTCCTAGCTGTATGCGGTCCTACGACCAGAATTTCTATCTTATCCGGATTAAGCAGAAGGAAGTTATTTAGCATCCAATTTCTTATGTCCTGCACACATTGCTCAACTTTAGTAAGCTGTTTTTTCTCATCAGGTTTGGCTGAGACAAATAACTGTGTGTCGTCAGCATAACAATGAAAACTAATACCATGCTTATGGATTATGTTGCCCAGAGGAAGCATGTAAAGGGGAAAAAAGCAGTGGGCCTAAAGCTGAACCCTGCGGAACGCCAAACTCCACTAGAGAACATGCAGAATAATCACCATTTAAGTCTACATAGTGATAACGATCGGTCAAATAGGATCTAACCCAGGAGAGGGCTGTACCCTTAATTCCTACTACATTTTCTAATCTGTAAAGAAGAATAGCATGATCAATGGTGTCAAAAGCTGTACTGAGCTTTTCACTGCACGATACATTTCACTGCGTGTTGTACTTGTATAACTATGCATGTGACAAATAAAGAATCTTGAATCTTGAATCTTGAATCTTGAGGTCGAGTGATACAAGCATAGTTACACAACCCTGATCAGAGGCCAATAGGAGGCCATTTACTACTTTAACGAGTGCTGTGATGAGGCCTAAATCCTGACTGATACAGTTAATGTATGCCATTTCTATGTAGATATGAGAATAGCTGTTCTGCTACTATCTTTTCCAGAATCTTAGAGATAAAGGGGGGGGTTTGATATTGGCCTGTAATTAGACAGCTGACAGGGGTCAAGGTCAGGTTTCTTAATTATTGGTTTGATAACTGCTTTTTAAAAATATTTTGGAACATAACCAATGCTGAGTGAGGAATTAATTATTCTCAACAGCGGTTCTGTTATTACTGGTACTATCTGTTTAAGAAAACGTGTCGGTATAGGATCTAATATACAGGTTGATGAATTTGCAGAAGAGATGAGTGAAATTAGTTCATTCTCTTCAAGGGGAGTAAAGTATCCTAGGTTCCGATCTGACATGGCTAGGTTAACATCTGTATCAATTACATTGTTCGGTTTCAAAGCCTCAATTTTATGCCTGATATTTACAATTTATTATTAAAAAAGTTCATGAAGTCCTCACTATTGCATGATGTTGTTGTGGAGATTTCTGTAGTGGTCTTATTTCTGTTTAATTTGGCTACGGTAGTAAATAAAAATCTAGGATTATTTTTATTTTCTTCTATAAGAGTGGAGAGATACGTTGATCTAGCTACACTAAGAGCTTTCCTATAGTTCAGGATGCTCTCTTTCCATGCTATTTGAAATATTAACAATTTAGTTTGACGCCATTTACACTCTAATTTCCGAGCAGTCTGTTTTAAAGTGCGCGTGTGATCGTTATACCAGGGAGCGAGTTTCTTATCTCTAATAATTTTTCTTTTAGCTGGAGCTACATTATCTAAGGTACAACGAAGTGTCGACTCTAAATATTCAGTCGCCTGATCAAGTTCTGTGGGGTCAGACTGTGACCTAATCGAAGTTTTTAACTCTGGGAGATTATCTGATAAAACTCTGTGTGGTAGTTGATGTGAATGTACGTTTAATACGGTAGCGCGGTGCTGTGCGTACACTATCACTGTGAAACACTTGAATGGAGACAAGATAGTGATCTGAGATCATTTCAGACAGTGTAATTGTGAATACATTTCTCATACTTAATCCGAAGAACATTATTAAGTCTAAAGTGTGACCTGCTTTATGAGTGGGTCCTACTACACACTGAATTCCGCCTACTGAGTCCAGGATGGTCATAAATGCTGTTCTCAGAGGGTCTTCTGGACTCTCAAAATGCATGTTTAAATCTCCAGCAATTAACACTTTGTCTACAGAAACGACTAGGTTTGAGATGAAATCTGCAAATTCACTAAGAAATTCAGAATACGGCCCTGGAGGTCTGTAAATTATAATTAGTGGAATCGACTGAACTGACTTAATATACTTAAATACACTTATGTTACTATAAAGAATTCAAATGAGTTAAATTTGTGTCCGTGTTTTTGTACGATAGACAGATTATCATTGTAAATAACTGCGCCGCCTCCTCCTCTACCAGTTAACCGAGGCTGGTGTATGTAGCTGTATCCAGGAGGAGTAGCTTCATTTAGAGCTACATACTTGTCCTGTTTAACCCGTATTTCAGTTAAACAGAGTCTATCAAACACCTGATCTGTGATAATTTCATTAACAATAACCGCTTTTGATGCGAGAGATCTAATATTTAACAGTCCTAGCTTCAGATCAGAGGTGCCGGCTGCACAATCAGTGTGATCCGAGTTTGTGGTCTTTATGTTCATTTAATTATTAAAACAGACTTTCTGAGTCTTTCTACATTTTTCCTTAGCTCGGGGAACAGACACCGTCTCAATATGGTGAACCCTGAGTGACGACTCTATGCAGCTAGCAGACGGTTGGTTTAGCCTGTCTGTCTGCTCCCTGGCCTGGGCTCTGGATTGTCACCGATTAACTAGACCTCTACTGAGACTATGAGCTATACTACAGGAAATGAGAGCAGCACCTTCCCGAGTGGGATGGACACCGTCCCGCCCTAACAGGCCAGCTTTGCCCTCAAAGGTCTTCCAATTATATATGTAGCCCACATTATTTTCGGAGCACCACCTGGACATCCAGCGGTTCAGCAACCATAACCTGCTGTAAGCTATGTCACCACGTCTCATTGGGATGGGACCAGAGCATACTACTTCATCGGACATCGCCTTCGCTAATTTAAACACCTCTGTAAAGTTACTCTTACTAACCTCTGACTGACGAAGGCATATATCATTAGCTCCAGCATGTACCACTATCTTAGGAAACCTGTGCTGTCCTAGAGCCCTAAGATTTCCTGCTATGTCCAGTGCTCTGGCTCCCGGGATACACCTAACCACTGCTGCTGGCGCCCCTAAAGGACTAGCTAATTTCACGTGTCTCAGTATGAAGTCTCCTATAACCAGAGCTTTTTCAGGTTTCTCAGCGGGTGCATCACTGAAGAGAGCAAACATGTTGGACACGTGAAGCGCAGAGGAGGTGTGCTCTGGTGGGCTAACCTTGGCATTAGCTTTGGCTGAATGAGTATGCCGCCGAGATGTCACCCACTCGCCCCGCTGTGAGGGCTCTAATGCCGTAGTCGGGGGCTGTTTATCGCTGTCTGCGGCACCCAGACTGTCCGCTACGGGAATAACGCTGCTCTCACACTCTCTACCTCTCTCTAAAGTCTGGATGCGCTCCTCTAACGCTGATATCTTCTCCGTCAGAGTGCTAACTAACACACACCTATCACAAGTTAAATTATAGCTAATGACGGAGGAAGAATGTCTAAACATCCTGCACTCTACACACTGTACAAGCTGAATGGTAGACATTATAACGTACCTCTGTGTCGGAGTTTTAGTTGTTTGGAGCTGAATTCCGTTTGTTGTTCTTAGATGAGGAAACTTGCGTGTTCTCCAACAATCGCAGAAAAAAGTCGAAGCCGAATAGTATGAAGATGTAAAAGCTAGTTGATATTAATATTATTATTGTATAAATGAAAAAGCTATGTAATTTAAACGCTGATACAAACGCGAAACTTCGCAGCAACGATACAAAAACAGGAAGCTACGTCACCAACAGAACTCAACCAAAACCTATAAAGAAAGGGTGCATTTGGTATGCTCTATTATTCTGCACAATCAGAAGTCTCAATTTGACTTGACTGTCCCTTGTATAAAAATTGATTACGAATTAATAATAACTATACACTTTTTCAACTTTAGTTAATGAAAAATCTAGGAAAACTTTGAATATTATGGAAAAGTTAATTTTCTTTTTTAATTCAATCTAATACAAATTTTAAAATAAATTCAGAAAAAAATAACTTTGACCATGATATTCACATTTTTCGAGATACACTGTACACAGCCAGATTACTAAGATTTGCATCAGGAGCATTAGATGTTACTGTATACACTAATTCAACATTCGGCCAGATAATATCAAGATGATTCTGATTAGTCACTGTTTTTATTTTCAATAAATCCTCCCTGGCCAATGCACTCAGTCAAAATCAAGGTGCAACTCATTTAGATTTTTCACTGCTTTCCTGAACTTGTGTTAACTAAACTAATATGCTAGGACATTTGATTCAATGGTTACACATGAAATATACATACTGTGGCCATGAAGGGCAAATCAAATTAACAAAACGGAAAACAAAATAAATAAAAAAACAAAATAAAACATTTGTTATTTTCATTGGGTTTTGTTTTTGGTTTTGTTATCTTGTCTTCGGATTTGTTAATTTGGTTTTGAATTTATTTTGTTTTCCATTTTGTTAATTGTTAAGGGAGTACTGTAGTAGCGGTAGATTCGTGTGTATGAATGTGCAAACATGTATTTGTAAGGATGTGAGGAGCTTGTTCCTCTATTTTTGTGTTCTACTTCACTTTAAACTTTGGTCGCCGTGAAGTTCAAAAAATAATAAATGAACAAAACCGACTTCACGTCCACCGTAAGAACGCCAACCTTATTGAAACCCCAATAAGGAAAGTACATGTTTCCACATTCATACACATACAAATCTACCGCTACTACAGTACTTCCTGTATATCTTGAGTGACCGATGTCTCGTCCAATCAGCGGTAAGAATTTCATTCGCAAACTATACTTACCTTTTCCGGTTTGTACGTGACTGGCCGAGAAGTGCAACACAAATGAACAAAACGGAAAACAAATTAACAAATTCAAATCCAAAAACAAAATAAGAAAACAACAAAACAAAACCCAAAACAAAATAACAAATTAGTTTTGGGTTTTGTTTTTTGTTTTTGTTTTGGGTTTTGATATTTTGTTTTTGAATTAGTTATTTTGTTTTCCATTTTGTTAATTTGGTTTTAAATTTATTTTGTTTTGGGTTTTGTTATTTTGTTTTCAGTTTTGTTAATTTGTTTTGCACTTCAGGGCCACTTTATGGGACATTTTGATTCAATGGTTACACATTAAATACTCCTGTAAATCAGTTTAAGTTACTTCTACTTACACATCACAACATAATATATTTCACTTCAAAATGTCCATTTTATTTTAGTTACAGTATACAGTACACTATTTAGTTATTTATAGTGTTACTGCTGCTGGACGCACTGCTGATGCATTTACAGTTTTTAAACAGTTTCCTACGGTTGTGTGCTCAGAGTTTAACTATGTTAAAAACACGCACATAAATAAAGCGAGTGTGCGGAGCCTCGGGACGGCAGTGAGCGGCAGAAGGAGCGAGCCACAGCAGGGATGACACTGTAGCTCACTTTCTGCTGTTCAGACCTGCTTTGGTCTGCATTTCCTTTTTAAAGTGTCAGAGTAAAACAAGGAGACATGCGGTTCATTGTGCGAGGTGTGAAGCTGCTTACTTACCAGGATTTATAAGGAGTGTTCCAGGTGCTCCTTGCATTCTCAAACCAGTATGTCCTCAATTATTTTCTCTGATCTTACATCAGATTTACCTTGAGCTCTTTGCAAGGGGGAATTTTATTACATTTTTTAAAGTTATTGTTTTTAGCCCATAGGAATATTGATTTGGAATGAATGATAAATGTAGTTTTTGAGACTAATCAGCATAATTACTCCATTCTTAAATATCTAGATTAAAAGTATCATAAATATTAAGTGCATGTTAAAAATATAATTCAGTCAGTCAAATGCTAATTTCAATTTTTGAATTAAACTTAAATTATAGCATAAATTTAAGACATGAATAATAATTTTTATTTATTATTCTTAAGATACCATAATCATTTAATTATTGTGAAATTTTCAATCCGAGAGAATAATTTTTAAAGTGTGTAGTGGAAAGTCTTGGGGGTCGAAGCATTTATAATGGCGAAGACGGAGGCAGTTGCTTTGCAGACCAACTCAGGCTGTTATTGCTTGATGATAAAAGCTGTAATCTTCAGGAAACAAAACCAGGGACTCAGTGTGACCTCTACATCAATGCATACCCCTTGAATAAAAAGGACAAAAGCCCAAGAAGAAATTAACTACTGCATGGTCCTGATGTTTTTATAAATTTTGTATGTCAGTGCCCACATTTTGAGCCCTTGAGATTGTTAATAAAGTAACTGCTGGCACTGTGTGTGGTGGTTCAGGCGGTTGAGGCTCTGGGTGGCTGATTGTTTTGGCGCTTTTCCACTGCATAGTACGACACGACACGGTTCAGTTCTACTCACTTTTGGGGGGTTTTCCACTGGGAACAGTACATAGTACCTGGTCCTTTTTTTAGTACCACCTCAGCCGAGGTTCCAAGCGCGCCGAACCATTACCAAAACGTGACGTGTAAACTCCGCTGGTCACTGATTAGCCGGAGAAAAATGTCTTTAATGCGTCACTGATCTTGCGACACGGGACACAACAGAACCTCTATATTTAGAACAGCCAGAGAAGGATTGCACGCACCTTTTTGTATTAACCGTCAGCCTCTTTTGAAACAAACTCCTTCGTCTCGCTGTTAAAAACATCCACATGCCGAGAATGAAGAACACCATGCTGTCGATATGCTCCATTGTTGTGTGTATGTTTGTGCCGCGTTTACGATGACGTCACGGCAGTAGTGGCGCCGCGCGCGTGAGTAATCCCGCCCACGCTAAAGCGTTACTACACTGCAGTGGAAGCGCAAACCGAGCCAAACTGCGCCGAACCGAAGTGAGTTGAACTGTACCGTGTCGTGCCGTTCTATGCAGTGGAAAAGAGGCATTTGATGACCTTTTAGATGACCTGCAATAATTCAGCATTTTTCTCAAATTTGTGTAAATTTCAAATCTTTACCAATATAATATATAATGCATTTCACTTATTTACACAGAGCACAAACTGTGCTTTCATAACGCGGCTGATGTAAATATATCAGATTCATGTGTGACATTTAAACTTATGCCACATATAAGAAAATACAAATTCAATCTCTAGCAGAACAAAACAGAAAATTTATAATACACAAACCTGGAAGGTTGTTTTGAAAACAGAACTGAGTTCATGAAAGTGTTGGATGTGTGTCCATAGCAAAATAACTAAATTATATCACTCAAAGACATTTTTTTTGAGATAAAATGATTGATGTGCCTAACTTTTGTCAGCAAAGCCTCTGTTTCACTGAATAATCCAAAACTTTTCATGAATATGTAAGAGCTATGGCAGCTTATTGCTGTAGTGCGGTGGTCTAGTGGTTAGGATTCGGTGCTTTCATGTGGGAGACCCGGGTTCGATTCCTGCTTAAGGTACATGCTTTAGGGGCAGTGGTGGCTCAATCGGTTAAGGCTGTGGGTTTCTGGGTTACTGATCGGAAGGTCGGGGGTTCGAACCCCAGCATCGGCAAGTTGCCACTGTTGAGCCCTTGAGCAAGGCCCTTAACCCTATCTGCTCCAGGGGCGCTGTAAGCTGGCTGACCCTGCGCTCTGACCCCAGTTTCCTAATTGGGATATGCGAAGAAGAAATTTCGCTGTGCTGTAAAAAGTACATGTGACAATAATTGAATATTCTTTTTCTTCTTCTTCTATTCACACCTGGATCAGGTGACACCAGGTTTCCTTAGGACTCATATTGATGTCTCAACTGTTCACACCTACACACCCAGATTCCTCACACAGAAACAGGGTTCACTGAGGCCTGGGATAGAAACAATAAATGAAGCACTGTTTCTGAAACATTCATTCAAATGCAATTCTTATGCACACGGTTATAGTATATTAGCACTATGTTAAAGTATATTACAACTAAAATAAATATGCTTTCATTTGCCTTTTGATCAAAACGCTGCCTTTTACAATGTGATAGCACGCGTCGATGTGAGCAGCTTTTTCTGTCATAATATACTCAGAACACAAATAGTGGCAACTTTTGCAAAGCAGAAGAAATGTAACATCAATAATAGTACCCCAGAAAAACAAAAAGAACAAAAATATACTACAAAATAAAAGTTGTCTTTTGCGAAATTTAAAGGCAAAGTGAAAGTACACACCATTGTGAGCAGATTTATTTCAGTCATGAATTCACAACCACATTCCAGTAATTTGTGGTCAAATAATTATTGAATGCTGGACACAACCAGCAAAAAAATCATAATGATTTGTTATTGAAGGAAAAAAAAAAGAGACGGCATATTTCGTTCTGTTGAAGCCATTATTGTGTTGAATTACTTGTATCCTTGCAGAGCTTCAGTTGGCGGACAGATGGTCTTGCGTTTTCCTGCAAAATGTCCTGATAAACTTTGGAGTTCATTTTGCCATCAAAGGCAACAATCCGTCCAGGTCCTGATGCAGCAAGGAAGATTTATTCATTTTATTTTTATTATATTTAAATAATATATTAAAGGATGCAACAAAACCCTGATACATACTCCTTACCAGTTGGTGGCACTAATGCACAGTTTTATTGTTAGCCAACCGCCAACAAAACAACAAAGAAGAAGAAGCCGTTATGCACGTGGTGTTTGTTTAGAAAGATGAATGTGCCGTTTACTAAGGTGGGTGTAGAATTTACCAAGTGGTAACAGATAAATTTCAGCCAGAGTAAGTTTACAAGACTTTGTGTATATCTCTATGGTCCGTCAGTACTAGAAACTAATGCGATCTGATGCTAATCACAGTTAGCATAATCGTATGCTAATGCTACTAATATTAACTGTAGAGGTGATAGAGTATTTTACACAATCACCACACTAACCATGAGTAACAACATACACTGCTGTGTTGATGAAATCAGCTTAAGTGTTAAGTGATTTGAATGTACAAGGACTGACGGCTGTCTTGTATGTTGGTAGGGAAAAGAACAGTTTTTTTTTTTTTTTTTTTCCCCTCCTTGGATTTTGGTGTGGGTTCCCTGTGCAGTCATCGCCCTGCAGGGCCGCTGGTCTCTTCTGAATGCTAGTCTCTAGTTGCTGCTAGTTACAAGCTGTCACTGAGTTCTCTTCTGTCATGTCTCCCATCGCGCTTCGCCTGGGCTCGTCTCTAACTATCTCACTCACAGTGTCTCATTTAAGATTTTATAGATTAACTGACATTAGAATCCTCTTAGCATGTGCATTTTATTTTGTTGCTCGCTTGGCAAGTGAAGCGACCACACGGTTTTAGTCCTCCACGATCCCAAACCACATTTCAGGCCTGGACCGTTATTGTTATTTAATTTAGACTTCTTTTATTTTATTTATTAAGACTAGTTAATGTTGGTGTGTTACAGACTGAGTGTGTGGATATGGAATTGTTCATATTATATGTTAACGTTGTGTAGGTAATGAGTTGTGTGTCAAACCGGAGTTGCCAGTGATTAGTTTTTTTTTTTTTTTTTTTTTTTTGACTACACGATATCTATATATCTAAAGAACTCTGTTGGTGTAATATATTAACAGTATATCCAGTGACTGTTTGTTTATCGGGGTTAACCACAGCAGATCATTTACTTATTATTGAATTTGGTACAAATTAGAACAGCATATCCTTAGTGGGTGTAAAATAATATATATAATCCTACTAAGTGGGGGCACAATCAATTCTCTTATACAGTGGTTACTCAATCAGAATGGTTATTACCGTCGTGCTCACCGCCGTTTAAAGGCGACAGCGGGCAAAATAAATCAGTTGCATTTCAAAGTCATTTGTAAAATGGCCGCCAGGTGTCGCAAAGTGACATTTTCACTCATCGCAGTAAATACAGTAGTGATGGTAATTTGGTACTTTACTCAACAAACATGAAAAATCTTAACCAGAGCTATTAATATGTACTATACAATAATGAGTAAAAAAAACATTGGTTAAATGTTGTTTAGATCAAGTTCACTAGCTGACAAATTTGATTTGTACTAAGTATAAACTGTTATAGAGCGCATCTCTGTATCTGTTTATTTTAATTTAAGTTCTGGGTTAATTCAGGTACTTTAAACACATTGTTGGGTTGCTCATGTTGGGTCATATGAGATGTAGTGGGTCATTTACAAATGAACACTTGGTTGGGTTATTTTGACCCAACAAATGGTTTATTCATTATTCTTTCGATTCAAATATTACTGTTACTTTGTCACAGGTGTAGTTTTAAGAGTTTAGACAGGAATGTGTGTGTATACAACTCAAAACCTCCATCAGTTATTGTTACGGTTTCCTATTTAGATGTTAAATTTGCTCTTAATGTCTAAGGGGGATAGGAAGCCGACATAAGAAAATAAAAAAAGGAAGTTTAATATCTTGTAAACCGTCACTGATTACTATGAGAAGTCACTTATGAACAAGAATGAGACAAACTCCAGAGTAGCGCTACGTTTTTAACAAACTTTAGTAATTTAAAGCACCAAAACACACAGTGGAAACCAATAGTACAAGTAGTGAAAGAATATTTACAGAAAATATATACAAAGTATTAAATATGCATTTAACGGTGGGAGCCACGAGCAGAGCTTAACTCAAATAAATAAATAAAACAAAACACCTAACTTATGCACGGTAGTCAATCTAACCTATAAACACAATGAAAAAATCAGGGCTTGGGATTCCCGCTAACTACACTAACTAGCCAAAACATAAGTACAAGAAGTAGTTCTCACTCCTATCTAGTGTGTCTAAACAAAGTCTAACTCTACGTTATGTTTATGTAAACCCTAGGGCGTACTAACCTGGGGGGTATTCTTCGTACGTCGCTTGACACATCCGAGATGAACTGATACATCTAAGATGAGATCATCGTGCTAATTAAGACCTGGCTAAATCGGTTCTTTGAGCACACCTGTTATTGATGATTAGCATGGCCGGATTGAGTTGTCTAGGATTATTGCGCGTTCGTGCGTTGGTTTAAAAGGCGATATGCATAGAAACACTGATCACAAGCCCTTTGATTGGTTGACGAAATGACAAAAGAACAAGCTCAATTGTTTTGTAACACCTGTTATGCGCTGAAATGTCCCCCCCCTATGTGTTATGCGCTGAAATGCTTCCCTGCCATGGATCCCCCCCCCACACACACACATAATCGCTATCAAACATTATATTAGAACATAACATGCACATATGTCTTACAAACAAGACCCTTAACCCTAAACTGCTCAGATGTATAATGAGATAAAAAATGTAAGTCGCTCTGGATAAGAGCGTCTGCCAAATGCCTAAATGTAAATGTAAATTACATGAGACAATAAAATAAAATAAGAAATATGAAAATAAATATGTTGTATATGGAAAAATAGAAATATGAATATGAAACATGTATACTTTTATATTGTTTACTTTATAATAAAATTAGTTTTGTCCAATTTTTCATTATAAAAATGTTTATTATATATATATATATATATATATATATATATATATATATTTGCATATTCATAACGAACCCCTGAAAAATAAATGTGTTACAAAATAAACATTATACAAGAATTTTAATTAATGGTCTTGAGGGCTGTCTCGTGCCTAGAGTTTACTATAATAATAATAAAAACCTATGAATTTATGTTCTAATAAAATATTTGATCAATTTTTTATATATATATATATATATATATATATATATATATATATATATATATATATATATATATATATATATGCAAGATACTTTTCTTTCCCCACGTGAGTCAGTCCATGTCAGTCGTGCTCTTTAACCAATCAGATGTGACCTCACCATTTCAACCAATCATAACCGGGCAGGAGCGCAGCCTAAATCCTGTTTACATGAAATAAACCTGCTACCGAGCAGGTTCAAGCTTACGGACATGTTGCTATGACAGCAAATGCGAGATGAGCATCGAAGAACGAAACAATCCAAAATCAGGACAAATCCACAACAATCAAATCCAGCTAACTGAGTTAGCGACGTACGAAGAACACCCCCCTGGACTCGACACCGCGAATAGAGACACGTCCAAGAACTCATACTGGGCGGAGTTGGGACGAACGATACATGTGGAGAGAGTAGCGTATCACGCACACACCATTCACAAATCACTATGACAACATTCAGAACACCGGAAGTATAGCGTCACCATAACTATATATATATATATATATATATATATATATATATATATATGCAAGATACTTTTCTTTCCCCACGTGAGTCAGTCCATGTCAGTCGTGCTCTTTAACCAATCAGATGTGACCTCACCATTTCAACCAATCATAACCGGGCAGGAGCGCAGCCTAAATCCTGTTTACATGAAATAAACCTGCTACCGAGCAGGTTCAAGCTTACGGACATGTTGCTATGACAGCAAATGCGAGATGAGCATCGAAGAACGAAACAATCCAAAATCAGGACAAATCCACAACAATCAAATCCAGCTAACTGAGTTAGCGACGTACGAAGAACACCCCCCTGGACTCGACACCGCGAATAGAGACACGTCCAAGAACTCATACTGGGCGGAGTTGGGACGAACGATACATGTGGAGAGAGTAGCGTATCACGCACACACCATTCACAAATCACTATGACAACATTCAGAACACCGGAAGTATAGCGTCACCATAACTATATATATATATATATATATATATATATATATATATATATATATATATATATATATATATGAATGAAACAAAAAGCCACGCCGTTGGCTTCGTCACTTCCGGGTTCTAATACTCGGCTAGGGCAGCCTCATTGGTTCCCACGGGAATCGCGGTCGCGCTGGAAACCATGATTGACGGGTGCGATGTCCAATCCCAGGACCTGAAAGACATAGGCACCAAATTGCATGCGAAATGCCCGAAAATACTACGGGACGTAACGCCCACACCCTTAAGAACAAACGTATATGTTTGCAAAAAAATCCACCACGATATTCTAGTGTTATTATTCTAGTGATGTGCAGGTTAGCGCATCTGCCACTACGTTATCCGTACCTCTTTTATACAAAATGTCGAGATTGTAGTTTTGGATGATGAGAGACCATCTCATCAACCTCGAGTTCTGATTATGCTTACGAGAAATAAAAGTTAGCGGGTTATGATCTGTGTAAACCACAACAGGATGAATAGAAGAACCAACGTAGACCTCGAAGTGCTGCAGCGCTAACAGCAAGGTGAGAGCCTCCTTCTCTATCGTTGAATAATTACACTGACTTTCACTGAACTTCTTTGAGAAGTAACAAACAGGGTGGTTGATTCCATCCTTGTCTTCCTGTAAAAGAACAGCACCAGCTCCTACTGCACTGGCGTCAACTTACAGCTTAAATCCAACCATAAAATCTGGGGCAGACAACACAGGCCCGCTGCACAACAGAGCTTTAATATTATCAAAAGCAATCTGAAGGTTCTAAGTAGGGAAGTCAGCGGAACCGCAACAGAGGAAAAGTTCCGACAAAAGCACCGATAGTAACCAGCCATACCCAAAAATCGGCGTAATTCTCGCCTGGTTTTTGGCCTAGGGAACTCATTAATTGCTGAAATTTTTGCTGTTGCCGGTCGCACTTTGCCTTGTCCTACTTGTTTACCTGAATAGGTCACTGTTGCTTTGCCAATTTCACATTTTGCTAGATTTAAAGTTAAGGATGCTTTCTCTAACCGTTTAAGTACGGTTTCCAACAACGATACATGTTCGGGCCAAGTCTGTAAATAAACGACCAGATCGTCAAGATACGCATTGCAACTGGGGATGTCAGTGAGCACCAAGTTGACCAGTCTTTGAAATGTCGCCGCAGCATTTCGCAACCCAAAAGGCATAACGTTATACTGTAAGAAACAGTCCGGGGTTACAAAGGCTGAAATTTCGGATGCCCTGGCGGTCAAGGGAACTTGCCAGTATCCTTTAAGAAGGTCCAACTTACTGACGAACTTTGCTGACCCTACACTGTCAACACAATCCTCCATTCTTGGCATTGGGAAACAATCGGGTATCGTCACGGCGTTTACGCGTCTATAGTCGGTGAAAAAACACTTAATACCATCGGATTTTTCTACCAACAAACATGGAGAGCTCCATGGACTAATACTGGGCTTAGCTAACCCCTTTTCCAACAAGTACTGAGTTTCCAGCTTCATTAAACCTCTTTTAACTGCATTAAGTCTATAAGGATGCTGTTTAATGGGCTAGGAGTTGTTTATCATAATATCATGCTGTAGTACGTTTGTTATTGTGGGAACATCACCTAAGATAGAAGGAAATTTGCTAAGAAGGTCAACTATATCTTGTCTTTGGTCAGCACTAAGGTGGTGTAAAAAACTTGCCAAGTTTGACAGGGTTTCGGAGTTTGGTAATCTGGCAGACAACGGGACTCAACCAACCTTAAAACCATCCAGGTCACCATTCTCTTCCTCTAGACTTAAGCCATGATTACAAGCAATACTCACTGGGAAAACTACGTCCGTTCCCTTGTCAGTGGTGAGAGGTTCTATAGCATCTCTAGCATGATAAGTTTTTAACATGTTTATATGACAAATTTGTTTTTGTTGCGTTCTTTCGGGAGTCTTGATCACGTAGTCAGTCTCACTTTTCTTCTCTAAAATTTCGTACGGCCCAGAAAATCGCGCAGACAACCTAGACCTTGGAATAGGAAGTAGGACCAATACCTGGTCACCGACTGCAAATGCCCTGGTCACGGCACCTTTATCATAGCGCGCTTTCATCTCCCCTTGAACTTTGGACAAAGACTCACGAGCTGAAGCACAAGATTTCTGTAGTCTCTCACGAAATTTGCTTACGTAGTCTAACACGTTGGTTTTCTCACTCGTCTCAATACCAAACATCCTCTCTTTTAAAGCTTTTAGCGGTCCCCTTACAGTATGCCCAAAAACCATTTCTGAGGGACTAAACCTCAGGGATTCTTGCACTGTTTCTCGAATTGAAAATAGAAGCAAAGGGACGCCTTCATCCCACTCGTTGCCCGTCTCAATACAATGCTTCCTCAACATTGCTTTTAAGGTCTGGTGGAATCTTTCCATCATTCCCTGACTTTCAGGATGATTAACACATTGAACATTACACACCGTACTTCTAGTGCTTAAGACTTGTGAATACAACTTTGACAGAAAATTGGTACCTCGATCTGTTTGTACAACCTTAGGTAAACCGAACCTAGTAAAAAACTTTATCAAAGTTTTGACTACTGCTTTAGCTGTAACTTTGCGAAGTGGGATAGCTTCTGGGAATCTGGTAGCGGTGCACATAATCGTGAGCAAAAACTGATTACTAGATTTAGACTTTGGCAAAGGCCCCACGCAGTCTACTATAACATGTTCGAAAGGTAACCCAGAACAGGAATCGGGATCAACAGAGCTGGTGGGATCACCTGATTAGGCTTACCCACGTACTGACAAATGTGACAAGTCTTACAATACCGTATTACATCTCGCTTAAGTCCATGCCAAAAAAAACGCTGAAGGATGCGATTGTAGGTTTTTGTTATTCCTAGGTGTCCTGATAGCACATGGTCATGCCCTAATGACAAAACTTGCTGACGAAAGACCATGGGAACTACCACCTGATAAACTATGTTCCACTCGTCCTCTACAGAAGTACTTTTATGCCATTTTCGCATAAGTAACCCATCTTTAACAAAGAATGAAACATTATATACTTTGCAGTTCTCCACTGATTTAAAGCATTTTGCCAATGAAGGAGCATCCTTTTGAGCTTCGATAAGTTTTTCCTGAGTGACTGCCAAGGGCAAAATATCGGCCATTACAACTTCCCTCACCTGGTCGCTGGGACCGAGCTCGGTTTCTACCAGTTCCCCAGACTCAGCGTCTGTAACGAAGAAGGAGTCAGATAAAGATGTGTCATTATCTTTTTTTTGCTTGTGCCTGAGTAACTGCGCATGCATGAAATGCACTTGGGTATCTTTGAAACAAGTCATCTGTCTTACGTTGGGTCGGTAAATCATCTACAACCTCTAGTGAAGGTATCACCTTCCCACCAGCTAGCTCATTACCCAAGATGAAAGATACACCTTTTACTGGTAATGCAGAACATACCCCTACCTCTACAAAATCAGTAACCATGTCAGACTGCAGATGTATACGATGTATGGGTACTTTCATAACTTCCATACTGAAACTTTGCACTAGCCTGCTGGATCCAACTGATGATTGACTTGAAAAAGGGAGCACGTCACTACGTATAAAGGACTGTTCGGCTCCTGTATCACGCAATATCTGGACCTCTACCTGGTCATCCTTTTTACCAGTCAATGAAACGAACCCTTTAAACAAGAAAGGTAAATAAGTGGGGTCCGGCAATTCCTTTCCCTGTTCAGGCAACAAGCATGAGCTAGCAAGGTTAACCAATGCAACCTCCTTTCTTTGAGACTGCTGTTTACGCTTCAGGGTCAGACAGCTAGCGATCACGTGTCCTTTCTTATGGCAATAAAAACATTCTCGGGTCTCTTTAGACTGCTCACCATTTTGCTTGGGTGGCTGAACGTTTCACTACAGCCCTAGGAACTGAACTCTTTTCAAGTCCAACTGTCTGAAAAACATTTTTATGTGTAAGCACAAACTCATCCGCCAAGACTGCGGCTTGCGATAATGTCACTTTTTGCTCATTTAGATATCTCTCTGGAAGGCATTGCTTGAAATCCTCAAGTAACATTAGCTCCCTGAGTGAGGTGAAGTCGTCTGCCTTACTAGCAGTGCACCATTTATCAAAAAGAATTGACTTCTCCCGTGCAAATTCTACGAAGGTTTGGGTAGCGTTTTTCTTACGATTACGAAACCATTGCCTGTAGGCCTCTGGAACTAACTCATATGCCCTGAGTATGGCCGATTTAACCACATCATATTTCAAGCCATCCTCCAATGACAAAGTAGAGTACACTTCTAAAGCTTTGCCGCCTAACTTGCATTGCAGTAGCAGTGACCACACATCTTTAGGCCAACCCAAAGAAGTCTCTATTCGCTCAAAAGCGTTAAAATAGCTGTCCACTTCCGATTCTCTAAAATTGGGTACCAAAGCAATGTTTTCCCACGTCAAATGTGGTGGAGCCAGGATGAGTCGAATTAGCAGCCACCGATGAGAGGCTTGGTTGCGCAGGAGGAATTGCAGCGCTCATAGCTGCTTCAATATCCAATTTACGCAGCCTCACTTCCTTATCGGCCTGAATTTCGAGCTTGCGGACTTCTAGACGCAGATCAAACTCTGCTTGGCGGGCTTGTGCTCGCTCCTCTGCCTCCAGACGGAGCCGTGCCAGTCTCACCTTGGTATGCAACTCCTCCCTTGAACTGGGAGAGCTTGGTGAAAAGGGATCGAAGGGTGGCAAAACAGGTCCGACGTCCACATTAGTGTCCGACTCGGCCGTCTCTACCTCCTCTTTATCTGCCCCAAGCACATCCTGCCTATTGCCATGAGGATCAGTCTCTCTATCCACATCAGCTAATGTTAAAACTCCCAATTCACATAGCCGATCTATCACTTCGGCTTTAATTTGCTTCTTTAAGGATTGCTTTGACACAGGAATCTGATAGTCGGTAGCTATTATAAGCAAGTCATCTTTCCTGCATTTCTCAATTACCTCACATGAGGGATTGTCGATAAAACTTTGCAGATTAAATACCATGTTTAAGCTTAATATTCTAATTCGCGTTGATGCTTTTTAAGGTACCTTTAAGCACACGAAATACACACAAGCCACTTAATTTCGAGTTCAAGTAAAAAAAAGCCTCCAACGTTATTGCGGAGTAAAGAGTGAACTTTTTAGGACGAGCCCCCAATTATGTTACGGTTTCCTATTTAGATGTTAAATTTGCTCTTAATGTCTAAGGGGGATAGGAAGCCGACATAAGAAAATAAAAAAAAGGAAAGTTAATATCTTGTAAACCGTCACTGATTACTATTTGATAAGTCACTTGTGAACAAGAATGAGACAAACTCCAGAGTAGCGCTAAGTTTTAACACATTTTAGTAATTTAAAGCACCAAAACACACAGTGGAAACCAATAGTACAAGTAGTGAAATAATATTTACAGAAAATATATACAAAGTATTAAATACGCATTCAACGGTGGGAGCCACGAGCAGAGCTTAAATCAAATAAATAAATAAAACAAAACACCTTCTAACTTATGCGCGGCAGTCAATCTAACCTATAAACACAATGAAAACAAAATCAGGGCTTGGGATGCCCGCTAACTACACTAACTAGCCAAAACATAAGTGCAACAAGTAGCTCTCACTCCTATCTAGTGTGTCTAAACAAAGTCTAACTCTGCGTGCTGTTTATGTAAACCCTAGGGCGTATTAACCTGGACTCGACACCGCGAATAGAGACACGTCCAAGAACTCATACTGGGCGGAGTTGGGATGAACAATACATGTGGAGAGAGTAGCGTATCACGCACACACCATTCACAAATCACTATGACAACATTGAGAATACCGGAAGTATAGCGTCACCATAAAAAAAAAAAAATAATGTATGTATGTATGTATGTATGTATATTTATTTATATACATGTATGTACATATATATATTTATTTATATATATATATATACATATATATATTTATTTATATATATATATATATGAATGAAACAAAAAGCCGCGCCGCTGGCTGCGTCACTTCCGGGTTCTTGTACTCGGCTAGGGCAGCCTCATTGGTTCCCACGGGAATCGCGGTCGCGCTGGAAACCATGATTGACGGGTGCGATGTCCAATCCAAGGACCTGAAAGACATAGGCACCAAAATGCATGCGAAATGCCCAAAAATAATACGGGACGTAACAGTTATTTAGATAAAATGCCCCAGCGATTTCAGAGCTTCAGGAAATCTCCCGGCGCTCTGTGCATAACACTGGACCAACTCATGTCGGAAAGAATTTATGAACATTCTCTAAACGTGGGCTATTGTTTTTTTTACTTATAATATTTGGTACTTAAATTAAATGAGATTTGGGCTCGGCATCGTGATCCCCGTCTTTAATTTCCTACATAGTCTAAATCAGCGCTAAACCACATGCATGAAGTTTTCCACAAGCGACTATACACGTCTGTATACGCCAGCCACTGGACTCCTCACGGTTAAATACGTTGGTGACATGACAGCTGTATTAGCCGGTTACAGGACTCATTATGGTTGTATATCGTGCTCTGAATAATAAATGTTCTATTATGTCTTCAATCATTGTAATTTGACTTTTTTTTTTTGTTTGTTTGCTGTTTTTTCTATAATGTATAGACAATGTTTAAATTTTATGGTCATTTATTTCAGTTAATAAATCTACTATAAATTTAAAGAACACAAGAAATAAGATGAGACAAAACCCTACACACTTCTTTTCTAATTACACATTATAAAATCTAAAGGCTCACTGTGTTAAGCCCGGGATCATTAGCAAGCAAAGATCACCAGCCGTGCCTAATTCCGTCATGTCATGTGGGCCAGGGGCGGACTGGGACCAAACAGTTGCCATGGACTTCCTGGCCCACAGCAGCCCACATCATAATACATTGGCTTATTAATGCAGAGAGAAATATCTGCACACCAGTTACTAGTATAAAATATAAGACAATACAAGAAACAAAGGAAAGGACATCAAGACGAACAACATATAAAACTGAAAGACAATATTTTAAAAAGAATGGCAATAAAACTGAACAGGTAAGCTGAAATAAAATCAGTAGCAGCAATTAGCTCACGCTAGTAAACTAGTTACTTATTTTAATTCTAATTACTGATTTTATTCCAGCTTACCTGTTCAGGTTGATTGTGCTTCTTTTCACTTGGCTCTTGTAGATCAATGCCAGACAACACTCAAATGAAAATTATTCAACTTCCCCAGGTGTGAATCTGCTGTTCTCACCTATACATTCAGAGAAAGTGAATGAGCTGAAATCTGGAGCTTTTCCACTGCATAGTACGGCACGACACGGTTCAGTTCAGCTCACTTTTGGGGGGTTTTCCACTGGGAACAGTACCTGGTACCTGGTCCTTTTTTTTTAGTACCACCTCAGCCGAGGTTCCAAGCGCGCCGAACCGTTACCAAAACGTGACGTGTAAACTCCGCTGGTCACTGATTGGCCAGAGAAAATCGTCATTACTGCGTCACTGAACTTGCGACACGAGACACAACAGAACCGCTATATTTAGAACAGCCAGAGAACGATCGGACGCACCTTTTTGTATTAACCCAAAATTTTCTTTGGCTGCCATCAGCCTCTTTTGAAACCAACTCCTTTGTCTCGCTGTTAAAAACATCCACATGCCGAAAATGAAGAACACCATTCCGTCGATATGCTCCATTGTTGTTTTTTTGCTTGTGGCGCGTTTACGATGATGTCACGGCGGTAGAGGCGCCGCAACTATAACGACACATGAATAATCCCGCCCACTCTAAAGCGCCATAAACTGCAGTGGAAGCACAAACCGAACCAAAGTGAGCTGTACTGAACCGTACTGTGCCGTACTATGCAGTGGAAAAGAGGCATTTGTTTCACGACCGCGACACCCCTTTCTCTCTCTCTCTCTCTCTCTCTCTCTCTCTCTCACACACACACGCACACACAGAGCAGACCAAATCATTACATACTTTATCCAACAAACATGAAAAATATCCACATAATGATGAGTTAAAAAGCATTGGTTAATTTTCATTTAGACAGACTCTGTTTGTATCTGATTATTGGTATTATTAAAGAACAATGGCACAAACAACACAAGGGCTTGTAAGAAACATTTTTTTATTTTGACAAGAGTTAAATTTGTAACAGTAAAAGGCATCCCAATTTAAATATATAAATAACTAAAAACAAATTGAGCAAACTAACATAATAAGAAAGTAGAACGGATCAAATGTTTTACACACATGCAGTACCAACCGTGTTAAAATAAATTGTTAGAAATGAACAAATTAAATAAAATAGAGCTAAAACAAAATGTAGTGTAAACGTTTAGTAGTCTAAACATCTATGTGCGACAGTGACCCTCAGTGAGCGTAAAAATTCGTTACTTCTGTCCTTGATCCGCTTGCTGTCACCGCTAGTCAGGAAGGGAAACTTCTGGCCCACTGTCATCATCAGAAAATGTCTCACGTTTACTGGCAGTCCACGTTTGCCTCTGGAACCATCCCAGTTTGTTGTGGATGCCCAGTTTTCATAGATATCAAGCCGATCTGGCCGCCCTTGACACTGAATCATCAGCGACTCAAGAAGCTCCATAGTGGGAGGAGTAAAAGGAAGTTCTGGGTGGTCGCCTGTAATGTAAGGACCTCATCGATCCTTCCAAGGTAAAAAATAACAAGCATGTGATATTTTGTAATTTATGCTAGCAAAATCATACGTGCTTTAGGGTTTCTAAATATTCTCTGTTTAAAAATGTTTCTTTTAACCCAAAATGTACAGAGGCGAGACAGTGTATTGCTGAGGCGGGGATCAACTGGGTGAAAACACCAGCCGAGTACGTTTCTTACATTCCATTCCGTTCCATAATTTCAGATGAACTGGATTAAGGAACTGTATTCCTTACATGCGGGTCTCCTGATCTCAACCCGATCGAGATGGTTTGGCACGTGCTGAAGGAGTTCGTCAGACGTGAGGCCAAGCCACGGAACAAAGATGAGCTTATTCAAGCCATTGTGACTTTCTGGAGAGATCGCTTGACTAAAATTTCGTGCAATAAATATATTGATCATCTTCAGAAGGTTTTGCCGATGGTGGTAGAGCGCAATGGGTGTGCTACTGGGATGTAAAAATGTAGTTTGTTACAATGTTTTTTCTTATTTATTAAAGAAAATTATGATGACCATAGCAGCCTACTGCATTTCATTATTTATAATAACGCAAAAACACGAGTGCTGATGATGGCATCGACATGTGCTGACGCAGTAGCACATCCTGACAATGTTTGAATTTTATGGTCTTGCTGAAAACTAACGCTGCCTGTGATTTCCCTGTAGAGGTTAAAACAGTGAATATAATTAATTTTCTTGTCTTTGAAATACATAAAGTGCATGAGTAAAATGGTTATGGTTAAAGTAGTAAAAGTAAAAGCTTAATCAAAGTCAAAGTCAAAGTCAACTTTATTGTCAATTCTGCTACATGTACAGTGCATACATATAGAGAATCGAAATTACGTTACTCTCGCCCTATTTACAAATAACACTGAAGAGGTTAAAAAAAAAAAAAAAAAAAAGACTTAAATAACACAAACTTAGAAAGGCAACAGAGGTGAGGTAATTTAGTTACTATCCTGCAAAAAGGGACAGTTAACAACACAGAAGGCAGTTATGGAGAGAAACGGTACAGTGCAATTGGAATAGTGCAAGTGTGCTTATTTTAGTTGAAAAGAAAGTGACAAGTGACAACATAATGAGCTATATGAATCAGTAAACAAAATGGGAAATAAATCCAGTGAGAACAAGGAATGTTTTTTTTTTTTTTTTTTTCTTTTCCTTTTTTTCCCCACCGGTTTGAGGTAGTGAAAGTACCAATGGTGCCTGGAGCACAAAGTGACAGGTGCAAGTGTATGTGTAAGTGAGTGAGTGTGTGAGTTATTGTGAGTGTTGTGTGTCTGAGAGCGCGTGTGTGAGTGAGTGTGTGTGAGGTTTTTGTGAGTGTTTGTCTGAGAGCGTGTGTGTGTGTGTGTGTGTGTGTGTGTGTGTGTGTGAGAGAGTGAGTGTGTGCGAGTGTGTGTGAAAAATGAAGGAGTCAGAGTATGACGGTTGGAGAGACCGAGGAGCACAGGGGAGGCAGAGCTGGAAGAGAGTTGAGCCTCCTGATCGCCTGATGGATGAAGCTGTTCTTCAGTCTGCTTGTCCTGGCTTGGAGACTCCTTAGTCTCCTCCCTGATGGTAGCAGACTAAAGAAGCTCCGAGACGGGTGGGTAGGGTCACGGGCAATGTTGATTGCTTTTCGTGTGAGGCGGGTGTTGTAAATGTCCAGGAGGGGGGGGAGAGAGACACCAACGATCTTCTCAGCTGCTCTCACTATGCGCTGGAGAGTTTTCTGGCAGGACGCATTGCAGGCGCCGTACCACACAGTGATGCAGCTGGTCAGGATGCTCTCAATGGTGCCTCTGTAGAAGGTGCGCATGATGGGTGTCGGGGCTCCGGTTCTTCTCAGCTTACGGAGAAAGTAGAGACGCTGCTGAGCTTTCTTAGCTAGTGCTGCAGTGTTGATGGACCAGGAGAGATCTTCCGTCATGTGCACACCCAGAAACTTGGTGCTCCTTACCCTCTCCACGATCGCACCATTGATGGACAGCGGAGAGTGTTGGGTGTAAGTTCTCCTGTAATCGACCACAATCTCTTTTGTCTTTTCCACGTTCAGGGAGAGATTGTTGTCTGTGCACCACCTGGCCAGGCAGCTCACCTCGTTCCTGTAGTTAGTCTCATCATTGTTGCTAATGAGACCCACCACAGTCGTGTCGTCCGCAAACTTGATGAAGAGGTTGGAGTTGTGTGATGGTATGCAGTCGTGGGTCAGCAGCGTGAAGAGGAGGGGGCTCAGCACACATCCTTGGGGGGCCCCAGTGTTCAGCATGATGGTACTGGAAGTGTTGTTGGCGACCCGCACTGCCTGAGGTCTGCCAGTCAGGAAGTCCAGCAGCCAGTTGCACAGAGGGGTGCTGATCCCCAGCTGTATCAGTTTATGAGTGAGCTGTTGTGGGATGATTGTGTTGAACGCTGAGCTGAAGTCGATGAACAGCATTCTAACATAGGAGTCTTTGTTTTCCAAGTGGGTGAGCGCTGAGTGGAGGGCCGTAGCAATGGCATCATCGGTTGAGCGATTGGACCGATAAGCAAACTGGAAGGGGTCCAGGGAGGGGGGGAGGGCAGTCTTGATCTGCTGCATGACTAGCCGTTCAAAGCACTTCATAATGATGGGAGTAAGTGCAACTGGGCGGAAGTCATTGAAACAGGAGGGAGATGTTTTCTTAGGTACTGGGATTATGGTGGTGGTTTTAAAGCATGTGGGGATAACAGCCTGACTCAGAGAGATGTTGAAAATGTCCGTAAAGACATTCGTGAGTTCCCCCGCACAGTCTCTCAATACTCGGCCCGGAATGTTGTCAGGACCCGGGGCCTTGCGCACGTTAATCCTGCGGAAGGATCTTCTCACGCTTTCTGAGGAAAGCGTCATCACTTGGTCGCCAGGCTGAGGTGGGTGTTTCTGTGTCGTGGTGCTGTTGTGGGTGTCAAAACGGGCAAAGAATGCATTCAGCTCATTCAGCAGAGAGATAGAGCTGTCACATGTCCTCTGTGGCGGCTTGTAATCAGTGAGGGTCTGTATCCCTTGCCACAGACTCCGTGTGTCTCTGCTGTCGTTGAAGCGATGGGCAACTCTCTTGGAGTACTGTCTCTTAGCCTTTTTGATGCTGCGAGACAGGTTGGCCCTAGCTGTCCTCAGGGCTGCTGCATCTCCAGATTTGAAGGCAGTGTTCCGTACCTTCATTAGTCTGTAGACCTCCCCTGTTAGCCACGGTTTTTGGTTAGCACGGACAGTGATGGTCTTTGTTACCGTTACATCATCAATGCACTTGTTGATGTAGGCAGTGACAGACTCTGTGTACTCCTGTAAGTCTGTGAGGTTGTTCTGAGTGGCAGCCTGTTTAAATACATCCCAGTCAGTGGTGCTAAAGCAGTCTTGGAGTGCCTCAGAAGACCCTTCCGGCCACACTTGTATCTGTTTGCAGACTGGTTTGGTGACTTAATTGTTTAAATAGAAAATAGTTTAATGGTTTAAATTAAAATATATGCCGCAATGAGCATTTACTTACACCTGAACAGAGTCGTTTACATAAATCACTGATCAATAGCTCATGATACAAACATTTAAATAATTTATTCCTACAGATGTACCCGTTTTACAGTACACACAGTAGAAAATTACCGGCTTATAACTGATCGATTTACGGTGATAAAGAGCGGTATAAGAGCAGTGACAGCTGGCACACCAAAAACAGGTGCAGGATCATTTTCTATTGTCTAAATAAGAAATATTTTCTAAACATGGGTTATTGTTGTTTATTTACAATATTTGTTAATTTAATATAAAGCCGGTATCGTTATCCTCCTCGTATTTTTGATCCTGATAGGTGTGCGCCCAAATCTACTATGGGTACTCACTCACTCCGTAGGCTCCCTGAATAGGTGGCAAAGGGACGGAGCTGCCCATTCGTCCCGGCTGGCGATAATTAACGTTAATATGATCTCAGGTTTGCTCCGCATTATAAAAGCAAAGCGCGGAGTTTAGTCCGAGGTCCGGAACTATGTGGTGTAGAGGAGAATAGGAGAATGGCTTGTGAGTGGGGCGATGTGATGCACCCCAGGGACTTTAAACAAGGACACTGGAATTCCACCCTTTGATCCCTGCGCTGATGACAGCGCGAGAAAGAGCTGCGCGAGCTCCCGCGGAATCTTCACTCCCGCACTGTGCCCGCCTTCGCAGCCACGCTGCCGAAGAGGAAAAAGGCCGCGAGGAAGTTTGCGGTAAGTTTTTACGTCAGCGAGGACTTGCGCCGGCCAACGACAGCGGTAGAAGCGCCGTCACGAGGGAGCATGCAGTAGCGCTGCCTCCACGTGCTCCATTCAGCCACTTATCGTCAGCTGTGTGCCCGCATGCCAGTGTGGCACAGCCCCCGGAACTGCACATGCACAACCTTTATCCCCTTCCCTTTCTTTCCATTCTCCCACCTTCAACCCTTTCCTTCCCCATTTTACCTAAATAAAATGACCCTTTTCCCGTAAGACCTCGCCTCATGTCCGTGCAACATGGGTCAAACCCGTTACTGATCATAACAGCCTACTGCATTTCATTCTTATAATAACGCAAAAACACAAGCAGGGCTGAATGACCAACATCTGTTGACGCAGTAGAACGTCCTGACAATGTTTTAATTTTATGGGTATTTATTTCAGTTAATAAATCTATTATAAATATAAAGAACACAAGAAATAAGATGACACAAAACCCTACACCTACTAAAGGTGTTAACATTTATTTTAATGTTACATGATTTGATTTAATTTGAATTCTACATTTGTACTGTAAATTTAGTACTGTGATTATGAATTAGTTTAACTACACTGTTTCAGTTGATTTTATCGGCTACTGTGTGTAGCTCTAAAGGAGTGCGTCTCATTAATCTGGCAGAGAATGAACTAAAGCATGAGGCGTCAGTCTATAGTTATATAGTGCCACTCAGTGGTAAAAGGCAGCAAATGCACAAACCCAAATGCTGTCGCCGAGCGCCGCGACGGTAAAACCAACGCTCCGATTAGGTAACCACTGTATGTTGTAATGTATTCAAAAGTATTGAAGCAATTAAGTTTGCATGTTAACAGTAACCAAGTCAGCACAGTTAAATTGGAACTACTGTATAAAGAACCAACAAATGCTTTTTACTAAGGCCAAATACGTGCTACCTGGGACGGGTTCTACAACTATTTAGAGTCATTGTACAGCACTTTTGATCATGGTGTTGTGTTGAATTTGCTTTGCAAATAAAGGTGATATCGACATTAATTAACTAGTAAACTAGTAACCAGTGTAAGGATCTATCCAATGACGTGTAACTGTAATCTCTAAAATCTGAATAAGAGCATCTGCTAAATGTAAATATATTTGGGTAAAACATGTACATCATTTAGTTATGTAAAATATTCTTTTTTTGTTTGTTTTTCAGAGGTACCACTGCACAGATTGTGGAAAGGGTTTTACCCAGAATGGTACTCTCGCGCAGCACCAGCGCATTCACACAGGAGAGAAGCTGTATTACTGTGAACAGTGTGGGAAGAGTTTTACCTGTGGCAGTCGTCTCCAAATACACCAGCGCATTCACACAGGAGAGAGGCCGTATCACTGTGAACAGTGTGGGAAGAGTTTTACCTGTGGCAGTCATCTCCAAATACACCAGCGCATTCACACAGGAGAGAGGCCGTATCACTGTGAACAGTGTGGGAAGAGTTTTACCTGTGGCAGTCATCTCCAAATACACCAGCGCATTCACACAGGAGAGAGGCCATATCACTGTGAACAGTGTGGGAAGAGTTTTAACCAAGACAGTCATCTCCAAATACACCAGCGCATTCACAGAGGAGAGAGGCCATATCACTGTACAGATTGTGGAAAGGGTTTTACCCAAAATAGTTCTCTCAAAACTCACCAGCGCATTCACACAGGAGAAAAGCCGTATCACTGTGAACAGTGTGGGAAGAGTTTTACCTGTGGCAGTCATCTCCAAATACACCAGCGCATTCACACAGGAGAGAGGCCATATCACTGTGGAGTGTGTGAGAAGAATTTTACTTCTCAGATGTTTCTCAAGCAGCATCAGCGCATCCACACAGGAGAGAGGCCGTATCACTGTGCAGATTGTGGAAAGGGTTTTACCCAAAATAGTTCTCTCAAAACTCACCAGCGCATTCACACAGGAGAAAAGCCGTATCACTGTGAACAATGTGGGAAGAGTTTTACTTATCAAATTACTCTCAAGGAGCATCAGCGCATTCATACAGGAGAGAGGCCGTATCACTGTGAACAGTGTGGGAAGAGTTTTACCTGTCAAAGTAATCTCCAACAACACCAGCGTATCCACACAGGAGAGAAGCCGTATATCTGTGAACAGTGTGGGAAGAGTTTTGCGCAAATAAGTTATCTCAAAATACACCAACGCATCCACACAGGAGAGAGGCCGTATCACTGTGAACAGTGTGGGAAGAGTTTTACTTATCAAACTACTCTCAAGCGGCACCAGCGCATTCACACAGGAGAGAGGCCGTATCACTGTGAACAGTGTGGGAAGAGTTTTCCCCAAAACAGTCATCTCCAAATACACCAGCGCATTCACACAGGAGAGAAGCCGTATCGCTGTGCATGGTGTGGAAAGGGTTTTACCCAAAATAGTTCTCTCAAAACTCACCAGCGCATTCACACAGGAGAAAAGCCGTATCACTGTTAACAGTGTGGGAAGAGTTTTACTCACTGCCATACCTTCAAGTACCACCAGCAGGGCCATGCAGGACAGCAGCCACATCACTGTGAACATTGTGGACGGAGTTATACTTATTCAAGATCATTTAGAAGGCACAAGTGCTCCAAGATTACTTCATCAGACCTTGATGTGAATTAGTTAAGTTAAAAATCGTGAAATTTCTTATGGCAGTAATGCGTGATGGTATGAGAAACTGTTGAGAAACTGTTGCTTCCTGTCCACATTTTAACAGAATTTATGATTGTGTTATGTTATTGATTTCAAATTGGTTGTTTTTTAAATTGCAAAAAAAAAAATGCTTTTCTTAATTTCAAAATGCAAAAAAAGTACTCAAGCAGTTCACGATTTTGTATTTAAGAAAGTGTAAATCTCTATGGTAACTGACCAGTCAGGACCTCAGAGGAAGAGACATAACCCTCCATCCTTGTGGTCTAGTGAGCACTATTCTCTAACAACTGCTTCACAGTCACACGCTTGTCATGTTAATCGTTTACAACTTTGGTGTTGGAGACAGTGGTTTATCTCTGCACCTTTGATTGGCTACTCTCACATTGGACAGTCTTCGTCTTCTTTGTCTTTCGACTGTTGCCTTTTAGGGCTCATGTGAATCATCTGCCTCCATCTAACTCTATCCTCTTTTCTCACACCAATTAACTTCATGTAACTTCTAGACCTCCTCCCTGTCATTTCCAACCTTGGCATCTTTCTACCTAGATCCAGCGCATCTGGAAAGTATTCACAGGGCTTCACTTTTTCCCCAGTTTGCTCTATTACAGCGCTACTCCAAAATGTATTAAATTCATTGGTTTCCTTAAAATTTTACAAACAATACCCCATAATGATAATGTGAAGAGTTTGTTTGCAAATTTATTAAAATACTTTTTAAAAAAACAGACACCAGGAAATCTGGTTTCCGAGCGCATAACTGTACAGATACAGAACTCATAAAGATAATAAATGGCATTCGTTTAAATTCAGACTCTGGAAAAATATCAGTGTTGGTGCTGCTAGATCTTAGTGCTGCGTTTGACACTGTCGATCATAACATACTAGTAGAAAGAATTGAAAACTGGGTCGGGCTTTCTGGGATGGTACTCAAATGGTTCAGGTCATACTTACAGTAGGCTACGTTTACACTGCAGGTCTCAATCTTATTTTTTTTGACCGTCTGTTTACATTTTCTTTTAACTATGACTCATATCTGATTCACATGTTTACACTTGCCATACCATCTGAAACATTACACATACTTAAAGGGAGGTTTTCGCGCTACAAACCTGCCAAGATAGAAGAAGATGGAATATGCTTAACGCTAGCTCTGCGAAATATGCAAAGTTCGCGAAACATCTCCATGCATTTAAAACAGAGGAGGAGAAAAAAAACGGCATAATTGCAGCCTGTGCATATGCTTCATTCACCAAATACTGATTTAATGTTATTTAGCCCAAATAAGAATGCGTGTGTGGGTGAGGGCGGGATTCTTTTCCTTTTCTATGTCACCTGCGATATAATTCCACACATGCTACCACCGGAGAATAACATTAACAATAACAAAGAAGTTGCTGTTTTAATGACGTACAGAACGACTCAGGAAATCCGATCTGTTTACACGACAATCGCATTAGCACATATCTGATTTATTTCCACATATGAAGGAGGCCTGAAACCGATCTCGAAATATCGGAATGCATGCGTTTTTTTCCTGTTTACACGAACATAGAACATATCCGATATGTGTCACATATGAGCAAAAAATAGGGATTGTGTCACATTTACCTGACAGTGTAAACGTAGCCTTAGAAGGGAGAGGTTATTATGTGAATATAGGAGAGCACAAGTGTAAGTGGACGTCCATGACATGCGGAGTTGTGCCATATTGTATTTGCTGTGAATTTGTTGTTGTGTTTATTTGTTTTGTTTTATTCCATCTTATTATATTCCTTAGTTAAGTATTAAGCATTAAGTTCATTAGACAAGCCATAAGCTTTGAATTTCTTAGTTACGCATCCATTTTGACAATCGTAGGTTGGTCTATGATGTCACTCCACTATTACACGTATTTGTATGACTATCGCATGATAGAAAGTTCAGTTTTGATGCGAAACTTGTGGAGCCACAAGCTTTTGACTGTAACCTGCAAGATATAACAAACATGTTATAACCGTAATCTACCGCTCAAGTGTGAGCCAACCTTGAACTAATTTGATACAGCAACTGGTGTTGTAACCACTGTGGATTTACTCAAGACGACTGTATGAAGTGTTGAATCTTTGATGTTGGAAAATAAAATACAAGAGACAAAGAGATCATCGGACATCTGTTGTGTGAGTGAAAATTCAAATTAAAGATATGCGTCAAAACGTGTAATGATATGACCGCAATCACAATCAGCATACTATCATCTCAAAAACATTGCAAGAATTAGATGTTTTGTTTCCAATCAAGACTTGGAGAAACTTGCCTCCATGCCTTTATCACCAGCAGGGTGGATTATTGTAATGGTCTGCTCACCGGCCTTCCCAAGAAAACCATTAGACAGCTGCAGCTCATCCAGAACGCTGCTGCCAGGATTCTGACTAGAACCAGAAAATATGAGCACATCACACCAGTCCTCAGGTCCTTAAACTGGCTTCCTGTTACAATTAGAATAGATTTTAAAGTACTTTAACTTGTCTATAAATCACTTAATGGGCTAGGACCAAAATACATTACACATATGCTCACTGAATATAAACCTAACAGACCACTCAGATTGTTAGGATCGAGAAATACCAAGGGTTCACACAAAACAAAGGGGAGTCAGCTTATAGCCATTATGCTGCATGCAGTTGGAACCAGCTTCCAGAAGAGATCAGATGTGATAAAACATTAGTCACATTTAAATCAAGACTTAAAACACATCTGTTTAGCTGTGCATTTATTAAATGAGCACTGTGCTACGTCCAAACCAACTGCACTGTATTTTATATTTACTTAATTTTTATTAATTATTATTATTATTATTATATAAATTTAAAAAAAAAACGTTTCTAAATCAAATTAAGTAGTTTTAAAAGTGTCAACATGAGTTTTTATTTTGATTTTAAATCTAATTTAAATAATTTTAAGTTTTAGTGCTATTATATTCCATTTCTTTTTATAACTATCTTCTCTTTTATGTAAAGCACTTTGAATTACCATTGTCTATGACATGTGCTATACAAATAAACTTTCCTTGCCTTAAATTGGATGTATTTTTGTTTATTCAATTCAATTTTATTTATAAAGCGCTTTTAACAATGATCATTGTCTCAAAGCAGCTTCACAAAAATGAAAGAAAATGTACAAAAAATGAAAAAAAAAATTTTAGAAAAGAAAATAATTGGAAGTGTGTATGTGTGAGAAAAATGTGTCCAGATAATAATGAGACGAATGAATGATGAATGAAATAAGCAAGCCAAGGGTGACGGTGGCAAGGAAAAACTCCCTGAGATGGCATTAGGAAGAAACCTTGGGAGGAACCAGACTCAACAGGGAACCCATCCTCATTTGGGTGATAACAGATAGAAATGATATTACATCTTGTGTGTTGTGCAGGTGAAAATTCAATATGACAGAAATTATTTAAATTGACATGAAGACCAGTTCAGCATAGGGACGAGTCAGTAGGTGCAGAGGGCAGATGAGGTCTGAAGCACAGGAGCAGCATGTGTAGCTCCAACCATCATAAAGCTGAATCCAACTGGAGCTGGTCCTTCTCTGGATGCCTCAGGAACCTCGCAGACAAAGGTCGGCCTTTGTCTACTGAAACTGGCACAATCTCCCGATGCCTCGGGATGGGTAGAGAAATACAGAATAGATGGGGAGAATTAGCGTAGTTGCCATTCGGGATAGGTGTACTGGAGTATGAGGTTATGGGATGAGTTACGTGAATGCCAGATTAAAAAGATGCGTCGTGAGTCTACTTTTGAACTGGGAAACCGTGTCTGCTCCCCGAACACTGTCTGGAAGGCTATTCCAAAGCTTTGGAGCTAAATATGAAAATGCCCTACCCCCTTTTGTAGATTTTGAAATTCTGGGAACTACCAGAAGTCCGGAGCTTTGTGATCTTAAGGCGCGTGGTGGATTGTAGCGTATCAGAAGACTGGTTAGGTATGTGGGAGCTAAACCATTTAAGGCCTTGTATGTAAGTAATACTATTTTGTAGTTTATTCTAAACTGAACAGGTAGCCAGTGCAGGGATGATAATATTGGGGTTATATGATAATATTTTCTGGATCTAGTGAGAACCCTGGCGGCTGCATTTTGGACTAACTGAAGCTTGTTTATTGAGGATGCAGGACAACCACCTAGCAATGCATTACAATAGTCCAGTCTGGAGGTCATGAATGCATGAACTAGCTTTTCTGCATCAGATACGGATAAGATGTTCCTAAGTTTTGCAATATTTCTAAGATTGAAAAAGGCTGTTTTTGTGATATTTGAAATGTGATTTTCAAAAGACATGTTACTGTCTAATATTACGCCCAGGTCTTTTACTGCTGAGCTGGTAGTAACAGTACATCCTTCTAAACGAAGGCTGAATTGTGAAAGCTGTTGTGTGCTGGTTTTTGGGCCAATAAGTAATATCTCTGTCTTATCTGAATTTAATAAAAGAAAGTTATTGGTCCTCCAATCTTTTATGTCCTGGACACACTCAGTTAATGTAGACAACTTAGGTATTTCGTCTGGTTTGGTTGAGATATATAATTGGGTATCATCAGCATAACAATGGAAACTAATCCCATGTCTTCTATTGATGTTACCCAAGGGAAGCATGTATATTGAGAACAGCAGAGGTCCTAAAACTGACCCTTGTGGGACCCCATATTTCACTGGCATTACACCAGATGGTTCTCCATTCAGATCTACAAAATGGTATCGATCAGACAGGTATGATCTAAACCATTTTAATGCCTGTCCCTGAATACCTATATAATTTTGTAAGCGATCTATGAGAATATTATGATCTACAGTGTCGAATGCAGCACTAAGATCGAGCAGGACTAGCAATGAGATGCAGCCTTGGTCTGAAGCTAAAAACAAGTCGGTTGTAATCTTAACTAGTGCAGTTTCTGTGCTATGATGGGGCCTGAAACCTGATTGAAATTCTTCAAGGATGTTGTTATCCTGCAAGAATGTGCATATTTGAGCTGATACTACTTTTTCTAGTATTTTTGATATGAACGGAAGGTTTGAAATCGGTCTGTAATTTATTTCATTCGCGTCCAAATTAGATTTTTGTATGATCCATCTCAGCACCGTTGGGCCGGGAGGCTACCTAGCTCCGAGTACGGGTGGTAGTGTAACGGTGTGAAGTGCAGTGCTGATTGTATTCCCGTTTCACTTGGTGTGTGGGTGGATGCGTGTGACGTGCACCTTAGGGTTTGTACCTCGTTTAGCCCGCCCCTGGCACTGGGAAGCCAGTGTCTGAACATGATTTCATTTTTTATGTATTGTTTTATTTTAGGTAAGAGTCTTTGTGTGAGTAGACAGAGTGCCCTGTTTTGACACCTAGTGTGCATTAGGGTGATTTTGCTACGTAGCATGGCATGCTATTGAGTGTTTTTATAAATTTTATTGTGAACTAAAATAAAGTTTTGTACATTTGTGTCATGATTTATCCACTGTCCGCCTCATGCTCTCTCTTTTTTTCCCCCACGCGGTCACTTTCTCCATGTGCTCATGTTTACCCTAGTCTGCCTGAATCCTCTCCCATGCCCCCGTTTCCACCCCGTCTGCACACCTGTCTCTAATTCCCTTCTGATTACTCCAGCATTTAAGCACGCGCTGTGCGCTGCTTAAATCGCTGGATTATCTTGTGTTTCATGCCTCGATTTTCTTGCGTTTGTTTTCTCTTGATTTCACGTTGCCAAACTCGCTTTGTTTCTGGTTTTCGCTTTCGGTTTCTCATCTCCTGGTTTTGACCTCGCGCTTCCTTGTTTTGACCACGGCTTTTGTTTCTCGTTTTTCGAATTGTCACCTCGCTGCTAGATTTCCCGGTTAAAAAAATAATGTAGGTTTCATAGACAATTGGAAGACCTTTGAGGGCAAAGCTGGCCTGCCAGGGAGCAGACAGACAGGCTAAACGAACTGTCTGCTAGTTGCATAGATTCGTCACTCAGGGTTCACTGTATTGAGACTGTGTCTGTTCCCCGAGCTAAGCAAAAATGTAGAAAGACTTAGTCTGTTTTAGTAATTTAATTAACATAGATGCCATGAACTCGGATCACACTGAATGCGTAGCCGGCACCTCTGATCTGAAGCTAGGACTGTTAAATATTGGATCTCTCACATCTAAAGCAGTTACTGTTTATGAAATTATCACAGATCAGTTTGATATACTCTGTTTAACAGAAAACTGGATTAAATAGGACGAGTATGTAGCTCTAAATGAAGCTATTCCTCCTGGATAAAGCTATATGCACGAGCTTCGGTTAACTGGGAGAAGAGGAGGCGTCCCAGTTATTCACAATGACAATTTGACTATTGTACAAAAACACGGACACAAATTTAATTCTTTTGAAATTATTTATAGTAACATAATTGTATTTAAGCATATTAAGTCAGCTCAGTCGATTCCACTATTCATCACTTACAGACCTCCAGAGTCGTATTCTGAATTTCTTAGTGAATTTAAGTAAGATGGCGCCGGTGAGTTCGGCTGCCGTCACGACTGCTCCGACCACCTTTTCCTTATTTTTGTTTTTTAAGTTAGTTTTCTTTGTTTTAAAATCAGCAAAATCATCACCATTGAGTACATTAGGTATGATAGAGACACTCTTGTTTCTATTGGTATACAATGTACTCACAATTCGACGGTTTTAACTCCGGATCCGAGCTGGCCGAGGGAGATCCTGAGGGAGAACAATGGACGCGACGCGAAGCGACGGACCCGAGGCAGACGAGCCGGCGTGAGGAACAGGCTCAGGGCCCGTGCACACCTCTGCCTAGTATCCTGCTCGCCAACGTCCAGTCACTGGAGAACAAACTTGATGACCTCAGGGCCAGGATAAAGTTCCAGAGAGACATTCGAGACTGCAATCTCCTCTGCTTCACCGAGACATGGCTGAACCCAGCGGTGCCAGACCACGCCATACAGCCAGCCGAGTTCTTCTCGGTTCACCGCATGGACAGGACGCGGGACTCGGGGAAGTCAAGGGGAGGCGGCGTGTGCTTAATGGTGAACAACAGCTGGTGCAACAGTGCGAGCGTTGTTCCTCTTACACGCTCCTGCACACCAAACCTGGAACTACTGTCCATCATGTGTCGTCCATTTTATCTACCCCGGGAGTTCACAATTCGACGGTTTTAACTCCGGATCCGAGCTGGCCGAGGGAGATCCTGAGGGAGAACAATGGACGCGACGCGAAGCGACGGACCCGAGGCAGACGAGCCGGCGTGAGGAACAGGCTCAGGGCCCGTGCACACCTCTGCCTAGTATCCTGCTCGCCAACGTCCAGTCACTGGAGAACAAACTTGATGACCTCAGGGCCAGGATAAAGTTCCAGAGAGACATTCGAGACTGCAATCTCCTCTGCTTCACCGAGACATGGCTGAACCCAGCGGTGCCAGACCACGCCATACAGCCAGCCGAGTTCTTCTCGGTTCACCGCATGGACAGGACGCGGGACTCGGGGAAGTCAAGGGGAGGCGGCGTGTGCTTAATGGTGAACAACAGCTGGTGCAACAGTGCGAGCGTTGTTCCTCTTACACGCTCCTGCACACCAAACCTGGAACTACTGTCCATCATGTGTCGTCCATTTTATCTACCCCGGGAGTTCACATCGGTCATAATCAGCGCCGTTTACATACCTCCACAAGCAGACACTGAAACTGCCTTATGCGAGCTGCATGAGGCACTCACACAGCACCAGACACAACACCGGGACGCTGCGCTCATTGTGGCGGGGGATTTTAATAGTGCCAACCTGAAACGCGCAGCGCCGAACTTTTATCAGCACATCACCTGCCCCACCAGGGGCGAAAGGACACTGGACCATTGTTATACCACGGTCAAAGACGGTTACAAGGCACAATCTCGTCCAGCATTTGGTAAATCCGACCACGCCGCCATCTTCCTCATGCCAAAATATAAACAAAGGTTGAAACAGGAAGTGCCGGCTCAGAGGGAGGTCGCGCGCTGGACGGACCAATCGGTGGCCGCGTTACAGGACGCACTCGATGACGCAGACTGGGACATGTTCAGAAACAGCTCCGATGATGACGTCAGCGTGTTTACGGAAGCGGTTGTGGGATTTATTGAGAAGCTAGTGGACGATACGGTAGAGAAAAAGACTATCAGAACGTTTCCCAACCAGAAGCCGTGGGTGGATAAAACCATCCGCGACGCTCTGAGATCTCGCACAGCTGCCTATAACACGGGACTTGCGTCGGGGGACATGGAACCGTACAAGTCTGCGTCATATAACGTCCGGAAGGCGGTGAAAGAGGCGAAGCAGCGCTACGGGAGAAAACTACATTTACATTTACATTTAGGCATTTGGCAGACGCTCTTATCCAGAGCGACTTACATTTTTTTAATCTTATTATACAACTGAGCAGCTGAGGGTTAAGGGCCTTGCTCAAGGGCCCAACAGTGGCAGTAGTGGGGTTTGAACCTGGGATCTTCCGAACCGTAGTCCAATGCCTTAACCACTGAGCTACCCCTGTAAACTAGAGTCACAGCTTCAAAAGAGTGATTCTAGGAGCCTGTGGCAGGGACTGAGAACAATAACGGATTATAAAGCACCAACATCCGGTATGACGAACGCGGACGCGACTCTGGCAGACGAGCTCAACACATTCTATGCTCGCTTCGATGCTGCAGCTAAAGACGCTAGCGATGCTAATGCTAACGGCGCTAATGCTAACGGGGCTAATGCTAGCGGCGCTAATGCTAACGGCGCTAACGGCTGCAGACAGGAAGACACTGCCAGCACCGGGAACGCGCTCATCATCTCCGAGCACGACGTGAGGAGAGCCTTCAAGAGAGTGAACACCAGGAAAGCAGCAGGACCAGACGGCATCTCAGGTCGTATTCTCAGAGCCTGCGCAGACCAGCTAGCACCTGTGTTCACTGAGATATTCAACATCTCTTTATCTCAGTCGGTGATCCCCACATGCTTCAAAGAGTCCATCTTTGTTCCTGTTCCAAAGAAACCACATCCTGCTTCCCTCAATGACTATCGCCCTGTAGCTCTCACCTCAGTAGTGATGAAGTGCTTTGAACGCCTGGTCAGAGACTTCATCATCTCTTCACTACCGGACACACGCGACCCACTACAGTTCGCTTATCGTCCGAACCGTTCCACAGACGATGCAATCTCATATCTCCTCCACACATCTCTCACCCACCTGGACACTAAGAGGGGAAATTATGTGAAAATGCTCTTCATCGACTACAGCTCTGCATTTAATACCATAATTCCCTCCACACTCACCACCAAGCTGGAGCACCTGGGACTCAGCTCACCCATGTGTCAGTGGATCTCCAACTTCCTAACTGGCAGACCACAGGCAGTAAAGATGGGCGGTTATGTCTCAGCCTCCCTCACACTCAGCACTGGAGCGCCCCAGGGTTGTGTTCTGAGCCCCCTGCTGTACTCTTTATACACCTACGACTGCGTGGCCACTACCAACTCCACCGCCGTCATCAAGTTTGCTGACGACACTGTCGTGGTGGGCCTGATCACGAACAACGATGAGTCGGCCTACCTGGAGGAAATTGGGAATCTGGAGAACTGGTGCCAGAGGAACAATCCTCTCCTGAACGTCAGTAAGACAAAGGAGCTGATAGTGGACTTTTGTACAAAGCAGGAGAGGAACTACCAGACACCCGTCATCAACAAGAGCCCAGTGGAGAGAGTGGACAGCTTCAGATACCTCGGTGTTCACATCACGCAGGACCTGTCATGGTCCTGTCACATCAACACCATGGTGAAAAAGGCCCGGCAGCGTCTGTACCACCTCAGACGTTTGAGAGACTTCAGACTGCCCTCCAAGGTGCTCAGGAATTTCTACTCCTGCACCATAGAGAGCATCCTGACGGGGAAACATCTCGACCTGGTTTGGGAACAGCACCATGCAGGACAGACGAGCTCTACAGAGGGTGGTGCGTTCAGCTGAGCGCATCATCCGCACCAAGCTCCCTGACCTGCACTCAATCTACACCAAGTGGTGCTGGACCAAGGCCAGGAAGATCGTGAAGGACCTCAGCCATCCCAACAATGGACTGTTCTCTCTGTTGCGGTCAGGAAAGAGCTTCCGCTCCCTGAAGGCCAACACAGAGAGACTGAGGAGGAGCTTCTTCCCGCAGGCAATAAGGTCTCTCAACCATACCACATTCACACCACAAACACAGAACTAATACAACCTGTTAACGTCAACGGACACTATAGTCACTTTCATGCACATCTACCCTGACATTGGAACTCATATTTATGTTTACATTCTTGACCCCTGCACAAAGTCACTTTAATAAGGCACCTTAACACATGTTTCCATGCAAATTACTTGCACACCATACATCCTCCACCAAATTTCAATTTTAAAAGAAAATCTCTATTGTACAGTATATCTCTATTTTTATTTCTATTTTATGTACAGTATACTTTTATTTTTTATTTCTATTTTTATTCTAGTTAAGTTAAAATTTTCCTATTTCTTTATTCATATTTATTCCTTACTGTAAGATTTAATTCTCTTTTTAAGGTCACTGGCGGTCGTGTAAGCATTTCACTGCATATCGTACTGTGTATGACTGTGTATGTGACGAATAAAATTTGAATTTGAATTTGAATTTGCACATTTCCTCTCAAACGTAGTCGTTTCTGTAGACAAAGTGTTAATTGCTGGAGATTTTAATATTAATTTTGAGAATCCAGAAGACCCTCTGAGAACATAATTTATGTCCATACTGGACTCAGTAGGAGTAAATCAGTGTGTAGAAGGACCGACTCATAAAGCAGGTCACACTGTAGATTTAATAATATACTTCGGATTAAGTATAAGAAATTTATTCACAATTCCACTGTCTGAAGCTATCTCAGATCACTATCTTGTCTCAATTCAAGTGTGTCACAGTAATAATATATGCACAGCACTGTGCTACCGTATTAAATGTACATTCACATTAACTACCACACAGAGCTTTATCAGTAATCTTCCAGAGTTATCAACTTCGATTAGGTCACCGTCTGACCCCACAGAACTCGGTCAGGCGACTGAATATTTACAGTCGACATTTCCTTGTAAATTAGATAATGTAGCTCAAGTTAAAAGAAAAATTATTACATATAAGAAACTTGCTCCCCGGTATAACGATCACACGCGCACTTAAAAACAGAGCACTCTGAAATTTGAACGTAAATGCCATCAAACTAAATTAGTCGTATTTCAAATAGCGTGGAAGGAGAGCATCCTGAATTATCGGAAAGCTCTTAGTGTAGCTAGATCAACGTATCTCTCCACTCTTATCAAAAATAACAAAAACAATCCTAGATTTTTATTTAATACCGTAGCCAAATTAACCAGAAATAAGACCACTACAGAAATCTCCACAACATCATGCAATAGTGAGGACTTCATTAACTTTTTTAATAATAAAATTGTAAATATCAGCCATATAAAATTGAGGCTTTGAAACCAAACAATGTAATTGATACAGATGTTAACCTAACCATGTCAGATTCAAACCTAGAATACTTTACTCCTCTTGAAGAGAATGAACTAATTTCACTCATCTCTTCTGCAAATTCATCAACCTGTATATTAGATCCTATACCGACACATTTTCTTAAACAGATAGTACCAGTAATAACAGAACCGCTGTTGAGAATAATTAATTCCTCACTCAGCATTGGTTATGTTCCAAAATATTTTAAAGCAGCAGTTATCAAACCAATAATTAAGAAACCTGACCTCGACCCCTGTCAGCTGTCCAATTACAGGCCAATATCAAACCTCCCCTTTATCTCTAAGATTCTGGAAAAGATAGTAGCGGAGCAGCTATGCTCATATCTACATACAAATGGCATACATGAACTGTATCAGTCAGGATTTAGGCCTCATCACAGCACAGAAACAGCACTCGTTAAAGTAGTAAATGACCTCCTATTGGCCTCTGATCAGGTTTGTGTAACTATGCTTGTATTACTCGACCTCAGTGCAGCTTTTGACACTATTGATCATGCTATTCTTCTTCACAGATTAGAAAATGTAGTAGGAATTAAGGGTACAGCCCTCTCCTGGCTCAGATCCTATTTGACCGATCGTTATCAGTATGTAGACTTAAATGGTGATTATTCTGCATGTTCTCTAGTGGAGTTTGGCGTTCCGCAGGTTTCAGTTTTAGGCACATTGCTTTTTTCCCTTTACATGCTTCCTCTGGGCAACATAATCCGTAAGCATGGTATTAGTTTTCATTGTTATGCTGACGACACACAGCTATACGTCTCAACAAAACCTGATGAGAAATACCATCTTACTAAAGTTGAGCAATGTGTGCAGGACATAAGAAATTGGATGCTAATTAACTTCCTTCTGCTTAATCTGGATAAGACAGAAGTTCTAGTCATAGGACCGCATACAGCTAGAAGTAAAATCTTAGATCACACCGTAACTTTAGATGGCCTTTCTGTTCCGTCAAGTGCAACAGTGAAAGACCTCGGCGTGATTATAGATTCCAGCCTTTCATTTGAAGCTCATGTAGATAATATCACCAGGATTGCATTCTTTCACCTCAGAAATATTGCCAAGATAAGAAATATATTGTCGCTAAACAATGCAGAAAAACTAGTTCATGCTTTTATTTCCTCTTGGTTGGCTAAAACTCTTCCCACACTGTGTGCAGGTATACAGCTTCTCTCCGGTGTGGCTGCGCTGGTGTTGCTGGATGATGTTCTGATGTGTAAAACTCTTCCCACACTGTTTGCAGTAATATGGTTTCTCTCCTGTGTGGATGAGGTGGTGTCGCTGGAGGTGGCTGTTAGAATTAAAACCTTTCCCATACTGGACACAGAGGTGCTGCTTCACTCCGGTGTGGACACGCTGATGTCGATGGAGAGAGTACTGTTGGCTAAAGTTTTTCCCACACTGTGACCAGTCGTAGGGCTTCTCTCCTGTGTGAACGTGCTGGTGTTTTTTTTTTTAAGTGACCACTTCGAGTAAAACTCTTCCCACACTCTGAGCAGTGATGCATCTGGAAAATAGAAAATTATTATTATTATTACTGTTACTTTAGATTATTGAACCTCAATAGTTATTCTAAATACACTTTCAAGATGCTTAAGAGAGGAAGGTAATCTTACATTAATGTCCTAAGTTTCAAGTTTTATTGTCCTATGCAAAGTAAAGAAAAATTTTCACACCCTGTGCAATGAATAATAATAACATATGTATTATTATTTGTTGTTGTTGTTGGTCTTTCAGCTGCTCCCGACAAGGGGTCGCCACAGCGGAATATCCAGTCCGCACTACAACTTAGCACAGGTTTTACGCCGGATGCCCTTCCTGAGGCAACCTTCCCATTTTATCCGGGCTTGGGATTGCACTGCATCCAGTGGCTGGGGTTTGGGCACTGGTTTGAATCGAACCCGGGCCTTCCGCATGGGAGGCGAAACACCTACCACTGAGCCACCAGTGCCCTAACATATGTATTATTATTTATCACCTATATATCTATTATCATAATCTAATATACAGTGGTGTGAAAAACTATTTGCCCCCCTCCTGATTTCTTATTCTTTTGCATGTTTGTCACACAAAATGTTTCTGATCATCAAACACATTTAACTATTAGTCAAAGATAAAACAAGCAAACACAAAATGTAGTTTTTAAATGAGGGATTTTATTATTTAGGGAGAAAAAAATCCAAACCTACATGGCCCTGTGTGAAAAAGTAATTGGCCCCTGAACCTAATAACTGGTTGGGCCACCCTTAGCAGCAATAACTGCAATCAAGCGTTTGCGATAACTTGCAACGAGTCTTTTACAGCGCTCTGGAGGAATTTTGGCCCACTCATCTTTGCAGAATTGTTGTAAGTCCGCTTTATTTGAGGGTTTTCTAGCATGAACCGCCTTTTTAAGGTCATGCCACAACATCTCAATAGGATTTAGGTCAGGACTTTGACTAGGCCACTCCAAAGTCTCCATTTTGGTTTTCTTCAGCCATTCAGAGGTGGATTTGCTGGTGTGTTTTGGGTCATTGTCCTGCTGCAGCACCCAAGATCGCTTCAGCTTGAGTTGACGAACAGATGGCCGGATATTCTCCTTCAGGATTTTTTGGTAGACAGTAGAATTCATGGTTCCATCTATCACAGCAAGCCTTCCAGGTCCTGAAGCAGCAAAACAGCCCCAGACCATCACACTACCACCACCATATTTTACTGTTGGTATTATGTTCTTTTTCTGAAATGCTGTGTTACTTTTACGCCAGATGTAATGGGACCTTCCAAAAAATTCAACTTTTGTCTCGTCGGTCCACAAGGTATTTTCCCAAAAGTTTTGGCAATCATTGAGATGTTTTTTAGCAAAATTGAGATGAGCCTTAATGTTCTTTTTTCTTAAAAGTGGTTTGCGCCTTGGAAATCTGCCATGCAGGCCGTTTTTGCCCAGTCTCTTTCTTATGGTGGAGTCGTGAACACTGACCTTAATTGAGGCAAGTGAGGCCTGCAGTTCTTTAGATGTTGTCCTGGGGTCTTTTGTCGCCTCTCGGATGAGTCGTCTCTGTGCTGTTGGGGTAATTTTGGTCGGCCGGCCACTCCTGGGAAGGTTCACCACTGTTCCATGTTTTTGCCATTTGTGGATAATGGCTCTCACTGTGGTTCGCTGGAGTCCCAAAGCTTTAGAAATGGCTTTATAACCTTTACCAGACTGATAGATCTCAATTACTTTTGTTCTCATTTGTTCCTGAATTTCTTTGGATCTTGGCATGATGTCTAGCTTTTGAGGTGCTTTTGGTCTACTTCTCTGTGTCAGGTAGCTCCTATTTAAGTGATTTCTTGATTGAAACAGGTGTGGCAGTAATCAGGCCTGGGGGTGACTACAGAAATTGAACTCAGGTGTGATAAACCACAGTTAAGTTATTTTTTAACAAGGGGGGCAATCACTTTTTCACACAGGGCCATGTAGATTTGGAGTTTTTTTTCTCCCTTAATAACGTAAACCTTCATTTAAAAACTGCATTTTGTGTTCAATTATGTTATCTTTGACTAATAGTTAACGGTTTTTGATGAGCAGAAACATTTTGTGTGACAAACATGCAAAAGAATAAGAAATCAGGAAGGGGGCAAATAGTTTTTCACACCACTGTAAGTAGATTCACTCTACTTGTGGGCTTCAACCTGAAATAATAATAATAATGTCACTCATTACATTAAAGATCATCAGATTATTATTAGATTTAAACTTTTAACTCGTTCTACAAACTCTTTAACCATCAATGTCACATACAAACACTAGTGTATACTATACTATACTACCACTTTTCACATCAGCATGGCTGATATATTATAGTAGTATAAAATAGTGAGTAGTGAATAGTACATCAGTAGAACAGTAACAGTGAGTAATAACACAGCCATGAAAAGACTATGATTATTTTATACTACATGTTGATCATAAACATCAGATTATATAAAACCACATCAGTAAAATCGGTACAGAAATATAATCCTGGTGGTGTTTTTCCTGAAGCCCCAGACGCAGGTGCGCATGCACACACACCGCCCTGAGGCTGAGCTCACTAGCAAGCCGCACTCTAATATCCATGCGCTCTTGGTACAGAACGCAATGCAGGGAAATGTTGCGCTCGGTTCCTAAATGTTACATCTCACTCCGAGATTAAATGAGTGTGCGGTCTCACACCTGTTATCTGAGCAGCTCAGGTTTCTCTTTAACTCTCACCTTTACTGATGTTGCAGAGAATGTCTCAGGTTCGAATCCCGCGGACAGACAGAAGCGAGGGTTTGAAATCTTGCAGTTACATCATGGATGACGAAATGAAAGCTTTCTTCTTCTTCTCCTTTTTTGCTACTGGCAGACAGGATATAGGTACATTACTGCCCGCTAGTGGATTTGATTGCGGATCAGAAGAAACATACGGTCATCCAAATCACAGTACAGTATTAGTGCTTATTTTATTATTTTCTATGTTATACATATGATACAAAAAATGTCTGCGGCCAAAGAAGCTACTTCTGAAGTTTATGCAACATTGAAGCGACCAATCTCAGTTCCATGAAAAAATCAAGTTGCCAAATTCAGCCATTTTGGAGAGATCACAGATAGCACACACACGTCGCAGAGACGTCTATGTGACGTCATCTTTTTCATCTGGAAGGACGTCGCCGTGACGTCCATGCCGATGTTAGAACGACGCTTAGCATATGTTTTTAAGATGTAAATTTATTAAAATTACCCTGATCCGCTCTTTAGACAATGTTAATCAGATGTTCATACACCTGCCAAATGTCTGATTCATGTCAGACATTAAACACCACCCCCCCCATTATTTTAATTAAATACCCTCGGCACGTCTATAATTCAATTCAATTCAGTTCAATTTTATTTATAGAGCGCTTTTAACAATGGTCATTGTCTCAAAGCAGCTTCATAAAAATGAAAGAAAAAAAAAGAAAAAAAAAAAAATAATAATAATAATTTTAGAAAAGAAAATAATTGGAAGAGTGTATGTGTGAGAAAAATGTGTAGATAATAATGAGACGAATGAATGAAATGTCTCTGATGAGCAAGCCGAGTGACGGCGACGGTGGCAAGGAAAAACTCCCTGAGATGGCATTAGGAAGAAACCTTGAGAGGAACCAGACTCAACAGGGAACCCATCCTCATTTGGGTGATAACAGATAGAAATGATATAACATCTTGTGTGTTGTGCAGGTGAAAATTCAATATGACAGAAATTATTTAAAATGACATAATGCTTCCTAATGCATGTTACAATGACCAAATATGATCATAAGTAAATAAACCACACTCTCAATGTCACGAGTCACGGTCTGTCGGCCGTTTTTTTTTCCCACGCTGTCACTTTCCCCATGTGCTCATGTTTACCCCTGTCTGTCTGCATCCTTTCCCACGCCCCTGTTTCCGCCCCGTCCGCACACCTGTCTCTAATCCCTGTCTGATTACTCCAGCATTTAAGCAGGCGCTGTGCGCTGCTTAAATCGCTGGATTATCTTGTGTATTTTTGCCTCGATTCTCTCGCGTTTATTTTTCCCTGCTTTCACGTTGCCAAGCCCGCTTTAGTCTCTCGTTTTTGCTTTCGGTTTCTCGTCTCGATTTTGTTTGCCTCGTCCTTTGATCTCCCGGTTTTGACCTCGCGCTTCCCCTTCTGACTACGGCTCTCGTTTTACGATTTGGCTTCGACGCAACGCTGACTGATCTCCCGGTATTGACCTCCGCTTCCGCATTCCGACCGTATTCTCGTTTTACGTTGCTGTCATTCATCTGCGCCTGGATTCACCTCGTCCGCTCTGCCCCGTGACAGAATAATCCAGCCAGCGAAATGAATCCAGCAGATATTGACTGCATGAAATCGATGCTGGAGAGTCAAGGTGCACTTCTCGGAGCTCACCAGCAGGAGCTGCTCAACACCAAGCAAACCCTGGCTGATGTTATTTCCCAACTCCAATGGCTCCATCTCTCTCCGGCACAAAGTGGGGGCCCCTGCACGCAACGGGAACCACGACTGCCTGCCCCCCCCCACATATGAAGGAGATCCAAGCACCTGTCGCTCCTTCCTCTCTCAGTGCACGCTGATATTTGAGCTCCAGCCATCCACATTTCCCACTGAACGCTCCAAGGTCGCATAACTCTCCTCTCAGGATAGGCTCGGGAATGGAGCACTGCACTCTGGGATGCTCATGACTTCTGCTGCACCAGCTACGAGCACTTCGCTAAAGAGATGAGGAGGGTGTTTGATCGCTCATGTCATGGCAGGGAGGCAGGCCACAAGCTGTTAAAACTTCACCAAGGTTCACGTTCAGCCTATGACTACGCCATAGAGTTCCAGACCCTAGCTCTCTCCAGTGGGTGGAATGGTCAGGCCCTAAGTGACACCTTCTTCGTAGGCCTGACTGCGACGCTCCAGGATACGCTGATCTCCCAAGAACTTCCCTCGTCGTTCCAAGATCTCATGGATCTGGCCGGCCGAGTATATTCACGTCTCTGCCTGGGAAAGTCAACCAGATTCTCACCACCCAGAGACCGCCCACAATCTCGCTCCCCTAAAACTAATCCTCAGGAAAGACCCATGCGACTGGACAGGACCCGCGTTTCCCCTGAAGTGCGACGACGACGTAGAGTGGATGGTGCGTGCTTCTACTGTGGAAAATCATGTCATCAGCTCAAGAACTGCCCTGTTAAAAGGGGGCGTCTTCTAGTCCAGCTGGGAGGATTGGAGGGTGTGTCACCAGGAAGATTCCCAGATCAACGCCGCCTGTTTCCAGTTTTTCTCATTCACGAGCAACGGACCCACCTGGTGCAGGCACTGATTGATTCAGGTTCAGACCGCAACCTGATCAATGCGACTTCTGCCAAGACCCTAGGAATCCCCGCGCTACCCTTGGAGACCCACCTCAAAGTTCAGGCGCTCGACGGCAGCCCACTCCCATCTATCACACACAGAACTCCCCTTATTGGGCTAAGGGTCTCGGGCAACCATTTAGAACAAACTTCTTTGTTTATCATGGAGGGATCACATGCTACTGTTGTCCTGGGCCTGCCCTGGCTAACCCATCACAATCCTCAACTCGATTGGGTCAGGAACACAATCATAGCCTGGAACCCGTCATGCGCCACTACCTGCCTGCGAGCTGCAGCCACGTCCTGCTTCAGCCCTGCATCTGTGGAGGAACCACCGGACCTCACCGCCGTCCCGCCAGAGTACCATGATCTCAAGGAGGTCTTTAGTAAATCTCGTGCTGTCTCTCTGCCCCCCCACCGACCATATGACTACGCTATCGACCTGTTCCCAGGTACCACGCCCCCCAAGGGCCGCCTATATTCTCTGTCACCCAGGGAGCGTGAAGCTATGAATCATTATATCTCGGAGTCCCTTGCGGCAGGGATCATTCGCCCCTCCTCCTCCCCGGCGGGAGCCGGCTTCTTCTTTGTGGGTAAAAAAGATGGGTCCCTTCGTCCATGTATCGATTATAGGGGCCTAAACCAGATCACAGTGAAGAACCGCTATCCCCTTCCGTTAATGGCGACCGCCTTTGAACTGCTCCAGGAAGCAAAGATTTTTACCAAACTGGACCTACGCAACGCATATCACCTCGTCCGAGTCCGAGAGGGTGAAGAATGGAAAACTGCTTTCAGTACCCCAACAGGACACTATGAATACCTGGTTGTCCCGTTTGGCCTGACCAACGCCCCGGCCATCTTTCAGGCCCTCATCAATGATGTCTTCAGGGACTTTCTGAATTTTTTTGTGTTTGTTTATTTTAATCTTCTCCCGAGACCTAGGAGAGCACCAACATCATGTTCGACAGGTGCTACAAAGACTGTTAGAGAACAATCTTTTCGTCAAAGCAGAGAAGTGCGAATTTCACACTACAACCACCACTTTCCTGGGGTTCGTCATTGGTCCCTCAGGCATTGAAATGGAGCCTGCTAAACTCCATGCAGTCACGAACTGGCCTACGCCCACCACAAGACCGGAACTTCAGAGATTCTTGGGTTTTGCCAACTTTTACCGTCGATTCATCCGAGGCTACAGCTCCATTGCTGCCCCCTTAACAGCCCTGACTTCCCCCAAGACAGGTTTCCGTTTGGACATGAACTCTGAAAAAGCCTTCTCGAAACTCAAGAAACGGTTCACGTCTGCCCCAATCCTGACTATTCCAGATCCGTCACGCCAGTTTGTTGTGGAAGTCGATGCCTCCAGCACGGGGGTAGGAGGTGTCCTTTCCCAGAGAGCTGCACACGACAACAAGCTACACCCCTGCTCTTTCTTCTCTCACCGCTTAACTCCTGCTGAGGTCAATTATGGCATCGGCGATCGAGAACTGTTGGCCATCAAGCTGGCCCTAGAAGAATGGAGACACTGGTTAGAAGGGACGGAGACCCCATTTTTGGTCTGGACTGACCACAAGAACCTCAAATACCTGCAGAATGCCAAGAGGCTAAACTCTTGCCAGGCTCGGTGGTCACTGTTCTTCGCCAGATTCAACTTAGTCCTCTCCTATCGTCCTGGGTCCAAGAATTCCAAGCCAGATGCACTTTCCAGACAGTTTTCACCTACTCACGACTCCACTGCCAACGAAACCATCATTTCCCCGTCATGCTTGCTCGCAGCAGCTGAGCTTGATATCGAGACCAAGGTCCAGCAAGCCCTGTCTCATGAACCCGGGCCAAGCAACGTGCCTCCTAATTGCCTGTTTGTTCCACTTCCTCTACGTTCTCAAGTTCTGGAATGGGCACACAGCTCCAAGCTCTCCTGTCATCCTGGCTCAGCTCGAACCCTGGCTCAAGTCCAACAACGTTTCTGGTGGCCCACGGTCAAGGAAGACACCTCCAGCTTCGTGGCAGCATGTGACACCTGTGCTAGATGCAAACATACCAACACCGCGCCGGCAGGCCTCCTCAGACCATTACCTATCCCATCTCGTCCATGGTCCAACATTGCACTGGACTTTGTCACAGGGTTACCTTCCTCCAACGGCCACTCATGCATCATGACCGTGGTGGATCGGTTCTCTAAGGCTGCCCATTTCATTCCGCTACCCAAGCTCCCATCCACCAAGGAAACCGCTGATCTCATGATAACGCACGTTTTCAGGCTGCATGGTCTTCCCAATGACATTGTCTCTGACCGTGGGCCCCAATTCACATCACAATTTTGGGAGGCATTCTGCAGACTCATTGGAGCCACCCCCAGTCTGTCCTCAGGTTTTCACCCCCAGTCCAACGGGCAGACCGAAAGAAAGAACCAGTACCTCGAGGTAGCCTTAAGGTGCATGGCCTCCCGAGATGTCACCTCCTGGAGCAAGTTTCTGCCATGGGTGGAAAATTTTTTTTTTTTTTTTTTTTTTTTTTTGTTAAATTTCTTTAATTTTTGTGAAGCTGCTTTGAGACAATGACCATTGTTAAAAGCGCTATATAAATAAAATTGAATTGAATTGAATTGAAATTGGAATACGCCCACAACTCCCAAGTATCATCATCTACTGGTTTGTGTCCATTCCAGTGCTGCCTGGGCTATCAGCCACCCTTATTCCCATCTCAGGAGGAGGAGGTCAGTGTCCCATCCATCCAAGCTTTTGTCAGGCGATGCAGAAAGACCTGGCTGCAAGCGAGGAGAACGCTGTTACGGGTCGGCAGAAGATATAAGACACAGGCCGACCGCAGACGCTCCCAGGCTCCCAAGTATAGGGTGGGGCAGAGAGTCATGCTCGCCGCCAGAGATATCCCCCTAAAGACCACCTGCCGCAAGCTTTCCCCTCGTTACCTCGGCCCCTTCACCATCACTAAGATAGTCAACCCCTGCGCTGTTAAACTCTTGCTCCCCTCAACCATGCGGCGAATCAATCCTACGTTCCACGTGTCCCAGCTACGTCGCCTCATCTCATGCCCATTCGTTTATTTTTTATTCATTCATTCATTCATTCATCTTCTATACCGCTTTATCCTCTATTCAGGGTCGCGGGGGACCTGGAGCCTATCCCAGGAGACTTCGGGCACTAGGCAGGGTACACCCTGGACAGGGTGCCAATCCATCGCAGGGCACACACACATACACACACTCACACACCCAATCACACACTACGGGCAATTTAGGAACGCCAATTAGCCTAACCTGCATATCTTTGGACTGTGGGAGGAAACCGGAGTACCCGGAGGAAACCCACCAAGCACGGGGAGAACATGCAAACTCCATGCACACAGAGACGGGAATCGAGCCTGGCCAGGGAATCGAACCCAGACCCTGGAGGTGCAAGGCGACAGTGCTAACCACTACACCACCGCGCCGCCCTATTTTTTGTTCATTCTGAGATTTTTATTTTATATTTAATAAAAATCCTGTTTTACACCAGCAGCAACTTACAAATGAGGTTTCAATTTGAAAAGATGTACAAAACATGAAACACCACAAATAAGTATTAATCATAGAAAAAAAATTTAACACCAACAGAAACGTTTTGTACTTTATAACTGTGCGTTATGACTTTTAAATATGACCGTCAGATACAGTTGGTCAGGAAACTCTTGAAGTCAGATGCAGACAGGACACTTTTCAGTCACAAACTGTTGTGAAAAAATATAGAGATAGATATTCAGTTAAAATTCATCATACTTAATTTATCAAATGAAAAATATTTATACTTTGTTCATCTCGCTTCACAACTCATGAGAACAGACCGAAACCAGAACAGAACCGCAGATTAACACTAGAAGCGCCGGGCCAGTGTGACCTACTTATAACGCGGTTCACGGTCGTTTTGACCACCTATTGTTTTGAATGGGAAGCTGTTGCTGACACACAATGATCGCTAGATGGCGCTTTCACCCAAAGCAAATAGTTTAGCTCCAAGATCAACTTGCACTTGGGCAATGTGCCATTCATTCCCGCGTTGATAATCAGCGGTATTTTTTTTTTCATATTCAACTGAGAAAACCTACTACAGAGTCTCTAAGGGGAGTCACTAAGTCTCTACTTAATTTTATAACATTTTAAGAATATTAATTAGTTTGTTCATTCTATTTGAAGCTTCTGAACTTTTCGGATGTTTTTTAGTGTGACAGTGCTTTAGATTAGTTCTGAACTCGCTTCCGTGAAATTATTAAAACAATGTAATGACCCTCCTGAGGACATAAAGCTTTATTATTGTGTTTGAATGAATCAGATCTACCACAAACTGAACAACTTCACTTTTCCGGTATGTTAACATAAGCACCTCGGATACCTGTCGCAGCTGCTGTGGAAATATTACGCTACTGATATTAAATATAGAATATTTATTGTAACAAAAACTAATACCATTGTAAAATATATAACTTATTGAAACGTTTATAACTTATCAAAAATGATTCGATTGATTTACATCATGTATGCTATATAATACTAAGGGTTTTCGGGTCGCTGGTGGCTCATTGGTATGTTTTTCGGCTGCCGTGTGGGCGACCAGGGTTCGAGTCCCAGCCAGTGACCAACAACAATAATGCTGAGGGTTTCTAAATTATGTTGAAATGTAAATTATTGTGTCCTACTAATATGATGTTCTCGATAATGATTATAATAAATATATTAATAATTTTTCAAGTTAAATTTTTTTCACAGCGCTACAGTTCGCTACTCTGTGCAGTTGTGTGTCCACGAAGAGGTGGGTATGCATAGCTCATAGGTGTATGTACACGCATTTCATACGTAGTGGTTTGAGCAGTAAGTAGAATACTTAGTATAATAAACACTGCCTTTTGCAAAGTGAAAGTGAGTGCCGTTGATCAAAAAGCTGATAAACGCGCGCCCAGATATGAGCAGATTTATCGATAAAACTGCAATCGTACTCCCCCTGAAATGCAACAAACAAATACAGTGTATATATATATATATATATATATATATATATATATATATATATATATATATATATATATAGTGTGTGTTGCGAATTAGAACATCCAGCTAAGATAAATGTTATGTTGTTGAATTAAATAAATAAATGAGTAACACATTCCATAGCCCATTGTTAGTTTTAGTGATTTGTCTGGGACTAAGTATTCAATTCAATTAAATTTTATTTATATAGCGCTTTTAACAATGGTCATTGTCTCAAAGCAGCTTCACAAAAATTAAAGAATTTTAACAAAAAAAAAAAATAATAATAATAATAATTATAGAAAAGAAAATAATTGGAAGTGTGGATGTGTGAGAAAAATGTGCAGATAATAATGAGACGAATGAATGAAATTTCTCTGATGAGCAAGCCAAGGGTGGCAGCGACGGTGGCAAGGAAAAACTCCCTGAGATGGCATTAGGAAGAAACCTTGAGAGGAACCAGACTCAACAGGGAACCCATCCTCATTTGGGCGATAACAGATAGAAATGATATAACATCTTGTGTGTTGTGCAGGTGAAAATTCAATATGACAGAAATTATTTAAATTGACATGAAGACCAGTTCAGCATAGGGACGATTCAGTAGGTGCAGAGGGCAGATGAGGTCTGGATCACTGGAAGCACAGGAGCAGCATGTGTAGCTCCAACCATCATAAAGCTGAATCCAGCTGGAGCTGGTCCTTCTCTGGATGCCTCAGGAACCTCGCAGGGTCGGCCTTTGTCTACTGAAGCTGGCAAAATCTCCCGATGCTTCGGGATGGGTAGAGAAATACAGAACAGATGGGGAGAATTAGCGTAGTTGCCATTCGGTATAGGTGTACTGGAGTATGAGATTATGGGATGAGTTATGTGTATGCCAGATTAAAAAGATGCGTCTTGAGTCTACTTTTGAACTGAGAAACCGTGTCTGCTCCCCGAACACTGTCTGGAAGGCTATTCCAAAGCTTTGGAGCTAAATATGAAAAAGCCCTACCCCCTTTTGTAGATTTTGAAATTCTGGGAACTACCAGAAGTCCGGAGCTTTGTGATCTTAAGGCGCGTGGTGGATTGTAGCGTATCAGAAGACTGATTAGGTATGTGGGAGCTAAACCATTTAAGGCCTTGTATGTAAGTAATACTATTTTGTAATTTATTCTAAACTGAACAGCCTGGTAGCAGAACTGGTACAGAACTGGTAGCCCGTGCAGGGATGATAATATTGGGGTTATATGATCATATTTTCTGGATCTAGTGAGAACCCTGGCAGCTGCATTTTGGATTAACTGAAGCTTGAGAGACGCTGCTTTTTTCCGAGCTCCACCATACTGACCAACTTTTAAACTTTTTCGTCCCCTTACGAAGAGTGTACATAAAACGGATAAGTATCTTATAATATATTTACTCGAAACGCATGTTATATGGCTAAGTTTTAATTGTTTTGCAGCACACCGCTTTTAGCCGGCATTAGCATCGCTAATTAGCATTAGCATCGCTAGCCCGGCTATCACGTCCGCCAGAGATATCCCCCTAAAGGTTGGTGACGTAGCTTCCTGTTTTCGTATTGTTGCCGCGAAAGTTTCGCAACGCGCGAGTTTCCTCGTCTAAAAACAACAAACGGAATTCATCTCCAAACAACTAAAACTCCGACACAGAGGTACGTTATAATGTCTACCGTTCAGCTTGTTCAGTGTGTAGAGTGCAGGATGTTTAGACATTCTTCCTCCGTCATTAGTGATAATTTTATTTGTGATAGGTGTGTGTTAGTGAGCACTCTGACGGAGAAGATATCAGCATTAGAGGAGCGCATCCAGACTTTAGAGAGAGTTAGACAGTGTGAGAGCAGCGTTATTCCCGTAGCGGACAGTCTGGGTGCCACAGGCGGAGATAAACAGCCCCCGACTCCGGCATTAGAGCCCTCACAGCGGGGCGAGTGGGTGACGACTCGGCGGCATACTCGTTCAGCCAAAGCTACCGCTAAGGCTAGCCCACCGGAGCACACCTCCTCTGCGCCTCACGTGTCCAACAGGTTTGCTCTCCTCAGTGCTGCACCCGCTGAGAAACCTGAAAGAGCTCTGGTTATAGGAGACTCTATACTGAGACACGTGACATTAGCTAGACCTTTAGGGGCGCCAGCGGCAGTGGTTAGGTGTATCCCGGGAGCCAGAGCACCGGACATAGCAGGTAATCTTAGGGCTCTAGGACAGCATAGGTTCTCTAAGATGGTTCAGTACATGCTGGAGCTAATGATATACGCCTTCGTCAGTCAGAGGTTAGTAAGAATAACTTTACAGAGGTGTTTAAATTAGCGAAGGCGATGTCCGATGAAGTAATATGCTCTGGTCCCATCCCAATGAGACGTGGCGACATAGCTTACAGCAGGTTACGGTCGCTGAACCGCTGGATGTCCAGGTGGTGCTCCAAAAATAATGTGGGCTACATAGATAATTGGAAGACCTTTGAGGGCAAAGCTGGCCTGTTAGGGCGGGACGGTGTCCATCCCACTCGGGAAGGTGCTGCTCTCATTTCCTGTAGTATAGCTCATAGTCTCAGTAGAGGTCTAGTTAATCGGTGACAATCCAGAGCCCAGGCCAGGGAGCAGACAGACAGGCTAAACCAACCGTCTGCTAGCTGCATAGAGTCGTCACTCAGGGTTCACCATATTGAGACTGTGTCTGTTCCCCGATCTAAGCAAAAATGTAGAAAGACCCAGAAAGTCTGTTTCAATAATCTAATTAACATAAAGACCACAAACTCAGATCATACTGAATGCGCAGCCGGCACCTCTGATCTGAAGCTAGGATTGTTAAATATTAGATCTCTCACATCAAAAGCAGTTATTGTTAATGAAATTATCACAGATCAGGCGTTTGATATACTCTGTTTAACTGAAACATGGGTTAAACAGGACGAGTATGTAGCTCTAAATGAAGCTAGTCCTCCTGGATACAGCTACATACACCAGCCTCGGTTAACTGGTAGAGGAGGAGGCGTCGCAGTTATTCATAATGATAATCTGTCTATCGTACAAAAACACAGACACAAATTTAACTCATTTGAAATTCTCTATAGTAACATAAGTGTATTTAAGTATATTAAATCAGCTCAGTCGATTCCACTAATTATAATTTACAGACCTCCAGGGCCGTATTCTGAATTTCTTAGTGAATTTGCAGATTTCATCTCAGACCTGGTCGTTTCTGTAGACAAAGTGTTAATTGCTGGAGATTTTAACATTCATTTTGAGGATCCAGAAGACCCTCTGAGAACAGCATTTATATCCATACTGGACTCCGTAGGTGTAAATCAGTGTGTAGTAGGACCCACTCATAAAGCAGGTCACACTTTAGATTTAGTAATATTCTTCGGATTAATTATAAGAAATGTATTCACAATTCCACTGTCTGAAATTATCTCAGATCACTATCTTGTCTCCATTCAAGTGTGTCACAGTGATAATGTACGCACAGCACCGCGCTACCGTATTAAACGTACATACACATCAACTACCACACAGAGTTTTATCAGTAATCTCCCAGAGTTACCAACTTCGATTAGGCCACCGTCTGACCCCACAGAACTTGATCAGGCGACTGAATATTTAGAGTCGACACTTCGTTGTACCTTAGATAATGTAGCTCCAGCTAAAAGAAAAATTATTAGAGATAAGAAACACGCTCCCTGGTATAACGATCACACGCGCACTTTAAAACAGACTGCTCGGAAATTAGAGCGTAAATGGCGTCAAACTAAATTGTTAGTATTTCAAATAGCATGGAAAGAGAGCATCCTGAACTATAGGAAAGCTCTTAGTGTAGCTAGATCAACGTATCTCTCCACTCTTATAGAAGAAAATAAAAATAATCCTAGATTTTTATTTAATACCGTAGCCAAATTAACCAGAAATAAGACCACTACAGAAATCTCCACAACAACATCATGCAATAGTGAGGACTTCATGAACTTTTTTAATAATAAAATTGTAAATATCAGGCATAAAATTGAGGCTTTGAAACCAAACAATGTAATTGATACTGATGTTAACCTAGCCATGTCAGATTCAAACCTAGAATACTTTACTCCTCTTGAAGAGAATGAACTAATTTCACTCATCTCTTCTGCAAATTCATCAACCTGTATATTAGATCCTATACCGACACATTTTCAAACCGATGTTGAGAATAATTAATTCCTCACTCAGCATTGGTTATGTTCCAAAATCTTTTAAAGTAGCAGTTATTAAACCAATAATTAAGAAACCTGACCTCGACCCCTGTCAGCTGTCCAATTACAGGCCAATATCAAACCTCCCCTTTATCTCTAAGATTCTGGAAAAGATAGTAGCGGAGCAGCTATGCTCATATCTACATAGAAATGGCATACATGAACTGTATCAGTCAGGATTTAGGCCTCATCACAGCACAGAAACAGCACTCGTTAAAGTAGTAAATGACCTCCTATTGGCCTCTGATCAGGGTTATGTAACTATGCTTGTATTACTCGACCTCAGTGCAGCTTTTGACACTATTGATCATGCTATTCTTCTTCACAGATTAGAAAATTTAGTAGGAATTAAGGCTACAACCCTCTCCTGGCTCAGATCCTATTTGACCGATCGTTATCAGTATGTAGGCTTAAATGGTGATTATTCTGCATGTTCTCTAGTGGAGTTTGGCGTTCCGCAGGGTTCAGTTTTAGGCCTTTACCTTTACATGCTTCCTCTGGGCAACATAATCCGTAAGCATGGTATTAGTTTTCATTGTTATGCTGACGACACACAGCTATACGTCTCAACAAAACCTGATGAGAAAAACCATCTTACTAAAGTTGAGCAATGTGTTCAGGACATAAGAAATTGGATGCTAATTAAATTCCTTCTGCTTAATCCGGATAAGACAGAAGTTCTAGTCATAGGACCGCATACAGCTAGAATTAAAATCTTAGATCACACCGTAACTTTAGATGGCCTTTCTGTTCCGTCAAGTGCAACAGTAAAAGACCTCGGCGTGATTATAGATTCCAGCCTTTCATTTGAAGCTCATGTAGATAATATCACCAGGATAGCATTCTTTCACCTTAGAAATATCGCCAAAATAAGAAATATATTGTCGCTAAATGATGCAGAAAAACTAGTTCATGCTTTTATCACTTCTAGGTTGGACTATTGTAATGCCTTACTGTCTGGTTGTTCAGTTAGGTGCATAAACAAGCTTCAGCTAGTCCAAAATGCAGCAGCGAGAGTCCTCACTAGAACCAGAAGATATGAGCACATCACCCCTATCCTATCTTCACTGCATTGGCTCCCTGTGAAATTTCGCATTGATTTTAAAATACTACTCTTGACATATAAGGCATTAAATGGTCTCGCGCCGCAGTATCTGAGCGAACTGCTAGTGTCTTACGATCTGCCACGCCTACTTCGGTCAAAGGATGCAGGCTGCTTATCAGTACCGCGTATTATGAAAACTACAGCTGGGGGCAGAGCTTTTTCTTACAAAGCCCCAAAATTATGGAATAGTCTTCCAAATAGTGTTCGGGACTCAGACACAGTCTCAGTGTTTAAGTCTAGGCTCAAAACCTATTTATTTAGCCAAGCATTTTTATGAATAGATTTGCAATAAGGTAAAGGAGCAGATCTGGGGGACTCATGGACGTAGAGTATTATGGTGAACTGGTATGGTTAGATGCTGTCTTCCTCAGTCTCATTTGATCACTCAGGTTTGTTGACGGTGAGGTGATTGTTTGCTTTACATCTCAGGGAGCCCTCATGTTTGTGTTTCCTTCTGGCTCTCCCTTTTAGTTATGCTGTCATAGTTAGTCCTGCCGGAGTCCCTGCTTGCACTCTACAGTAAATATACATTCACATTAGACATTGTGACTGTGACCATACCTAATTGCAATCTCTCCTCCTCTTCTCTTCCTCCCCCTCTTTCTCTTTCCTCTCTCCCCCTGTCTCCCCCTTTCACTCTTTCTCTCTCTCTCTCTCTGTCGAGCTACACATGTGGTTCCTGAGCTGCCAGTGATCCAGACTCCCTCTGCCCTCCGGACCTGTCTGATCCATCCTGGTGCCCGGTTTCTGGTTGGAGGTCTCATCGCATGGATGCCCCGTGTGTCTCTTTAGGATGCGTCTGGTGTCTGGGGATGATTCTCTATACTTAGAAGATGGTTCTGGCCTCGACTGGTGTGGTCAGCTGTTTCTCTGAGGACTTGACAATTCGATAGTTCAGGACTGGAACTTTCTACAAGTCTATCTGAGTCTCGAATAACTACTGGACTCCATTTTACATCAAGTATTATAACATCAATTAACATCAACTATTATAGCTGAACCTAACACTTAACACTGTATAAATGCAGATCATTTCCTGCTATCTGTTTCACCCAGATGAGGATGGGTTCCCTGTTGAGTCTGGTTCCTCTCAAGGTTTCTTCCTATTACCGTCTCAGGGAGTTTTTCCTTGCCACTGTCGCCCTCGGGCTTGCTCGCCAGGGAATATCTGAACATTTTGATTCATACACATTCACATTCCATACAAACTTAAATAATTCTTTTGATTGTGTAAAGCTGTTTTGAGACAATGTCAATTGTTAAAAGCACTATACAAATAAAACTGAATTGAATTGAATTGAATAAATATCAATAAAAAGAAATACTAAAGAAAATAAATGTAACTAGTAAAATAGTTGCACAAATAGACAATGTACAAATGAGGGCATAATAAATATCTTACAAAATATAGGGGATATATATATATATATATATATATATATATATACAGTGGTGTGAAAAACTATTTGCCCCCTTGCTGATTTCTTATTCTTTTGCATGTTTGTCACACTTAAATGTTTCTGCTCATCAAAAACCGTTAACTATTAGTCAAAGATAACATAATTGAACACAAAATGCAGTTTTTAAATGAAGGTTTACGTTATTAAGGGAGAAAAAAAACTCCAAATCTACATGGCCCTGTGTGAAAAAGTGATTTCCCCCCTTGTTAAAAAATAACTTAACTGTGGTTTATCACACCTGAGTTCAATTTCTGTAGTCACCCCCAGGCCTGATTACTGCCACACCTGTTTCAATCAAGAAATCACTTAAATAGGAGCTACCCGACACAGAGAAGTAGACCAAAAGCACCTCAAAAGCTAGACATCATGCCAAGATCCAAAGAAATTCAGGAACAAATAAGAACAAAAGTAATTGAGATCTATCAGTCTGGTAAAGGTTATAAAGCCATTTCTAAAGCTTTGGGACTCCAACGAACCACAGTGAGAGCCATTATCCACAAATGGCAAAAACATGGAACAGTGGTGAACCTTCCCAGGAGTGGCCGGCCGACCAAAATTACCCCAAGAGCGCAGAGACAACTCACCCGAGAGGCCACAAAAGACCCCAGGACAACATCTAAAGAACTGCAGGCCTCACTTGCCTCAATTAAGGTCAGTGTTCACGACTCCACCATAAGAAAGAGACTGGGCAAAAACGGCCTGCATGGCAGATTTCCAAGGCACAAACCACTTTTAAGCAAAAAGAACATTAAGGCTCGTCTCAATTTTGCTAAAAAACATCTCAATGATTGCCAAGACTTTTGGGAAAATACCTTGTGGACAGACGAGACAAAAGTTGAACTTTTTGGAAGGTGCGTGTCCCGTTACATCTGGCGTAAACGTAACACAGCATTTCAGAAAAAGAACATCATACCAACAGTAAAATAGATCCGATAGATGGAACCATGGATTCTACTGTCTACCAAAAAATCCTGAAGGAGAATGTCCGGCCATCTGTTCATCAACTCAAGCTGAAGCGATCTTGGGTGCTGCAGCAGGACAATGACCCAAAACACACCAGCAAATCCACCTCTGAATGGCTGAAGAAAAACAAAATGAAGACTTTGGAGTGGCCTAGTCAAAGTGCTGACCTGAATCCTATTGAAATATTGTGGCATGACCTTAAAAAGGCGGTTCATGCTAGAAAACCCTCAAATAAAGCTGAATTACAACAATTCTGCAAAGATGAGTGGGCCAAAATTCCTCCAGAGCGCTGTAAAAGACTCGTTGCAAGTTATCGCAAACGCTTGATTGCAGTTATTGCTGCTAAGGGTGGCCCAACCAGTTATTAGGTTCAGGGGGCAATTACTTTTTCACGCAGGGCCATGTAGGTTTGGATTTTTTTTCTCCCTAAATAATAAAACCCCTCATTTAAAAACTGTATTTTGTGTTTACTTGTGTTATCTTTGACTAATAGTTAAATGTGTTTGATGATCAGAAACATTTTGTGTGACAAACATGCAAAAGAATAAGAAATCAGGAGGGGGGCAAATAGTTTTTCACACCACTGTATATATATATATATATATATATATATATATATATATATATATATATATATATATATATATATAATTTTATTATAATTTTTTTTATATTATAAATACATATATATATTGTTCCAATGGCTACCAGCTTGGAAATGCCGGCTATTCAACCCGCGACCTTATACACGCGAAGCATTGTTTTTTTCGGGATCTCACCAGGACATTTACAATGGTTAATTTGTAGTAACATATGTCTATAGCACAGGCATTTATCAAACATATTTATACCGATCTTTTGATGTTAATAAACAGAGACCTTTCTGAAAGACAACGTGTGTGTGTGTGTTTGTGTGTGTGTGTGTGTGTGTGTGTGTGAGACTGATGCCGGAATAGGACATCATACACGCGAAGCATTGTGTGTGTGTGTGTGTGTGTGTGTGTGTGTTTGACTGAGTCTCTCCTGGTGTCAGAAAAGTCTACCGAAGCATAGCATACTAAACAAACTTTTAGAAAACCTTTATAAATATATAGTGCAAAAAAAGCATGTACCTTGAGCAGGAATTGAACCCAGGTCTCCCACGTGAAAGCGCCGAATCCTAACCACTAGACCACCGCACTACAGCAACAAACTGCACACCACACTCATGACCGTCTCGTGAAGAGGAGCGCAGTGAATTCTGGCAACGCTTGAACGAGGACGCTGAGACGCTGCTTTTTTCCGAGCTCCGCCATACTGACGAATTTTTTAACTTTTTCGTCCCCTTACGAAGAGTGTACATAAAACGGATAAGTATCTTATAATATATTTACTCAAAACACGTGTTATATCGTTAAGTTTTAATTGTTTTGCAGCATACCGTTTTTACCCGGCATTAGCATCGCTAGCCCGTTAGCCCGGCTATCACGTTTGTTTGTAAAGTTTGATTACGCTTCTTCACACCGATTATTTTCCGTGTTTAGACACCATGTCGGTTGTGACTCTGCCTCTGAGTGCAGGTGAGGAGACATTGGAGCTGCAATCGGTGGATTTGGAGTTGGAGGCCGTGGAGAAGCTGATCCGTGAGCTACAGGTGCAGCTGGCCCGGCTACAGCAGCGAAAAGCCACGCTGGAATCGACGCGGACCGACGCTCACCTGTCCCAAGTAAGTTCTCAGCGTGAGAATTCTCCTATAACCTCAACCCCGCGTGTTTCTCTGCCCAGGTCCAACGCACCATGGACGCAGCCCGCCCAGTTTTCCTACACCCCGGCGCCGGGATACCACGGACCCTGGATACAGCAGCAGCGGAAGAAGCACGCCAAGCCCCGGGCGAGGACCTCTCCCCCTCCGCCACCACCCGTCTTCGACATCTCGACCCGAAACCGCTTCGGTCCTCTCCGCGAGACGGCACACGACGTCCTGGTCATCGGAGACTCCATCGTCCGGCACTTGCGTGCTACCACGGCTAAAGGTAAGGTGCACACACGCTGTTTACCTGGTGCACGTGTTCTTGATGTTGCTGCACAGGTGCCACAGGAAGAACATTGGAGCTGTGGTCCTTCATGCCGGCACGAACGACACCAGGCTGAGGCAGACGGAGATCCTAAAGAAGGACTTCAGGAGCCAGGTCGAGAAGGTCCGCAGCACATCACCCACGACAAGGATCAGAATCAGAATCAGAAAGAGTTTTATTGCCAAGTACGCTTGCACGTACAAGGAATTTGTTTTAGTGACGGAGCTTCCAGAACAAAAAATACAAATGACAAGACAAAAACAGCATGACGCAAAAAAAAAAAGAAAAAAAATTTTTAAATGGTTGACATCAAATGGAGTACGATGTGAGATACTTTTAAATAAGTTACATCAATATCTGAAGTCTGTGGTATTATACAGTATATTGCACAGTGATGTTGTACACAATATTGCACATATATTTATTGACCGTTAGAATGATGTTTATCTGTTAAGGAGGTAGATTGCCTGGGGGAAAAAACTGTTCTTATGCCTGACTGTCCTGGTGTTCGGTGCTCTGTAGCGTCGACCCGATGGCAAAAGTTCAAAAAGAAGGTAGCTTGGGTGTGAGGGGTCCAAAGTGATATTCCGTGCCCTTTTCTTCACTCTGGATATATACAGTTCTTGCAGCGTGGGCAGGGGAGTGCCAATAATTCTTTCAGCAGTCCGAACCGTCCTTTGTAGTCTTCTGATGTCTGCTTTCGTAGCTGAGCCAAACCAGACAGTTATTGAAGTGCACAGGACGGATTCAATGACGGCTGAGTAGAACTGTGTGAGCAGCTCCTGTGGCAGGTTGAATTTCTTCAGCTGGCAAAGGAAATACAACCTCTGGTGGGCCTTTTTAACAATGGAGTCAATGTGAATGTCCCACTTCAGGTCCTGAAAGATGGTCGTGCCCAGGAACCGGAATGACTCCACTGCCGTCACAGTGCTGTTCATGATGGTGAGTGGGGGAAGTGCAGGTGGGTTTCTCCTGAAGTCCACGATCATCTCCACTGTTTTGAGCGTGTTTAGCTCCAGGTTGTTGTGACTGCACCAGACAGCCAACTGCTTGACCTCCCTTCTGTATGCAGACTCGTCACCGTCCTGGATGAGGCCGATGATTGTAGTGTCATCTGCAAATTTCAGGAGCTTGACAGTGGGGTCTGTGGAGGTGCAGTCGTTGGTGTAGAGGATCATCGTATCTGGACCGCTTCCCACATTTCAGCGAGGAATCGAGAAGTTCAGTAGATTATTTGCCTTTAATGAATGGTTACAATCTTGGTGTCGACAACAGAAATTACGCTTTGTTGATAACTGGAATGTTTTCTGGGAGCGTCCTAGGCTCTATCACACCGATGGCTTACACCCTAGCAGAGCTGGAGCAGCGGTCCTCTCTGACAACATCTGCAGGACACTACGAACCATCTGACGGGCGGTAAGTCATACTGTAGATTCCAAACATATTAGCCACATCACAACTCACCGTAGTGATAGATGCACACACATAGCTTGTCCTATAGAAACTGTGTCAGTTCCCCGAATAGTGAGTAAAAAGAATAAATTTGTTAAATTTGCCCGAAACAATCTGATAACCATAAAACCAGAAAAAGGCTAAATAAGTAGGTAAAATCCACCTCTACAGTTTGGACTACTCAACATTAGATCCCTTGCGCCTAAAGCACTTATTGTTAATGAAATTATCTCAGATTATTGCCTTGACGCACTCTGTCTCACCGAAACCTGGCTTAAACCAAATGAATATTTTGGTCTGAATGAGTGTACTCCGTCAGGATATTTCTATAAGCATGAGCCCCGTCTAATTGGTCGCGGTGGTGGTGTCGCCACTATCTACAATGATGTACTCACTGTTACCCAGAAAATAAGGCCCAGGTTTAATTCATTTGAAGTGCTTATCATTAATGAAATACGTAATAAACCCTTGCTATATTTTACCCTGGCCACCGTGTACAGACCCCCGGGGCCATATGGCGATTTTCTTAAAGAATTTGGACATCTGCTATCAGACCTATTGGTTAACTCTGACAAAGTGTTGATAGTAGGAGATTTTAACATTCATGTAGATGATGCTAACGACGTTTTAGCACTCACATTTATGGATTTACTAAATTCCTTTGGGGTTAAACAAAATATAATTGGAGCAACTCACCGCTTTAATCATACGCTAGATTTAATTATATCCCATGGTATAGAGATCATACCTCAAAGTGATGATATCACAGATCATCACATCCTGACATATACTCTACCCGTAGAACAGATTAGCTGTCTCCCCACGTCATCAATCTGTTAGAAATATGAATCCCACTACTAAAGACAGATTCACAAGTAATCTGCCGGATCTGTCCCAATTTCTTATAGGCCTTTTCCACTGCTCTGGTTCCCGTGCCGGTTCCGTGCCGGTTCCCAATTTTGGAACCGGTGCCGCGCTTTTCCACAGAATAAAAATTGGTGCCGGTGCCCTAAAATAAGCACCGAACCGGCCCCTAAACGCTGCTGGTCTAGAACCGAGAACCCGTGACGTCACGAGCAGTGGGCGGAGTTATAGGGAGATTTTTCTAAAAATAAAATGGCGGCGACCCAAACGTGGAGTGCGGAGGAAGCTAAAGCGCTTTTAGCAATTTGGATATCCGCAGAGATTCAAGAGAAATTGCAAAGTACTTAAAAAAAAAAGAAGTAAAAAAGAAGGGGCTGTGTAAAAGTGGCAGCGGTGGAGAATGAGGCCATTCTTAATAAAATGGATGAGACATCAGGTGCTATGCTGGGCCTTTTGGAACGAATGGTTAATGTTATGGAGAAAAACCAGACAACACACAGCTGTTTTTTTTCTTCATTTTTTTAAATTTATTATTGTAATCACAGTTTAATTTACAAATACATGCTTGCACTGTACTCGTTGCCACTTTAAATTTTTTTTTTACTTTGTTGCCTTTTGGCTAAATGTTCTTCAATTGTCTGCACTGTTGCATTTCAATAAAACACTACAGATGTATTGGTCCTGTCTGTTGTAGTCCATTAATGCCGCTTTTACATCAGCTCCTTGCCGTGATGGCAACATCCACATCACGGGCGATTTACGGCGCACACAAAGTTTTGAGGCGATCTGAAAATGTAAATGTTAAATGTTATTTACTGCATAAATTACGTGTTGAAAAAGAAAAACAACAGTATAGTTAGATAGCATTACCATTAGCATTTGAGCTAATGCTAATCTCGGTAAAAAAAAAAAAACACATCGTAAGTTAACGGGGTGTCAGAACTTACCAGTCGTCTTGCACGTAATCGTTGTCTATGTCGCTCTGTTTCAGCGGTTATAACACGTCGAATAAGCTGCCTTTGGAGATACTGAAATACATTTTAATAGTCTGGAGAATAACTGACTTCGGCCATGTTGGTTTCTGTTTAGTGGGCGTGGCCTGTGACGTATTATCATGCAGCTCCCGCTGAGCTCCTGTCTAGTGTAAACGCGGGCCGGTTCTCGGGTGGTTCCCAGTTCAGCACCGGCCGGGCACCAGCACCGGCACCGGGCACCAGCACCAGTGTAGTGGAAATGAGGCATTATTAGACCCCTAAATGCAGATGATCTAGATGAAGTGACTAGCAGCATGGGCACTATTTTTACCAGTACATTAGACACTGTTGCTCCCATCAGATTAAAAAAAGTCAGAGATAAAACACTTGCACCGTGGTACAACAGTCATACTCGCGCCCTAAAGAGAGCAACCCGTAACCTCGAGTGAAAATGGAGGAAAACTAAATTAGAAGTTTTTCGAATTGTGTATAAAGACAGTATGTGCAGCTATAGACAGGCTCTAAAAACTGCTAGGACTGAGCATCTTAGCCAACTGATAGCAAGAAACCAAAACAATCCCAGGTTCTTATTTAGTACAGTGGCTCGCCTAACAAAACGTAAGATGCCCGCAGAGAGTATCCCATCACAGTTTAGAAGTGAAGACTTTAAGGACTTCTTTAATGAAAAAATCAATAATATCAGGAAGAAAATAATGGAGGTTCAACATCTAATAGTATCTCACGATCCAGTTCAGCCTATAGCTTCACATTTAGATTTTCACTGCTTTACAGGTATAGGACAGGAAGAGCTGTATAAACTTATCACCTCGGCTAAATCAACAACGTTCCTGTTAGACCCAATCCCAACCAGATTTTTAAAAGAAGTGATGCTTACGGTTGGAGAGCCACTTCTAAACATTATTAATTCTTCATTACATCTAGGTCACGTCCCTAAACCTTTCAAGTTAGCAGTTATTAAGCCGCTTCTTAAAAAATCTAATTTGGACGCGAATGAAATAAATTACAGACCGATTTCAAACCTTCCGTTCATATCAAAAATACTAGAAAAAGTAGTATCAGCTCAAATTTGCACATTCTTGCAGGATAACAACATCCTTGAAGAATTTCAGTCAGGTTTCAGGCCCCATCATAGCACAGAAACTGCACTAGTTAAGATTACAAACGACTTGTTTTTAGCTTCAGACCAAGGCTGCATCTCATTACTAGTCCTGCTCGATCTTAGTGCTGCATTCGACACTATAGATCATAATATTCTCATAGATCGCTTACAAAATCACATAGGTATTCAGAGACAGGCATTAAAATGGTTTAGGTCATACCTGTCTGATCGATACCATTTTGTAGATCTGAATGGAGAACCATCTGGTGTAATGCCAGTGAAATATGGGGTCCCAAAAGGGTCAGTTTTAGGACCTCTGTTGTTCTCAATATACATGCTTCCCTTGGGTAACATCATTAGAATACATGGGATTAGTTTTCATTGTTATGCTGATGATACCCAATTATATATCTCAACTAAACCAGACGAAATACCCAAGTTGTCTAGATTAACTGAGTGTGTCCAGGACATAAAAGATTGGATGACCAATAACTTTGTTTTATTAAATTCAGATAAGACAGAGATATTACTTATTGGCCCAAAAACCAGCACACAACAGCTTTCACAATTCAGCCTGCGCTTAGAAGGATGTACTGTTACTACCAGCTCAGCAGTAAAAGACCTGGGCGTAATATTAGACAGTAACTTGTCTTTTGAAAATCACATTTCAAATATCACAAAAACAGCCTTTTTCCATCTTCGAAATATTGCTAAACTTAGGAACATCTTATCCGTATCTGATGCAGAAAAACTACTTCATGCATTCATGACCTCCAGACTGGACTATTGTAATGCATTTCTAGGTGGTTGTCCTGCATCCTCAATAAACAAGCTTCAGTTAATCCAAAATGCAGCTGCCAGGGTTCTCACTAGATCCAGAAAATATGATCATATAACCCCAATATTATCATCCCTGCACTGGCTACCTGTTCAGTTTAGAATAAGTTACAAAATAGTATTACTTCCATACAAGGCCTTAAATAGTTTAGCTCCCACATACCTAACCAGTCTTCTGATACGCTACAATACACCACGCGCCTTAAGATCACAAAGCTCCGGACTTCTGGTAGTTCCCAGAATTTCAAAATCTACAAAAGGGGGTAGGGCTTTTTCATATTTAGCTCCAAAGCTTTGGAATAGCCTTCCAGACAGTGTTCGGGGACAGACACGGTTTTCTCAGTTCAAAAAGACGCATCTTTTTAATCATGGCATACACATAACTCATCCCATAATCTCATACTCCAGTACACCTATCCCGAATGGCAACTACGCTAATTCTCCCCATCTGTTCTGCATTTCTCTACCCATCCCGAGGCATCGGGAGATTTTGCCAGCTTCAGTAGACAAAGGCCGACCCTGAGAGGTTCCTGAGGCATCCAGAGAAGGACCAGCTCCAGCTGGATTCAGCATTATGATGGTTGGAGCTACACATGCGGCTCCTGTGCTTCAAGTGATCCAGACCTCATCTGCCCTCTGCACCTACCGACTCGTCCATATGCTGAACTGCTGGTCTTCATGTCAATTTAAATAATTTCTGTCATATTGAATTTTCACCTGGACAACACACAAGATGTTATATCATTTCTATCTGTTATCGCCCAAATGAGGATGGGTTCCCTGTTGAGTCTGGTTCCTCTCAAGGTTTCTTCCTAATGCCATCTCAGGGAGTTTTTCCTTGCCACCGTCGCCGTCACCCTTGGCTTGCTCATCAGAGAAATTTCATTCATTCGTCTCATTATTATTATCTGCACATTTTTCTCACACATACACACTTCCAATTATTTTTCTTTTCTATAATTATTATTACTTTTTTTTTGCTAAATTTCTTTAATTTTTGTGAAGCTGCTTTGAGACAATGACCATTGTTAAAAGTGCTATATAAAGAAAATTGAATTGAATTGAATTGAACTTGAAAATGTGGGTGCCATTTTGCTCCAGTGTAGAAATACAATGGCCGACGGCTCTTTTTTCACTCGGGGTGGGTCTTTGCTAAAACACCAGTTTCAATCAACTGTAGTAGGAGTGGCCTCTGTCGGTGTGACTTCACACCGACAGGCTTGGAAAATGGCCTGATTTCAGAAGGGGCATCTTATATTATTAAATTAAAAGAAAATCGCTGGGCGGCTCTTTATCATTGTAGAGTGGTTGTGTATACACTCTCCTAACACACAATGCAGTCCAAACAGCTTGAAAAAGTCCATGTACAGTAGCACCGTAGGTGCCCTTTAATTATTGGTTTAATAACTGCTAATTTAAAAGATTTTGGAACATAACCAATGCTGAGTGAGGAATTAATTATTCTCAAAAGCGGTTCTGTTATTACTGGTACTATCTGTTTAAGAAAATGTGTCGGTATAGGATCTATATCTATATATACAGGTTGATGAATTCATCCTAATTCATTCTACTAATGCCTATTCTACATCAATGTTCTGTTTTCTTGTGGCTTTCTTTGACATCTTATGTTTTACTTCATTGCCCTCCATACCAATGTGTGCAGGTACAGTATACACAGAAATTTTACCATTAGCCCTATCTTTTGAATTCTAAACGATGTCTATTGGATTTCTATTAATATGCCTGTTCTGTCAGAATGATTGTGCTGTAAGTGGATTAGTGATGCGCTTGAGTCTGAACATATCACAATCATCGCTTTTTTTATCTCCTCTATCCAATGTAGAGCTAAACTGATATCGCAGTAATTAAGTTGTGGTACAAAGAAGGCAAAACTGACCCTATTGCTTGAGAGTTTATACGATAGTTCTTTGATGCATCTGTGTTGATTTGAATGTAGCTGTCTATACTGCATAAGATTGTATGTTATGCTGAACAAAGATAAATTCTTTATCTTTATGTATTATTTTCTTTTTTAATATTATGTCTACTGTGGCGTTCGGTAGTATCTACGGGCATATTATTGGTAATGGCTTTGTTGAACTTATTTTTAGCTGATTATGTCAGGAACGGTAAGCGGGCGGAAGTCTATTCTAGGCTAAAAACAAACCCTAGCCGGCCGGCTCTCCCGTCCATCATCTTATCCAACGTCTGCTCCCTGGATAATAAAATGGATTACATCCGACTCCAGCAGACTACACAGCATGAGGTTAGAGACTGCTGTGTCTTTGTTTTCACGGAGACATGGCTCAGCGACAGAGTACCGGATGGCGCCATTCAGCTAGATGGGCTAGCCTCGTTTTTTTCCCCAACAGAAATGCAGCTCTGTGCAGTAAGACTTGCGGTGGTGGCTTGTGTGTTTACATAAACACGAAATGGTGCAAGAACTCTGTGCTAGTTTCTAGTTATTTCTCATCGCTGGTGGAGTTTGTGACTGTTAGATGCAGACCTTTTTATTTACCACTGGAATTCACCACGGTTTTCATTATCGGACTGTACATTCCAACTAGTGCTAATGCTAAGGAAGCGCTATGGGAACTGTATACAAAGATCAGTGAACTAAAAAAAACACCCGGATGGACTGTTTATTGTTGCTGGAGATTTCAACCATGCAACTCTCAGGTTTCCTAGATTCCAGCAGTATGTGGAGGGGAAAACACGCTGGATATTGTTTACACAAACATCCCCGGCGCATATCGGGCAGAGCCCCGCCCCCACCTCGGCTACTCAGACCACATCTCTGTCATGCTAATTCCAGTATACAGACCACTCATCAGGCATTCAAAACTGGTTCTGAAGCAGGTGAAAACCTGGCCAGCAGGAGCCATCTCTGCTCTTCAGGACTCTTCAGTTTCAAGAGCACTGATTGGAACATGTTTAGGGAGGCTGCAACTTACGGTGACTTCACTGACTTCACTTGTAACGCTGGGATTATTATTATTAAACCTTTTGTTACACAAATATGGATTCGGGAATCTAGGTAAGAGCTGGTAATACCACTTCCGGTATTGCGCAACCACGGCGGGACAATAATAGACGTAACACAAGAGCAAGTAGTGAAATAAACCAAAGTGTATTATACAAAAACAAACCAACAACCAAACAAACACGGTGCACCGAAACCAATATATATACAAATATAATACAGATATAAACAAAGTGTAAGGTGTGTGTGTGTGTATGAGTGGAAGTCCAGGCCGTAGTGTATTGCGGATATGAAAAGATGAAGTGGAGAGATTAATCTCGACCTCATCGGGAAAGATGACAACTCCGGGGGCATGAGTAACGGAACGAGAGGTGTATTGTGAGTGTCCAAGAGATAAATCCAAATAATGCCAATCATCCGCTAGGAAGCAACAAACAATCTCTCTCTCTCGGTTCCGGCTTTATGTCGGGTCACGTGATCAGTTCGCATCCGGGTCCCTCGCGTCGCGATCGCGCATGCGCGTGGGAGCTTGCCCGGTGACCAACACTGTCCAAAGGGTAAAATATAAAACCGCTAGGGCACATCACAGTCTACAGGTGAGCAGCATTAGCTCTTCAATTATTTGCCTGTATATAAAAATGTCCCTTTATGTGGCCGCGCTACACGCTGACACTGACTGTCTTCATGAGCATCATGTCACGACCCAACCAGAAACCGTGGATTACTGCGGAAGTGCGGGCACTTCTGAGGACCTGAGACTCTGCCTTCAAAGCGGGAGATAAGGTGGCGCTTAGAAGAGCAAGGGTCAAACTTTCTCGGGCCATCAGAGAGGCGAAGCGCACACATGCCCAGAGAATCCACAATCACTTCATAGACAGCGGCGACACACGGCGCATGTGGCAGGGCTTACAAGCCATCACACACTACAGGACGACATCACCTGCCTGTGACAGTGACGGCTCCCTCCCAGATGCACTGAACAACTTCTACGCTCGGTTCGACAGGCAGAATGATGTGGCGGCGAGGAAGACCACCCCTCCTTCGAACGACCAGGTGCTGTGTCTCACTACAGCTGATGTGAGGAAAACTCTACACAGAGTCAACCCACGTAAAGCTGCTGGACCAGACAACATCCCAGGCAGAGTGCTCAGAGAATGTGCAGAACAGCTGGCAGATGTTCTCACCGACATCTTCAACATCTCTCTGAGCAGCGCCGTCATTCCTATATGCTTCAAGGCCACCACCATTGTACCCGTGCCCAAGAAGTCTTCTGTGTCCTGTCTCAATGACTACTGTCTTGTTGCACTTACACCCACCATCATGAAGTGCTTCGAGCAGCTCGTCATGAGACACATCAAGACCCTGCTGCCCCCCTCACTGGACCCACTGCAATTTGCATACCGTCCTAACTGCTCAACGGACGACGCCATCTCCACTGCACTCCATCTTGCCCTCACACACTTGTGAACGGGCCACTCCGAGAACCCATCGAGGAAAGCCAGCCCAATAACGAACCAGCGAGCGTTACAGTTAACCGAACCTCTATTGAAAGTGTAGAACGAATGCTTATAGAGCAATATAACCATGATTTTCCCGAACGAAATTGCGATGACAGGGCAGAGATGTCACAAGAGGATTATCAGTTCTTAGATCTCATTAATAACTCCTTGCAGTTCACAGACAATCACCCTACGTACATCGGCCTCCCACTTAAGAAAGCATCAGTTCAAATGCCCAACAACCGAAATGCAGCTATGCAACGTGCATTAAACCTTAAACGAAAACTTAGCAGCAACAGCTCCTTTCACGAGGAGTACACAAACTTCATGAGTGACATGCTAAAAAAGTGAAATGCAGTCAGGGTCCCTACACATCACGTAAACCGCCAAGGCGGTCAGGTGTGGTACATACCGCATCATGGCATCTATCATCCTCAAAAAAATTAACTAAGGGTGGTTTTCGACTGTGCTGCCAGTTATCAAGGAGTGTCACTAAACAGTGAGCTCCTACAAGGACCAGACTTAACAAACTCACTCATTGGTGTGCTCACATGCTTTAGACAGGAAGAAATTGCCATGATGGCAGACGTGGAAGCCATGTACTATCAAGTGAGAGTCCCCGAGAAGGACACAGATATGCTGCGCTTCCTATGGTGGCCAAACGGAGACGTGAACCGAGATCTAGTTGAGTACAAGATGGTAGTTCACTTGTTTGGTGCAAAATCATCTCCTAGCGTTGCTAACTTTGCCCTTAGAAAGACAGCAGAAGAAAACCGCAGCAATGCACCTGCTGTGGCAGTTAACACAGTGCTTAAAAACTTTTGCGTCGACGACTACTTGAAGTCTGTGGCAACCCAGGCTCAAGCAGTCGCCCTGCACAATGATCTCACAAGCCTCTGTGCAAGCGCAGTTTTCAACCTCACTAAGTGGGCAAGCAACAGCCGTGCCATACTGACTGCCATACCCGAAAGCGAAATGATCAAAGACACGAGAGACTTAGACTTGAGTAAAGATGCACTGCCCATTGAGAGAGCTCTGGGGGTGCTGTGGGTGCATTGATTCAGACACGTTCAAGTTTAAGATTAGCTTAAAAGAATGACCGGTAACAAGACGAGGAATCCTGTCAATCACTAGCTCAATATATGACCCCTTAGGCTTTCTCTCACCTGCCATACTGCCAGCTAAAATCTTAATGCAGCAGTTATATAAAACCAGCTGACTTCGGAGTTACAGCTAAAGCGCAACTCCACCACCTCTTGGATGCGAGTGAAATGGGATACGGAGCTGTCTCATACCTCAGGATAGTAAATGCTGACGGACTTACACATTGTGCATTCATGATGGGGAACTCCCGTGTAGCACCCCTGAAGCAAACCACAATTCCACGAATGGAACTGACTGCGGCAGTGATCGCTGTAAAAAATTACAAAATGTTGAAAGAACAGCTAGAATTGAAATTGCTTGTTTTGAGATACATTGATAACGAAACACTTCATTTTAAAACCTTTGTGGCCAACAGAATTGCCACTATAAGAGAGTCAACCAAGTCACAGCAATGGAGGTACGTTAATACCTCAAAAAACCCAGCTGATTCTGCCTCCAGGGGGGTATCCTGTGAAAAGTTCATGAAAAATGTTAACTGGATCCATAGTCCCTCCTTTCTCAAAGAAGCAGAGTGCAAATGGCCTGAAAATATTTATGACACATCAATAAAAGAAAATGATGAAATTAAGCTCTCAGCTTTAGTGAATATTGTGAGTATTACAAAATGCACAGATGCAGTGAGTAAATTGATTAATCATCACTGATTGGCACAAGTTAAAAAGATCCAATGCCTGGATCCTTTGCATCAGAGACATGCTCAAACAAAAAACAGAAAGGGTTAGCGGACAAGTAGATAACCCAAAGACAGAAAATCACAAGTCGCTAACAGTTCAAGACCTAACAAGAGCAGAAAACGAAATCATTAAGTTTACTCAAAGACAAAATTTTAAGGAAGAAATTCTCACGTTGAAAAAGGGTAAAGCAGCAGCAGAATTCAAACACGGAATTCCCACACAGCAAAAACGAAAGGCATCTGTGAAAAGTAACAGCTGCTCGCCCAAACTGGAACCTCTGACACGAAACCACCTGCTACTGATGAAAAAACAGCCAAACTTGCCCCATGGATTTTTCAAAAAGGATGACATCTATGCATGTCGCAGGTGGAAGCAGATCGAGCATCTATCAGACCTGCTCTGGAAGCGATGGGTGCGTGAATACTTGCCCTTGCTGCAGGAATGGCAAAAATGATTTAAAAAAATTATAATAATAAAAAACTGTCGATTGGAGGTATAGTTTTAATAACTGATGAGTCTTCTCCAAGTAATTCATGGGTCATGGGAAGAATCAAGAAAGTGTTCCCCGACAAAGGGGGACTTGTGAGACGCGTGTTAGTTAAAACTAAGACCAACACTCTGGAAAGACCCATCGATAAGCTGTGCCTCATATATGAAATGGACTGTTAAATGTGTGCTAAAATGTTAGGAAATTTGACATGCAAATATAAACACCTGAGATAAATATTACACACTTAAAAGATTTAAATGTTGTAGCAGGTTAAGAATGTTTAATGGCTTTGTCAAAAAAAAAAAAATTGTAATTGTAAACAGTAAAAAATTGTAAACAGTCTCCACGCCTGTCAATTAGGGGCTGGAATGTAAGAGCCATATCACATTTGTTATGTAAGATGGATCTGCAGAATTTGTTGTTGTGTTTATTTTATTTTATTTGTTGTTATTTCATTTATTCTACCGTGTTCTATTCATTAGTAAAGCATTAAGCATTAAGTTTGTTACATAAGCTTTGAATTTCTTGTTCTTGTTTGTTACATAAGCTTTGAATTTCTTAGTTATGCATCCATTTTGACAATCGTAGGTTGGTCTGTGATGTCATTCCACTATTACATGCATTTGTATGACTGTCATATGATAGAGAGTTCAGTTTAGATGCGGAAGGCTACGGAAACACAAGCTTTTGACCGTGAGCTCCCGTAAGTATGTGTACAGTATACAGCGAGAGTGTTGTTACATACGTAAGCTAAGACTGTAATTTATAAGATACAGCAAATAGGTTGTTGTAAAAGTCAGAGATTTGCAAGATGCAGCAACTGGTGTCTGTAATCACAGTGGATTTACTCAAGACGACTCTATGAAGTGTTGATTCTTTGATGCTGACAAAATAAACTACAAGAGACAAAGAGATTGGACTTCTGTCGTGTGAGTGAAACTTTAAACCAGAGCTACACGTCAAAACTGGTGAAATAATAAGACCGCATCTACAGGGGGTATTTTTTATTGAAAATGCAACATTTTAATTTATTTACTTCCCATCACTACATGTGGCAACCAGCATATAGGTACATTACTACCACCTACTGGACTGGAGTGTGAACCATCAGCCTGGCAATATAAGCAAACAAAACTATATTAGATTCTACTTGCTTACCATATGATTCTTAATCAGGTTATAATATATTATATTTTATATTTATATATTATGTCATTATATTATATGTTAATATATCCCTGTTATTTGTCTTTGTAGGTTTTCTATTGTCATTCTTAGGCCAGCTTCCTGCATGGTTTATGTATTGCAGTTTATCAATGCAGTGTTACTGTCTCCACTTGCCTACAATCACATTCTCCATTTGGGTGTTTTTTGTATTTTACTAAGACTCGGGTTTAGCACTGCGTGCCCGATTCTCATGACATAATGATCTCTTTTCTTTTGTTTGTGCCCCATATTTTCCTTCTTTTTACATGCTTCTAAATTTTGTGTAAATATCTACCCATTTCTTTATATATATCCCATTTGCATGTGTTCTTTAATTATTTTTTGACTTCTGCTCTGCTTATTATTTCTATTTGGATATCTTCACTTTTATGGTTTTGTTAGGTTAATTTGTCTGCTTCTTCACTTCCTTTTATGCCTATATTCTTCTTCTTGTTTAATGTTGATTAGCATCCAGCTGTTGCATTATCACCACTCGGAATACTCTCGTCACTGTTTCTTTGGCTCTATATGCAGTTCATTAGGCCTACCTCTCTTAGATGTACTAACTGAACATTTCTACTTGAACCTCTGCTTCTAATATATAGAATACTTTTAAAATCAGTCCCTCTCAACCTGCTTGTTGTAGCTAGTGGCGGTTTAGGGTAGGGCGAAGTGGTCAGTCGCCCAGGGCGGCATTTTTTTATGTCACGTGGGGGGCGGCACACAAACCTGGAGTAAAAAAATAATAATCTGTGCCGCTAAGCGGTTTTCTATTATCTGTGATACCTGCGCCCGCGCCACCCCTGAATGAGCCGCACAGAAGCTGAGCAAGCGAAGACGACTGGAAGGTGGGTTTGAGCGGAGAGGAGAGAGGATGACGGGGGGGCACAGAGTATAGTTCACCTCTCCCAAATGAAGCGGACAAGAAGGGGGCTAAATTATGTCTACCTGACTTTCTTACAAATAACGCACATTTCATTCAAGATATTATAAACACACACCAGTAATTTGCACTTTTTTCATTTATTTAATTGTGTGAAATGGCTAATAAAAATAGAAAATAACGATGATGCTGTGGAGGTGAATTGGTTTAGTCTTGACTTCTGGTCGTGAGTGACAGCGTTGGGGGAAACCTGTTGATTGTCGAATCATCGATAGTAACACAGCGATGGAGAGAAAAAGGCCAACGCTGTTAGATGCCCAATTTAGAAAAAAAGAAAAGAAGATGAGGAGAAACGGATAAAAGATAAACGTATTCACCAATGTTCTCTCTGTATGATTAAGTTATTCATGTCATCATATTAATTAGTGGTATAATGTTAACTCTTAGGTTTGTTAGCCTTCTTGCTTATGATGCTTGCTATGCTTGCCTTGCTAAAAAACACACACTAAATAAAAGCCTAATTTACAAACCATCACAGAAATTCTAATGGTTTCTATTAAATACCACAAAATGTAACCACAAAATTATGCTTTGCTGCAAGACTGTTGCAAGTACAGTTATTTATTTCCATTGTTTATTATGTTAATGCTGGCTATAGCCAATATATTTACAATATATTTACAGTATACTGTACAGTATATAGCCAGTTTAAGGAGCCGGGAGGGAGTCTCGCTCAGGGAGCAATTCAGTGTAGAACCGCCACTGGTTGTAGCTGTTTGATCATCTCTTTTCTTTCTGCACAATATTTCTTATATAATTTAATAACATCTTCTACAGTTTCCTTTCCCTGGCAGTTTTGACACTGTTCTGTTGGATGTTTCCCTATAATGTTCAATGTGCTGTTGATATTACAGAGGCCCTATCCTCGATTGCAATTATTACTTAATCTTTAGCTTCTTCTTAATTGCTAATGTCATAGCATATTTATATTTATAATACATCACATGTGGTAAGCCATCTTGTTGTGTACAACCAGACCAGAGTCAGAAAACAGAAACATGTGCACTCACCAGTCTCAAACCAGAAATCATACGATGCTGTCAATTTGATCTGATCTTTCCAAACACTTGTCTCCACGGTCAGGTGAAATTAAATAACATTGATCATCTTGTTAAAACGACTCCTTTCAAGGGGGTTAGCAATGTTAGTGTTGAGTTAACCTACAAATTCCACAACCCAGTACAATCAAGGATTTATAGCATGTTCTGGAATATGCCTTCCATCACAATTTACAGGATCTGCTGCTAACATCTTGCTCCCAGACATCACAGCACACCTTCAGAGGTCTTGTGGCGTTCAGTGATCAATGAGTCAGAGCTATTGGTGGCAGAAGTGGCCCAATTTAGGAGGCGTTTTTAATGCTATGTTTGATTGGTTTAGTTTCGGAAGTTGTTCTTAGGAGTGACCAACCCTCATATGCTAAGCAATATCTAATCAATAGTGAGAAAATACCCAGTGTTATACCCATCATAGATCTATTTGGACAGCAAGCATTCTGAGTAAAGTATCCACCTCACTGGAATTCTACACACCCCATCTCAGACCTTACTGAACTGATGCAGACTGTGAGGTCATCTCAGCACACTGCGAAGACTGTTCGTTGTCAACTGAATACATTACTTTTCTACTTTTCAGCTGAAGTCAATTGGATTTGTGTTACACTTAACAATGGACATTGCCACAGTGAGCTTTAAAGAAATACAATGCAGTCTTTTGTATTTATAGGTTCATCCCTGGGCAACACAGTGGTGCAGTGGTTAGTACTGTCGCCTTGCACCTCCAGGGTCCGCGTTCGATTCCCGGCCAGGCTTGATTCTTGTCTCTGCATGCATGGAGTTTGCATGTTCCCCCCATGCTTCGTGGGTTTCCTCCCACAGTCCAAAGATATGCAGGTTAAACTAATTGGTCTTCCCAAATTGCCCGTAGTGTGTGAATGAGTGTGTCAGTGTGTGTGTGCCCTTCGATGGATTAGTACCCTGTCGAGGGTGTACCCCGCCTTGTGCCCTAAGCCTCCTGGGATAGGCTCCAGGTCCACACGATACTGAATACAGGGTAAAACGTGGTATAGAATATGTCAGTGAGTGAGGTTTATCCCTGATGATTAGATTAGGCTCTTTTTCAGCCCATTAGTGGTGTCACCACAGGCTCAAATATCTGGGCTGGAATGCCATGTGGATGGCCCAAGTTCAGTTATCAACCAATACATCAGGTGTGCAGGGTACTTTTACTGCTGGTCCCAAGCTCAGACAACGGTCAGGGTTGTGTCAGGAAGCATAAAATAAACATCAAATGAAAGAAATATGCATCAGTTTGTGGTACTTATTCTTGGTGAGGATTAGAAGGGGCAGGGGAAGGTCACAGGTTCAAACCCAAGCACTATCAGGCTGCTCCTGTTGAGTTATAGAGGGCCTCAAGATATATATGGAGATAAATGCAAGTTGCTCTGGATTTGGTTGATGTTTCTAATGTACAAGGCACATGAAAAATATTTAAGGTGGGATATTTTTCTTTGACTCTGTAACCTTTTGTGTTCTTTTGTAACTTGATGAGATATTAATCTTTGTTAGATTATGTTACAACTCTTGCCTAGAGAGGATTATAGTGGAACTGTAAATGCAAACATACTATATCAATAACAATAATAATTAAATATTTTAGAGACACGGCGGCGCGGTGGTGTAGTGGTTAGCACTGTCGCCTTGCACCTCCAGGGTCTGGGTTCGATTCCCCGGCCAGGCTCGATTCCCGTCTCTGTGTGCATGGAGTTTGCATGTTCTCCCCGTGCTTGGTGGGTTTCCTCCGGGTACTCCGGTTTCCTCCCACAGTGCAAAGACATGCAGGTTAGGCTAATTGGCGTTCCTAAATTGCCCGTAGTGTGAGATTGGGTGTGTGAGTGTGTGTGCCCTGCGATGGATTGGCACCCTGTCCAGGGTGTACCCCGCCAAGTGCCCGAAGTCTCCTGGGATAGGCTCCAGGTCCCCCGCAACCCTGAACACAGGATTAAGCGGTAGAGAAAATGAATGAATGAATGAATATTTTAGAGACAGTGTGGCAAAACATGAATTGCCAGAATAATTGTTATACATCACTGAATTTTACCTTATTTCTAATCAGTACAGTACCAGTCAGAAGTTTGGACACAAGTTTGTGATTTATATTAACAAAACTAGATGTTTTTCAAAATAAAAAAAATATGAAATAACATGTGGCATTAGGGAATTATGTAACAACAACAGTCACGAAGACACAAAGGTCAGCTGTACTGGAATAGTTCTTGCAAGAAGAGTATGTCCATGCCAAGTACATTTGCAAAACCAATCAAGCTCCATAATGAACCTCTCTCTCATTAAGACATTCCCAGGAAAGCAAGACCTACACTTTGTAATTTCATTTAGAGTTACCAGCCTCAGAAATCACCAATCAAAAAACAGCACCTCGGATTAGAGCAGTTATGAAGCTTTATAGCATAAGTAGCAGATATACATCTCAATATCAACTGTTCAAAGGAGATTATTGGATTTCTTTGGATGCCTTCCGCGTTATTGTACAGTAGAGAAAAAATAAAAATCAGGAAAGACCATAGTGTGCCCAAACTTTTGGATGGAAGTGGAAATATACAAATATCCGATAAAGGTTTCATGTGTGACTGTGTTATCCTGGTAAATATTGCAGAAGCTATATCAGGGACACTATGCTGAAGGCTCCATGGATTGGATGCCGTTCTATCAGGGGATACTCATGGTGTGTTGCACACTTCTGATCAGACAGTTTACTTAGCTGTGATTAAATGGACACTGCAAAGACAGAACTTGGACAACAATTCTCTCATTACACGGTCTGTAAACACAACCATCGTCTGTTGGCTAGTACATGTGTCCAGTTAATTAGTATGCAAAAATTTTATGTGGAAAAATTTTAAGTCCTGCTGTATTTACAATAAAACATCCATTTGACAAATTCACATGTCACGACCTGATATTACAGCACTTGTGTTTCCTAAGCAATCTTAAATAAGAAAAGCTCCATCCACATTCTCCACAGAGGTGTGATTTCTGTCCTGTATGACTCTGCTGGTGGCTGTGGAAGGCACTCGGGCCACTTAAACCTTTGACGGGTAAAACCTTTCCCACAAGGCTTCTCTCCAGTGTGGACACACTGGTGTGTCTAAAGATTACCTTCCTGACAAAATCCTCCCACATTGTCAACAGTGATATGGCTTCTCTCCCGTGTGAGTGCTGTTGAAGGTCAGTCTAACAAATGAAACTCTTCCCACACGGTCCACACTGGTATGTGTGCATGCTGTAGTGTTGTTTGAGATGACTTTGCTGAGTAAAACTCTTCCGGCAGTGGGAGCAGTAATACGGCCTTTCTCTCCGGTGTGGACACTTTACACAGTGATGTGGTCGCTCTCATGTGTGGATTCGCTGGTGTATATGGAGAGTAAACAGTTCAGCGAAACCTTTCCCGCACTGTGAGCAATTATACAGCTTTTCTCCTGCGTGGATGCGCTGGTGCCGCTGGAGATTACTCTGACAAGTAAAACTCTTCCCGCACTGGGAGCAGTAATACGGCCTCTCTCCGGTGTGGATGCGCTCATGCCGCTGGAGATTACTCTGACATATAAAACTCTTTTCACACTGTGCACAGCGATAGGGCTTCTCTCCCGTGTGTATACGCTGGTGTATTTGGAGAGTAAACAGATGAGCAAAACTCTTTCCACACTGCGCACACTGGTACGGCTTGTCTCCTGTGTGGGTGCGCTCATGCTGCAGGAGATTACCTTGAGAAGTAAAACTCTTCCCGCACTGCGAGCAACAATACGGCTTCTCTTCGGTGTGGATGCGCTCGTGCTGTTGGAGGTGACGCTGACAAGTAAAACTCTTCCCACACTGTACACACTGATGCGGCCTCTCTCCTGTGTGGATTCGCTGGTGTACATGGAGAGTAAGCAGTTGAGCAAAACCTTTCCCGCACTGTGGGCAGTTATACAGCTTCTCTCCTGTGTGGATGCGCTGGTGCCGCTGGAGATTAGTCTGACAAGCGAAATTCTTCCCGCACTGTGAGCAGTGGTGCAGCTTCTCTCCTGTGTGTATACGCTGGTGTTGTTTGAGATTACCATTTTGGGTAAAAGTCTTCCCACAATCTGAGCAGTGGTACATCTGGAAAACAAAAGGATTTGAGATGCTTAAACAATTTATTTATTTAATTTGGGGGGGGGGGGGGGGGGTAAATTTCCCAGATAGCAGAACAACATTGAATCATCATTGAAGAATCAACCAACTTGTTATTGTATCAATGTTGAAATTTAAATGTTAAATGTTGATTTTTCATCAGGTTTGCACCTTGAAATAATGTTATTTCAATGATGAAAAATAGATCAAGATGGGCATAAAATCAATGTTTGTTCAACGTAAATTCAATCACTTATTTTACATTGAATCAACATTGAAACAATTATAGTTTAGTCTTGCTTTATGAACAGCAAGATTCTATGACAGTAAATCATGTCCGTTTTGATTTATTTCTTTAAATCAGAGACCATGTAGGGCTGAAAAGCTTTTTTTTTTTTTTAAACAAAAAGTCAGTAACTCAACATCCTTCAGTTTACATATAAACGTATTTACTTATTTATGCTCCATACCCATTTAAACAGGAAGTAACATCACAATTACAATAAAACAACTATCATATAACACACTACAACTTATATACAAATTATTATAAACTGGATGACAAAATGACTTTTTAGAAGAGAACTATTAGAAGAGATTGTTAATTCTGAATTCATAAAACAGAATCTAACTGCCAAGAGAAGAGACTGGAAAACCATAATATAAAAATGGCAGCCTGCCTCAGCAAAATTCAGTCAAATGCAAATAGAAACAACCAAGTCAGAAACACAACAGATGACTGAAACATTATTCGTAAGTTGAAATGTATTTACTCAGCAAAACAGATAATAAGACATGAGTCTGAACTTATGGTTTTCCACCACGAGCAATTCCCCCCAGCCGTTCTGGGGCATAACGAAGCCATTTCTGAACTGTTGAAGCAAAGAAACTCTGTGGCCTCCTTTTTTTCAGCTTTCAGCTGTTGTTGTAATGCATCTAAAGAATGAAAAACAAACAAAAGGTTAGAACTATACAATGCTCTAAAAACTTGGAGTGGTAGTTGTTTATGAATGACAGAAGGTGGGTCCTAAATTTTTGGAAATGTGACTTTTACAAATGTACAGATATGCAACATATGTTTTGAAATGTCCTACAATCTTCCATAGATACAATGCACACATTAGATTTTTTTTTTATATACAGGTCCTTCTCAAAAAATTAGCATATTGTGATAAAGTTCATTATTTTCTGTAATGTACTGATAAACATTAGACTTTCATATATTTTAGATTCATTACACACAACTGAAGTAGTTCAAGCCTTTCATTGTTTTAATATTGATGATTGCGGCATACAGCTCATGAAAACCCAAAATCCCTATCTCAAAAAATTAGCATATTTCATCCGACCAATAAAAGAAAAGTGTTTTTAATACAAAAAAAAGTCAACCTTCAAATAATTATGTTCAGTTCTGCACTCAATACTTGGTCGGGAATCCTTTTGCAGATTCGTGTGTCTCTCGCCTTTCTCTTCACAATATCCCACAGATTCTCTATGGGGTTCAGGTCAGGAGAGTTGGCAGGCCAATTGAGCACAGTAATACCATCGTCAGTAAACCATTTACCAGTGGTTTTGGCACTGTGAGCAGGTTCCAGGTCGTGCTGAAAAATGAAATCTTCATGCTTCCATCTGCTGAAAAGCTTTATGGAGATGAAGTGCTCCAAAATCTCCTGATCGCTAGCTGCATTGACCCTGCCCTTGATAAAACACAGTGCACCAACACCAGCAGCTGACATGGCACCCCAGACCATCACTGACTGTGGGTACTTGACGCTGGACTTCAGGCATTTTGGCATTTCCCTCTCCCCAGTCTTCCTCCAGACTCTGGCACCTTGATTTCCGAATGACATGCAAAATTTGCAACCTGTAGCCCATTTCCTGTACACGGTGGCTCTGATGTTTCTACTCCAGACTCAGTCCACTGCTTCCGCAGATCCCCCAAGGTCTGGAATCGGTCCTTCTCCACAATCTTCCTCAGGGCCCGGTCACCTCTTCTCGTTGTGCAGCGTTTTCTGCCACACTTTTTCCTTCCCACAGACTTCCCACTGAGGTGCCTTGATACAGCACTCTGGGAACAGCCTATTCGTTCAGAAATTTCTTTCTGTGTCTTACCCTCTTGCTTGAGGGTGTCAATGATGGCCTTCTGGACAGCAGTCAGGTCGGCAGTCTTACCCATGATTGCGGTTTTGTAATGAACCAGGGGTGAGTTTCCCGTACAACTATGTAGCTTTTTGCTTAACCACCATAGTACGATGCAACGTTGAAGAAACTAACTAACTAGTCACAAGTGTTTCCCCAAACCATAGTACCTGTGTCGCACTTCCATGGTTAGAACTATGTTGGTTTAAAATGTCGTTCTTCTTCTTCTTCGATACAATGGCGGAGTAGTGTCATAGGCACATATCGCCCCTACTGTATAGTGTTTTTATTTTTTTTCCTCTCTCTCTCTTCGGCTCGCATTCAATGCGCTTTCGCAGTGACGTAACGTAGAAGTTGTGTAATAATGTCACAAACGCAACTGTTTTCATTTTCAATATTTCATTTGAACTCATTTTTTATTTGGTATTGATACATCAGTACAATTAAAATAAAAAGAAATGATGGGTTTTAAAAATCCTGGGATTGTGTTGTGAACACCTGTTACCTATTTTGCTCATATTATTTCCTATACAAGTCCCTTTACATACAGCCGTGGTTTAATGAGAGTTGACGTGAAAAAAATGACACGAAAACAACAATTTACTAAAATAAAAAGAGCTTGCAGTTACAAATTCGGACAAAAAAATTTGGAATGAAATCGCACAAAAAATTAATGCTTCTGGGAATGGGTATGAGAGAAGCCCAGAGGAAGTCAGAAACAAGTGGAGGGACTTTGCAAGTGTGACCAAACAAGCAAGTCCAGTGGTGGCCTGAAACTGAACCCCTCCAAAAGCTGCTGTGTACTTGTAGTTACTGCAATTCTCCACAAGTTGCAGTCAAGGAAAATGTCCTGCTTTGTGATGAGGAAGGGGGGCGTCTTTCTGGTGCTGCTGTGGATGAGGAAGATTACACTTCTGATGAGGATGATTAATTCCTTCGAACACACATCAAGGCAGAATGCATCCTGCAGCAGCAGAAGTCAGAAAACTGTTGATTCAGAATATGTTTTTTATATATATATATATATATATATATATATATATATTTTTTTTTTTTTTTTTTTTTTTTTTTTTTTTTACAGTTTGGATCCTGTATTTTGTTTAAATGAATCTCAAATGAACTTGTGTTAAAAAATATTTTGTTTATTTGCCTAAATGGTTTCCCCCCTGCACGTGTACTTTAAATAATTTTACAGACAAATTGGATAAATATATTATTAAATAAACCTATGAATAGTCCACATCCTACTTCTCAGAAGGGCACTGGTGGTTCAGCGGTAGCTGTTCCGCCTGCCGTGTAGACGGCCCGGGTTCGATTCCCAGCCAGTGCCCAAACCCGAGTTTGTTGATTTATTTGGGTACATTCATTGAATATACAGTGGTGTGAAAAACTATTTGCCCCCTTCCTGATTTCTTATTCTTTTGCATGTTTGTCACACTTAAATGTTTCTGCTCATCAAAAACCATTAACTATTAGTCAAAGATAGCATAATTGAACACAAAATGCAGTTTTTAAATGAAGGATTACATTATTAAGGTAGGAAAAAAAACTCCAAATCTACATGGCCCTGTGTGAAAAAGTAATTGCCGTCCTTGTTAAAAAATAACTTACAGTAACTGTGGTTTATAACACCTGAGTTCAATTTCTGTAGTCACCCCCAGGCCTGATTACTGCCACACTCAATCAAGAAATCACTTAAATAGGAGCTACCGGACACAGAGAAGTAGACCAAAAGCACCTCAAAAGCTAGACATCATGCCAAGATCCAAAGAAATTCAGGAACAAATGAGAACAAACGTAATTGAGATCGATCAGTCTGGTAAAGGTTATAAGGCCATTTCTAAAGCTTTGGGACTCCAGCGAACCACAGTGAGAGCCATTATCCACAAATGGCAAAAACATGGGACAGTGGTGAACCTTCCCAGGAGTGGCCGGCCGACCAAAATTACCCCAAGAGTGCAGAGACAACTCATCCGAGAGGCCACAAAAGACCCCAGGACAACATCTAAAGAACTGCAGGCCTCACTTGCCTCAATTAAGGTCAGTGTTCACGACTCCACCATAAGAAAGAGACTGGGCAAAAACGGCCCGCATGGCAGATTTCCAAGGCGCAAACCACTTTTAAGCAAAAAGAACATTAAGGCTCGTCTCAATTTTGCTAAAAAACATCTCAATGATTGCCAAGACTTTTGGGAAAATACCTTGTGGACCGACAAGACAAAAGTTGAACTTTTTGGAAGGTGCGTGTCCCGTTACATCTGGCGTAAAAGTAACACAGCATTTCAGAAAAAGAACATCATACCAACAGTAAAATATGGTGGTGGTAGTGTGATGGTCTGGGGTTGTTTTGCTGCTTCAGGACCTGGAAGGCTTGCTGTGATAGATGGAACCATGAATTCTACTGTCTACCAAAAAATCCTGAAAGGAGAATGTCCGGCCATCTGTTCGTCAACTCAAGCTGAAGCGATCTTGGGTGCTGCAGCAGGACAATGACCCAAAACACACCAGCAAATCCACCTCTGAATGGCTGAAGAAAAACAAAATGAAGACTTTGGAGTGGCCTAGTCAAAGTCCTGACCTGAATCCTAATGAGATGTTGTGGCATGACCTTAAAAAGGCGGTTCATGCTAGAAAACCCTCAAATAAAGCTGAATTACAACAATTCTGCAAAGATGAGTGGGCCAAAATTCCTCCAGAGCGCTGTAAAAGACTCGTTGCAAGTTATCGCAAACGCTTGACTGCAGTTATTGCTGCTAAGGGTGGCCCAACCAGTTATTAGGTTCAGGGGGCAATTACTTTTTCACACAGGGCCATGTAGGTTTGGATTTTTTTTCTCCCTAGATAATAAAACCCCTCATTTAAAAACTGCATTTTGTGTTTACTTGTGTTATCTTTGACTAATAGTTAAATGTGTTTGATGATCAGAAACATTTTGTGTTACAAACATGCAAAAGAATAAGAAATCAGGAGGGGGGGCAAATTGTTTTTCACACCACTGTATATTGAGTAATATTTTAAATAGGCTTACATATATTGAGTAATATTTTAAATAGGCTTAGTGTATAAATTTTACAATTTCTTAGTGCTTAACACTTTGTGCACTGTATATGTTGAAAAGGTGAACAGTACAGATAACATTCATTATAAGTGAAAACCTCCAACATACTACTACAAATATTGTTATGAGAAATTTCTCTATGGGTACATTTAAAGATACTCACTTAAAAACTCACCTTTTCTTCGCACAAACGAAACCAAGGCTGTGTTCCAACTGGCATAAATAATGCTTCCGTAGGTCACTTCCAATGGAGAATAATTGCGATGGTACCGCTGTTATATCGTTTAAAGTGAATTTGTAATCAAAATAACCAAAAAATTAATAACCTAATATCTGAACACCAAAACATTAAGTTTTCCAAATCACTCAAAGTGGTTGGGAATTTTTTTTAGAAACTAATAGGGCGTAGGCTCGTTAACTGTGAATAGAACAGAGCAGCCGCGGTGAGGAACTCTGCTTCTAACCACAGGTCGAAGGCTGTAGTTCCAACCACGTAAGTTTGCGACGCTGTTTGCGAATGTTTGTTTGAACTATGGTTTCAGGAAACACCTAGTTGTTGAACTATGTTAGTAACGACGGAGCTCGTTTAGAGAACCTTTTCATGATATGCAAATTTTTTGAGATAGGGATTTTGAGCTGTATGCCACAATCATCAATATTAAAACAATAAAAGGCTTGAACTACTTCAGTTGTGTGTAATGAATCTAAAATATATGAAAGTCTAATGTTTATCAGTACATTACAGAAAATAATGAACTTTATCAGAATATGCTAATTTTTTGAGAAGGACCTGTATGTGTTATTTCACAATCTGCAAATGTTGTCCTACAATGTACATATTCAATGCTATGAAAACAAATATACTTAATGTAACAATGTAGTCTGTTATGTGCAAAAAAAAAAAACCTGTAGGACCAAAAATAAATAAATAAATAAATTAAAAAAAAAATCAATCCGTGGCGACGGTTTTGCAATTTGTCCCCGGCACTCACAAATACTTAAACTGTTCCCTCAGTTCAACAAATCGTGGCCACGGATTAACAAACTGTATGCACAAATTTCCAATCCGTACGCTCAGATACCGCACTGTTTGCATATTTATTCTTAACATGAAGACTTATTTTGGTGATTTTATTATAAGCTTTTTACCCAGAGTTAGATGCATGCTGCACTGTTAATGTTATTATTAAATAACGCCTATTATTACATTGCATTTAGTTTGAGAGCAAAGTAATGACAACATAAACTGTACATTATTTGTTTTGTATTGCTTTTTACCTTCTCCTCAAATTCACACTGCATGATTTTCAAAGTCATCGGATCACCATTGTTTTCACACTGTACTATCTGTGGTAGCATTTAGTTGCTGCTGTGTTCACACTGCACAATGAATTGGCGACAGGAGATTACACACTGCATGACTTTACAATAGGAAGAATCGCCAACAACTCTGTCTGGTGTGCAAGCTACAGCCAAACGCACACAAGAAGTGATAAGGAAACAACGCAAGATCATGCTGACATTGTGGTCTATAATTCCTCCCCGAACAAACAATAATTAAAAAAAGATGACGTCCTTGTTTAAGATCCCATATGGTCAAAACTGAAATTTCATGGCTTTTTTCATGGTAACTGAGGTCTAGGGGCTATGTAACTACCATACAAGTTTCAAAACATTCAATCCACAGTAGAATGCACACAACCTGCATAAAGTAGCTCTGCCTTTTCACGAGCTGCTGTGACGTCCAATCTACTCAGTCACCGCTTTCAGTCACCATCAACCACCATCCCACCCTTCTTTTGCCAAAACATCACGTCCATGCCATTGCTGAACAACAATAACATGAAAACAAGTCGAAAAAAACGCTGTTCAGTCGATAGATGATGAAACTACATCATTACACAGGCTTCCGAACAACATTAATATAAAAGACCAATGGCACGTCAGCTTCAGCATCTTTCACGCAGCCATTCCATTAAACTTAAAAAATTTACATTAAAAATTTTATTTAGTTAATAGAAGTTAATTGATAAAGAAAATCTATTTATGACATTTATTTTTGACAGCATTAGGATTATTTATTAAAACTTCAGACAACAACAATTAGCGCCACGAGGTTATTTGCAACACTATATGTTCTACAAAATAGAGGACTACACACCTTACAGCGCAATATAATGTGGCTTTAGAAGAGGAAAGGTAGGATTAAGAAGTGAGCAAGTGATGAATTAGTATTATAGGTCCCAAGCAGATACAGTAACAATAATGGGTGCCCTACCTTATGCAGTCTCCATTGATGGCTAATGAACATTGATACAAGTAGGCTATGGTTAAAGTGGTGAACTTATAAAGTCTTAAATGTTTTGTTTTCCCTTCTAAACGCATTATGCATTTACTCACCAATAATGGCTACCTTTTTAATTTGGTCAAGTCTCCAAGTCGAAGGTGCCCAGCAGCAGATTCCATACCATGGCAGTAGCAGAGGTGGCAAGGCGGGCTGCTCTCCACGCTTCTGCCTGGCAAAACACCCCAGAGGCCTTTATAACTTCAATCTGAAAAATTCTCACATCACAATATTAATTTATTGGCAACTTTTAGAAACTTTTCATGTTTCATGCTGATTCTTATGTTTAGCTTCCCAATAGTTAATAGGATTTTATGTATGAATGCAGATTAATGATAAAGATACATGCAGAGTAAAACTGCAACAGGAACAGTACAAAATAACAACTGAAAAAAGATGGACATTCAGAGTAAAACAGTGGAAGATAAAAAAAAAACCTGTACAAAACATACATGCAGGGTAAGCATTGGTGGGAGCAATGTCCAAGCAGTGTAGAGAAATATTTCTGTACGACTTCATTGTTTTGTGCTGTGTAGTATAGTATTGTAATAGCTGATCAGAGTGATCAACTCCCCATGTGCTGGTTGTACGCAGTTACACCTACGTAAGGCAGTATTTTAGCCACCTGGAAATAGCTTGTTTGCGCTAAATAACATTACCGATAGCAATGTTATAAGCTAACCAAAATGGAGCCAAATACACATTAGCAACCATAATCTAAAGCTAACCAAAACAAGGTGAATATAAACATCTGTAAACTCCATAAGGCATTAGCTTAGCCACCGGGAAATATCATGTTTGTGCTACATAAGGCAGCATGTTAGCATGATTTACCTAAACTATATAAATGGCATTGAAAGCCAATGTGTCACACAAGCTGACAAGAGCTAGCTGTAGTGAGGAAAATATTTACTAATATTAGTTTAATATTATCAGAATAAGAGTTATATAAGACTTAATAACTTACCCAGTGTAGCATGGGTCTATTCTCTGTTCAAAATGCTCCCGTTCGTCGTCGGAGTCACAGTCTTCTTCTGAGGTAAATGTAAACTCCTCCCACTTTCCAGAACATTCAGAAGAGTTTCCTCGGATGTGTAAGCGCGTGCCATCTTCCAAAACGTGCAGAAAACTCACTGAATCTGAGTGTTTTCAAACCTGTCTATCTGTGTCCGGGGGCGTGGCCTAGTACGTAATTTACCCGGACTGATTTCCGTGTGATTGGCGTGTGGGCGTGTCCTGCCTCGGATCATTAGCATATAAGTGCGACAGAAATTCTGTGCCTCTCCTTGGTTTCATACGGATTACATCAACTGAGAATATTTGTTTTCAATGTGACTTGCATCATTTAAAAGTAGACACTTTAAGCTTTCTATAGATATATTTCTCATTTCAGTTAATTTTAGTGACGTGTTTCAAAAAGATTTTCACGGAGACTGAGGTTTCATATATGTGCATATATCCTCATATACTGTATGTGGACAATTAGGATTAGTTTTTTGCATTTTTGTTTAGTTAATTCTTAGTTATTGCCTTGATAATAGAAAATATAAGCTAGGCATCATGTATGACAGTTGCCAAAGTGAGATATGAGATATGCATCGCAGAGCACGACGTGCGCACGGCGCTGAGGAGGGTGAACACCAGGAAAGCGGCGGGTCCAGATGGCATCTCTGGGCGCCTGCTGCGCTGCTGCGCTGACCAGCTGTCAGGTGTGTTCACCTGTATCTTTAATGAGTCCCTGGCGAAGTCTGTGGTCCCGGCGTGTTTCAAGAGATCCACCATTGTCCCCGTGCCCAAGACCAACAAACCCTCATGCCTGAATGACTACCGGCCTGTTGCACTGACATCGATGGTCATGAAGGTATTTGAGGGTCTGCTAAAAAACATCATCTCCTCCTCCATCCCCAGCTCCATAGATCCACTTCAGTTCGCCTACCGCCCCAACAGATCCACAGAGGATGCCATCTCCCATGTTCTGCACACCACTCTCAGCCACGTGGACAAGATGCAAGGTAACTATGTGAGATTGCTTTTTATAGATTACACCTCTGCCTTCAACACAATAGTGCCTAACAGACTGTTCACAAAGCTGAGAGATCTAGGACTTAACAAACGCTTGTGTGCCTGGGTGTTGGACTTCCTCTCGGACAGATCTCAAGCGGTGAGAGTGGGCAAGTGCTTCTCCAGCAGCATCACCATCAACACAGGTGCTCCACAGGGATGTGTTCTCTCTCCACTGCTATACTCTCTCTACACTTCAGACTGTGTGGCCATGTTCGACTCCAACACCATCGTTAAGTTTGCTGACGATACGGTGGTGCTGGGCTTCATCTCCAACAACGATGAGTCGGCCTACATAGATGAAGTGGAGAACCTGGCACTATGGTGTGAAGAAAACTGCCTCCGACTGAACGTCAGTAAGACGAAGGAGCTGGTGGTGGACTTCAGAAGGGGACAACTGGACCACAAACCCCTCATCATCAATGGAGCTCCAGTGGAGAGGGTGAGCAGCTTTAAGTGAGCAGCTTTAAGTACTTGGGCGTCCACATCTCCGAGGATCTGACATGGACTGAGCATATCTGTGCTCAGACGAAAAGGGCAAAGCAGCGTCTGTACCACCTGAGGCAGTTGAGGAAGTTTGGGGTTTCCCCTGCTGTCCTTAAGGCTTTCTACTCGGGTGCTGTTGAGAGCATCCTAACACAGAACATTTCATCCTGGTTTGGGAATAGCTGTGTACAGGACAGGAAAGCCCTCCAGAGAGTGATCCGGGCAGCTGAACGCTGCTGCAGGTTAACTCTCCCCTCCATGCAGGACATCTACACCAGGAGATGTAAAACCAGGGCAGCTCGTATCATTAAGGACTTGTCGCACCCCAATAACGGACTGTTCAAACTTCTGCATTCAGGCAGAAGGTTCCGGGTCATTATGGCCAAAACGGAGAGACTCAGGAGGAGTTTTTATCCACAGGCGATTAGACTCCTCAACCATGATGGGCCACTCTCCCATTCATAGGACTGGTAACAGTTCACCCACACACTGCTGTGCTGACATTCCACACTGCACACTGCACTTTAGTCTGGACTGTAAGCATCACTTGCACTAACATCTTTATCCTGCTCAGATACACACTTTATTATTATGTTTACATTTGCACCTTTTTTTTTTTTTTTTTTTTTTAAATTTCAATTTCTATTTCTATTTATAGATTATTTCTTTTCTTTTGTTTCTTGTTATTTGCACAAAGTAGGAGCGGTTCAGGATACATTTCACTGCGTGTTGTACTTGTATAACTATGCATGTGACAAATAAAGAATCTTGAATCTTGATATGAGCTAAAATGACCAGATCCTGCCATAGGAGACATATGTACATATAGGGCTTATATGTGGATATAAAGAAGCAATACAGGAGACCTATATGGCCTGTATATGCACCTCAATGTTGCCTACATGTGGCATATATACGCATATATATATATATACAGTTGTGGTCAAAAGTTTACATACACTTGTAAAGAACATAATATCATGGCTCTCTTGAGTTCCCCGTTATTTCTACAACTCTGATTTTTCTATGATAGAATGATTGGAACAGATACTTCTTTGTCACAAAAAACATTCATGAAGTTTAGTTCTTTTATGACTTTATTATGGGTTAACAGAAATAAGTGATCATATCTGCTGGGTCAAAAATATACATACAGGAACATGAATTAGCAATTTTGGTGACTTAGAAAGTTGTGTAGGTGAAATGAGCTCCATAGCATGGCCTCTTAACTTCTTGTGAGTGATTATGAGTGACTTCAGCTGGTGACTTCTCTGAGGCCATTTAAATAGGGCTCATTGGATACAAACGCCGATGGGTTAGGGTTAGTCAATGGGAAAGTCAAAGGAGCTCAGCATGGATCTGCAAAAGCGAATTATTGACTTGAACAAGTCAGGAAAGTCACTTGGAGCCATTTCAAACAGCTGTAGGTCTCAAGAGCAACAGTGCAAACAATTGTTTGTAAGTATAAAGTGAATGGCACTGTTTTGTCACTGCCACGATTAGGAAGAACACGCAAGCTATCATCTGCTGCTGAGAGAAAATTGGAGTCAAACGAGAACCACCAAAAAGCTTATCTCCCAAGAATTAGAAGCTGCTGGAACACAAGTGTCATTGTCCACAGTCAAGCGTGTTTTGCATCTCCATGGACTGAGAGGCTGCCGTGCAAGAAGGAAGCCCTTGCTCCAAAACTGGCACCTTAAGACTCGACTGAAGTTTGCTGCTGATCACATGGACAAAGATAAGACCTTCTAGAGGAAAGTTCTGTGGTCAGATGAAACAAAAATCAAGCTTTTTGGCCACAATGCCCAGCAATATGTTTGGAGGAGAAAAGGTGAGGCCTTTAACTCCAAGAACACCATGCCTACCATCAAGCACGGTGGTGGTAGTATTATGCTGTGGGGCTGTTTTGCTGCCAATGGAACTGGTGCTTTACAGAGAGTAAATGGGGTAATGAAGAAGGAGGATTACCTTCAAATTCTTCAACATAACCTAAAATCATCAGCCCGAAGGTTGGGTCTTGGGTGCAGTTGGATGTTCCAACAGGACAATGACACCAAACACACATCAAAAGTAGTAAAGAAATGGCTAAATCAGACTAGAATTAGGGTTTTAGAATGGCCTTCCCAAAGTCCTGACTTAAACCCCATTGAGAACATGTGGACAATGCTGAAGAAACAAGTCCATGTCAGAAATCCATCAAATTTAACTGAACTGCACCAATTCTGTCAAGAGGAGTGGTCAAAGATTCAACCAGAAGCTTGTGGATGGCTACCAAAAGCTCCTAATTGAAGTGAAAATGGCTAAGGGACATCTAACCAAATATTAGCACTGATGTATGTATATTTTTGACCCAGCAGATGTGATCACTTTTTTTCTGTTAACCCATAATAAAGTCATAAAAGAACTAAACTTCATGAATGTTTTTTGTGACAAAGAATTATCTGTTCCAATCACTCTATCAGAGAAAAATCAGAGTTGTAGAGATAACGGGCAACTCAAGAGAGCCATGATATTATGTTCTTTACAAGTGTATGTAAACTTTTGGCCACAACTGTATATGCATATAGGTTTCATATATGCGCATATATCCTCATATAGGTTCTTTCCATGTGGGGCATGCACACTGCTCTGGGTCAGACACAGACAACGGGAAACAGGAACTAAGCTCTCAAACAAATGCTTCCCAACAGAATACCGTAGGTCGCATCGCCAAAATTCTTTCACCGTGAGTGGCAGGAACTTCCAGACTACAACATATTGAATTCTCATGCCTGTGGAGTGTATTATACTGACGTGGCGACAGTGTAAAAACACCCTCCGATGTTAAATGCGAGCCGAAAATTGAGTACTTTTGAACGGCAAACAGGAATTAAGCTCTCAAGTGAGTAAACTAGACAGCAAGGTAAATACACAAAACTTACCGTCAAATTATTTTTTTCCTCAATAACAATATATATATATATATATATATATATATATATATATATATATATATATATTTTTTTTTTTTTTTTTATGTTATGTTATTATTTTTTTAAGCACCATGGCAAATCTCTCGTAGTCAATTTTTTAACCCGTTTTAAACACACACATTTTATAGAAATGCACTTACTGTAGTTAATTTAATTTGCCTTACATTGTTGAATGAGGATGGGTTCCAAAACCAAAAATCAACATTGATTCAATGTTTGTCTTTTCAACACAGAAAAGCATTGAATTATCAACATTGATTCAACATTATTTAGCATTGAATAATCAACCTCAACCAAAATGATGATTCTGATGAAATTTCAACACTGAATCAATGTCACCTTGCTATCTGGGTTGTCTTACCCTCATGTACACTTTTAAGTGTTAGATAACCATTTTACATCTGAACCCTGCAGTAATTATCCAATAACAGGATCTTAACTATTTGCTGAGTTAAATCCAGACGGTGACTGATTTCTTTAGTCTATTTCTCGGTAGACCAGCAGCATTGTTCCCTTTCATGCAATTTCATTCAACAAAGAGGGGAAAAAAATTGATTAATTCAATACAAACGCGAGACTTTTGCGGAAACGATACAAAAAAGAAAAGAAAGGAAGCTACGTCACGGCTTTACCTTTGATCCAGTTCCAGCAGGACTGTGTGTAGATTTCTCCCCCTCAGGAGCTGTACAGAACCAGGAGACTAGAGGAGAAACCCAGAGAGACTGATGATGAGTCCAGAATCTGCAGCTCAGTGAGGAAGTTTCACTTTACCTCAACTTTAGTGATCAGTGCAGAGGACTGACTGACTCTCTCTCTCTCTCTCTGTTTCTCTTTAACACACACACACGGCACTTTCTTGTAATGACGTCATCAACGACGACGTTCTTCTTTTGGGTTCGTTTTGGGCGGCAAGCCCGCTTCGAGTTCCCACAGCGCCATCTAATGGCGCATGACGAAAAGGGAAAGACAAAGACAGATCAGTCACATCGATGTAAAAGTTATTAATTAATATATTAATTTACCTTAATTAATTTACCGTTTTATTTTTTCTTCTAAAAGCACTACATTTGAAAATGAAGTGATTTAATGGATTCCTTCAAGATGTATCAAACAGTTTATACAAACAAATCTAAAAGTTCTAAACATTATCCTTTTCATCTAGCTAAGAAATTGACTGAGAATGAATATGTTTCAAAGCATTTAAAATCAACACATTATTTTTTATCAGTTTTTTTTTTTTTTACGCAATTGTAATGCTTTTTGTTTTTCTCCTAATGATCACGCAGTTCCTCCATCAAACAGCAGGGGGCCTCTAGAACATTCATTCATTCATTTTCTATACCGCTTAATCCTGTGTTCAGGGTCGCGGGGGACCTGGAGCCTATCCCAGGAGACTTCGGGCACTAGGCGGGGTACACCCTGGACAGGGTGTCAATCCACCGCAGGGCACACACACATACACACACTCACACACCCGATCACACACTACGGGCAATTTAGGAACACCAATTAGCCTAACCTGCATATCTTTGGGAGGAAACCGGAGAACCCGGAGGAAACCCACCAAGCACAGAGAACATGCAAACTCCATGCACACAGAGATGGGAATCAAGCCTGGCCGGGGAATCGAACCCTGGACCCTGGAGGTGCAAGGCGACAGTGCTAACCACTACACCACCACACCGCCCGCCTCTAGATCAGCTCTTATTTAGTACAGCTTTTACTCCAAAAGCAGTTAACCAATTCATTTAAGGTGAACTCCTTCTTCTTCTTTATCTTCTTAGATGAATGGACGGTTCATCTCTGTTCATCTCCTGGCACATTGGATGACTGATATAAATCTCCCATTTTAGTGGCAGTTATTTACAGGGTCAGGTTGACAGTTCGACATCCGGTTGTATCTGAGAACTTTGGGGGGAAGAAGCTTGCCGAAGGTTCCAACAGTGGTGAGCCGGTGGTGTCAGAGCACAAACTGGAAGAAGGAATGCCCTATCCACAGAGTTACCCCTGCCACCTTTTCTTCTTTTTTCTTCTGCTACAAACCAACTAAAACTGAAAAAAGGCAAAAATTTAAATATGCTTTTTTAATATAATAATAGTAATAAAATCTATAAATAGATGTGATTCATACGATCTATCCATCCATCCTTCTAGAAACCTCCAACTGGGGTCGATGGAGGCCAATGGTGATTACAATCCAATTAGCATGTCTATATATTTCTTTGGACTGAGAAAACCAACCAAGCATGGAGAAAACATTCACAGACCCCGAGGTGTTAATCGAAAAGCACAAGCTCACACTCCTATCCACTACAGCACTGTGTCATCAATAATTTAATGTCAATTAAATTTTATTTGTACAACACTTGTATCAGTGGTCATTGTCATTAAGAAACTTCACAGAATCAAAAGAAAACTAGGTAAATGTGTATGAAATGTGTAAGAAAATATTTATGAATGAAAATGATCAGATTGAGATGATCTGCTGAATAATGAAAAAACGTGCATTTTGATTTCATTATTATTAATTGCCTTTAACTGATACTTCTTATATGTTCATCAAAATGAACTCTGTTTCAAATGTAACTTGAACATTTAATGTGTTGTGTATTTTATCTTTTGCAGATTTTATGTTTTATGTGAGGTAATGAATTTTTGATAATCATATTTGATTAGTTGTTCAGCATTTTGTAAAAGAAATAATAGTTTAAATAATTTTCATAATTTATAACTATAATATAGTACAAATCTATAATTTTATATATATATATATATATATATATATATATATATATATATATATATATATATATATATATATAATTGCTAAGTTTAATATACATCTAAATTGTAGCAATTTAATGCACTTGAGGTGATTAAATTATTTGTTGGATCATAAATCTATAATATTGATGTGTTTATAGTAATTGTACTTGCTATTGCTTACTGTAATTATACATCACCACCACTTCAACATTCACATAGAAGAATCAGACCAAAGAGTTGACTCTCACTCAGAATGAATCCTCCTTAAGAAACTGAAAAAGACTAGAAGAGAAACCAGAGAGACTGATGAGTCGAGAATCTGCTGCTCAGGGAAGAAGTTTCACTTTAACTCAGCTTTAGTGATCAGAATAGAGGACTGATCTCTCTCTCTCTCTCTCTTTAACACACACACACACATACACACTCAGCCATTTTGAGAAGCCGTTAAAAAGTGAAAAGGAAACAAAGAACGTTGATGTTAATGTCATACAACCAGTTCTGTTCACCAAACGTGAGTGATTTTAATTTAAACTACTTCGTATAAGATTAATAAGTGTATAAGATATTATCTTGTTATGAATATGCACTAAAGCAATATTCATGTGTGCGGGTTGGTAAAATGTTCCTTTAACTTCCTTGTAAGATAAAAATCAACATACACATACACACACACACACACACACACACACACACACACACACGCACGTGCGCGTGATTAAATTTAATCACCAAAATTTACAAAAGTCATTTTATAACTACTACTTGTTTCCTTCTTTTCAGAACAACTTTAAGCATGTTAACAAGTTTAAATTCAAATGATGTGTCTCATGTTCAAACTTGCCGGATTTACCAATAGCCTTTGGCTGTTCCAGAGACAAATTGCTTGAAATGCTTGAACTTCCCCTTTCCTCAACTGACTAAATTACAGTTCAGTATAAAGAAAAGGGTCTTCATGTTGTTTAAAGGTCTGTTGAGAAGATCAACACTCTCACTCGATGCCTAGATGAGTTTTTGCTCCTAAAATCAACTGCATTTTAATAATGTGTTAACAGTTATTCAAGAATATCTATTCATTAACAGCTTGATAATTGTGGTGCAAACATTTTATCACAAAACAAAAGCTGTATATTTATTTTTGTTGTATAACGGGAAAATGTTCAAACTGCAGCTCTTTCATTGCCCTCACTGGTTTGTTTGACTGCATTCCTCTACTTTTTGTTGTGAAAGGAATGACTGATGTGAGAATTCAGTCCAAGTGCAGGCTGAACATTCTATACTGCAAATACAGGATTCTCTTTTATCAAAGAAGCAACATTCTCCATAGTAAAGGATGAAAAAATGAACATGAACTTTAACTGTTCGTTTGTTCTTGTGTTTTCTAGGAGTGTAATTTACTCCAGCAGAACCAAATCTGACTCTTCAGGACTTCAAATCTGTCTCTTGCCCACTTTCCTAATATCCAAAGATGGAGACCTCTCATCTGGAAACAGATAAAGAAACCCCACCTTCAAAAACATGGTAACCAAATATAACTGTTTATTTTATTCATTAATTGTTCATCTAATCTATACATTAAAAAGCAATTCAGCCAAAATGTTAGGTGGATATGATGGATATTTTGCTGGGAGCAGGAAGAGAGGAGAAGGAGATAATGGGCTTTCTACTGTAATCTCTCCCAATATTAGGCACATTCTTCTACACCGATTGTCTTTAAATCTTGGCCCCAGTTCAAAATTAATGTAATTGGATTTTGGCTATTGGGGTGAGATGTTCAAAATGAAAATGATAATAAAGGGTTAGGAAGTAGCATTAGATCACATAATCCAATTCTGGTTTAGATCTAATATAACTATATGGTTTATACTATTTTTGTTTTTTCTTTAAGATTTAATTCTATCATTTGTTACATTTACTTTACAGCACAGTGAAATATTGTTGTTCTGCATATACCAGTTATGAAGCTGGGGTCAGAGCACAGGTTCAGCCAGGATACAGAGCCCTCTGGAGTAGATAGGGTGAAGGACTGTACTCAAGGGCTCAGTGTTGGCAATTCGAAATTCCAGGCGGTTAAACCTCTGACCCTACAATCAGTAACCTAGCCCTAACTGTCTGAGCCTCTATTGTTCCCTTTAAGCTATGCTAACATTAAAGAAGAATCTCAGAACTATACTACTAATACGACTAATAATAATAATAATAATAAGAAGAAGAAGAAGAAGAAGAAGAAGAAGCTATATGTATATAGGCCAGTAATTCCTAACCATACAATAATACCACTCAGCATGTTTAGAAAATATGACCGTGATTACATTCAGTCATTGAATGCAGGTTGATTGTGTAAAGCTGCTTCGCGACAATGACAATTGCTAAAAGTGCTATGATTGAATTGAATTGAAATAGATTTACATAAGTTAGTGAGTTTTTGAGTTTATAATCCTCACAGCCTCAGGGAAAATGCTGCACATCAGTCTTGTTGTCTTAGCTCTAAGACTCTGCAGCCTTCTACCTGAGGGACGTGGAGCTAACAAACTGTTAATTAACAAATTCATTATTATGACAAAATCATACTACAACAAACAAACAATTGTGTCTCTTATTGCATTTCCGGTCTTTTCTGGCTTGTCTGAGACTTATACAGGAATTTTTTTTCATAAATATCGTCACTAATAGAGATGCTGTCCAAGAGAGTACAGGCTAGTATTATGTTGCATTCTGTTCTTGTGTTACAGTGGCTTGCAAAAGTATTCGGCACCCTTAAACTTTTCCACATTTTGTCACATTACAGCCACAAACGTGAATCAATTTTATTGGAATTCCCCATGAAAGACCAATACAAAGTGGTGTACACGTGAGAAGTGGAACGAAAATCATACATGATTCCAAACATTTTTTACAAATAAATAACTGAAAAGTGGGGTGTGCGTAATTATTCAGAGTCAATACTTTGTAGAACACCTATTGTTGTTCCAGTCACAAGAAGTCAAGGCATACACCCCAGCTCCATTTAAGTACTGAATTGCACAACTTGTTTTGAATGAGCGGTGTCGAAGCATGCCTGCTCAGGTATGTTGGCTAAAAAAAAAGGGTAATCAGAGGAATCGAGGAGAAGTGTATTAGTGCCAATTTTTAAGGACAAGGGAGATGTGCAGAGCTGTGGCAACTACAGAGAAATAAAGCTAATGAGCCATACAATGCAGCTTTAGGAAAGAGTACTGGAAGCTAGGTTAAGGGCAGAGGTGAGCATTTGAGAGCACCAAGAGTACAACAGATGCAGTATTTGCTTTGAGGTTGCTGATGGAGAAGTACAGAAAAGGTAATAGTGAGTTGCATTTAGAGAAATCATATAACAGGGTGCCAAGAGAGGAGCTGTGGTATTGTATGAGGAAGTCTGGAGAAGCAGAGAAGTATGTTAGAGTGATACAGGACATGTATGAGCGCTGTAAGACAGTGGTGAGATGTGCTGAAGGTATGACAAGAGTTTACGGTGGAGGTGGGTCTGTATCAAGGATTGGCTCTGAGCCCCTTCTTATTTGCTCTGGTGATGGACCGGATGACAGATGAGGTTAGACAGGAGTCTCCATGGACAATGATGTTTGCAGATGACATTGTGCTTTGTAGCGAGAGCAGGGAACAGGTGGAGGAAAATCTAGAGAGGTGGAGGTACTGTACGCTCTGGAAAGCAGAGAAATAAAGGATAGCTGCGGCAAGACGGAATACATGTGTGTGAATGAAAGGGACCCAAGTGGAATAATGAGGCGGCAGGGCTACAGAGCTAAAGAAGGTGCAGAATTTTAAGCATTTAGGGACAATGGTCCAGGGCAATGGGTAGGGTGGAAAGGAGGTGAAGAAACATGCACAGGCAGGTTGGAACTGGTGGAGAAAAGTTTCAGGTGTGTTATGTGACAAAAGAGTATCTGCAAGAATTAAAAAGAAAAGGTGTACAAGACAGTGGTGAGATCAGCGATGCTCTATGGATTAGAGACAGTGGTACTGAAGAAAAGACAGGAGGCAGAGTTGCACGTAGCAGAGATGATGTTGAGGTTCTCATTGGCAGTGACAAGAATGGATAGGATCAAGAATGAGTCCATCAAAAGGACAACCCATGATTTGGAGACTTGTCCAGATCGGGAATGGTGTGAGAGAAGAGGGGATGGTGTGAGAGAAGAGGATGAAGGTTATATATAGGGTTAGATGGAGGCAGATGATTTGCTGTGGCGACCCCTTTAGGGTGCTAGTGCTGTTCTTTTGAACAACAATGTTATGGAGGTCTTAGGGAGCATTTTACCATTTCCCATCAACTGGTGTTTTCTGCTTGAAAGCATAGTGACAAATTATGTGTTTACTTGAATATGATGAGAAAATAATTGTAAGAGTATTAAGAGTGCTGCCACATCTGCCTTGTTTTGTCAAGGTTAAATCGAACTCTGGTTCATTTCACCTTGTAGTAGTCTGTTTAGACAGGTCTGAACACAGCAGTCATGCTCGGGTATGAACCAAAGCCCTTTCTGGAGGTGGTCTAGGTCCAGTTCCCAAACAAATTCTGAAGGAGTGTGTGATGAGAATGTGATATAATCTTAATCTGGACCAGCAGGAATAGTCTTCACGTTTGAGCTATGACGTTCCCATAGCTAGTTTTACATTGCTTATTTGCATGCTTACCAAAAATGTCTTTGAGGTAATAAATGAAATCTCAGGATGTTGTTTTACATTTTTTTAGTATTCATTTCCTTTTTGTACTCAGTCACATGTAGGTACTATAGCAGAAGTCAGAAGTTTGGATTGAATTAAATTAGGTTTTTTTTTTATTTACAATAAATAATGTTTATATATAAAGTTTATACTTTACACATCACAGAAAACTATTTATAATGTTCATGCTTATGTGATATTCAAATAAGTGTAAGAGCTAATAAAGTAATTTATGCCTATAATAAAGATTGAATAAATCACATTTGCAAAAAATATGTTTACCTTGCACAGTACTATTCCGATAGAGAGATCAGAATCACCAGCACCCAGTTGTGTCTCCATGAAGAGTGATGCATCTATTCATCATTTTGAAGATTTTAAAGCTGGAGATTCTTCCTCTGTACACCGGTAACATTACCTCACTTTTAAATAGATGGCTAAGCAAAAAGCTACAATGTACATTGACTTTAAAGTTATTAGTCACATTTTACAGTATTTACAATCTTGTCATATCTTATTCAATTTTTATTCGATAATTTGAGGAAGGAGTGCAAATCATACTACTTCTACAGCTGCTACAACTATTATTTATACCACTACTGTATACAGTATGCCTAGCCCTTTTAGCATTTATTTGATATTGGAAATATCACACAGTTTTTCATCAACTAGTCAACAGCTGGGACACACTAGTTAACCAAAATACTCAATTAGTAATCTGGTGTAGGCAAAAATGCTTAGTGCTACTAGTTGAAGACATTTTGGCCTGACTAGTTAACTAGTGAGCATCAAATGCCTTACTAATTAGGCAGTAAGGTCAAATAATAACAACAGTGAAACAGACGATATTAACTTATCAGCAATACATGAGGTGGTCTGGGTCCAGTCCCAAAGAAACTAGGAGGAGTAGTTTATTTGTGGTGAGAATGTGAAAAATTGTGTCTGTCTGTTGTTGATTTTAAAATAGTGTCAGGGCAGACCTTTCATCTAGGTCAGAGTGATGTGTTGAGTGAAGTCAGAGGTCTGAATTGAATAGCAAAATAATTGAAAATGGATAAGTTTGTTATATTGTCAGAACTATAAGTGACATTTGGCAATAAATAAAGCTTTAGTTAGAAAGTAGTAAAATAAATGTATTTTTATTAAATTTATTGCATTTTTCAGTGAATCCCATCTTATAGATCATGAACAACTCTTTAATAATGTTCACACAATAATAATGATTTATGCCTACAATAAATACTTAATAAATCACATTTGTGAAAACAATATGATTTCTTTCTGCAGTAATATCCAGATAGAGAGATCAGATTCACCAACACCCAGCTGTGTCTCTATGAAGAGTGATGCATCCATTGTTCAACCTATAGAGTTTAAAGATGAAAATTCCTCCTGCAGGTAAGGTGTCCTCCCTGTTAAATTCAATGATAAGTGAAAAGCTACGGTACAATATACTGTACAGTACATTGTTTTATAAAGTTTATAGTCAATGGCCACATTTTACTGCATTTAAATGCGGTATCTTTACTATACATTTTAAGGAATGAGTGTAAATTACTAAAGCTTACTACTGCTACTAAAAATAATATTTGGAATGATAATACAGTATAATAACAAAAGTAATATTTGGTAATGCCCTCTTTATGCTTAGTCCAGTGTGACTGGAACAACAACAAATAAAAATCAGTTCAGCTGACCAGAAAAAAGACATTTCCTCTTAAATGTCTTTATGAAAAAAATATTTACAAATTTAAACAATAAAAGTTGTGCATGCGTTAGTGTCCACACACACTCTTATAATTTAAAAGACAGAACTTTTTTTTTTTTTTTTCTGCTGTAGACTCAGATTAGCCAGTTCCAATGATGCCTTCAAATCTTTGCCTGTCACTCTGGGTTGTTTCTTTACCTCATTGATGAGTCTTCGTTGTGCTCTTTGGGTTATTTTGGCTGGGAGCTACATTCTCAAAGTGACTCTATTTGCCTAACTGTAGACTGGAATTTCTTTGAAATCACTTAACCCTTTTCAACTTCATGGAAATCAACAATTCTTTATATATCCCCTGAAAGGTCTTTTTAGCGATGTATGGCTCACATACAGTAAGCATATTCTTATTGTATGCAGCAAATTCAACAAGTTTCAGTGCTTTTAAACAGTCTAAGTAGCTCTAGTCCACACCTCAAAACTCATTATTCTTAATGAGGCTCCATGTACAGTATACTAACAACTAACCCCAATTAGCTTTTCTGATGTTATTAACTCAAGGATTCACATATTTTTTCACTAGCACTATAGGATATTTTATGTTTATCCTACATAAAGACATAAAAGATCAGATTTCATTTGTGTTATTATTTTGGGCACATTATATTTGTTAATACTCTTGACTTAAATGAAAATGAATTGACATTTTATGACAAATTTAGGCAGAAATCTATGAAATTTCAGAAGGTTTAAATATTTTTCTTGGAACTGTATGTTTTCTAGCAATGTTTTTTCTACTGACATTCAGGAGCTAGTATTATGGAGAGGAAGCAGCTGCTTCTGAAGCCCCGTATTGTAACTTACATCAGTTTCCTGAAAATCATGTGACCAACACTTGAACACCAAAAGAACACAAAACCGTGTTCCAGATTTTTTTTTTTTTTTTTTTACCCATTTTCATTAATTTACGGTTGTCACACATATGGACAATGACTCATGGTGTTGCAGTACTAGACATTACATGTTTCCTAATATTACATAAATAAGCAAAAAAAACAAACAACTATTAAACAGACAATTATTTTTCTAGTCATTGATTTTTTTTTTATTCACTTAAATTAAAGGTTAGATTTTTCTACAATTCTCAGTGTGAGATTCTGCTTCTGCAATTAAAAATTATTTTATTAAAAGCCTAAGAACACATCTTAACCAGAGGTGACGATAATAGTGACCAGCACTGTACATCCTTTGTTCACAGTGTTCAGCAGAATTCAAGAGACAAAAATGAAAAGATCATCATCACAGAAAGAGGGTAAGATCAAACAACAACATGACTGTAACGCTGAGATGAGGACATTAAAATAATCCTCTAATAATGAGATAAGTGTAGCACAACTTATACTTCACTATGTTACAGGCCTGATGCAGAACCTGCTGTAAATGAATTACAGAAAAAGTTCAAATTAAATTTGGTGAAAAAATATCAGTGTTTGAATGAAGTGATAGTAAACCAGGAAAACCAAACACCGCTGAATGAAATCTACACAGAGCTCTACATAACAGAGGGAGACAGTGGAGATATTAATAAAGAACATGAGGTGAGACAGTTAGAGGCAGCATCCAGGAGAGCAACAAAAGAGGAAACACCAATCAAATGCAATGACATCTTTAAAATCTTGTCAGAAGGAGACAAACCCATCAGAACTGTTCTGACAAAGGGAGTCCCTGGCATTGGAAAAACAGTCTCTGTGCAGAAATTCATTCTGGACTGGGCTGAAGAGAAAGCAAATCAGGATGTCCATCTCATATTTCCACTTCCTTTCCGAGAGCTGAATTTAATGAAGGACCAGGAATTGAGTCTGATGGAGCTCCTTCATGTTTATTTTAAGGACATAAAAAAGATGAAAATGTACAACTTGAAAAAGCTCCTGTTCATTTTTGATGGATTGGACGAGTGTCGTTTCTCTTTGGATTTCCAGAACACAGTGAGAGTGTGTGATGTAGCTGAATCAGCATCAATGCCTGTGCTGCTGATAAACCTAATCAAAGGGAATCTGCTTCCATCCGCTCTCATCTGGATCACTTCCCGACCAGCAGCAGCTGATCAAATCCCCGCTAAGTGTGTCGATCGAGTCACAGAGGTACGAGGGTTCAATGACCCACAGAAGGAGGAGTACTTCAGAAAGAGGATCAGTGATCAGAGCCTGGCCAATAACATCATCACACATCTGAAGTCATTAAGAACCCTCTACATCATGTGTCATATTCCAGTCTTCTGCTGGATTTCAGCCACTGTTCTAGAGAGAATGTTGGGTGAAGCAGAGAGTGGAGAGATCCCCAAGACTCTGACTCAAATGTACACACATTTCCTCATTATGCAGATAACCATCATAAGAGAAAAGTACTCAAATAAGCGGGAGAGTGATGAAGAAATGCTTCTCAAACTTGGACACCTGGCTTTTCAGCAGTTGATGAAAGGCAACCTGATCTTCTATGAGGAAGACCTGAGAGACTGTGGCATTGAAGTGAAAGAAGCAGCAGTGTACTCAGGTGTGTGTACCCAGATTTTCAGAGAGGAGATTGGGCTTCACCAGAGTAAAGTGTACTGTTTTGTTCATCTGAGTGTTCAAGAACATCTTGCAGCTCTGTATGTGAACCTGATGTTCATTAGGGAAAAGAGAAATATTATTCAACAGAGTCAGTCTTCAGATCTGAAAGAAATTACAATCTCAGATATCCATAAGACTGCTGTAGATCAGGCATTACAGAGTCAAACTGGACATCTTGACATTTTCCTTCGCTTTCTTCTGGGTCTCTCACTTGAGCCCAATCAGGATCTCTTACACTGCTTTGTAACACAGATGAAATCTAACTCAGAGAGCAAAGAAGAAAGTGTTAAGTACATTAAAAATCAGATCAGTAGAGATCCTGCTGTAGAGAAATCCATCAATCTGTTCCACTGTCTGAAGGAACTGGGTGATGATTCTCTAGTGGAGGAAATCCAGCACTACTTAAAATCTGGAAAACAAAGTGAACTCTCTTCTTCTCAGTGGTCTGCTCTGGTGTTTGTGTTACTGACATCATCACAGAAGCTGGAGGAATTTGACCTGAGTAAATATACCACTCCAGACAACATATCAGATTGGGTTCTTGTGAAGGTGATGCCAGTGATTGCAGAATCAAGGAAAGCAATGTAAGTAGAGATTAATATAATATTAAGTAATGATATACGATATAATTTTTCACTATTCCAAATTTAGACCTAGAATTACTTTGCAAATTGTACTTATAATTTGACCTACATACAGAGAGGGTGATGTTAATTAGAACAGGTGACAAACAGTGCAATTTACCAAAATGGAAAATTATTTTTGCAAGAATGAGTAAATACAGAGGCTATGGTTAGCACTGTCGCCTTGCACCTCCAGAGTCCGGGTTTGATTCCCATCTCTGTGTGCAATGAATTTGCATGTTTTCCCCATGCTTGGTGGGTTTTCTCCAGGTACATCGGTTTCCTCCCACAGTCCAAAGACATGCAGATTAATCTAATTGGTCTGTAGTGTGTAAGTGAGTGTATGTGTGTGTGCCGTCTGATGGATTGGCACCTGTCCAAGGTGTTCCCTGCCTCGTGCCCTAAGCCTCCAGGGATAGCCTCCGGGTCCCCCACAACCCTGAATACAGGATAAATTGGCATAGAATATGAGTGAGTGGGTGAGTAAATACAGATGGTACTCAACTGGACAGTTTTATTGCCATGTCTCTTGTGGCAACAGCATTGGGGCGTGCATTTCCTTGCTTTACCGCTAAGTGGTGCTATAATTATAGATCATAGATTTAGTTCATTCTCTCAAAGATTATTGAGCTTCAGCTTGTTAAGAGATGCACATAGTAGCAGTTTGGTTTGCGTTTGGTCTGTTTTGCGATAGTTGCCACTCTTTGTGATCTGAATGTGTGTGATTGAGTTCATTTCACTAATGACTTTTAAATGATCTATTTAATCTGATGTCATTTTGCAGTGGTAATAGGCATTCTGGTTGACTACCTACTGTATGGAGGTATGGGAGTAGGGGAAGTGAGGAGAGGAGAAAACATTTACATCTCAGTGGCTAACAATAGTTAGCTACATGAACTATTTCCACTACTTTGCTGACCAGCATTTTTGCAATTTATAAAATGCAACCAAAAAAAATCCTGTAAGGTCAAGCCCTAATAGCACTTAGCACATAGTGAGTAAATCAATTTAATGTCAATTCAGAAAGAGACAGTTATCTGAGAGCATGCCACATTCCCTTTTGCAGGGTTGAAGCCCCCTGCCACAAGCATATGTATGAATAATAATAATAATAATAATAATAATAATAATAATAATGAATTTACATGGAGAGAGCAAATATATTGTAGAAGTCAGTGGGTCTAAATCAGAACATTTTAAACACCAGGCTTCACTTTATCATGTATAGACAAGGCATTATTTAGATCCAAAATCTGAAAATGATCTATCAAATAATACCTGTCCAGAAGACTCACTTCTGATTATTTAAGTTCTTTGTTTGACTTGTGATTATACTTTTGGAATTTATAAAAATGAGAAGACTCAGTGAAAGCTTTGAGGACCTGTTTGTTAATTTGCCCTTGTTCATTATATATGATTTATTTTCCTTCAGTATCAATTGTGGTACAATTAAAGGTAGAAGTTGGAAAGCTTTTGACTCAGTGCTCAGATCAACAACCTCCAATCTGAGAGAGCTGCATCTGAGTGTGGGTACAATTGATCTGTCTCAGAATGAACTAGGAGACTCAGGAGTGAAGCGACTCTCTGCTGTACTGGAGGATCCTCACTGTAAAGTAGAAACACTGAGGTAAGATCATCACTCTGAGAGCTGCTGAAATTTTCTAAACAATAGTACTTGCAGTACATATATTAGTTATTAAGCTAAAACCATTTATCAGTACATTAAATGTTGTTGTTGTTGGTCTTTCGGCTGCTCCCGACAAGGGGTCGCCACAGCAGACTATCCAGTCCGCACTTCAACTTGGCACACAACTTTTTTAAAACAAAAAGCCAGCAAGAGTGAATGGAAAGTTGTACAGGACAGTGGTGAGACTAGCGATCCTCTACGGCTTAGAGACAGTGGACAGGATACTATGAGTCTAATTTGGGAAACATGGAATGAGGGGTTGATGCGTCGCATAAAAGCTTGGGCAGAGGGAACTGCCACCTCCTCTTCTTGGGATGGAAATAAGGGAGGCTGGTACCCCAGACAACATTGGAATGGGGAGAGACCTGTAGATGCTGTGGGTAGGGAATTGTGTGCGTACTCTACCCACGGTAGCATTTGGCTCCAGGAGCATGGGTCCTTGGAGGACATGCACCGAATTGCTGTCTCCAGATCCTGATTGGCTCTGTCGGTCTGCCCATTGGTCTGAGGGTGATAACCGGAGGACAGGCTGGGAGTAGCTCCAACCAGTTTGCAGAATGCCGTCCAGAACTGGGCAGAGAACTGGGGTCCGCGATCAGTGACGATGTCCACAGGGATACCATGAAGGCGGAAGACATGCAGAATGAGCAATTCAGCTGTCTCCTTGGCAGAGGTAAGTTTTACGAGGGGAACAAAGTGAGCGGCTTTGGAAAAGTGGTCGACAATGGTTAAAATATAGGTGTTACCATTTGAATCTGGGAGCCCTGTGACGAAGTCCAGGGCAATGTGGGACCAAGGTCTGTGGGGCACAGGAAGTGGTCTGAGGAGACCTGCCGGTGGTTTATTGCTGTTCTTATTATGATCACAGATGTCACAGGCGGCGACAAATTGGCGGGTGTTCTCTCTGATCGAAGGCCACCGAAAGCGCTGCTGTACCAGAGCGAGGGTGCGAGCTCCACCAGGGTGACAGGCTAATCGACCCCATTTGAGAGCCGTCAGTGGTACAAAGAGTTTGCCCGGCGGTGCTTCTGGGGTGCCAGGCTCTTATTGTAGGCCCTGCTTAACCAGAGATTCAATGTCAAGGGAGGTGGCCCCAATGAGACTTTGTGACGGCAGGATGGTGGAAACTGGAGTCTCATCTGTGACTGAGGTGAACTGATGGGAGAGGGAATCGGGCTTGGTGTTTTTGCTCCCTGGTTGGAAAGAAAGGGAGAAGTTAAAACGGGAAAAGAATAATGACCATCTTGCTTGGAGGGCATTTAGACGTTTGGCCGATCTGAGATACTCCAGGTTCTTGTGGTCCGTCCAAATGAGAAATGGGACCTCGGTTCCCTCGAGCCAGTGTCTCCACTGCTCCAGTGCCAGTTTTATTGCGAGTAGCTCCCAGTCGCTGATTCCATAGTTTCTCTCTGTGGTCGAAAGAGAGCGAGAAAAATAGCAGCAGGGGTGTAGCTTGCCGTCGGTTGGTGATCTCTGAGAAAGCACTGCCCCAACCCCGGAGTCTGACGCATCTACTTCCACCACAAACTGAAGAGTGGGATCTGGCTGGGTGAGGATGGGTGCTGTGGTGAAGCGATTCTTGAGTTTGGTGAATGATTCCACCGTTTGATCAGACCACTGAAAGGGGTTCTTGATGGATGTAAGGGCAATGAGCGGGGCTGCCACTGAGCTGTAATTTTGGATAAACGGACGATAAAAATTCACTAACCCAAGAAAGCGCTGGAGATCCTTTCAAGTGGCTGGTCTAGGCCAGTCAGCCACTGCTTTCACCTTAGCTGGGTCCATCTGGACCTTAGATGGGGCAATAATGAAAGGAAATTGTCCGACAATGGAACTCGCACTTCTCTGCCTTTACAGACTTGACGAACGTGCACTCTGTGTTCCTCCAGGGAGCGAGAGAAAATCAGGATGTCGTCCAGATAAACAAATATGAAAGTGTTCAAGAAGTCCCTGAGAACGTCATTGACCAAGGACTGAAAGACTGCCGGGGCATTGGCAAGACTGAACGGCACCACCAGGTATTCATAGTGTCCCGATGTGGTGTTGAAAGCAGTTTTCCACTCATCTCCTTCTTTGATCCTGACTAGATGATAAGCGTTACGGAGGTCAAGTTTAGTAAAAACATTAGCTCCCTGGAGGAGGTCGAAGGCAGTCGACATTAGTGAAAGAGGGTAATGGTTCTTGACTGTTATCTCATTTAAGCCTCGGTAATCAATGCACGGCCATAACGGTTTGTCCGTTTTTGCCACAAAGAAGAATCCAGCTCCAGCAGGGGACGAAGAAGGATGGATGATTCTGATATATATCTAGCCAGGGATTCTGATATATATCTATCCATGGCCTCTCTCTCCTGTGACGACAATGAATACAGTCTCCCTCTGGGAGGTGTTGAGCCTGGAAGGAGGTCAATAGCACAGTCATATGGCCTGTGGGGTGGTAGAGAGAGGGCCCGCGACTTGCTGAAGACCTGCTTGAGGTCAGAACAGTCTAACCCAAGGAACAGCTGAGCGGTTGAGAAATTCCTCATTGTCAGAGGGCGTGGCTGGTGAACAGTGAGCTGACTTAAGACAGGAGGACAAGCACATAGGATTCCAGAATGGTGTTCTTGGACCAGTCAATGTGAGGGTTGTGATGAGTCAACCATGGGCGTCCGAGAGCTATAGGGGAATGGGTGTTCTGCATGACTAAGAAGGATTGTTTCTTCAGTATGATTGCCAGACACTTGTAGGGTTATTGGGACCATCCATCGGGTGATGACAGGCAGGGTGGTTCCATCAAGAGCCCGAATGGCCTGAATGGGTTCTCCAGTGCTAGCTTAGAGAGGTTAAGTTCCTTGACCGTTGCGGTGGAGATCAGGTTCTGATCCGATCCAGAGTCAATTAGTACAAGAGTAGTGTGAGCCTTGCCAAGTGCTATGATAAATGCAGAGAGGAGTGGGCATGTGCTAGGGGAACAGTTGATGACCAGCCCCTCCAGGGCCCCTAGGTTCACCGGAGGGGATTGGCTTTTAGTGGGCATTGGAGGCGATAATGGCCTGTTTGACCACAGTAGAGGCAGGCGCCTGATTGGAGTCTCCGTTGACGTTCTTCGGGAGAGATCCGGGCATGCCCCACCTGCATGGGTTCCGGGGCTGGTCTGGGGCTTGGCGAAGAAGCAGGACTGGGAGGCTGCACGGATAGGGCAGGATACCTGGATGCCGAGGTGGTTCGAGGACGACACCTGTGTGTCAGTTGAGCGTCCATGCATTCAGCTAAATCCATGAGGCCATTCAGATCGCTGGGGAGTTCCTGGCTGATTAAGTGATCCTTAACATCCTCCGAGAGACGGTGGATTGGGCTTGGGTGTCCCAGTTTGCGGAGGCCGCCAGAGTCCGAAACTCGATAGCATAATCATAGGCGGAACGGGAACCTTGGTGAAGCTCCAGTAGATGTCTGGCTGCCTCTCGGCCCGAGTAGGAGCGGTCGAATACCCTTCTCATCTCATCAGTGAATGATTTAAAAGAAGAGCAGCATGGGTAATTAGCATCCCAAACTGCGGTTCCCCATTCACTGGCCCGGTCGGTGAGGAGCGTGATCACAAAAGCCACCTTTGAGCCTTCAGTGAGGAAGGAGGAGGCTTGGAGCTCCAGCAGCAGGAAGGAAGGAACGGCAGGTTCCCGGTTCACCGTTGTAAGGCTGTGGGTTAGGGAGCCGGGGTTCATGATGTGGAGTGTGTACTGGGACTGAAGGAGGACTGGCTAGTAGCTGCTGAAGTTGTGAGGTGATAGATGAGAGTGTCTGGGTAACCTGCTGGATACTTTGCTGGTGAGAGCCCAGTAGCGCCTCCAGTTGTGAAAACGCCTGTCTTAACTGATCCAAGTCTGCTGGGTTAGCCATGGCCGATGTATACTGTCAGGATTCAGATTGAACAGGAATGAACCCAATAGCAGACAGGTAATTTCTTTGGATGCTTTATTACTGGCAAAAGGAGTCAGAGATGTGCTTGTGTAACATGCTGTGTGGGGAATCCCCCGTGATGAGGGCGGAGGAGTCAGCTTGCAGGCTTAGCCAGAGCAGAAATGAGAAGCTGTGCTTGTGTAACAGGCTGTGTGGGGAATCCCCGGCGACGAGGGTAGAGTCGTGTCAATGACGAGGTGGAATCACCACGAACCCGGAAGTGAGATGAAATCTCCAACGCAACGGTCGCGAGTACTAGGGATGATGCGATCGCAGCGTCAGATGTTCGGGTAGTTAATTCGGCAGAGAGTGAGAAACACAGCAAGTTGGCGAAGCGCCGTTGTCCGCGATCTGCGAACGCGGAAGTGCACACAAGCACAAGTAAGCACAAACACACACAGGTTACGGGAGCTTGTGAATTCGGTGGGAGAGTCAGGCTGGATAGGAAGCCGGTATAATATAGCTGTGCTTTTTTTAGCGATATAGGAGAGGGAGAGAGGTCCATGAAACAGAGCAGGGTTGGCAGCGAGAATCCAGCAGCAGATGCAGAGAAATCCGGAAGCGGGATCCAAAGGCAGAGTCGTTAAACAGGCGAGGTCATAAACGTAGAGTAATCCAAAGACATAGCGATAATCTGAAGGGCTAGGCACGAGACAAAATAAAAAAACAACAGGCAAAGTCGAACGCGGAAGTGAAATACTAGAGTCGCAGGTGGCACGCAAATGAGATACATCGGCAAGGAGTGAGATCTTCGGCTTCTATTTAAAGCCACCAATATGTTGCTAAATTAGGGACAGGTGTACTCAGGTAATCAGCCCGGGAAGCACGGAAAACCTTGGTTAAAGTTAAGACCTGGATGTGCTGGGTAGATTGTACAGGTTCGTTACAGATTTATGGATGCAGTGAGAGAGGGCATGAAGTTAGTTGGTGTGAGAGAAGATGATGCAGAGGATAGGGTTAGATGGAGGCAGATGATTTGCTGTGGCGACCACTGAAAGGGAACAGCCGAAAGACATAGAAGAAGTTTTTGAAGAAAAAGTGAGAGAGTCCAACATCAGAGAGGATCATTGTGTGTAAGAGGCAGGCATGCAGTCGGCATGATATTTTCAGTATGTTTTCCCTTTTCACAGAGTAATGGTGACAATCAGTCTGAACACAATCTTATCAATTATAATTACATTGTTAACAAGAATAAAATTGCAATATTAAATTCTAATATCACTTTTGATAAATTATTCTTTTACATGCACAGATTAGATTTTAACAAATTAAATCGCAATATTCTGTCGATTATCTGTTGATGAAGATTGTGTCATTGTCTCTCTGCAGGTTGAAGCAGTGTGGTTTCTCAGCTGATGGCTGTGCTGCTTTGGCATCAGCTCTGAATTCAAATCCCTCACACCTGAGAGAACTGCAACTGTCTAATAATGACCTAGGGGATTCAGGAGTGAAGAATCTCAGTGCTATCCTGGAGAATTCTCAGTGTAGCCTGGAGACATTGGGGTAAGATTCCACTTCAAGGTGTCACATTCTCTAAGTTTCAAGCCATAGCAGAGCATTTCTGCACCATTTGGTGTTTGTGTGACTACACAGACTAGCCGAATGGCTGTGTACTCAATACTGTTGTTGAGCCACATTTCAACAAAAGTTAAAACATAGTTCACACTTCGTGTAACTGTAGTCCATAAAAGTCCAGTTTACTGTCAATTGAGTGAACATTGAAGAAGAAAATGAGAACAGAGCCCTAACATGGCCGCTGGATCTCTTTGCCACATTTCTGTTTCTTCACATGCCGTTTCTGGGTCATATATGCCCATACATTTTTGTACATACATATATATACCCATACATATATATATATATATATATATATATATATATATATATATATATATATATATATATATATATATATATATACCCATACAAGTTTGTTAATGGAACTTTAGTAACAATGATGAGTCAGCAGACAGAGGGGTGCTGGAGATAATTGTCTAGGAAAGTGGATCAAATGGAATACAATCTGTGGAAATCTTTTTTTCATAGACGCTGGATGAGCATAATGTCTTAGTGCAGACACAACTTAGTACAAACATACTGTATGAACAGTTTGACAGCAAAATGAGATAAAAGCCTTTTTTTGTTTTTCTCTTTCATTTTGGAAAATTATTTTGTGCAGACACATGGTTGTCTATGATGAATTTTTATTTTTTTTTTAATTCATTACATATTTTTTGATAGAAGCTTTAGAAGATTTACTGCATTTGGGAATCATGATGCACTTCAGTAATATTAATATTAATATTACTGAAGTAATATTTACGTAAGACAATTTTGTAGAAAGATGATGCTACACCTCTTAAGGGACACGTGATCACTTTATGTACCAGTGATGTTGTGCACATGAAGCTGATGCATTTGGCACACCTGCTTATGTCTGCTACATCCAGTTCTCCAGTCAGGAGTTCTGAACTTTATTATAACATTATGGGACAATGTATATGCAATTGGTTGATGGCTGATCAGACCTTACACACGGCAACCCTGTCAAAAGCTAAATTAACTGAAACTGAAAATAAGTAAATTGATTGTTACAGATGAAAAAATTGGTTAACAATATGAAACCTTTAGTTTACACCCTCATGGTTTCATATTGTTTACCACTTTTCTCATTTATCTCTCTCATCTTTTCATTTAGAAAGGATTTGGTGCGACAAAACCCAACACTATTTTTCTTCGTTCCAAGTTGCTTCCAGAGATTCACCACAAAAGCACAATCAAAACATAAGTTTGCTTCACTTTTTTAAAATTAAAACTCAACAACATGGTAACTGATTTTAAGTTGATTTAAAAGAAGGGCATAAACACAACTGATTTATCCTCAGCAGAATGTATGATGTATGAGGTAGACTTAAAGCTTTTTTACAAACTCATACTTTTCAAACTATTTTGATGTACTACTGAGTCAAAGAAAGCATGTACAAATATTTTCTAACAGCTTGTAATATTTCTTGTTTCTTTGTCAGAAATAGAGATATCTCATTTTGCTGTCAAACTGGGTCCGTGTACTTTTTGGTATTTGTAGTTTCTTTTTATAAACAAAAATCAAAAAATGAAAATGAGAGTTATATTTGTTTTTTATTTTAAAATGTCAGACACCTTTTTAAAATTAGACTTGATTTTCTTTTCTCGTTTATACTTTGAATAAAGAAAGTTCTAGAGCTTAGAAACGAAAAAATAGCTGCATTTTCGTTCTCTAAAACCGGAAGTATCTCTTCTTCTGTTGATGATCAGGAAACTTTGTTTCCCTCCTGGCTGTGGAAGTATCAGGGATGTCTGAAACTGCCTCAGAGACATGTGTGCTTAGGTAATACAGAGAGATGATGTTTTTTTAAACACTATTTTTTAACAAGAGACTCCTGGAAATCAATTCACCCAGTTAACATTTGTAACAAGTTTCCATACTTTGTGAAATTAAAGAAAAATAACCAATTCAGATACATTTTTTAATTGTAAAAGTGCTATTATAATATGTGCTGTGCCAATTATGTATGTCTGTATTTTATCATGGATATCCATACAGTATACATATATGTATCATGGACTTCAGGATATTGTGTTTCCCCATCATATGCGGATGCTTAGATAGATAGATAGATAGATAGATAGATAGATAGATAGATAGATAGATAGATAGATAGACAGGCAGACATGAATAACCATGAGTGTGGTGTCCTATAATCGCTGTACCTGTGTGTTTGATATGTACACCATAAAACCGGATGTTTGAGTGGGTTTAAAAAAAAAGAGAGTTTCCTGGTTATCACGCGTATACACTCTCTCTACCCTTGAGTTACATGCTATAATAAATTACAAAGTATAACCTTAATATATATTTAGAATAAATCAGGATCACATCATCACACAGCTAATGTAGGTGTAATAAAAGTAGTCGTGATGTCAGGACTCGCCCAGAAAACCAGCCTTTTGCAGCGGCTTAAAACGTCAGAATTATCTTCAAATATACCCCCAAAAAAAGCGAAAAGACACTCGATTGTTTTGCATAGGGTATTTGTTTAATTCACAAAGATCGAACAAAGATTAAACACTTTAAAACGAGAGAATAACTGTTAACATCCTCGTTCGCCTTCTCAGTGTTAGAAACATAGGGAAACTGAATTTCCCGGAACACCGGCCAGACTGGCGTTAGCTGCAGGTGAGGTGCCGTGTGCACACCTCGCTCTAACAACTTCCGGCTTCTTACTAATTAAATAACGATTCGTTTCTGGTTTTTGTTTTCTTGCATTATTCCTTTCTGATACACAAAAGGAAACATGGAAAAATAACCGTTTTCATTTTCCATTATTGTTTTATTTTAATTAAAAGTCAAATGAGTGTGTATTTTTATTTTTTTGTTTTCTTTTTTAAATGATAATTTCAAATACCAAAATATACACGGACCAAGCTGTTGATTTGGCTTGGTTGATTTGGTTGATTTTTTTCCCTTGATTATATTTTTATTGTTATATACAGTTAATGAACTACATACGATTTAGAGAACGTTTATTTATGTCACATACTGAGGAGAGGCAGTATACAGTACAAATGCAGACAATGATTTGAGTTTAAATAGAATTAAATAAAACAAACCCAAAGTACAACCATTAACACGAATATAGGAGCTATGGCTAGAAACTATGGCTAATCATAATGTTGATGATGCAGGTGAACACAATTGTAACCATGCAATTGGGAAATGGGTGCAAGCTTGTTGCAAGTTTTAATAATAAATGTCTTAAAGTTTTAAATAAATCCTTCCTCAACCATAATACTTACAGTATTAAAATGAAGCAGCCAAAACCCACTACGTGTTACATTGAAATTTGTACTTCCTCCTACTGTATGTACTGTATAGCTACACACTATATCATGTGTGTGCAGAAACACTGCTCATGTCTACATCTGGAGATTCTTATTGTTTCAGACTCCTAACAATTCATACTTTATGTATTCTAGACTGCACAGTTTGTAGAATACCTTAATTTGTATGCACAATACATTTGAAATGAATTGAAATCCTTTTATGTAATTCAGTATAAAGTTATGCTTAACTTTGATTTATCTCCAATACCACCACTGTGTTAAGCTTTTTACTGCACTATTTAATGACACGTCATCCCATGAGGTTATTACAAGGACAGGACGAAGAGTTATTTATGATCGAAATAAAGTAGTTGAGTTTTTTCCAACCTTGTGGTCAAGGGCAACCTGGCTTTAAAGCTTAAAAAAACACATTTTCTTGGGATAATGCGTTTGCTTATTTACTAACATGAAAAATATTAAAATACATGTTTATTAAATAAATTCTTTCAGGTAATAGATTCAGACTGACAGTTTGATGTGGATTCAGGTTTGCAGTTCAAACAGATTAAAATATGTGTGGACATGGATTTTTGTTCTTTTTTTTTATTCTAGTCAATCAGTCAGATTATTAATAGGTTAATAAGTTGCATTACAAAGCAATTATTCAGCACAATATCTAATGGTGTGAACAGTGGGGTATTGTTACATGCACCACAAACAGCTATACAGCTGTCATAATTCCCACCACTGTCCAAAACTCGATTTTGACCCCTAGGCACCAATTTAAGAAGTATTATCATTTACAATTATAACATTAATTCTACCTAACAGATGATCAGATGATGTATATTTACTGATGAAGAGCATGTCTCTACAGGTTGTGTTACTGTGATATCTCAGATGAAGGCTGTGCTGCTCTGACTTCAGCTCTGATATTAAACCCCACACACCTGAGACAACTGGATTTGTCTGGAAATAAATTAGGAGACACTGGAGGGAAGCATCTCTCTGATATCCTTAAGAATCCTCACTGTAAACTGGAGAAAATGAGGTGAGATCAATAAGACACATTCTCTAATAGAAACAACAGAACTGCTACTACTACTACTACTGCTACTACTGCTACCACTATGACTACTACTACTACTACTACTACTATCAACAACAACAACAATAATAATAATAATAATAATAATAATAATAATAATAATAATACTATCATATTCTTGTTGAAAAGCAGGGGTGTGCCCCCCCCCTTCCATAACGCCATATTTGTTCATTATTTTTTCAATGTTGATTTCATGAACATAAACAATGAATGTGCTTACAAAAGTCTGTAGGTAACCTTCCATAGTTCTTGTTTATTTTACTCCAAATAGTCATGATTATAGAACAATGGGCATCACGTTGGTTAGCACTGTCACCATGCACCTCCATGGTCTAGGTTCCATTGCAACCTCAGGATTTAAAAAAATAAATAAATAAAAATAACCCTGTCCACAGTCCAAAGACATGCTGATTAATTGGTGTTCCTAAATTGACATACAGTAGTCTGTGAATGTGCGTGTAAAAAATTATGGGAGGTCCTACCATGGTTGTAATAAACACAATGGTCACCACTGACCTCCACTGATCACCATTTGCCTCTACAATTCCTAGTTGGCCTACAGAGGATCCTAGATGGATAGATGGATATGATAATGACCACCTGCCTAACGCTGTGTAGGTCTCCCCTTTTGCCACCAAAACAGCCATGACCCTTTGAGACATGTACTCCACTGAAGTACATCTTCATGTAAGAGTCTTCATGGATCAGACCTGGATCAGGAACAGTGACAAGTGATGAAACAGCTAGTACTGGCTCAATGGATTTTTTCAATATATAGTTGAGAAGATTTCCTGGCTATTGTATGTGTGTTGTTCCTGAATTTAGGCTTGCCTCATATGTTAGCATATGTTAGCAAATATGATTAAACTGTACAAAAAATCTGTACATTACTTGATGTATTCTATGAATGAACAAATGGGGATAGATGTTCCTCACAACCCATCTTGGTTACATCTAGCAGTCAATATGGCCACCTCCCAAAACAAAGCTCAAAGGGAGTGATGCCACTGGGGGTCTAAGGCATCTCTCTCACAGCAAACTGGACATAGGGAAGTAGGGAATTCCAATTCCATACCTCTTCATTAATTACGCATTGCAGTATCTGCTTCAGGGCCCGGTTGAACTGTGCCAGCATGCCATTGGTCTGTGGATGATAGAGTGGATTCCAGATCTGCATCATTAATGTTTTAGATCTGTCATTAATTTTTTAAATTTCATACCTTGGTCGGTGAGCAGATCTTTGAGAATGCAGATGCAGTTGTCCGACTTTTGACTGGTGTGTGAGCAAATACATGTAAAGTTTATGGTCAGTTTGGAGTTTTCAGAAGCTAACAGTTTATCATACACAACCAATGGAAAAAACTAAATAGAACACTGTATGTTATCATTGTTACTAATGCATCATCGTACCTCTGCAGGTTGCTTGCATGTGGCATCTCAGTTGAAGGCTGTGCTGCTCTGGCTTTAGCTTTGAGATCAAACCCTTCATACCTGAGAGAACTGCATTTGCCTAAGAATCCTATAGGAGACGCAGGAGTGAAGCACCTCTCTGCTGTTCTGGAGAATCCTCAATGTATAGTGGAGATACTGAGGTAATATCATCTTTCTGAGAGTCACATGACCTGACATTAGTATTGCCAGAATTGTCATGTCAGCAGTACTTTTTATTCACTTATTACTAAGCAATTACTAAGTAAGTACTTATTACTTGATTTATAATCACACAACCTACCTCAGGGTTTGGTGTGCAGTTTACACATTCTCGTGTTTGATTTGAACATCAGTAAAGCTTGTACTGGCAGGATTTTATGCACTGCACTGCTACCACTCAATTAGCTATATTGGCTAACTGCATAAATGTGTAGGTCTACTAGTGTTCCTAATAAAGTGTTCACTGAGTCAGTATACTGTATTACACTGAAGGTCAATATTGAACCAAGATGTAAGTGTGTGATTTTGTCTCTGCAGGTTGTTTCAGTGTGATCTCTCAGGTGAAGGCTGTGCTGCTCTGACATCAGCTCTGATATCGAACCCCTCACATCTGAAAGAACTGCATCTGTCTGAGAACAATCTAGGAGACTCAGGAGTGAAACATCTCTCTGCTCTACTGGAGAATCCTCATTGTATAGTGGAGGCACTGAGGTAAGATCTCAGAGAGTTACACAACCTGTGCTAGGTAAGACACATTCTTTGCAGTGTTCTATTTTTTTTGCAGTTTATTTTCACTTAAACTTTTTTTTAAATTCACACCAAGTGTTTTTAGTAAATAATTGTTGATTTTTTAAAAACTGTTTATGCCTGTAGGAAAGTTCTGAATTAACAGAATTTTTGCATTTAATGATAATAAAAGTCTTTTTTTTTTTAAAACTTTGAACATTCACAGTCTGGGTTTGTAAAAGTATGTGAAAAGTATGTGAGCCTCTTACAACTAACATAAAGACAAACAAAGGCTGCTTACTAAAATGCTTAATAAAGAAAAAAAAAAGAAAACAAATATCAAAATACATGTATCTATATGGTAATCAGAAACTATGTGAGAAAATCTGGTGGTGTCCCATCTCCATCTCTCAAATCAGTGCTGTTTGTCTCAGTTTACAAATTATCAATGAAAAAAGTGTAATAAAAAAAATGTTAACAGTTTAACAATAAAACGCACTACATGCCATTTTCACACTTTTACTTATTTTGGCAAATTCTTATTCTCTTTCTGTCAGCAAAGATCAGGGAAGTGAAGATACTTCACTTGAATGGTTTAAATATGTTCAATTTTTGGTGAATGTTGAAGTCAATGAAAGGAGGCTTACACTCTGTTACTCCCACTGCAGTCACTCCAGCTGCATTAAATGACGAGTGTGTGTTGGTTAACATCTGCAATATGTTCTGTGAAACAAGACAGGATTTGGATGTTGTTAAAATACTGTAGTATATAATTAATATATGATAAGGGATATTGTAGTGTAAGAAATGTGGTGAGGAAATAGTGCGAAACGTTAAAAAAGTTATTTGTCTATAAGAGACATGAGAAGCTCATGGTGTGTGTGTAAAAAGCTGTTGCATTCACTTGGTCTGCATACTGTATGTTCAGTATCACTGTAATTACTTACAGTGACCAAGGACTGATGGATACACAATCAGTAGATGCATGATTGTCATTACAGTGTGCTTACCTGTACTACTGAATCTGTAGAGTTCAAGGGTGATGATGCTTTTTTTGGGTGGACCAAAACTTAACACTTTTTTACTTGATCTAATTTGCTGCCACCACGTTACATATTAAATATCTAAATATTATTGCATGCTAATATGCACAACTGCAGGCTGATTGGAATTATAAAATTTTGTGAAATCACACAAAATTCAAACTTGTATAACCCCATACTTTTCCAAAATATTTAGAAATTTGGGCTTTTTAATATGTTAATAATGTTACAATATGAAATATATTGAAAATTATTCTCTATCAATATGCTATACTTCTTGTTTAATTTGAAAGAAATGTAAAAACTCTAAACAATGGAGTTATCGCATTTGCCTATGAAACTCTTCAAATATTCATAAAAACCACATGTGTATCTTTCACATTATTACTCAGTCTGTATAAACTCAGGGAGTGAACTGTGTGTCACTGTGTTTCTCTCTGCAGGTTGTGTAAGTGTGGTGTCACAGATGAAGGCTGCGCTGCTCTGGCTTCAGCTCTGAGATCAAACCCCTCACACCTGGGAGAACTGCAGCTGGAACAGAATAAAATAGATATCCCAGGGAGGAATCTGCTCTCTGCTCTACAGGATGATGAAGGTTACCAACTACATGACCTGAGGTGAGTCATGACATTTTCTGATGAACTCTAAAATAAAATAAAAATGTATATATAAAAAATTGTCATTGTTTGTAAAGGTACTCTGCTATAAATATTAAAGCAACCACTTTATTCACTTATTAGTTTAACACTTCTGGCAGAAACACCCCTCCACCCCATGTTGTCCCTGATTCCTGTACAAGTCACTGCAGTTTATTCTTGCACTCTGTGATTAAATATAAAGTTAGAATAAGAGCTAAACCACACAATAGTGTTAGTTATTAATATTTAAAACATAACAGTAATGCCTGTGATTGGTTCAGAGCTGTGATGTGAAGAAATGTGATGTAGAAACTTGTGCATAGATGTTAATAAGAGTGAAGGAATGTTGAATTACAACATTATACATAAACAAGAAGTAATGTTTCCACTGATCAGTTTGTGGTGAATAATTCAGCTGCTTTTCTTTTTTATATTAAGGCTGTAGAGACCATCTGTATGTGAAGGAGATTCAGTGTGTTTCCATAAAAGTGATGAGAGGAGTCCTGATTCCACCTGTACTTATCACGATCAATCATCCAAGGTTGTTCCTGGTCAAACCTCAACTCAGAAAACTAACATGGAGACAAAATGAACATGAAAACGTATAGTTTTGCTACACCATAAGAAGAATGAGGACATCTGAGATTGGATAGGACACTGCTATATTTTGCTTTTATGAAAGTGTACACAGCCGAAATGTGTTAATGGAGAAGTTGTGTAAGTGAAATTTACTAAAATAAATTTCAAATGTTTGTTTACTGTTACATCAAAATGCTAAGTTTTAATATTTATTTTAATAAACTATGTCATCTTTATATTAATCTCATGTCTGGTTTACTGTGCAAAAGTACATCTGATTAAATGAAAGATATATTCATTCAAAATCATTTCCACCCCAGTGTCATGAATTGGTGGTAATGGCTGATGGTGTTGCCCTGGGCATAAAAGACAGGTATAGGCACAGAGGGTATTTTTTTTAACCAAAAGAGTCTTTTAATAAGATAATAACATGTAACAAAAACTAAACAAACACTTTCACATCATAACCGGCATTAGATATCACCAAGCCACTATGACGAGACACATAGGACATTAGCTCAATGGCAAAACAAGCTTAATGATGACACACAGGCTCTAACACCCATTACACAGAAGATAAGCCCTATGGTGAAACACAGGCATAATGACACCACACAGGACATTGCAGACAAGCTAAGCATGGAGCTGAAACGGAGACAAGACAAGACTAGAGACTCGGACTCACCTGGGAGGATGAGACACAGGACTAGGGCTAGAGACATGAGGGGTCGAGACACGGGACACTTGACATGTGTCATGTCTCTAGGGGTGGTGAAAGGACGCACAGAATGCAGGTTTTCAAGTTCAAGTGGGTTTTTCCCAAACTTTATTTTAAACTCGTCTTTTTAGAATTTTCATTCAACTTAAATCTTCCACAAAGAAAACAAAACAAAACACAAACACCACAGCTCGCCGTCTGGGCTCGCTCCGTCTGGCTCCTCTCCTGGTTCTAGTCTAATGTTCACTCATACACACACACAAAGCAGGCGTTTCTCACTTGACAGAATTCCAGTGTCTCTCCTCGGCATGGAGGGCGCTTCCCGCGCTCAAAACGCAGCGTCTGCTGCAGATGCCGGTTTTGCCGGCCTTACCCCAAATCTGGGCGACTAAGTCAGGGCTGGAGAGGAGAACAAGGAGATCCAGAATGAGCCGAGTTCGTGAAGCAACATGCAAGGTGACAAACAGTGAACGGACAAACTGCCTCGGGCTCGGCTGGCTTATATAATGACACACAGGGGATTGACACAGGTGCACATTGTTAGTGAAGGGGAGACATACCTACGTAGACACACTAGGGGGCGACAAGGCTCAGTAATCCGGTGACCCCGACCTCACCTCTCTGGGCCGTGGTGTTGCGGATGTTATATTACCCCCCCCTCCAGGACTGACCTCCTGCCGGAGGCGAGGGCGGCCCCGACGCTTGACCCGAAGGAGTTGGGGTTTGTTTGTCGGCTGAGTTGGCCGTTGAGGGGGGCGACCCGGGGGGCGCGGAGCGGGGCGATCCGGCCTTTCGTGATGAAAGGTCGTAACGAGTTCAGGGCTCAGGATGTCTCGGGCCGGGACCCAGCTCCTCTCCTCCGGGCCGTAACCCTCCCACTCGACCAGATATTGGAGGCCCCCTTTTCTCCTTCGAGAATCTAGCAGTTTGGTTACCTTAAACGCCGGGGTGCCCTCTATTTCTATGGCTCCAGGGAGAGAGGGTTCGGTCATGCCTTCGTCGAGGGGTCCCCGAATCACTGGCCTGAGGAGGGAAACATGAAACACAGGGTGAATGCGCATATGAGAAGGGAGTTTTAGTTTAAATGATACCGGGTTTATTTGTGAAATAATGGGAAAGGGGCCGATGTACTTGGGGGATAGTTTACGACAGGGGAGGTGTAGGTGGAGGTCCCGTGTCGAGAGCCATACTCGATCGCCTACCTGGAGCGGAGGACTTTCCTTCCTTCGCCTATCGGCATATTTTTTAAACCGGGAAACTGCTTGGGAGATTTGCGCATGCGCATCTCCCCATACTTTCTCCGCGTTCTTGAACCACTGATCCACCACTGGTACTTCGGTGGGAGTGGCATCCCAGGGACAAAGCGGAGGTTGGTAACCTAGGAGACATTGGAACGGCGTTAGACCTGTTGATGAGTGCACAATCGAATTTTGGGCATATTCTGCCCAGAGTAGCCAGTTCGCCCATTCATGTTGCCTGCTACTACAGTATGCCCGAAGATATTTTCCGAGTTCTTGGACAGTCCGCTCAGCCTGGCCGTTAGACTCGGGGTGATAACCTGACGTTAGGCTCACGGTGGTCCCCAATTTCTGGAAGAACGCTTTCCAGACCTGTGCGATAAATTGGGGACCACGATCGGACACAATATCTTCCGGTATGCCATAGTAACGAAACACGGACTCAAATAGGGCTTCGGCTACCTGCAGCGCTGACGGGAGGGAGGCAAATGGGAGAAATCGGCACCCCTTCGAAAACCGATCAACGACCACTAAGATTGTGGTGTACCCTTTCGACACCGGCAGATCCGTGAGGAAGTCCACTGCGAGGTGGGACCACGGTCGGTTCGGTGTCGGTAGGGGCATTAATTTCCCAACCGGAAGGCTGCGAGGTGTTTTGGCCATCGCACACACTGTACAGGACAGCACGACTGTCTTTACCGTTTCCCTCATTCTCGGCCACCAGTATTTTTTCTCTAATGTTTTTACTGTGCGCGTCACCCCGGGATGCCCTGACGAGGCGTTAGTGTGAGCTGTGATTATTAAGCGTTGCCGGAAATTTTCAGGCACATAAATCTTGGTTGGGGGGCACTCGGGGGGTACCGGATGGTCTTGTCCCCCCTGTGTGATCTCCGTGTCTATCTCCCAGGTGATGGGAGCGACGATGAGAGAGGCGGGGAGAATAGTCTCGGGGTGCATCACCGGGGTGGGGTTTGGGTAGTAGCGCGAGAGCGCATCTGCTTTCTTATTTTTAGAGCCAGGCCGGTAGGTAATTTGAAACTGGAAACGTGTAAAGAACAGCGCCCAACGAGCTTGTCTCGGGTTTAACCTTCTCGCCTGTTGGATGTATTCTAAATTTTTGTGATCAGTTAACACGACGAAGGGGTGTTTGGCTCCCTCGAGCCAGTGCCGCCATTCTTCTAACGCCGCTTTAACTGCTAGCAGTTCCCTATTGCCGATATCGTAATTTTGTTCAGCAGGTGTCAGTTTCCGAGAGAAGAATGCGCAAGGATAAAGTTTTTCGGGCTGGCCCTGGCGTTGTGACAGCACCGCCCCGATCCCCACCTCTGACGCGTCCACTTCTACTAGGAACGGCTTCTCGGGGTCAGGAAGCCGCAGGATGGGAGCCGTAGTGAACGCCGCCTTTAGTTTTTGGAAAGCCTTCTCCGCATCGGCCGAGAAAGCTTTCAGTTTTGTTGGTTTTCCCTTAAGCAGGGACGTGAGGGGCGCTGCCACCGAACTATAGTTGCGTATAAATCGCCTATAAAAATTGGCGAAACCCAAGAAACTTTGTAGCGCCTTAACTGACCGTGGTACCGGCCATTTCGTTACCGCCTCCACCTTGGATTTCTCCATCTCGACCCCCTGTGGCCCTATGCGGTAGCCGAGGAATGTCACTTCCGTTTTGTGAAACTCACATTTCTCCGCCTTCGCATAGAGCCCGTGTGCGCGCAGACGCCGAAGGACGGCGGTTACATGCCTGACGTGCTCGGAATATGACCTTGAGTATATTAGAATGTCGTCTAAATACACTATGACACAACGGTTAAACATATCCCTCAGCACGTCATTCATAAACCCCTGAAACACCGCAGGAGCATTTACCAGCCCATAGGGCATCACATTGTACTGATAATGTCCCGATGAGGTGCTAAATGCTGTCTTCCACTCGTCACCTTTACGCACACGAACGAGGTTGTACGCGCTGCGGAGATCGAGTTTGGTATATATGGAGGCACCTCGGAGTTGGTCGATAGCGGCTGGCACCAGTGGCAGAGGGTGCTTATATTTTATTGTCACTGCATTTAACCCTCTGAAGTCTATGCAGGGTCGTAAGCCTCCGCCTTTTTTCTCAATAAAAAAGAAACCTGCTGAAGCGGGGGACGTGGAACGGCTAATGAGTCCCTGCCTAAGAGCCTCCTCCACGTATTCCTCCATCGCCCGAGTTTCCTCCCGGGACAGTGGATAAATACGCGAAAAAGGTGGTGCTTTCCCAGGCAAAAGCTCAATAGCACAATCCCACGGGCGATGAGGAGGAAGTCGCGCTGCTTCCCTAATACTAAACACATCCTGTAAACACGCATACTCTGGTGGCACTCTCATGGACAGGTGTTCTCGCGGGCTTTCAATAGTCGTGGCTTGGACCGCCAATGTTAGGGGTTTACAGGTTTTTGAGCATCGGGGGGACCAGGATTGGATGCTACTGTTTGCCCAATCGAAATTAGGATTGTGAAAGCTTAGCCAGGGCAAGCCAAGCACGACGGAATGGTCCAGCTGAGGAAGCACAAAGAATTTTATTTCCTCAGAGTGACCGGGGAAAGTTAACCGTAGGGGCACTGAAATTACTGTAAGCGGCGAATGGTTTAGGACATGGCCATCCAGAGCCTTTGCTGATATCGGGGATGGAAGCTTCGACACGGGAGCCCGAAGGGCGGAAAGGAGAGATTGGGAGACGAAGTTGCCAGCCGACCCGGAATCTATTAAAGGAGAAACAGAAATAGTGTTATTCTTAAAAGACAGGTGAGCAGGTAAACAAAAAGGTGAATGAGTGCGGGGGGGTGTGTGCTGCGTTACTTTTAGTAACGGACACGAGCTGACTCGGTGTCGTTCGCCTCCACAGTATAAACAGAGGCCCGCGGAAAACCTCCTGGTTCGCTCGGCTTCGGTGAGGTGGGAGGAGCCCATGTCCATGGGCTCGGCAGGCTCACGTACCATGGGCTGAGATCGAGGTGGGCTGGAGCGGGGACGCGGTTCTGGACGTCTCGCCTGACGTGAAAGGGGGCGCCGCTGTTGATTTCGCAGGTGTTGATCCAGTTTGATCGATAGCGCGATGCATTCCTCTAGCGAAAGCTCGGCGTCTCGGCAGGCCAGCTCGAGCTGGATGTCGGGGTGGAGCCCATCGCGGAACCGCGCCAGCAAACTCCTCTCGCACCAGCCACTTTCTGCCGCCAGAACCTGGAAGGTGATAGCATACTCAGCCACGGGCATGTTTCCCTGCTTAATCCTCAGGAGCTGTTGTTCGCCGGTCTTTCCCTGGTCTGGGTGATCAAACACAGCTCGCATGGCCTCCATGAATCGCGAGTACCGTGTGATGGTGGCGCCTCCAGTGCTCCACACGGCTGTCGCCCAGTCCAGAGCCTTTCCCGTGAGGTGTTGGGTGATGAAGCTCACCTTCTGTGTCTCCGTCATATTCGGGAATTCTGTAAAATATAGTTCACATGTGAGCAAAAATCGCCGGCATCCCTCGGGATCCCCTCCATACCTTTCGGGGGGGGCAGGCCGTGGAGCTACTGGATCGCTGGCTGGTGAACTCGCCACAGGTGGCACCTTGGAGGCCGCGAGCTGGCTCACGCTGCACGCGAGATCGTGGACGGCTCTCGCCAGGCTGCCGATCTCTCGCTGCTGATCTCGCAGGTAACTGTGGAGGCGGGCGTTTTCATCTGGCAGGGGGACTCCTGCTGCGTCCATAAAGGTCCGTTCATCTGTCATGTCTCTAGGGGTGGTGAAAGGACGCACAGAATGCAGGTTTTCAAGTTCAAGTGGGTTTTTCCCAAACTTTATTTTAAACTCGTCTTTTTAGAATTTTCATTCAACTTAAATCTTCCACAAAGAAAACAAAACAAAACACAAACACCACAGCTCGCCGTCTGGGCTCGCTCCGTCTGGCTCCTCTCCTGGTTCTAGTCTAATGTTCACTCATACACACACACAAAGCAGGCGTTTCTCACTTGACAGAATTCCAGTGTCTCTCCTCGGCATGGAGGGCGCTTCCCGCGCTCAAAACGCAGCGTCTGCTGCAGATGCCGGTTTTGCCGGCCTTACCCCAAATCTGGGCGACTAAGTCAGGGCTGGAGAGGAGAACAAGGAGATCCAGAATGAGCCGAGTTCGTGAAGCAACATGCAAGGTGACAAACAGTGAACGGACAAACTGCCTCGGGCTCGGCTGGCTTATATAATGACACACAGGGGATTGACACAGGTGCACATTGTTAGTGAAGGGGAGACATACCTACGTAGACACACTAGGGGGCGACAAGGCTCAGTAATCCGGTGACCCCGACCTCACCTCTCTGGGCCGTGGTGTTGCGGATGTTATAACATGACAATCAGCTAAACATGACAATTAGCTAAACACGGTGATTAGCTAAACATGGCGATTAGCTACCTGTGGCAATTAGCTAAACATACAACTAGCTACACCTAACAGATAGCTAAACATACAGTACAGTGGCCTAAACATCGAGGGAGCTAAACATACAGTGCTGTAAACATCGAGGGAGCTAAACATACAGTGGCCTAAACATCAAGGGAGCTAAACATACAGTGGCCTAAACATCGAGGGAGCTAAACATACAGTGGCGTAAACATCGAGGGAGCTAAACATACAGTGGCGTAAACATCGAGGGAGCTAAACATACAGTGGCGTAAACATCGAGGGAGCTAAACATACAGTGGCGTAAACATCGAGGGAGCTAAACATACAGTGTGAGGTCGGCTGCCGTCACGACTGCTCTGACCAACTTATCTTTTTGTTTTTTAAGTTAGTTTTCAGTGTTTTAAAATCGGCAAAATCTCAACCATTGAGTACATTAGGTATGATAGAGACACTCTTGTTTCTATTGGTATACAATGTACTCACAATTCAACGTTTTTAACTCCGGATCCGACCTGGCCGAGTGAGATCCTGAAGGAGAACAAATGACGTGACGCGAAGCAGCGGCCCCGAGGGAAACGAGCCAGCGTCAGGAACACCGTCAGGAACACCCGTGCACACCGCACACCTCTGCCTAGCATCCTGCTCACCAATGTCCAGTCACTGGAGAACAAACTCGATGACCTGAGGGCCAGGATAAAGTTCTAGAGAGACATTCGGGACTGCAATCTCCTCTGCTTCACCGAGACATGGCTGAACCCGGTGGTGCCGGACCACGCCATCCAGCCGACGGAGCTCTTCTCGGTTCACCGCATGGACAGGACGCAGGACTCGGGGAAGTCAAGGGGAGGCAGCGTGTGCTTAATGGTGAACAATGGCTGGTGCAACAGTGCAAGCGTTGTTCCTCTTACACACTCCTGCACACCAAACCTGGAGCTACTGTCCATCATGTGTCGTCCTTTTTATCTTCCCCGGGAGTTCACATCGATCATAATAAGTGCCGTTTATATTCCACCACATGCGGACTTATGCGAGCTGCATGAGGAGCTCACACAGCACCAGAAACAGCACCGGGACACTGCACTCATTGTGGCGGGAGACTTTAATAGTGCTAACCTCAAACATGCAGCGCCATACTTTTATCAGCATATCACCTGCCCCACCAGGGGTGAAAGGACACTCGATCATTGTTATACAACGGTCAAGGACAGCTACAAGGCACAACCTCGTCCAGCGTTTGGTAAATCCGACCACGCCGCCATCTTCCTCATGCCAAAATACAAACAAAGGCTGAAACAGGAAGTTCCGGTTCAGAGGGAGGTCGCGCGCTGGACGGACCAATCGGTGGCCGCGTTACAGGACGCACTCGATGACGCAGACTGCGACATGTTCAGAAACAGCTCAGATGGCGTCAGAATGTTTAAAGGAAAGAATTTGTGGGATTCATTGGTAAACTAGCGGATCATACCGTGGAGAAAAAGACTATCAGAACGTTTCCCAACAAGAAGCCGTGGGTGAATAAAACCATCCGCGATGCTCTGAGATCTCGCACCGCTGCCTACAACACGGGACTTGCATCGGGGGACATGGACCCGTACAAGGCTGCGTCATATAATGTCCGGAAGGCGGTGAAAGAGGCGAAGCAGCGCTAAGGGAGGAAACTAGAGTCACAACTCCAACAGAGTGACTCTAGGAGCCTGTGGCAGGGACTAAGGACAATAACGGACTATAAAGCACCAACATCCGGTATGATGAACGCGGACGCGACTCTGGCAGACGAGCTGAACACTTTCTATGCTCGATTCGAGGCTGCGGCTAAAGACGCTAGCAATGCTAGTGCTAGCGGCGCTAATGCTAGTTGTGCTAACGGCTGCAGACAGGAAGACACTGCCAGCACCGGGAACGCATTCATCATCACCGAGCACAACGTGAGGAGAGCCTTCAAGAGAATGAACACCAGGAAATAAGCAGGACCAGACGGCATCTCAGGCCGTATCCTCAGAGCCTACGCAGACCAGATAGCACCTGTGTTCACTGAGATATTCAACATCACTTTATCTCAGTCTGTGATCCCCACATGCTTCAAAGAGTCCATCATTGTTCTTGTTCCAAAGAAATCACATCCTGCTTCCCTCAACGTCTATCTCCCTGTAGCCATCACCCCAGTAGTGATGAAGTGCTTTGAACGCCTGGTCAGAGACTTCATAATTTCTTGACTACCGGACACATTCGACCCACTACAGTTTGCATACCGACTGTGGGGCTGAGCCCCCCTTACCGGAAAATCCTAGAAATGCCCCTCAATCCACATGGGACTGAACTCAAATCTCTGTAGCCTACAGAGTCTCAAGTCTCATTTATTTATATAGCCCTTTATGCTACAACGTAGGCCAAAGGACTGAACATCAGAGAAACTATGAAATATAATAAAATAAAATAAAATAAAATAGATAAACATAACATATAAAGCAAAGTCAAGAATTAAAAGCAAGAGTATAAATACGTTTTAATACACGATTTAAAAACCTCAACTGAGGATGCAGATCTAACATCAGGGGGAAGCGCATTCCACAGCCTAGGACCAACAACTGAAAAGGCTCGATCCCCTTTTGTTTTAAGGCGAGTTCTCGGTACAAACAGCTGAAAACTATTGGAATACCTTTGTGCTCTACCAGAGTTCGTACGCACCAAGTCCTTAATATATTCCGGGGCCAGCTCATGAACAGCTTTGTAAACGTACAACAACACCTTGTACTAAATTCGTTGTTTCACAGGAAGCCAATGAAGCCTTTCTAGAACCGGAGTAATGTGCTCCCTTTTCTTGACACCAGTAAGGAGCCTCGCTGCAGCATTTTGAACCATCTGCAGCTTCGAAATAAGTGATTGATTGATACCTACGTAAAGAGCATTACAATAATCCAAACGAGAAGAGATGAATGCATGAATCACTTTTTCTAGGTCGGGAACAGACAGAAAAGACTTAATTTTTGCAATAGTCCTTAACTGGTAATAGCAATTTTTTACCACATTTTTGACCTGATGATCGAACATAACAGCAGAGTCAAAAATTACACCTAAATTTCTTGTGTTCACTGAGATACAGTGATTCATGAACAGAGATTCAAGTTCAGTCCCATGCGGATTTGCAGGTGATTTTTCTGATGAAAAATTTCTTCATTCATTCATTCATTCATCTTCTATACCGCTTTATCCTGTATTTAGGGTCGCGGGGAGTTGGAGCCTATCCCAGGAGACTCTGGGCACAAGGCAGGGTACACCCTGGACAGCGTGCCAATCCATCACAGAGCACGCACACACACACACACACACACTGGTCAATTTTGGAACGCCAATTAGCCTAATCTGCATGTCTTTGGACTGTGGGAGGAAACCGGAAACCCACCAAGCACGGGGAGAACATGCAAACTCAATGCACACAGAGACGGGAATCGAGCCTGGCCGGGAATCGAACCTGGACCCTGAAGGTGCAAGGCGACAGTGTTAACCACTACACCAACGTGCCGCCATGAAAAATTTAATTATAATAAAAATTTTATGATGAAGGCCTAATATGAGCTTCACCTGTTTCAAAAGCTAGCAGCCGCCACTGTAATGGAACAATCCAAACCAGCCAGTCTTGCACCAACAAACATATCACAGTCAAAACCATTGAGATCATATTTTCCCTACTCTAGTGTTTGATATGAACATTATTAAACGTTTGTATCTCCACACTTTGTGCACTGCATGGTCGTTGCTCAATTGGCTAAATAGGTAATTGTGTAAATTAGTAGGTCTACTAGTGTTCCTAATAAAGTATTCAGTGAGTCAGTATATTACACTGAACTTAAGTATGAAACCAAGATGTAAGTGTGTGATTTTGTCTCTGCAGGTTGTTTCAGTGTGATCTCTCAGGTGAAGGCTGTGCTGCTCTGACCTCAGCTCTCATATCGAACCCCTCACATCTGAAAGAACTGCATCTGTCTGAGAACAATCTAGGAGACTCAGGAGTGAAGCATCTCTCTGCTCTACTGGAGATTCCTCACTGTATAGTGGAGGCACTGAGGTAAAAAGTGTCACATGACCTGCCCTTTTTTGTTTTGGTGTGTGTCATAGTGTGTCATTTATGCTGCCACAGTACCCTACAGCTCTGAGCTTAATAGCTGTGTGGTCCAAGATGCATACATTCTGAAGAGTTCATCTGCATTGTTGTGCTGTATCTCTTGTGGTGTTCAAACTTTCACTTCAGTTTCAAATGGTGGAAGCCAATACACAGCTGAAGCGAGCTGTTGGGTTTGTTGGGTTTTTTTTTTTTTAATTTAGTCTGTAGTGAACATCTGTGGTGGTGAAGGAGACTCATCGTGTTCCTGCAATGTTTTGAAGAGAGACATACTGTATGAGATGAGTGGAGTCCTGATTCCACCTGCAGTTATCATGATTAATCCTTCACGTTTGTTCCTGGTCAAACCCCGACTTAGAAAAACAACATGGAGACAAAAGGAACATGAACATTTTTGGCTTTATTTCAGTGTGTGTATGTTATTGAACTCTGTTTTAATGCTTTTAATGTTTACAAATGTTTGAGTATGTGATTTTTTTATTCTGTTTGTTACTTAGAAATTATATTTTTATACAGGATTTTCCACTTCAAAATGCTTAAAAAAATGAAATATTCAGTGTAATTTTTTATTATAATATTTTAGTATATTACACTGCTATATTTTATCTTTATGAAAGTGCAGATGGCAGAAATGTGTTAATGGAGGAGTTGTCTAAGTGAGAAGTCTATTCAACAAAATTTTAATTGTTCTGTTGACTGTTACTTTGATATATTAAGTATTATATTTATTTCAATAAATATGTCATCTTTATATGAACCCGATGTCTGGTTTACTTTGTAAAAGCACATCTGACTGTATGAAAGGTGTTAGTTTGCATATACTATAGACTGTCAGTGCTTATCTTATGATTTCGGATTAATATGTTTCAGACTTAAATTATTATTATTTTTTTTAAAGTTGCATTTGTGTTGTAGAAAAGTCAAATTACTGTTATTATCCAAACAATTATCCAGTTCAGTTATATTTACATTTACTCATTCATGAGTGCATATGATCCATTGCTCATGGCTTGACGTGTGCATTCGGGTTAACAAAATAAAGCACATTCTATATCTGCTCCTATTAATTGCTCCAATTAGTGACCTCATACTTATAGAATCCAAAAGGGGTGTGTCCTATAATTCACTTTCATTTACTTACAAACAGTAGCACTTTGAACAGGGCTCATTCTCTCAAAGCAGCTTTTCAGCATTAAAAACAATTATGGATCTTTTTTAAAAGAATGAAATGTATAAATTACATTTAGCAGTTTGCCTAGAGTTATTAGGAGTTTGAAAAACAGACTCAACAGGGAATGCATCCTCATAAGGAAAATAAAAGATAGTATGAGAATACAGTAGAGATTTCTGTAGTTTTTTCCTTTATCCTTGGATGAGCATGAAGTTTATCTCTTACTATGTACAATCATATCATAAAACATCTACTGTAGACACTGTGATGGCAGTCTCCCACTCCGTGCAGGTGCTTCTCATGCACGCACAGGTCATACGCCACTCCACAAGCAAACAAGGGGGTTATTTACTAATTACAACAAACACAGCATCTTTGGGCGAAATCATTTCATTTGCCACATCTATCAGACTGTTTAAAACCTCTAAAACATAATTATAAAACTCAGCAAAGCTGTTGACATTAGTGTTCGAGGAAAAATTCACTCTTCTTCTAATCTCAGTGTTATTGAATCGATCACGGTTAATTATACTAATATTAGGATCTACTCCATTACCGAATTGTACATTTTGAAAATTAGGAGATGGTACATTCTCCTCATCGACATCTATTTGATGGTTTGATGTTTCAGGGACGTGATGATTAGCAGAGTTTTGCGAAACACTGGATGAGTGATCAAATAAGTTAATTAGACTGTCATTTAATAATATAAGACTATGATTAAGATCGTGAAACATATCTGTAGGAGGTAATGGTTCTTGAGATATTTCTGGTGGTGAGAGGATATTGATGTTTTGTTCTGTAGTCATGGCCAAACTTTCTCAATTGATTTACCGCATCTAATAGTGCTGGATTTAACTCTACAGAATCAATTCGATGATTTAGACTATTTTGCAACCCTAACAGACTCTGATTTAACTCGTGGAATATGTCCTCTTGCGTTGTTGGTGTAATGGTTGCATTTGGGGTTTGACTGAAATCTCCAGTCCGAGTATTGCTTAGGCCTGATGGTCTCAAACTTTCATTCAATTGATTTACCGCGTCTAGTAGTGCTGGATATAATTGAGTGGGGTGTTAATAATCAGATAGGGTATTTTGTAATCTTAACAGACTCTGATTTAGTTCTGAGAATATGTCGTGTTGAGAGGGAGATGCAGTAGTTACGCTGTAACCCGAGCTAGGGGTCTGAATAACAAGCTGGTGCGGTAGTCTTAAACTTTCGTTCAGTTGGTTAATTGCATCAGTTAAATACGGATTGAGGGATGTGCACGAATCATGTTGTAATAGACTATGTGAAAAAGATGACTTTTCATCGAAGCAGGAATCACGAGGTGATGACGAATTACTATCATTTCTATTTCTTTAAGCTTCTGAAGCTGACACGTTAAAAGAACGTTTCTGCGCCATATATATCGTAAAATAATCTTAACAAACTTGTATTCAATGAAACACAGCTGTTCAAGTTGTCACGAATATCACACAAAGATGAAACACATTCCCTACCAGCGTTTTGTTCCAATGAATTATCAAGGTTATTAAATTTTTCAAATAAAACCTCAAATTGTTGATAGAAGTCTCTAAGCGTGTCCCTGAGTCGCAGTTGATCCGGATCCTCTTGATTAGTGTTATATTCGGGGTCAGCCAACTCTTGTACTTCAGCTACAAAAAGAGAGCAGAAGTTGAATTAGAAATATGTGTTTAGGCACTAAACAGATGGTGAAAATAGAACGTCATTGACTAAAATCACGGAAAAACAAAATAAATGTTCACTTAGTGTTATGTATCGTAGCTTTTATGACAAAACAAAGTTCTAAATGGTAGAATGAAATTACCTAAAGACTCACAATATCCTAGACATTACAATCAGATAAGCATACCTTGGTCTTGTTCTGTAATAAAACGTATTGAAATTAAAGGTTAGGTCTAACCTAGATAGATAATCTAAGATAGATTGAGTCATTCTTTTAAATATACAGAGTTAGAATCTAATCTAATATAAATATATAAGTGAAGAAATGTAATCATTTACAAGCCAAGTTCTTACCCGATGAGAAGTCCACGATCTTTCTTTTGGATGAAGAAGTGATGTCACCAATGACAGACTTTCAAAGCCGTAATATCACTCGGCAGACTTCCTGAATGATTAACTTTTTGGAAGTTCTTGCTTTTATAGGAAGTGTTTCTGAGGTGTGTGTCTGCATGAGGGTGTCAGGAGGGTCAGACGGATGGACTGACCATATGGACTGACCATACCTCCGGTCAACTAATTGTGTTTACATAACAAAAATAAGTGCCTGTGTGTGTGAGAGAGGGTGGGTGATATCACTCTCCAGGCGTATTTAATATCAATTGTCAACAGAGGATTTCGGGGACTAATGTGTGTGTGTGGGGGGGGGGGGGGTAGGTACCTGATCATATGGACTGACCATACCTCCGGTAAGGTAATTGTTAACATAACAAAAATAAGTGCTTGTGTGTGAGAGAGGGTGGGTGATATCACTCTCCAGGCGTAATTAATATGGTTTAAGGTGTGTCTGTGTTAAGGCTGTGCTGCTCTGGTTTCAGCTCTGAGATCAAACCCCTCACACCTGAAAGTACTGCACCTGGAACATAATGAAATAGACGTTCCAGAAAGGAAACTGCTCTCTGCTCTACAGGATGATGAAGGTTTCCAACTGCAAGTCATGACTCAAGAATATACAGGTCATGACTCAAGAATATACAGGTCCTTCTCAACAAATTAGCGTATTGTGATGAAGTTCATTATCTTCTGTAATGTACTGATAAACATTAGACTTTCATATATTTTAGATTCATTACACACAACTGAAGTAGTTCGAGCCTTTTATTGTTTTAATATTGATGATTGTGGCATACAGCTCATGAAAACCCAAAATCCCTATCTCAAACAATTAGCATATTTTATCCGACCAATAAAAGAAAAGTGTTTTTAATGTAAAAAAAAGTCAACCTTCAAATAATTATGTTCAGATATGCACTCAATACTTGGTCGGGAATCCTTTTGCAGATTCTTGTGTCTTGTGTCTCTCAACTTTCTCTTCACAATATCCCACAGATTCTCTATGGGGTTCAGGTCAGGAGTGTTGGCAGGCCAATTGAGCACAGTAATACCATGGTCAGTAAACCATTTACCAGTGGTTTTGGCACTGTGAGCAGGTGCCAGGTCGTGCTGAAAAATGAAATCTTCATCTCCATAAAGCTTTTCAGCAGATGGAAGCATGAAGTGCTCCAAAATCTCCTGATAGCTAGCTGCATTGACCCTGCCCTTGATAAAACACAGTGGACCAACACCAGCAGCTGTCATGGCACCCCAGACCATCACTGACTGTGGTTACTTGACACTGGACTTCAGGCATTTTGGCATTTCCCTCTCCCTAGTCTTCCTCCAGACTCTGGCACCTTGATTTCCGAATGACATGCAAAATCTGCAATCTGTAGCCCATTTCCTGCACACGCCTGTACACGGTGGCTCTGGATTTGAATTTGAAAATGTTTCTACTCCAGACTCAGTCCACTGCTTCCGCAGGTCCCCCAAGGTCTGGAATCGGTCCTTCTCCACAATCTTCCTCAGGGCCCGGTCACCTCTTCTCGTTGTGCAGCGTTTTCTGCCACACTTTTTCCTTCCCACAGACTTCCCCCTGAGGTGCCTTGATACAGCACTCTGGGAACAGCCTATTCGTTCAGAAATGTCTTTCTGTGTCTTACCCTCTTGCTTGAGGGTGTCAATGATGGCCTTCTGGACAGCAGTCAGGTCGGCAGTCTTACCCATGATTGCGGTTTTGAGTAATGAACCAGGCTGGGAGTTTTTAAAAGCCTCAGGAATCTTTTGCTGGTGTTTAGAGTTAATTAGTTGATTCAGATGATTAGGTTAATAGCTCATTTAGAGAACCTTTTCATGATATACTAATTTTTTGAGATAGGGATTTTGGGTTTTCATGAGCTGTATGCCACAATCATCAATATTAAAACAATAAAAGGCTTGAACTACTTTCTGTTGTGTGTAATGAATCTAAAATAAGTCTAATGTTCATCAGTACATTACAGAAAATAATCAACTTTATTACAATATGCTAATTTTTTGAGAAGGACCTGTATATACAGTATACAGTGGCTTGCAAAAGTATTCGGCCCCCTTGAACATTTCCACATTTTGTCACATTACAGCCACAAACATGAATCAATTTTATTGGAATTCCATGTGAAAGACCAATACAAAGTGGTGTACATGTGAGAAGTGGAACGAAAATCATATATGATTCCAATTTTTTTTTACAAATAAATAACTGAAGAGTGGGCTGTGCATAATTATTCAGCCCATTGAGTCAATACTTTGTAGAACCACCTTTTCGTGCAATTACAGCTGCCAGACTTTTAGGGTATGTCTCTACCAGCTTTGCACATCTAGAGACTGAAATCCTTGCTCATTCTTCTTTGCAAAACAGCTCCAGCTCAGTCAGATTAGATGGACAACATTTGTGAACAGCAGTTTTCAGATCTTGCCACAGATTCTCGATTGGATTTAGATCTGGACTTTGACTGGGCCATTCTAACACATGGATATGTTTTGTTTTAAACCATTCCATTGTTGCCCTGGCTTTATGTTTAGGGTCGTTGTCCTACTAGAAGGTGAACCTCCGTCCCAGTCTCAAGTCTTTTGCAGACTCCAAGAGGTTTTCTTCCAAGATTGCCCTGTATTTGGCTCCATCCATCTTCCCATCAACTCTGACCAGCTTCCCTGTCCCTGCTGAAGAGAAGCACCCCCAGAGCATGATGCTGCCATCACCATATTTGACAGTGGGGATGGTGTGTTCAGAGTGATGTGCAGTGTTAGTTTTCTGCCACACATAACGTTTTGCATTTTGGCCAAAAAGTTCCATTTTGGTCTCATCTGACCAGAGCATCTTCTTCCACATGTTTGCTGTGCAAACGGGACTTCTTATGGTTTTCTGTTAACAATGGCTTTCTTCTTGCCACTCTTCCATAAAGGGCAACTTTGTGCAGTGCATGACTAATAGTTGTCCTATGGACAGATTCCCCTACCTGAGCTGTAGATCTCTGCAGCTCGTCCAGAGTCACCATGGGCCTCTTGGCTACATTTCTGATCAGCGCTCTCCTTGTTCGGCCTGTGCGTTTAGATGGACGGCCTTGTCTTGGTAGCTTTACAGTTGTGCGATACTCCTTCCATTTCTGAATGATCGTTTGAACAGTGCTCTGTGGGATGTTCAAAGCTTTGGAAATCTTTTTGTAGCCTAAGCCTGCTTTAAATTTCTCAATAACTTTATTCCTGTCCTGACTGGTGTGTTCTTTGGACTTCATGGTGTTGTTGCTCCCAATATTCTCTTAGACAACCTCTGAGGCCGTCACAGAGCAGCTGTATTTGTACTGACATTAGATTACACACAGGTGCACTCTATTTAGTCATTAGCACTCATCAGGCAATGTCTATGGGCAACTGACTGCAATCAGACCAAAGGGGGCTGAATAATCACGCACACCCCACTTTGCAGTTATTTATTTGTATAATAAATGTTTGTCTATATGTTTGGAATCATGTATGATTTTCATTCCACTTCTATAAAATTGATTCATGTTTGTGGCTGTAATGTGACAAAATGTGGTTCAAGGGGGCCGAATACTTTTTTAAACCACTGTGTGTGTGTGTGTATGTGTATGTATGTATACATACTGTATATATTCCTCTGTCTTTTGCTTGATTGCTTAAAGGTCAAAGATCTACATGTCAACGGTGATATTATTATTTATATCACGATTACTGTATTTAATTTTTGACAGCTAAAAGGTGAAAGGTGACATATGGAAGGGTAATTAAGAGTAGTTGTGTTTTAATTTTTTACACATACTTAAGTCATTAAGAGTAGTTGTGTCTTTCCTGTGAAAGTTTACACACGTGTTAAGAAAATTGTCTCCTTTTCCCGTGAAAGGAAATGTTCCCCATCTGGGATATAAAACGTCAAACTAATTTTCTCAAAAAAATAAATCTTTAAGAAATCTTTCTCAACACCGTCAATTCAGTGGCTCAAATACAGCTCGCCATGCTTTCAACGAGGGTGAAGTACAGTAAGGTTCGGTAACTTTTTCGTAGATGGTTACTGTGAAGTGGGTCAGACGCAAAAGCCTTTTTTTTTTAGTTCCTTGGTTGTTTTTATCATGGGTGTGAAAAGTTATTTCACCTTTTTTTGTTAAGTACATAACTCCACATGTGTTCATTTATAGTTTTGCTGCCTTCAGTGAGAATCTCCCAATGTAAATTGTCATGAAAATAAAGAAAACACATTGAATGAGAAGGTGTGTCCAAACTTTTGGCCTGTACTGTATATATGTATGTGGAACATCTACTAATGTTGCTGTTAGAAACCTATTAATAAACATGTTAGACCACAGATGTTAATCAGAGTGAAGGGATGTGGAATTACAACATTATACATAAACATGAAGTAATAATGTTTCCCCTCGATCATGACGTACGTACCACTTTGTGCTTAATAATTCAGTTTGTGGTGAATTATTCAGGTGCTTTTCTTTTTTATATTCAGGCTATAGAGAACATCTGTGTTTGTGTGAAGGAGATTCAGTGTGTTTCCATAAAAGACATAAGAGGAACATAAGTGATGAGAGGAGTCCTGATTCCACCTCCAGTTATCATGATCAATCCTCCAAGGTTGTTCATGGTCAGAACTCGACACAGAAAACCAACATGGAGACAAAATGAACGTGAAAATGTATGGCTTTATACATTATACCATAATAAGAATGAGGACATCTGAGATTGTGTGCATGTTCTTGAGCATCACATATGTTTTTGACAATGTGAATCCTTTATTCTGTTTGCTACTCAGAAATTATATATATTATTTATATTATACAGAATTTTCTACTTTCAAATTAAAAATCATAATATTTCAACATATTACACTGCTATTACACATTTTATGAAAGTGAACACAGCAGAAATGTGTGTAATGGAGAAGTTGTGTAAGTGAGATCTATTGAAATAAATTTAAATTGTTTTGTTTACTGTTACATCACTATGTAACAGTTTTTTTTTTTTAGAAAAATAAAAAGTGGGGAAAAATCATGACCGTATATAGAAACTGGGCTTTGGAGCAATGGAAAATGGTCATGTGATCTGATAAGTCTATTCCAGAGCAATGGGCATGTTAGGGTAAGAAGGTAAGTGTATGAAAGGATGCAGATTGTGCCCACTGTACAAGCCTCTTTTGAGAAAGCTGTTAGCTTCAACCTCTTCACCTAAGCTACCATTATCAGTTTAAAATGTGTGTTAAACATTATCTGTTTATGATAAAGAAATATGCTTGCAAGCATTTACAACAATTCACATAAATTTTATGCAACTATAATATTGCATAGCATATGTTAAATATATACAATATAGTTTACCTGCTGCTGAACGTTGAGCTCCACCACCAACAGGCTGCTCATCAATACAGTACCTCTAAACCCAAGGAGGTTGTCATCAATTTTTGGAGGAAGAAAACTTTCAGTGGGAACTGTATGGAGGGGCTTCCATAATTATGCAATAATTCACACCCAGACATCAATTGTTTGATTTACTGCCATCAGGCAGATGGTACTGAAGTAAAATTTCAATCAAGAACCAGTAGATACAAGAACAGATTTTATTCTACAGAAATAAAGACTGAATGCTGTCATTACAAAATATAAATATATATTCTGCAATAGCTAAATGTATGCTCTGTGTGTGTATGCATGGGTGGATATGTGTCTGGGAAGGATTGTTTGTTTTCATAATGGTTGACTGCTACAGTATTTGTTATTTTGCACTGCTAGGATTGGTTCTTAAATTGCATTGTACTTGTTGCAGTGACAAAGACAGTTCTATTCTATTCTATTCAAACAGTGGCTTATGTTCAGAAAACTGCTCACTACTAAAACCCCTCTCACCTAGGCGGGTTCGCGCGGTGGCCATAAGAACGGTTCAGTTTTTGGCATTGTGAGTACATTTCCATCTTTCCACGCGAAAAATTAAACATGTTAAACATGTTTAATTTTTTTACAGATCCTCGTAGAAGCTTGCGGTCCTTACAGAACTTCGCGGAGTGCCAGCGGAACGTCGGCGGGCAATCGCAGCGACTCATGGTGCCTAACTCCGCATCTCACCGTGAGTCAAACCGCATAGGTGAGATAGGGGTATAAGGGGTAGCTCAGTGGTTAAGGCATTGGACTACGGTTCGGAATATCCTACAGTAGGTTCAAACCCCACAACCACCAAGTTACCATTGTTGAGCCCTTGAACAAGGCCCTTAACCCTCAATTGCTCAGATGTATAATGAGATAAAAATGCAAGTTGTGTCTAATAAGAGCGTCTGTCAAATGCCTTAATGTAAATTAGTCAATCAGTAGATATTTAAGGTGAACAACTTCTTAGACCCACCCATTAAAAATGGTGCAAAAAGTAAGAAAATAAAGAAGTATTGCAGAGGTATGAGAAACTTCAGAAGTTAAAGTTAAATATCCAGAAATTGAAAACAAAATGAAACAACGACTTGGAATGTAAATTAATAACAATTTTAAAAAACATAATAATTCTTCCTTATTTTTGAGCCTGGTGCACAACATTAACTTCATAATCCTGTTGCTTTCTTTAATATCTATCTTAATGTTAACAAGCTACTAAACTGCTAATAAAAATGTTACAAGGGTCAAGGGACGCAACAAAGAAAATAATAAATTTGTAAGAAATAAATATTCTTGCAACCAAGATTTTGTGCGTGGTTTTTATTTTCACACACACGCACATACACATACATGAAGCTCTGGGCTACAGGATTGAGCCAAGGCCAAAACAATAAACAACCCCCACCCCCCATCTCCACCCTCAAACTAACTAAACTACCAAAGGAAAGAATATAAATCAAAATACAAAAACTAAACTAACTACCTAGCTAGCTAGATACCTAACTAACAGCTAGATTATTTTACTAATAAAGCTTATTAAAAAGCTTACTGTAATAAAACATTTTAACTGATGGCAAGACAATGTTTAAAGATCAGGTTTCAGTAAAGTTAAAAGTAAAATAAAATTTTTGGAAATAAATTTTTTTTAAATTCAATAATTTCTTTTTTTTTGTTATTTGTATTGAACAATCATTATATAGAAATATCAAGAAAGTCAGTGAAGTATATTAAGTGTCTCATGTACCTTACAGTAAAGTGAAATGATTTTTCACATATCCCAGTTATAAAATTAGAAAATGGAGTCACAGAGCAGCAGTGTCAGCAAGGATACATCGGCGCTTGGAGCAGCCTTGAAACGTGGACTGTTCAAAACCTTAAACTGAATAAGACTGAGGCAGAGGAAATATCCCTGAATTATTGATGTCGATGAGTAGAATGTACCAGCTCCTAATGTTCAAAATGCACAATTCGGTAACAGGTTAGATCATAATATTAGGATAAATAATCGTGACAGATTCAACAACACTGAGAAAAGAAGGAGGGTGACTTTTTCCTTGATCGCCAATGTTGACAGCTTTGCATATTTTTATAATTATGTTTTAGAAATTTTAAGCAGATTGAAAGATGTGGCAAATGAAATGATTTCGCCCCAGAGTTTTGCAAAACACTGGATGAGTGATCAAATAAGTTAATTAGACTTAGTCATTTAACAATATAAGATTAAGATCGTGAAACAAATCTAGAGGAGGTAATGGTTCTTGAGATGTTTCTGGAGATGTGACGTTACTGATGTTTTGTTCTGTAGTTACAGTATGGCCAAACTTTCATTCAACTAATTTACTGCGTCTAATAGTGCTGGGTTTAATTCTACAGAATCACTTTGTTGATTTAGACTATTTTGCAACCCTGACAGACTCCGATTCAACTCGTGGAATATGTTCTCTTGCGTTGTTGGTGTATTGGTTGCATTTGGATTTTGAGTTTTGACTGAAATCTTCAGTTCAAGTATTGCTTAGACTTGATGGTCTCAAACTTTCATTTAGCTTATTTACCACATCTAATAGTGCTGGATTTAATTGGGTGGGGTGGTAATAGTCAGATAGTGTATTTTGTAATCTTAACAGACTCTGATATAGTTCTGAGAATATGTCGTGTTGAGTCGGAGATGCAGTAGTTACGCTGTAACCCAAGCTAGGGGTCTGAATAACAGGCTGGTGCGGAGGACTTAAACATTTGTTCAGATGGTTGATTGCATCAGTTAAATACGGATTGAGGGATGTGCACGAAGCATGTTGTAATAGACTATTTGATGAGCCTGACCATACTTGACCATATGGGCTGACCATATGGACTGACCATACCTCCAGTCAGCTAATTGTTAACATAACAAAAATAAGTGTGTGCATGTGAGAGAGAGGGTGGGGGATATCACCCTCCAGGAGTAATTAATATCATTTATCAACAGAGGATGTTGGGGACTAATGTGTGCTTTTCTTTGGGGGGTGTGAGTGGTGGACTGACCATACCTCCGGCCAATTGTTAACATAACAAAACTAAGTGTGTGTGTGTGTGAGTGAGTGAGAGAGAGAGAGGGTGGGGGAATATTGCCCTCCAGGCATTAAATAGTATGGTTTAAGGTATGTGTGTTTGTCTGTGTGTGTGTGTGTGTCAGGGACACATGGGATCATTTAATATCAATCTTTAATCAATCATACACCCCTGTTTGGGAAATGGCAACATAAATACAATTAAATAATTATATATTTACTTCCTTAATTACTCCTATGCATTTTTTCACAAATTACGGTGACCTTCGACGTAGACATATCAACATATTATTAAAAATTATTACCCTTGACCTTTGAGCAGTCCATCAAAATTATAATTCCTTTTGATGTTTTCACCAGGGTATAACTCTGTCATTTTGTTAGTAGTAAAGTATAAGCACTACATTCCTGTATATGGAAATGTATTATTTAATTGCTTATATTTTACAATATATTGCCATATTTTTTTTCTGTAAGAACCTATCCCAGACTAAGCGTAACATATCCTTTACTTAAAAGTACTTGGACAAGGGAGGGTATACGGATGGACGATTTAGTTAGCCTAATCTTCATGTCATTGGACTGTGAGAGGAAACTGGAGTACCTGAGAAAATAGTTTATTTTCTCTTTTTTTGATGAAAATTAATTTATTGTTTATGATAAGGAATTACGTTTATTTGTTGTATTATTATTTCCTGGTCGGTTTTAGTTTAGGTACTTATGAATCTCTTTGTAAATAGATGTTTGGGCTGTGATTGTTTCTGAAGGGCTGTTTTAAGGTGTGATTGTTACTGAAGAGACTTTAAAATATTTATTTCTGGATATTATTATTGGATAAAAGCCCATCCTGTGTCTCTACATTGGGGTTTGATGGCTGGTGAACTGGTAGTTTGGAGAAATGTCGTTATTTATGGCTTGGTTGACCTAGAAAGGCCATGACAAAGGCCTCATCAGTGATGATAATGGGACATCATAAAGAAACGAGGTGGAACAGCTCACAGCATGGTGCTCACAAATGGAACAGGGGTAGCTGGACTACGGTTTGAAAGGTCCCAGGTTCAAACCCAGCAACCACCAAGTTGTCCCTATTAGGCCCATGAGCAAGATAACCCTCAACTGCTCAGGGCCCGGTTTCTCGAAAGCTTCTTATCTCTAAGTAGTTCTTAAGTTGTACCTTAACCTCTCTCTTAACTTTATGGCGCATTTCCCGAAACGTTCTTACGCTAAGTATCTCTTAGCTAAGTCACACTTTCGTAAGGTTGGTCTGGACCAACCTTAACTCATACTTAGCGTAGTTTCAGCTCAAGACACTAATCGCCGCCACTGAGCAGCAGTCTTTATAAATCAGCGGTGTATGTACAGTAAGCACATTATGGCACGTTATCAAAGTCGTATTAATGATGGAATATACTGTAGACCTGTTTAAGTATTTTATTTTATTTGATATCAGAACTAATAGAGTGACTTTTAATTAGCCTATTTCATAATGTGACTAATGCATTAAAATTGCCAATCACAATTAATATTAAACAGCTGGCGAACAATTAGCCAGCGAGCGTGGTGTTGTGTTAAACTGAAGACGGCGCGGTCCGTGGAGCCGTGTGAGTCATGTACATTTTTCCTTTAGACAAAACTTCAGCCCTTTTCATATTTTCCCCGTGGTCGTTATTAAAAAAAATATTTAAATAAAAGTTTTGCCTTCCAAAGCAGATTATGGAGCTTCTTGAGCTGCTCAGACCTGCACGTGCCAGACCAATGCGTCGTACTTACACTCTACGTCCCGATGTCCAGATGCTCGCTGCTTTTTGTTTAAAATATGTTTCATTGATTAGCCATTATCCATGACTTTATGGGTTTTTCTTTTGACTCGTTTTATTTTTATGAAATTTGATTTAGTTAAATGAGAAAATAACCATGGGAGTTTCAAACCCCGCATCCATTCATATTTCTGGGTGATTGTAATGTTTAATACCCCTACAGTATTCACTTATGCCGTTTGACTCGCTGTGAGATGCGGTGTGTTATACCCCTATCTCACCTGCGCGGGCTCGCGCTGTGGCCGTAGGCTTGATCATGATTCACCCCGAGTTTTTGCGCTGTGATTACGTTTCCATCTTTCCGCGTGAAAAATTCAACGTTTTATTTTTTGCTGGTCCTCGCGGAAGCTTGCAGACTTTGCAGAACTTCGCGGAACGTTAAAGGAACGTCGTGGGCAATCGCGGCAGCTCACGGAGATGAGTCAGGCCACACAGGTGAGAGAGGGGTATTAGGCACCGTGATCCGCCTCGAGTGGCCGCCCGACGGTCCGCGAAGATCTACAAGGTCCGCGAGCTTCCACATGTTAAACATGTTTATTTTTTTTGCGTGGTAAAATGGAAACGTAATAACAGCATCAAAACTCGCGCCGAATCATAATGAACCGCACTTACGGCCCCGCGTGTGAGATAGGGGTATTAAACCTCCACTCTGTCATCTCATCGTATTCATTCCATAAGTGCACTGTACAACCCCAACAACTGACACTTCACATTGTTTCTGAAGCTGGTGAAGAGTGTATCAGCTGTTTGTCAATCAACTATGATTGGATACCCGGTTCGTTTCACGGCCACATGTTACATGAAAATATTATATATTATATTATTATATTAATTTATATATTTGTCTATTATGACATGTTATTGTTAAGTTAACACATGTCGAAATAAACGTTATTAAAAGAATTTAGTGCAATGTTTAATTTGTATAGAAAGTGCCGTCTTTCTTAACGCTGTCATGCAAAAGGAGTGAAAAATCGATTCCTGAGCCACCGATGTCCGCTAATTCAGGACCTTCACTGTAGACAGCGCCTTGTAACGTCGGATGTAAGAGGCAGCGACTTAAGAAGACTCCTAAGAGACAGTTCGAGAAATACACTTAGAAAAGTTATCACTTAACGTAAGATATATCTTAAGAGTCTTCTTAGCGCGCGAATAGTGTGCGTTATCGAGAAACCGGGCCCAGATCTTTAATGAGATTTTTTTTTAAAAAAGGTAAGTTGATCTGGATAAGGATATCGGCTAAATGTAAATGCCTCCACAGTGGAAAGAATGAAGAGCATCAATTTTCTTTGGGTTCACACCCGCACAAAATCACTATAGCCAAGTGAGGCCAGCAGCATTACTTACATTAGCAATTGATCACACATGACCAGAACAAATATTTACATGATTACTCTACAGACAATTTTTTAAATATAAAAGTTAAACAACAAAACAAAATGTTTTAAGATAACTGGACCATTAATAGTGAATTCACTGTGAAGGAGAAGGTAGAGTCAAAATGCTTGATCAGCTAAATAGATTTCTAAGCACAAGTTCATTACTCAAAAGTACTTGGACACCACTGTTCTAAAGAATTTAGTAAAATAATATCACTTTAACCTAATTAATACCCTACTGTATATAGAGGAAATCAATTTATCAGGAGTTTACAGCACAGTAGAGGAACAAAGACATGGTTTATATTGCCTTCATTATTTGACATATATTATTTACTAGCTTATTATTATTAGATTTTTTGTTCTTTTTTAGTTTTAAATAAAGGGACTTAAAACTCTGGGTTATCCACATTCATCATCATAATGTTTACAATAATAATAAACATTATGATTATTATTATTAACAGTAGTAGTAGCAGTATTCTATCAGTAAAGTAGTAGTAACAAGTAATTATTTACACTCAATACTTTACCAATCAATGGTAGTATGAATATCAATGTTATACTTTATATAAAGCAATGTATATTAGTGCTTTTCCCCTAAGCAGTAAGAGAACAGTGAAAAAAACATAATCTGCAGGTTCTCCCCGTGTACCTTCGGTTACTCCAGTTTCCTCCCACAATCGAAAGAAATGCAGGTTAGGCTAGGCACGTAGTACGTGAATGTGTGTGTGTGTGTGTGTATATATGTGCCCTGTGATGTATTGACACTACATGTCCTTGGATTGTGGGAGGAAACCAGAATACCCAAAATAAACCCACCAAGCACAGAGAGAACATTCAAACTCCATGCACACAGAAACGGGAATCAAGCCTGGCTGGGAATTGAACCCAGACCCTGGAGATGCATGTGCTAACCAATACACCCCTGTGCCACCTGGCTCTTAATTGTTAATAAATCCATGAATTAGGTGATTGAATATATAAATATAGTTGAATTGTAATATTTTTTGTATGTCAATTGATGAAAATAACTGAAAGTAAAAACAGACTTTGCATACAACAGGATCTGATAGATCTGAGGTTAATAGGGTAATTATCTGCTCCCTAAATCCTCCCTCTCCCACTCCTCTGACCCCCTCTCTCTGCTCAGGATCTCCTTACTGCGTGAGATCTTTCTGTTCCAGACCCATTCATTCTACCCTTTTCTTACTGTGTAGAGAGATCAGCTTTTTTTACAGCTCAGATCAGCAAGTTTTACAATTCTGTTACTTTCTGTCTTTTAAAATCAAATACTTAGTATTTTCATTAGATTGAAGTTGTTACCTCAATTTTTCTTTGAATTAAAGGTAAGTTAAACTAACTCAAACCCCATGTGGATCTCTGCTTCCTGTGCAGTCTAGAGCACTGCGTAGGTTTAACATTTACAGGCTTTAAAGTGCATTGTTTGTCAGATGTGACGTCATTTTGGAGTCACTTTCTAAGACATTTTATGTAATTTATCTAACTCCTTCAGATCTGTTGGTTCATGTTTTGTTGGTTAAAGAAAAATGTAAATAGTTTATTCTTGTGTCTTTATGAATACATTACATTTACATTTAGCAGACGCTCTTATCCAGAGCGACTTACATTTTTTTATCTCATTACACATCTGAGCAATTGAGGGTTAAGGGCCTTGCTCAAGGGCCCAACAGTGGCAACTTGGTGGTTGTGGGATTTGAACCTGGGATCTTCCAAACCGTAGTCCTGTGCCTTAACCACTGAGCTACCCCTGGCCCTTATGAACTAGTATAGCTTTTAAAATAACAATCTTTAAGTGTTAAGTACATTACTTCATAACTTAAATCTTAATTTCTGTAATGTTTATTTGTTAAATATTTTGGAGTTTAGTAGTCATGATTTTGTTTGCTCTCTCCAGTGTTTAAAATGAACACTTTTTAAAATGGAATCAGAATCAAGGCAACAGTGTCTAAGAGAATCTCCACAGACCTCTGCAGCTGCTTGGTCACAGGTAAAAAACAAAAAAAGATTCATAATGTTTTATTATTTTTAGCTCAGATATGTAACGCAGCAGTTTATTTCCTGGAGTGTTAAAAATGTGGAGCTGCAATAGTAATGAGTTTCATAATGGTTTAATCTGTTGCTGATTTTTTCTATTAATTTATGAGTCGATTGATAAAAAAAAAATTAACGTCATTATTTTATGTTAAGAAGACAATAATAAAATATCTATAAAAAAAACATCTAAATGTATGCCATACAATATAGGTGAAAGATATATTATTGCTCTGTTTTTCTAAAGTGCAACTATTTCACCTTACAACTTGAACTCTTTAAAAATGGTGTGTTACACTGGAAAGGATGCCAAACCAGGAAAAAAAAAATACATTAACCCAATCATATACCAAAGTCAAGTCAGTAACATCAAAAAGCCTACATTGCATGTCTGCAAATTTTAGGAGGAAACCCACAAAGTATGTGCAAACTTCTTGCTCTCAGACAGGAGATAAGATTCACACCCTGGAGGTGCAAGGTGACAGCGCTAACCATTGAGCTGCTATATGACACCTGGGTTTAAACTCATTTAAACCTTCTGTTTAGGGTTTTGTGAGACCTGCTCAATGTTGAATGTTCAATACATGCTCAATGTTGAAGCAACAAAAAATATTGGAAATACTGTAGTTTGTTGTAAAACTACAATAATTTTCAGTAAATTGCGTTATGTTGTCTTTATTATAGACTCATATAAAATATATATTTTTTAAATCTTGAATTATAAAATAATTTTGCAGTAATATTGCAAAATTCTGTGTCTCCTTCGTCCACTGACAAAGAACAGTGTAGTGTTCCTATGCCTCACCAACTCAATTTTAAACCCAACACAATTTTTACCTTGGTCTATGGTAGCATGCTTTTATCATACGATTGATTTTAGTCAGCTAAAATATAGAAAGGCAAGGCAGAGGATAGAAAAAAACAAACTGATTGTAGTTTCCACTAATTAATAAGCTGAAGACATTTGGTCTGGGTCAAATGCAGGAACATCATGTACAGGGCGGAGATCAGATTGGTCAGAGATGAAATGGTTGAGAGAAAGGAGTTACATTTCTCCATATTGCAACTGTTTACTGTACAAGACTGGTCCTTCTGCAGAAGTTTTATATAAACCCTCATTACTTGGCCCCTAACCAGTATATGAATTACTTGTCTTTATAGAGTTTTTCAGGATTTCCACCACAGTCCCCACCATGTTTCAAGTGTTCTTTTTCTCCTGAAATTAAGAAATCAAATAACTTAATTGCCAACTGCTTTTATAACCAACTGTTGTTTTTACTTTAATTGATTGATTTTTATTCTCCTTAAAATGTGAACATATTTATTGTATTATATTCCATAGCATCAACAAAAAGTAGCTCGCTAATCCCTCAGCATAATGACTTAGGAATAGAAAAGTAACTTTTAACTGCTCAGACAGACAAACTAATATTTATGAAATTATATTTAAGCATTTGTTTTCTTCACTTTTTAAATTTGTTTTATTTTTGCTCATTAGTTTGGGAAAAATGTCCAGGCGAGCATGTCTACCATTTTAAGTGAAGACACATTTTACTTTGCGGATCAACAAACCGAAGGAATTCATGTGCAGCATCAAAAAGAAGAAGCACCTGTGAAACACTCCCTGTGTAAGACAATTTTGAGGTTAAAATTTAAATTTGACAAACAAATGAGCTGTGGGTAATTTTTTCAGGTGTAATAATTAGTACTACTCCATGAATTATTAGGATCAGTTAATACTGTTTCTTCTTATAGCACAGGTTCCTCACACTGACTACTGACCATTATAACTTAACATTAAATTATTGTTGAAATTATTCTGCATTATAATGCGAACATTTTCAGTCTCTGAAGCCAAAAAAGTCAGAGTCAGCTTGTGTATTTATCATCTTAAAAAGGTCATAATTAGGGAATTATGGACTCTATGATCTACATAATCCACTGCATCTATAATCTACCACATGTTTAATTATATTATTTATATTAAGGAATATAAAAGCATATCATTAAAGGAAGTAAAAAACTTCAAGTTTTAATAACTTATTAACCTAACATCTGCATTAATTTAACATTAATAATCATTGTTATTATGAGAACACATGAAAATTGTGAATAAGCTATAAACGCTCTAAATATATCTCAAAACATTATATTATTACAAACCGGATTCCAAAAAAGTTGGGACACTAAACAAATTGTGAATAAAAACTGAATGCAATGATGTGGAGATGGCAAATGTCAATATTTTATTCAGAATAGAACATAAATCACGGAACAAAAGTTTAAACTGAGAAAATTTATCATTTTAAGGGAAAAATATGGTGAATGAAAATGTCATGGTGTCAACAAATCCCAAAAAAGTTGGGACAAGGCCATTTTCACCACTGTGTGGCATCTCCCCTTCTTCTTACAACACTCAACAGCCGTCTGGGGACCGAGGAGACCAGTTTCTCAAGTTTAGAAATAGGAATGCTCTCCCATTCTAGTCTAATACAGGCCTCTAACTGTTCAATCATCTTGGGCCTTCTTTGTCGCACCTTCCTCTTTATGGTGCACCAAATGTTCTCTATAGGGGAAAGATCTGGACTACAGACTGGCCATTTCAGTACCCGGATCCTTCTCCTATGCAGACATGATGTTGTGATTGATGCAGAATGTGGTCTGGCATTATCTTGTTGAAAAATGCAGGGTCTTCCCTGAAAGAGATGACTAGATGTTGTTCTAGAAGCTGAATATATTTTTCTGCATCGATGGTGCCTTTCCAGACATGCAAGCTGCCCATGCCACACGCACTCATTCAACCCCATACCATCAGAGATGCAGGCTTCTGAACTGAGCTTGTCCCAACTTTTTTGGGATTTGGTGACACTGTGAAATTTGGAATCAACATATTTTTCCTTTAAAATTATACATTTTTTCGGATTAAACTTTTGATCGGTCATCTATGTTCTATTCTGAATAAAATATTGACATTTGCCATCTCCACATCATTGCATTCAGTTTTTATTCAAAATTTGTTTAGTGTCCCAACTTTATTGGAATCTGGTTTGTATTATAATTTTTTGGTATTAAGTTCATTTTCCATTTGCCATATCTTCTCATTTCAGATGCTCTTGCAGAGTACTGCGGATCCTTTTTCAACGACAAACATAGGATGGTGTCCTCTCAAGGTGTCACATTTCATGATACTGTTACATTAGAGGCCACCAACCAAACAAATCTGGGAGTATTAACTAAGGGAGAGGGTTCACCAGCTGATCTATCCAAGCTGATCTCACACCCTTGTCAGCAAGATGCAACAGATAGTCAGAAAGCCATGACGAGTCCCTTATGTAGGGAGGTTGGTTTATTTTTCACATTTAAAATTGTTCATTTTCAATCTAACTATAAATGTTTATTTATAAAAAATAAAAAAATTGTAAATGTTTGTCTTATATTGACAGTGCTGAAATTGCAACTTATTAAATTATACAAGTGACATTTTTGCTCTACATAAGAGATTTAGATGAATCACTTAAAAGAATTTGAAAAACATAATTCTAAATGGCTGACTAGGAACTACGCCAATACTGAAACCATTGCCTACATTGAATATACACACTCACCTAAAAGGATTATTAGGAACATCTGTTCAATTTCTCATTAATGCAATTATCTAATCAACCAATCACATGGCAGTTGCTTCAAAGCATTTAAGGGTGTGGTCCTGGTCAAGACAATCTCCTGAACTCCAAACTGAATGTCAGATTGAGAAAGAAATGTGATTTAAGCAATTTTGAGCATGGCATGGTTGTTGGTGCCAGACGGGCCGGTCTGAGTATTTCACAATCTGCTCAGTTACTGGGATTTTCACACACAACCATTTCTAGGGTTTACAAAGAATGGTGTGAAAAGGGAAAAACATCCATTATGCGGCTGTGCTGTGCGCAAATGCCTTGTTGATGCTAGAGGTCAGAGGAGAATGGGCCGACTGATTCAAGCTGATAGAAGAGCAACTTTGACTGAAATAACCACTCGTTACAACCGAGGTATGCAGCAAAGCATTTGTGAAGCCACAACACGCACAATCTTAAGGCGGAAGGGCTACAACAGCAGAAGGCCCCACCAGGTACCACTCATCTCCACTACAAATAGGAAAAAGGGGCTACAATTTGCACGAGCTTATCAAAATTGGACAGTTGAAGCCTGGAAAAATGTTGCCTGGTCTGATGAGTCTCGATTTCTGTTCTGGTCAAATTCTATCATGCCTTGTTACCACTGTGCAGACTGGTGGTGGTGTAATGGATGTTTTCTTGGCACACTTTAGGCCCCTTTGGGCATCGTTTAAATGCCACGGCCTACCTGAGCATTGTTTATGACCATGTCTATCCCTTTATGACCACCATGTACCCATCCTCTGATGGCTACTTCCAGCAGGATAACGCACCATGTCACAAAGCTCGAATAATTTCAAATTGGTTTCTTGAACATGACAATGAGTCATGACTGTACTAAAATGGCCCTCACAGTCACCAGATCTCAACCCAATAGAGCATCTTTGGGATGTGGTGGAATGGGAGCTTCATGCCCTGGATGTGCATCCCACAAATCTCCATCAACTGCAAGATGCTATTCTATCAATATGGGCCAACATTTCTAAAGAATGCTTTCAGCACCTTGTTAAATCAATGCCATGTAGAATTAAGGCAGTTCTGAAGGCGAAAGGGGGTCAAACACCTCTTCGGTATATTGTAGTATGGTGTTCCAAATAATGCTTTAGGTGAGTGTATATGGTTTATTTATGTTTTAAATTCTGGCAGGACAGTTTCACATTTACATTTTAATGTATAATTAAGGTATAAGCTTGTCATATTAAGGAAAAATGTTTCTCTTTTATTCAACAGAAGGAAGTTGTAGTACACCAGCCCCATCGAAAATCATATCCCTGCTCAGAATGTGGAAAGTGTTTTCCTTCACTGTCGACTTTTAAAATCCATGAACGCGTTCACACAGGAGAAAAGCCTTATTGCTGTTTACAGTGCGGGAAGAGTTTTAAAAGGAAGGGTACTCTCAAAATTCATCAGCAAATTCACACAGGAGAGAAGCCGCATCATTGCTCTGAGTGTGGGAAGAGTTTTAATCGACGGGATAAATTTAAGCTACATCAGTTCACTCACACAGGAGAGAAGCCATATCACTGCTCACAGTGTGGGAAGAGTTTTACTCAACGATGTGATCTAAAACAGCACCAACGCATTCACACAGGAGAGAAACCGTATCAATGCACTGAATGTGGGAAGAGTTTTCCTTATCGAAATAGTTTCCTATTTCACCAACGTATTCACACTGGACAGAAGCCGTATCACTGCTCAGAGTGCGGGAAAAGTTTTGTCCAACTAGGTGGTCTCCAAGTACATCAACGTACTCACACTGGAGAGAAGCCGTATCACTGCTCAGAGTGCGGGAAGAGTTTTAGCCAAATAACTCATCTCCAAGTACATCAACATATTCATACAGGACAGAAGCCATATCACTGCTCAGAGTGCGGGAAGAATTTTTCCCGCGAGGGTAATTTAAAAAAACACGAGCTCATTCACAGAAAACAGAAACCATATTCTTCACAGTGAGGGAAAGCCAATAGTACTTAACACCTAACCAGAAGTGCATAAGTAGCCGATTTAAATTTATATATATTTATACACACGTACACAACCATACACAGTATAATATGCAATTAAATACTTATGACTCTGTGACCTAAAATGAAAAGATAAAATAGCATACAAGGATTACACTACAATAATGCACTAGAAAATACAATTGAACGTAAACATTTCCAATAAAAATCTTTAAAAAAAAATTTTTTTGTTGAAATTGTATGAAAACATACAGAATAAAATAGAATGAAAATAGAATATTATAAAAATATATAAATTACTCAGGATTTACAAAATATGTAACATGTAACTGTAGACTGTGAGGTATCAAAATGTAAAGTATATGTAAAAATTTAAAGATGCGTAGTTGAATAAGTGAGTCGCTCAGTCTGCCTGCTATGCTTGCTGGTGCCAGGAGAGACCCATGTTGTCTGTCAGAAAGGTTTCTGCTTATTAACAGCAGAAGATGGAGTTTTAACACTTGTGCTATCGACATTTGTATCTACAAATAACATAAGCCGGTGTAAAATATCCTGGTGAAATCCTGGAGAACAAAAGAATGGAAGTTGGACAGATGTTCACCCAGAGACGAACCAAGAGTTGTTACCTCGAGGAAGGGGGAGAGGGGGAAGAGAGAGACAGCCACCAAGAGAGAGGCAGCGAGTGACCATCCCACACCATATCACACACACAAAAAAAAAAAAAAACTTACTGTTACTATTATTATTAGTATTTGTGGGGTACATTATTATTTATCCTGCAACATAAGTCATAAGCTTATTCCCTTCTGAATAGCTGCACCCTATAATCCATAAATAAGTGAATCCCCCTTTTATCCTATGTTTTTTTTATATGTTTTTTGTGTGTCTTTATGTGTGTTTTCTGTATGTGTATGGTCCTATGTGTGGTCAGGGAGTAAGAATTTCACTGTACTGTTTAAAACTGGTGTTTTTGCCATGCACATGATGATAAACTCAATTCAACTTGCTTTCACAAGTTACTTTAAATGTTTGTGCTCTTTTATTTTTATATAAATGTATGTATTATTACTCTTTCTATGCTTTAAATTTTGTTTGCTATCTACTCCTGTTATTTACTTGTGATTTATTTCTAAGCTTTGGCAAAACCAATGTAAATACTTGTATGGCAATTGTAATATCCCGAAAGGCAGTAATTTGCAAAATTAACTTAATCCGACTACACCACCCTGGTGGTGCGATAGGGGAATATTCCCAATAAAGACACACGGGTAAATCTCCAACTATCAAAGGCTAGAATAAAGATCAACCGAGATGTGGGTACCAATACAAAAGGGATGTTTTTATTTAATAAAAACAAACGACAAACTATTTGCTCCCAAAAGACACAGGAGCAATAAACAGTTTACCGTACTTTACAATTACGTAATAAAAACACTCCTCAGGAAGGGGAAAGGGAAAAAGGGTACTGTAAGAGCCATATCATACTTGTTATGAATTTGTTGTTGTGTTTGTTTTATTTTATTTGTTGTTATTTCATTTATTCTACCTTGTTCTATTCATTAGTAAAGCATTAAGCATTAAGTTTGTTACATAAGCCATAAGCTTTAAATTTCTAAGTTATGCATCCATTTTGACAATCGTAAGTTGGTCTGTGATGTCATTCTAATATTATAGACATATGATAGAGAGTTCAGTTTAGATGCGGAAGGCTACGGAAACACAAGCTTTTGACCGTAAGTTGGGAATGTAAGATACAACAACTAGGTTTTTGTAACCATAAGCTCCCGTAAGTAGAGATATACAACAAGAGTGTTGTTATATACCTAAGCTAAGACTGTAATTTACAAGATACAGCAAATAGTTTGTTGTAAAAGTCAGAGATTTGCAAGATGCAGCAACTGGTGTCTGTAATCACAGTGGATTTACTCAAGACGACTGTATGAAGTGTTGATTCTTTGATGCTGACAAAATAAACTACAAGAGACAAAGAGATCGGACTTCTGTCGTGTGAGTGAAACTTTAAACCAGAGCTACGCGTCAAAACTGGCGAAAAAAATATGACCGCATCTACAGGAACAGAGGCCGACAGGACAAAGCAGGCCGGCTGCAGCTCAGAAAATCGTCCAAAACCCACCCAAATTTACATCAGATTAAATGCCGTACACTCACTACAAGAAAAGATTGTGTTGGTACACTTTCAATCAGTGAAGCATCCCCCAAACGCCTGCAGCCAGCCTCCCCTGTACTGCACCACGCCTGGCTCCTGATCGAAACAATAAGGAAAGAAAAAAAACCATACACACGCACAGAAATAACACAAAGTATACACAACCCACACTGAACAATAATCACATCAAAGAGAAGAAAAAATATAAACAATACAACAACCACAACATGCACACACACAGGAATAACACAAAGTCTACACAATTCACACTGAACAATAATCAACTCAAACATAAGAACACGAACAATTTCACAGACTAAGTAGTATATAGTCAAAGGCACCAAGTCGTCTCCCAGTCCTATATACGACAGAGAATGGTGCCTAAACAAACCAAATTAACATAACATAAAAAAAGACAACACCACAAACACTCGCTCCGTCACAAAATAATACGCAAAGCAAACATGCAAAACAATCGGCCAAAAAGGACAATTCCATCCACACAAAAAACTAAACATAAAAGCCAATCAAAAATAAAAATAGACAAGCAAAAAGAAACTTAACAAGCATGCACACCGTTGCTACCAACCGAACGGCCTACAAAGCAGCCAAGTCGCAAACAAGCAATCTTCTTACTCATAAGCAAAACAGCAATGGCGCCGCCACTATCATTTCAACTAGGAATAAGGCGAAGGAATTATAATATTCCACCTCACTCCTAATACGAGGAAAATAAAACACATTAACCTCAATCTATTGACCACATGGAAAGAAAAGACACAAAACATATACTTACTTGGGTTAAACTGCGTGAAGTTGCATGATTACTTACCGCCAATGCCGCAGCTCAATCTACTGGCCGGCATTCTCATCCTGCTAGCGCCGCTGTCACTGTAACAATACACTAAAGATACTTATTGCCAAAGTGATAAAGAAATTTATTGTAAATACCAGAATACCTAAAAGCGCGCTCCGCCACGAATAATCCACACGCCCATGCCGCCAACTCCACTAGAATGAAACTATAAATAGTGTCGATTAGCATTAAGCTCTTCACCTAGCTACACAGTCAACAGAATCCAAGCCGACCTTAACAACCAGGAACGAAAAAGGACACGCCTGGTTGAAGAGGACCCAGACACCACAAACACGTCACCACCAGTCAAAATAAAGGTCCTTAAATAGACTGCATTCCCCTTGTTAATCTGATAACCACACCCCCAGCCAAATCACAAATCAAAACAACCACTTACCCTGCCACATTCTATCCCCTATTTTTTTTAATCCGCGTCCATAACCTTAGACTACTCCGTATCCATGTCCCACGGCCTAAAGCAAACAGAAATCTTATTTGAGACAGGGCTTGGTGTCGTCATTCCTTCGGCTGCAGCACATGGTAACCGATGCAGATTTGAATGATGGCCCACGGTAAACTGCCCTGTTCTCCACAAAGAAGTACTCGGACCACCTAACTGACTCCCTTGATCCCTCCCCAGACCCCGGTGATGCACATACTACAGAATTACGAGCCTCAGGGCGCCCAATAACTATGTTCCCCTTGTTAGCATTTACAGGCCTACACCTCACTAGGTGACCTAATAGTATCCCGGGAAACCTGGACCTGGGGAACTTGTACTGGGGGAAATTCTGGCAATACCATAAACAGATCAGTTTCTTCCCCTAAAACTTCTGTTTGCACCTTGCTCTCCAAAGGGGGGGAACGGGTGGAGACTGAAACCGGACCATCCTTGCGGATCCGGGCCTTTAAGGCAGACCGATGGACACATCTAACCTTCCCCAAATCATCCACTGGCGCGATGGCATATACAACCCCACCCCCCTTGGGGCCCCTTATCACCTGATACACCCCAGGGCTCCACAGATCCTGAATCTTATGACGATCTCTGGCGCCATATTCACACAGATACACCAACTGACCCTCCCCCAGGGGTGTATCATGGGCATCATGTTGTGCCTTACGACGGCCTGCAGCAGCTTCTAGTCATCCCCATGCCCCCTGAACCCTAGCCTGGTGTTCCCTCATCCACTCATGCACACCACCAACTCCAACCTCCTGGGCTCTACCCAAGAGGAAATCCACAGGAGTCTGGGTTCTTGGCCAAACATTAAAAAGAATGGGGATTCACCGGTCATCTGATGAGGAGTAGTGTTATAATAAAACAGCACTTGTTGGAGGCATGAGGCCCAGTCCCTTTTTCTGGACACTGGCAGGGCACGCAAAAAATTGTGCAATGTCCTATTAAAATGCTCGCACTGCCCATTCCCTGCCGGATGGTAAGGAGTGGTACTCCACCTTATACAGTGCACAAAGCTGCTGTACCAAGGAGGACTCAAAATTATGGCCCTGATCTGAATGGACCCGACTGGAGACACCAAACTTCTAGAACCACTCCCCCACCAAAACCTGGGCCACTGTCTCTGCCCGTTGGTCTCATGTAGGTACCGCTTTTTCCCTTAAAATTATAAATTTTCTCAGTTTAAACTTTTGTTCCGTGATTTATGTTCTATTCTGAATAAAATATTGACATTTGCCATCTCCACATCATTGCATTCACTTTTTATTCACAATTTGTTTAGTGTCCCAACTTTTTTGGAATCAGGTTTGTAAAAAACCTCAAAGAGTTTTGCACAATAACATAACATTTCATCTTCACAATGTCCTTTTACTTTTTGTGTGCTTTGGCTTCATCTTAATTCCTTTATCTACAGTACATTATGTTATTAGTAACACAAATGCACATACTATCACTCATTCCCCCTTTTTACACATGGTCCTTACCCATGTGTCAACTTCGCATAGAAAGAAAATAGCTTCATAGACATACATGGCTTGTGATTGGGGTCGTACCAAACCCCTTGTGTCAAAATACAACCCGCTTTTCTCCAGAGTGCTTTCTCTCTTGGAGTGGCTATGCTCTGAAGCTCTTCAAGGTTAGCTGTGGGGGTGAGAGCATTAGACACACACATGTTATGGTTATAGGAAAGGGAAAGTTTGGCCACGGCCTTCGCTGCTGCATCTGCTTTTCTGAAATAGAATCTAATTTGTTAGTGTGAGCATTACATTTACACTCTTAAAATTTCATGTGCTATCACCATATATACAAACCGGATTCCAAAAAAGTTGGGACACTAAACAAATTGTGAATAAAAACTGAATGCAATGATGTGGAGATGGCAAATGTCAATATTTTATTCAGAATAGAACATAGATGACAGATCAAAAGTTTAATCCAAGAAAATTTATAATTTTAAAGGAAAAATATGTTGATTCCAAATTTCACAGTGTCAACAAATCCCAAAAAAGTTGGGACAAGTAGCAATAAGAGGCTGGAAAAAGTAAATATGAGCATAACGAAGAGCTGGAAGTCCAATTAACAGTAATTAGGTTAATTGGCAACATTATTGGGTATAAAAAGAGCTTCTCAGAGTGGCAGTGTCTCTCAAAAGCCAAGATGGGTAGAGGATCACCAATTCCCACAATGTTGCGCAGAAAGATAGTGGAGCAATATCAGAAAGGTGTTACCCAGCGAAAAATTATCATCATCAACTGTGCATAATATCATCCGAAGATTCAGAGAATCTGGAACAATCTCTGTGCGTAAGGGTCAAGGGCGTAAAACCATACTGGATGCCCGTGATCTCCGGGCCCTTAAACGACACTGCACCACAAACAGGAATGCCACTGTAAAGGAAATCACAGAATGGGCTCAGGAATACTTCCAGAAACCATTGTCAGTGAACACAATCCACCGTGCCATCCGCCGTTGCCAGCTGAAACTCTACAGTGCAAAGAAGAAGCCATTGCTAAGCAAGATCCACAAGCACAGGCGTTTTCATTGGGCCAGGGATCATTTAAAATGGAGTGTGGCAAAATGGAAGACTGTTCTGTGGTCAGACGAGTCACGATTCGTTCTTGTTGGAAATGTGGGACGCCATGTCATCCGGACCAAAGAGGACAAGGACAACCCAAGTTGTTATCAACGCTCAGTTCAGAAGCCTGCATCTCTGATGGTATGGGGTTGCATGAGTGCGTGTGGCATGGGCAGCTTGCATGTCTGGAAAGGCACCATCAATGCAGAAAAATATATTCAGCTTCTAGAACAACATATGCTCCCATCCAGACGTCATCTCTTTCAGGGAAGTCCCTGCATTTTTCAACAAGATAATGCCAGACCACATTCTGCATCAATCACAACATCATGGCTGCGTAGGAGAAGGATCCGGGTACTGAAATGGCCAGTCTGCAGTCCAGATCTTTCCCCTATAGAGAACATTTGGCGCATCATAAAGAGGAAGGTGCGACAAAGAAGGCCCAAGACGATTGAACAGTTAGAGGCCTGTATTAGGCAAGAATGGGAGAGCATTCCTATTTCTAAACTTGAGAAACTGGTCTCCTCGGTCCCCAGATGTCTGTTGAGTGTTGTAAGAAGAAGGGTAGATGCCACACAGTGGTGAAAATGGCCTTGTCCCAACTTTTTTGGGATTTGTTGACACCATGACATTTTGATTCACCATACTTTTCCCTTAAAATGATACATTTTCTCAGTTTAAACTTTTGTTCAGTGATTTATGTTCTATTCTGTATAAAATATTGACATTTGCCATCTCCACATCATTGCATTCAGTTTTTATTCACAATTTGTTTAGTGTCCCAACTTCTTTGGAATCCGGTTTGTGTGTATATATATATATATATATATATATATATATATATATATATATATATATATATATATATATATATATATAGATAGATAGATAGATAGATAGATATATTCTACACCTGCCTTCTCAGTTTCTGGTACTGGACATAAACACATGTAGCAAGACTGAAATCATGCAGCCATTCTTTTCATCAACAGGTTTTGTAAAAGGCTTTTTAGAATTTTAAATGTCCAATATTAAAGTAGTTTATACTGCCAAATTCGATTCAGTGAAAGATTATTCTTGCTTCCGGAGTTCAACTAAGTGCACTGTGGGCCAGTCGACCCTTCCCATAAGTGTATAGCTCACTGGGGTCTTGACGATTGCATAGATCAAAATAACTTTTCTGCAGTAAAAACACTTTTATTTTTTACATTTCTACTTTGGCATTAATTTTCTTATTTGTTTTAGAATATTTTGGACTATTACTGTACTTGGATCCAAAGTTTTATCTTGTCCCAAAACAATTTGACCTAAGATAAGACTTGTATGTGCGAATTGTAGCTTTGATAAGGTTTGCTTTATGACCTTGTTCTGCTGTGTGTGCCATGACAACAGCTTTAAAATAAAGAATTAAACCCTGGAATTATTTCAGCTAAAGAGTCGGGTAGGTACAGTATGAAGTTTGTAGGGCCTAAATTTTACTTTGGGGTGATCACCGCCAGTTCAATTCCCTTAATTAAATCTACATCGTGCTTGCCATTAGCCCATACACTTTAGTGAGTAATGATAAACGTAAATTCTTTTCAAAAATAAAATAAAAAGGTTCCGCATGCTGATAACTTAATTTTTCTGCCTGGCCAGGTCTTGTGACTGTACAGTAGGTACTATAATGGCGCTTTTCCACTGCATAGTACGACACGACACGGTTCAGTTCTACTCACTTTTGGGGGGTTTTCCACTGGGAACAGTACATAGTACCTGTTCCTTTTTTCAGTACCACCTCAGCCAAGGTTCCAAGCGCGCCGAACCGTTACCAAAACGTGACGTGTAAACTCTGCTGGTCACTGATTAGCCGGAGAAAATCGTCATTACTGCGTCACCGAACTTGCGACACGAGACACAACAGAACCGATAAATTTAGAACAGCCAGAGAAGGATCGCACGCACCTTTTTGTATTAACCGTCGGCCTCTTTTAAAACAAACTCCTTCGTCTCGCTGTTAAAAACATCCACATGCCGAGAATGAAGAACACCATGCCGTCGATATGCTCCATTGTTGTGTGTTTGTTTGTGGCGCGTTTACGATGACGTCACGGCAGTAGCGGCGCCGCGCGCGTGAGTAATCTCGCCCACGCTAAAGTGTTCCTACACTGCAGTGGAAGTGCAAACCGAGCCAAACTGCGCCGAACCGAAGTGAGTTGAACTGAACCATGTCGTGCCGTTCTATGCAGTGGAAAAGAGGCATAATATATACAGTTCTTTTATACTTTAACAGCATTGCATCAGCATTTGTTTCTCTGTGGTTGTAATGTCAGATAAGATGTTCATTCTCAATCACTCTCATTCATACCACATGTCACTCAAAGGCCTAATATTATAATTTTTTTCTCCCTCCTCCTTATTACCTTTATCCAATAACACATTAGGGGTGTCCCTACTGTAATTAAGCAACATTACTGTGACACCTGTGTGACATTTTCTCATGTGCACACTGCTTATACAGTATCTACATAGACTACACATCTGAGCTTATCTTTATGTGTAATGTATTTACTGCCATATATTTGTCTATCACCGTAGCATTTAAGGAACTCACAGCTGAAGTGGGCGGCGCAGTGGTGTAGTGGTTAGCACTGTCGCCTTGCACCTCCAGGGTCTGGGTTCGATTCCCCGGCCAGGCTCGATTCCAGTCTCTGTTTGCATGTTCTCCCCGTGCTTGGTGGGTTTCCTCCAGGTACTCCGGTTTCCTCCCACAGTCCAAAGATATGCAGGTTAGGCTAATTGGCGTTCCTAAATTGCCCGTAGTGTGTGATTGGGTGTGTGAGTGTGTGTATGTATGTGTGCATTGCGATGGATTGGCACCCTGTCCAGGGTGTACCCCGCCTAGTGGCCGAAGTCTCCTGGGATAGGCTGCAGGTCCCCCGCGACCCTGAACACAGGATTAAGCGGTATAGAAAATGAATTTCAATTCAATTCAATTCAGTTTATTTGTATAGCGCTTTTAACAATTGACATTGTCTCAAAACAGCTTTACACAATCAAAAGAATTATTTAAGTTTGTATGGAATGTGAATGTGTATGAATCAAAATGTTCAGATAGTCCCTGGTGAGCAAGCCCGAGGGCGACAGTGGCAAGGAAAAACTCCCTGAGATGGTAATAGGAAGAAACCTTGAGAGGAACCAGACTCAACAGGGAACCCATCCTCATCTGGGTGAAACAGATAGCAGGAAATGATCTGCAGTTATACAGTGTTAATTGATGTTATAATAGTTGATGTAAAATGGAGTCCAGTAGTTATTCGAGACTCAGATAGACTTGTAGAAAGTTCCAGTCCTGAACTATCGAATTGTCAAGTCCTCAGAGAAACAGCTGACAACACCAGTCGAGGCCAGAACCATCCCCAGACACCAGGCGCATCCTAAAGAGACACACGGGGCATCCATGCGATGAGACCTCCAACCAGAAACCAGGCACGAGGATGGATCAGACAGGTCCGGAGGGCAGAGGGAGTCTGGATCACTGGCAGCTCAGGAACCACATGTGTAGCTCGACAGAGAGAGAGAAAGAGTGAAAGGGGGAGACAGGGGGAGAGAGGAAAGAGAAAGAGGGGGAGGAAGAGAAGAGGAGGAGAGATTGCAATTAGGTATGGACACAGTCACAATGTCTAATGTCAATGTATATTTACTGTAGAGTGCAAGCAGGGACTCCGGCAGGACTAACCATGACAGCATAACTAAAAGGGAGAGCCAGAAGGAAACAAACATGAGGGCTCCCTGAGATGTAAAGCAAACAATCACCTCACCGTCAACAAACCTGAATGATCAAATGAGACTGAGGATGCTAAACATACCAGTTCACCATAATACCAGGGATTAAAGTGAAAAAAAATCTTCTGACTGAACTTTTTTCAGGCCAAGCTATACAGGCCAAGATATAAGCGGGTATAAACATAGTAAGGGCCCATCTGATTGGTCAAATTTGGACACACAAATGCTTGGGAAATAAAGTATTTATCGCAACTCCTTGCGATATGGTTATCGCGCATGCCATTATCGCGATAACAATATTTTTTCGATATATCGTGCAGCCCTAAATGACATCATATGAGATCTGCTCTCCTATTGCATGATTTCTGCTTATGACAGCGAGGCCAGTGAGCCGTTCCTGAGACATGGTTGACCTCAGGTATGTCTTGATTAACCTGAGTTTGGAAAAGCTCCTCTCTGCTTGAGCTACAGTCACTGGCAATGTAAGTGCAATCCTGAGAGCAGTCCAAAAGTTGGGGTAGATCTCAGATAGATCCTTATCGTGCAGAAAAGTGATAAGCTCAAAGAGGCTCATGGTTTTTGATGGCAGTCATTAGACACTTTATTAATCTAATATAATCTAATCTAAGGGAGGAACAATTAGCTCCTTGGTTAATTTATTGCCTCAAATTATATGCTTTGTCACGTAACAGAGTTATAGCAAATGGAAAATGTCTTTTAAACTATCTACACATATGCAAATTAAACTGGCAAGTTACAGTATACTGTAAATATATCGTAAATATATTGGCTATGGCCAACATTAACATAATAAACAATGGAAATAAATAACTGTACTTGCTGCAGTCTTGCTGCAAAGCATCATTTTGTGTTTACATTTTGTGGTATTTAATAGAAACCATTAGAATTTCTGTGATGGTTTGTAAATTAGTCTTTTATTGTGTGTCTGTGTTTTTAACAAGGTAAGCATAGCAAGCATCATAAGCAAGAAGGCTAACAAACCTAAGAGTTAACGTTATACCACTGATTAACATGATGACATGAATAACTTAATCATACAGAGAGAACATTGTTATATACATTTATCTTTTATCCGTTTCTCCTCATCTTCTTTTCTTTTTTTTCTAAATTGGGCCCCTGACAGTTTTGGCCTTTTTCTCTCCATCACTGTGTTTACTTTATAATTGACGATTCGACAATCAGCAGATTTCCCCCAACGCTGTCACTCACGACCAGAAGTCAAGACTAAACCAATTCACCTTCACATCATAATCGTTTATATTATCTATTTTTATTTGCCATTTCACACAAATACATGAAAAAAGGGCAAATTACTGGTGTGTGTTTATAATATTTTGAATGAAATGTGCGTTATTTGTAAGAAAGTCAGGTAGACATAATTTAGCCCGCTTCTTGTCCACTTCATTTGGGAGAGGTGAACTGTACTCTGCGCCGCCGCCCCCCCCCCCCTCCCCCGTCATCCGCTCTCCTCTCTGCTCAAACACCCCCCCCCCCCCATCTCCGCTTCTCTGTCTTCTCCGCTCGCTCAGCTTCTGTGTGGCTCATTTAGGGGCGGCGCGAGCGCAGGTATCACAGATAATAGAAAACAGCTTAGCGGCACAGATTATTATTTTTTACTCCAGGTTCGTGTGCAGCCCCCCACGTGACATAAAAAAATGCCGCCCTGGCGGCTGCCTACTTCGCCCTACCCTAAAACCGCCACTGACTGTGACCGACAGGTCATGCTCCGCTATGAAAGAACATAGGCGCACTTTTACATCGCGCACACGGTCGGCCACAGATGTGTGAATCTCCGTTGTGGTTCTTGTCGCAGCAGACAGGGAGCATGTGTACTGTTAGAGCACGAACCGCAGCATTGTGACGAGCTGCTGACTGATGGCGAACTCGCACTTTTTTTTGCCATTATTGCCATATTGAAGTTTCCTGTGGCATACTGTGCAGAGACACCTAACTGGATGTTTGATTTTTTTTTAGTCCACGAACTAAAAGGCTTGCCATTCTCCCCAATTTCGCTAAGCCAAGCCCATCTCCATTTATGTATTTACACTTTTATCAATCTCCGAAACATCGGAGCCTTCCTGCATTAAGTGTGTCCATGCTATCTTAAATATAGTTATACCTCAGCCTGACATGCAGTTCTTCAAAACTAAACCAAAACCCGGAGTGGATTCATACCGGAGTGATAACAAAACGCTTAGAGTGGAGAGAGGAACGTGCATTCGCTCCACTCCAGGCTTTGATCACATCCTCCTCAGCAGGCTGAATACACTGTCTTTCCTTAATTTAACACCCATGTAAGCCTATATATACACAGCATTAAAGTTATGAAAAGTGAATTTTAAACATTAAGGACAGGCGGAACAGTGTGATTGACGGAAATCCGTCGATGACTCGCTACAATTAGCAGAAATCCGTCGTAACGACGGAGAACTTTAATCCCTGTAAATGGGTCATAAAAATATCAATAATTATCGATATCGACCGATATGAAAGACTGATATCGTGATACAGTTGTCAGCCATATCGCCCAGCCCTAGTGAGTGGGTTTATTAAAAAAAAAAATAAATAAATAAAGAGTATCCTGGTTATCACGAGTATACACTCTACCCTTGAGTTATATGCTATAATAAATTACAAAGGATAACCTTAAATATATTTAGAATGAATCAGTATCACATCTATCATCGCTGAAAATAGCTGCTTAAAACGTCTGAATTATATTCAAATATACAAAAAAAAAAAAAAAAAGCGAAAAGACACTCGATTATTTTGCATAGGTTATTTGTTTAAAACGAGAGAAAAACTGTTAAAATCCTCGTTCGCCTTCTCAGCGTTAGGTAGCGAGTGACGTCATGATTTGAATCTGCGCGCGACCAGGGAAACATATGGTCACTGAATTTCCTGGAACACCGGTATAGATAAATTACAGATGATGCTGTGTCTTTAAGGATTATTAAGGATGTCTTGAAAAATTAAATTAAAATTTTATTTGTCACATACACAGTGTAGTAGTAAAATGTTTATAAATTTGTGCTTTAGGTGAGGTTCGAACTCGGTGTTGCTTCACCTATACTGCACGCACTAACCCATTGCGCCACTGGAGCCACACAGCAGTTGCTCTTATAAACTCATATGAATGACAATGGAATATAGAACGTGCGAGTTGACGACCATGTATGATGACCAAATGGAAATATTTTTTCATATACATGTATACTTTTATATTGTTTATTTTATAATAAAATTAGTTTATCATAAATATTTATTTGTATTATATATAAATGTTATTTGCATATTGCATATTTGCAAATATAATATAAATCTAATATTTTTGATGGTGATTCCCTGGCTGGGAATCGAACCCAGGTCTACCGCATCGTAGACGAATTACCTACCACTGATGATCATTATAAAAAGCCAGAAGAACATCTTATTCATAAAATAATATTTACTTAATTTGATAATATATATTATTCATTCATGTCCAGTGGCGGTTCTACACTGAATTGCTCCCCGGGCGAAACTTCCGCCCGGCGCCTCCCCCCCGTCAGTGCCACTTGGTCCGGCTTTTAGATAAAGTCCTTCCATGCCCCATCTGGCGGATATTCAGTGAAGCACAACACATTTATTTAAATTCCCGAATGTTGCTTACGGGAAGTCGCGCGCTAAATTGAGGGATCTCGCGCATTCTTAACGGCCACATCTGTATAAACCAACATTAATATTTTCATGGGAACACAGCCAATTACCTTTGTCCTGCTGTGGTGCTTTCATGACCTTTTTGAACACCCCATAAAACTGTGCCTTCTCATAGAAAGTCCCCCAGCTGGTCTTCAGGTCAGGTATGAAGTGAGAGGCGAGAATCCGATGGGGATCGAGAATCCGAAGCAGTTCATCCATGATCTAAAATAGACAGACCAATATCTAGAGAGTAGAGCAAGAAATGAAAGAGTAATTCTCACAAATTAACTGTTTTATATTTGTCCATAGCAGTTTAATTTTGCCCCTGCTATGGCTTCTAACACCTATTTGTTATCAGATGAGTCTATTAATAATTGTATACAGGTCATATTTTTGTATGATTTTTTTTTTATATAAATTTTGTGAATTTCATGTGACTTTCACAGAATTTGTGTAAATATTTTTCCGAAATATAATTTAAAAAATGTATTTTTAGAAAAGGATATCTACAGTCTGAAGTTGACATATGTATGATGGCCAGGACATACTGTACTTGGATAAAAGAAAACTCCATATTTTTAGACCTAATGTCAAACCTACATTACCTCATTTTCTTCATGAGTAAGCCTCCAAATGGTTCGCCTTCTGAAAAAGTGTCCTGGAAAGAGATCTAACAAATCCTCCTGAGTGAGGCTGGACAGCATCTCTGTGCTTATATTAGCAGCTGAAAAACACATTAAACAATATGGTAAATAACAAGTAACAACTAATGACAGATTCTAGGCCGAGATTTTTATGTTGATATGAACACAGTCTGCTCCTCAGTTCCCCTCGGCCCCTGATCACTTCTCCCAGGACATGTTCTTACCTTCAAATCCATAAACCTGCCTTTCTTAAACCAGTTGCTCAGGAGATGTCAGATTTCCCTTCTCCTTCCATCATCACCTGACACCAAACTGATATAATTAATAATATATTATCTTTTATTTAAATGGCTTGACCTTGGCTTAACACTGCATCATGACAGTCACTTAACCTTAACTTAATTTATGAGTTAGTTATTCATAAATTACACACATTTTTGTAATACATTGTGATACATGAAATTAAACACATTTTTACGTGTAAACTATTGTAAAACAACGTGTTACTTGAGAAATGGTATTCCGTTGGTTGTTTTTTTTTTTTGGTACATCTTTTGTTTTTCTATACAAAAGTATTGCAAATGTTCGTTAATGTTAATTTAGCACCAAAAATAGCAAAGCAGTTAATGGATGATGTCCACCATAAAGGCATATTTACACATTAACACAAATTCTGGCAAAAATAAATAAATAAATAAAAAGGAGGTGGGGGGCAATTTATCGAAAGCAAGTGTATCATTTTTCAACAAATTAACATACCGTTATTAACTGCCATCAGTCTGCATCTTGCCAGCTAATGCTAGTTCAAATTAGCTAGCATACCAACTTCCCGATTCAAATAGATTTTAGCTAACGTTTACTAGTTAGATTTCTAAATAGACACATAGACGAGTATAAACGAACAAACCTCACCTTTTAACACTGCGGTTGATACGAGGTCCAACTCCAAATCCGGATATTTTTCTCCAATTCCATCTTCATCCACAGCGTCAGAATACGTCAGAGAGCGCGTGAGAGAGGCTGAGAGACTTCCGGTTACAGGTGAAAACTGTTTAACTTCACGCGCTTCCAAAGAGCTCGAGCATGACGGAAGTGGATTTCCATTGGAAGATACCATTACACCAAGAGGGGGGGGGGGTTAATTGTTATAAACGTTGTAAAAAAATTAATAAAAAAAAAAGTTTAACTGACGAGAATAATGATTTACAATTTATATAAAACTTTAATAATAATTTAAAAAAATACTTCAGTTCATCAGGTTACTCACATAGACATTATAGCATAATAAAAATATTAACACCCCCCTACAGGAGCTTGAAAATGGACAGAACCACGTCAGTTTATTCAGTACTAGTAAATGTCAGTTCTTACCAAACCCACGGATTTTGCACTGTGTGGTTCTTTGTCCAAGTCTTTGTAAAATACTAGCTGTATTCGAGTTCTTTTATTACAAAAAATGTATTTATTTCACCAAACTTCACCAAATTATTACCACATATTTGCACTGTGGGTGTCTGTCAAATGAATGTAATTGCAAACTTGTTCTGTACAGAAAACAAGTATACATTAAGTCGACATTTCGTTGTACCTTAGATAATGTAGCTCCAGCTAAAAGAAAAATTATTAGAGATAAGAAACTCGCTCCCTGGTATAACGATCACACGCGCACTTTAAAACAGACCGCTCGGAAATTAGAGCGTAAATGGCGTCAAACTAAACTGTTAGTCTTTCAAATAGCATGGAAAGAGAGCATCCTGACCTATAGGAAAGCTCTTAGTGTAGCTAGATCAACGTATCTCTCCACTCTTATAGAAAATAAAAATAATCCTAGAATTTAATTTAATACCGTAGCCAAATTAACCAGAAATAAGACTACTACAGAAATCTCCCCAACAACATCATGCAATAGTGAGGACTTCATGAACTTTTTTAATAATAAAATTGTAAATATCAGGCATAAAATTGAGGCTTTGAAACCGGACAATGCAATTTATGCAGATGTTAACCTAGCCATGTCAGATCGGAACCTCTGAAGAAGAATACTTTACTCCCCTTGAAGAGAATAAACTAATTTCACTCATCTCTTCTGCAAATTCATCAACCTGTATATTAGATCCTATTCCGACACATTTTCTTAAACAGATAGTACCAGTAATAACAGAACCGCTGTTGAGAATAATTAATTCCTCACTCAGCATTGGTTATGTTCCAAAATCTTTTAAATTAGCAGTTATCAAACCAATAATTAAGAAACCTGACCTCGACCCCTGTCAGCTGTCCAATTACAGGCCAATATCAAACCTCCCCTTTATCTCTAAGATTCTGGAAAAGATAGTAGCGGAGCAGCTATGCTCATATCTACATAGAAATGGCATAGATGAACTGTATCAGTCAGGATTTAAATGAGTTTGTTGTTGATACAACATTTGCAGTTGGTTTTTCAATACAAAATACATCAGAATTAAATCACATTTTAGCCAGCGGTAGCTCAGTGATTAATGCATTGGACTACAGTTTGGAAGATCCCAGGTTCAAACCCCACAACCTCCAAGTTGCCACTGTTGGGCCCTTGAGCAAGGCCCTTAACCCTCAACTGCTCAGATGTACTGTATATGAGATAAAAATGTAAGTCGCTCTGGACAAGAGCGTCTGCCAAATGTAAAATGTATGTTCACAGCAAATTTTCCTAAATTGAATTTTCAAAAACTGACAGACAGACATAAACACAAAACAATATCTGAAATTTCTTAAGATTCTTGAAATAAGAAATGTTAGTGGTATATTAGTCTTAAAAATAGCACAACAATCTAATTGAACATGCACCAATATTTGGGCTTTATAGCCATCACTTGTTTCTAGTAAAATCTTGCTTAAAATGAGGTCACATTTACTTGCCATGCCAGACGAAGATCAATTTTCTTAAGTTAAGATTGATAGTCTAATTCACAATGAATTTTATAAGATTATGTATCTTTAATGGCAAAAAACAAGACATTTTCTAGAAATAAGTTTTTTTTTTTTTTTTACTTAGATTTCAGTTTTTGCAGTGTACAATTATTGACTCATGGGGCTGAATAATTACGCACACCCCACAGTTATTTATTATTAATGTTTGGAATCATGTATGAACTTGAACTTGAATGATTTTCGTTCCACTTCTCACGTGTACACCACTTTGTATTGGTCTTTCACGTGGAATTCCAATAAAATTGATTCATGTTAGTGGCAGTAATGTGACAAAATGTGTAAAAGTTCAAGGGGGCCGAATACTTTTGCAAGCCACTGTATCCCTGAATTTATACTTTCCTGATGTGGATTACATGTGACTGGGCCACTTTCAAAGGGGCCACTTAGGAGATGTAGAAGGAAAATTGAGAAAACACTTGGATGCAAAGTTGCGAACTTCTAGGTAATAAAAAATGAAGCATCTCATTATTCAAGTTAAGAGAATCTAATTAAGATGAATTAATCTAAGTTAATTTGCTATTCCCCTTTTAATTTCATTTTCTTTTCTTTCTGATTGATAATATATACAAATTATTTTCTTTAATTTTACAATGGATTTTAGAAAACATGTCTTGTCAAATTTGATAGTTTTATGATTTCTATGAACTTACATGACATTTTATAACCTTTTTTAATGGCTAAGGAATCTGTTTATTTGGTGTTTGTGTGTAATAGAGCAGATAGAGGGGTAGAATGAAGAAATTTGTGGAATAAAAAAAACGTTGATGCTAGATTTATCAATGTCATTGTGCCATTATAATTTTTCATTTCTGAAATAGCCTGTGACACTGATTACTGATGCAACAGATTGGTCAATGGTTGATCTGATTGTTCCCTATGCACTTAAAATGAGGACCGTCCAAACCAGGTACTCTGATTGTTGTGTTGGAATTACATTGTATTCTGCTTGCAATAGAATACAGCAGGTGTAGGGGACATGCAGTGTTGGTTTGACTAGTGTAAGCATATTTTAATCAACATATATTTAGGCAGACAGAAATATAAAAAGAACTATTTAAGGGCCAGAGGTAGCTCAGTGGTTAAGGCATTGGACTACGGTTCGGAAGATCCCAGGTTCAAACCCCACAACCACCAAGTTGCCACTGTTGGGCCCTTGAGCAAGGCCCTTAACCCTCAACTGCCCAGATGTATAATGAGATTAAAAAAATGTAAGTCGCTCTGGATAAGATGGTAAATGTAAAACTATAAGTGTACCATTATAGCAAAAAAGAGAAGGACAAGAGTAAGTCAGGAACAGCGATATCGGGATTGGAAAATACTTGAAAACTGTCCATGCAGCTAGAATAAGCAAAGCAGAGAGGAGGGAAAGTACCTAGAAGCCAGAGTAATGAGAGAAACCGGATGACCAGGCAATAGACACCAGATAAATGAGAGAAGCTAACGAGGTGTATGTACACTCGAAACCAAACTTGAAAGGATCAGGGGGTTTCCCTGTAAGATAAGGCATACCTGTATGTGGAGATGGCCACGTGGGCAGACTGCTACGGGCAGATAAGGAATAGAAAAAAATCAGAGAGACAGAGCCAGTCTTATGAATAACATATTTTAATAAGAGTAGACACAGAATAAAAATGTGTATCTACATGGTAATAATATAAAATACAAGGTATAAAAGCCCAACGTAAAATACAAAACACAAGGGGCCAGTGTAAAAGCATCAACAGAAATAAAATTACATATCAAACCGTCTCTGAGCGAAAACAACACAAAGAGTGAGAAAAGTAAGGGGAATAAAAGCAGAAATACCACGATTTAACAAAGACACAGGAGCCTGATGTCAGAACTAACCTCGGAAAACCAGAAGACGTAGCTTTAGCGGTTAGCCCTTTGTTGCGTGAATGGTAAACCCAAACGCGGAGAAAACACGAATAGGCAGGATAATCACGCTCTTTAATCTAAGGACTCTCACGATAGGGGAGTAAGGGAAAGACACAATCTAACCCGCGTCCTAGAAATACACACTCAATCAGGAAGCAGACCAAAAAGGGTGAGTAGTCACGGTTTGGTGAACGATTCCGACAGGGCATCAGAAAAACTCAATGACTGAGCGTTGTACTATCGTTTGTTTACTCCTTTTATACTTTGTGGTTCATGACCGCATTACTTCTGGGTCCTATTGCCGGCCACGGACCGAGTGTGCATGACACCTGAGGAAAATATCTTTGAATACCAATGGAATTACTCTCATTAGTCTGTGTATTAGCAGACACTTTAAAATCAGTACGAACACCTCTGACGGATGGAGCTGGGGTGCTGGACTCTGGCTTCATTGGCTGAAAAGAACAATGAGGACTCTCAAAACCCACACCCTGTCTCTTAGAAGGAGCAGGTTTAGACTCATCCTTTTTAAAATAAGTAAATCCTTTATCTCGTAGATACTGCATCAGAGATCCAGACAACTCAGAATCAGATCGGACAGGACTTATGGAGGCCAGATCCATAATGGGCTCAGTCGGGTTGTAGTCCTCAGAAGGAACACGATCTGAACTGCCCTGGCTGTCTGAATCATCCACAGGGATGAAGTCAGCAATGGAGAAGTCGCAGTTAGCTATACAATAGAATAAAATGTATAAAAAACATTGAATTGGGTAAAATAAGGCAAATAAACAAAATAGTGCAAAGGAGATGCTTACCCATGACTGGTCTCAGAACAAACCAAAAAAAATAAATAAAAAATAAGGAAAAAACCTTGAAAACAAGTGCCACCCCTATATTTTTTATAAAAAAGATATGAAAGTGTAAAGATAATAGAAAATAATTATTAAAGAAAATGAATTATAATGGTAAAAAGTTTAGAAAAGAAAATATTTGGAAGTGTGTATGTGTGAGAAAAATGTGTATAGGTAATAATGAGATGAATGAATGATGAATGAAATGCCTCTGATGAGCAAGCCAAGGGGGGACGGCGACGGTGGCAAGGAAAATCTCCCTGAGATGGCAATAGGAAGAAACCTTGAGAGGAACCAGACTCAACAGGGGACCCATCCTCATTTGGGTGATAACAGATAGAAATGATGACGTCATGTGCGTTGTGCAGGTGAAAATGCAATATGACAGAAAATCATTTAAATTAACATGAAGACCAGTTCAGCATAGGGATGAGACAGTGGACATGAGGTCTGGAAGCACAGGAGCAGCAGGTGTAGCTCGAAACCGTCATGAAGCAGAATTCAGCTGGAGCTGGTTGTAAATGACCATTAAACCCCCAAGCACAGAAGTGGGATGTCATCTTTACCTCCAGCCATAGAGGGCAGTGTTGCCATAAATGACTTGCAAAAGTTTACAAGGAAGACCTTTTATTTTGAGATAATGTATAAGAGAAACTCTTTAATGGTTGTGTTTTGTTTCTTCCTTGATATTAACTCTAATATGGACACTTTATTCTGATTTGTTATACATTTGTGTTTGAGTTCTATATCACAGACTTTTATTTTGAAGTTCATAAAGGGAAGTGCAGTGGCGCTGTTTGTGAATGCGCACTTTATATGTAATTTACACGTGATAAGCGTCTGGCTGGTGTGCACAAAGGAGCATACGTTAACGTGTTTGATTTAAGGCTTTCTTCTACCTCTCAGCACCTGGCTGATAAAGGGCACAAGGTACAGTTTGTGGCTGTTATATTGTTTACAGTAGTTCATGGTTAATTTAGTGTAATTTATGGTTTTTAATTGCACTCTAAAGAAGAGGTTGTCAATGTTTAAAATATAGGAATATAATTATTTTGTTTTTGTTGTTGCAAATGCTTTATATTTAAAAATACATTCAGTGTTGAAGTAAGTCTAATTAAAATATTGTAAGGCAAGGATATAATTTAATGTATATTAAAAAGGGATAAGTCATTCAGTTTATGGTAAATATGGATATATTATTGTATATGTTTATTGATAATTCATACCATTTACAGGCAATATCTATTGTTTGTTTGTTTGTTTTTTATTTATTTATTCAGCTCTTACGGTGTTTTGGATATTAAAACCCCCTTTTTAAACATCAGTTAGCGAGTAAAGTGCTTATGTTCAGCCGGGAATGCTACACTGGTCTTTCTCTGGATGCCTCAGAAACCTGGCAGGGCTGGCCTTTGTCTACTGGAGCTGGCACAATCTCCCGATGCCTCGGCATGGGTAGAAGGATACAGAACATTTACATTTACATTTAGGCATTTGGCAGACGCTCTTATCCAGAGCGACTTACAAAAAGTGCTTTAAAGTTTACATCACTGGATACATACTTACACTGGGTTAACTAGGTTAATAACTAAGTGCCATTAGTCCAACACAACTGGGAAGAGGGATTTTTTATTTTTTGGTGGGCGGGGGGGGGGGGGGGGGGTTAGTCCAAGTACTGGAGAAACAGAAGCGTCTTGAGTCATCGTTTAAAGATAGTCAAAGTCTCTGCTGTACGGACATCTAGAGGAAGTTCGTTCCACCACCTCAAATTCAAACTTTGTCACATACACAGTCATACACAATATAATATGCAGTGAAATGCTTACACGACCGCCAGTGACCTTAAAAAGAAAATAAAAGCTTGTACGTAAAATAAATAATCAATAAAAAGGAAATACCAAAGAAATAAATTTAACTAGTAAAATTAACTGTACAATAAGTTATAAATATTGCAAAATATAGAAATATAGGGGGATATATATAGAATTAAAAGTGACCGTGGTTGTGCAAATATGCATGAAAGGTGACTAATGAAAGTGACGTGCAATTGTCCAGATATATAAATCTTTAGTGCAAGTGTGTATGAATGTGTCCATGATTGTCCAGTCAGTGTTGTGAGCTTAAAAATATGTTATTAGTCCTGTGTGGAGGTGTGATTGTGATTGAGAGACCTTATCGCCTGCGGGAAGAAGCTCCTCCTCAGCCTCTCTGTGTTGGCCTTTAGGGAGCGAAATCGCTTCCCAGACCGCAACAAAGAGAACAGTCCATTACTGGGGTGACTGAGGTCCTTCATGATCTTCCTGCCCTTAGTCCAGCACCGCTTGCTGTAGATCGAGTGCAAGTCAGGGAGCTCAGTGCGGATGATGCGCTCGGCTGATCGCTCCACCCTCTGTAGAGCTCGTCTGTTCTGCATGGTGCTGTTCCCGAACCAGGTCGTGATGTTTCCCATCAGGATGCTCTCTATGGTACAGGACTAGAAATTCCTGAGCACCTTAGAGGGTAGTCTAAAGTCTCTCAAGCGTCTGAGGTGGTACAGACGCTGCTGGGCTTTTTTCACCACAGTGCTGATGTGACAGGACCATGACAGGTCCTGAGTGATGTGAACACCGAGGTATCTGAAGCTGTCCACTCTCTCCACTGGGCTCCTGTTGATGACAGGGGTCAGGTAGTTCCTCTCCTGCTTTGTACTAAAGTCCACTATCAGCTCCTTTGTCTTACTGACGTTCAGGAGGACGTTCACCTCCAGATTTCCAATCTCCTCCAGGTAGTCCGACTTATCATTGTTGGTGATCAGTCCGACCACGACGGTGTCGTCAGCAAACTTGATGAAGGAGGTGGAGTTGGCAGTGGCCACGCAGTCGTGGGTGTACAAAGATTACAGCAGGGGGCTCAGAACACAACCCTGGGGGGCTCCAGTGGTGAGAGTGTAGCTGAGACATGTCCGCCCATCCTTACTGCCTGTGGTCTGCCAGTCAGAAAATTGGAGATCCACTGACATATAGATGAGCTGAGTCCCAGGTGCTCCAGCTTGGTGGTGAGTGTGGAGGGAATTATGGTATTAAATGCAGAGCTGTAGTCGATGAAGAGCATTTTAACATAATTCCCTTTCCTAGTGTCTAGGTGAGTGAGTGATGTGTGGAGGAGATGAGAGATTGCATCCTCTGTGGAGCGGTTCTGACGGTATGCAAACTGTATGTGGGTCCAGTGTGTCGGGTAGTGAAGAAATGATGAAGTCTCTGACCAGGCGTTCAAAGCATTTCATCACTATTGAGGTGAGGGCTACAGGGCGATAGTCATTGAGGGAAGCAGGATGTGGTTTCTTCGGGACAGGAACAATGATGGACTCTTTGAAGCATGTGGGGATCACCAACTGAGATAAAGAGATGTTGAATATCTCAGTGAACACAGGTGCTAGCTGGTCTGCGCAGGATCTGAGAATACGGCCTGTGATGCCATCTGGTCCTGCTGCTTTCCTGGTGTTCACTCTCTTGAAGGCTCTCCTCACGTTGTGCTCGGAGATGATGAGCGCGTTCCCGGTGCTGGCAGTGTCTTCCTGTCTGCAGCCGTTAGCGCCGCTAGCATTAGCGCCGTTAGCATTAGCGACGTTAGCTGCAGCCTCGAAGCAAGCGTAGAATGTGTTCAGCTCGTCTGCCAGAGTCGCGTCTGCGTTCGTCATACCGGATGTTGGTGCTTTATAATCCGTAATTGTCCTTAATCCCTGCCACAGGCTCCTAGAGTCACTCTGTTGAAGCTGTGACTCTAGTTTTATCCCGTAGCGCTACTTCGCCTCTTTCACCGCCTTCCGGACGTTGTATGACGCAGCCTTGTACGGTTCCATGTCCCCCAACGCAAGTCCCGTGTTGTAGGCAGCGGTGTGAGATCCCAGAGCGTCGCGGATGGTTTTATCCACCCACGGCTTCTGGTTGGGAAACGTTCTGATAGTCTTTTTCTCTACCGTATCGTCCACTAGCTTCCCAATCCCACAATCGCTTCCGTAAACACGCTGACGTCATCATCGGAGCTGTTTCTGAACATGACCCAGTCTGCGTCATCGAGTGCGTCCTGTAACGCGGCCACCGATTGGTCCGTCCAGCGCGCGACCTCCCTCTGAACCGGAACTTCCTGTTTCAGCCTTTGTTTATATTTTGGCATGAGGAAGATGGCAGCGTGGTCGGATTTACCAAACACTGGACGAGATTGTGCCCTGTAACCGTCTTTGACCGTAGTATAACAATGGTCCAGTGTCCTTTCACCCCTAGTGGGGCAGGTGATGTGCTGATAAAAGTTCGGCGCTGCGCGTTTGAAGTTGGCATTATTAAAGTCCCCCTCCACGATGACTGGAGCGTCCCGGTGTTGTGTCTGGTGCTGTGTGAGCACCTCATGCAGCTCGCATAAGGCAGTGTTAGTGTTCGCTTGTGGTGGGATGTAAACGGCACTGATTATGACCGATGTGCACTCCCGTGGAAGATAAAAAGGACGACACTTGATGGACAGTAGTTCCAGGTTTGGTGTGCAGGAGCGTGTAAGAGGAACAACACTCGCACTGTTGCACCAGCTGTTGTTCACCATTAAGCACACGCCGCCTCCCCTTGACTTCCCCGCGTCCTGTCCATGCGGTGAACCGAGAAGAATTCGGCTGGTTGTATGGCGTGGTCTGGCACCGCTGGGTTCAGCCATGTTTTTAGATAAAAATGGATAAGAGCGTCTGCCAAATGCCTAAATGTAAATGTCTCGGTGAAGCAGAGGAGATTGCAATCCCGAATGTCTCTCTGTAACTTTATCCTGGCCCTGACATCATCGAGTTTGTTCTCCAGTGACTGGACGTTGGCGAGCAGGATACTAGGCAGAGGTGTGCGGTGTGCACGGGCTCTCAGCCGGTTCCTCACGCCAGCTCATTTCCCTCGAGGCCGTCGCTTCGTGTCGCATCCATGGTTCTCCCTCAGGATCTCACTCGGCCAGCTGGGATCCGGAGTTAAAACCGTCGAATTGTGAGTACATTGTATCCCAATAGAAACAAGAGTGTATCTATCATACCTAATGTACTCAATGGTGATGATTTTGCCAATTTTAAAACACTGAAAACTAACTTAAAGAACAAAAACAAAGAAAAGGTGGTCGGAGCAGTCGTGATGGCAGCCGACCTCACCGGCGCCATCTTGGAAAATTGGTGCCAGAACAGAAAAGAGCCTGGATGAATGCCGCCTCGATCCCTGAGAGATGGTGGGATAAGGCGAGCAGTGCTGGAGGATCGGAGGGAACGTGGTGCAGTGCGTGGTGTGATTAGAGCAGAGAGGTAAGTGGGTGCTTACCCACTTGGGGAGAATTAGCGTAGTTGCCATTCAGTATAGGTGTACTAGAGTATGAGGTTATGGGATGACTTACGTGTATGCCAGATTAAAAAGATGCATCTTGAGTCTACTTTTGAACTGGGAAACCGTGTCTGCTCCCCGAACACTGTCTGGAAGGCTATTCCAAAGCTTTGGAGCTAAATATGAAAACGCCCTACCCCCTTTTGTAGATTTAGAAATTCTGGGAACTACCAGAAGTCCGGAGATTTGTGATCTTAAAGCGCGTGGTGGATTGTAGCGTATCAGAAGACTGGTTAGGTATGTGGGAGCTAAACCATTTAAGGCTTTGTATGTAAGTACAGATGTCGCCTTTAAGCGTGTTTTTCCGCGAGAGGCCGCAATTTAGCGCGCGGCGTGCCACGACTTGCCGGAGGCAACATTGAGGAATTTTAAATAAATGTGTTGTGCTTCACTGAATATCCGCCAGATGGCGCATGGAAGGACTTTATCTAAAAGCCGGACCAAGTACAAATGAATTGTGTATAAGGTTAACCGTTAACCTGAAACAATATTGTTTGCTGTAGCAAACATGAATTTTATTTTGTTTTACAACAGATATTTCATAATGAACGTGTGTATATGTGCTTCATGTTATTTTCATAATGATGAAATGAGATGCCCAAATTCGTGCTTTAAAAGATTCTTATATAGTTTTTGTAATGAGTCAGGGGTAGCTCAGTGGTTAAGTCACTGGACTACAGTTCGGAAGATCCCAGGTTCAAACCCCACAACCACCAAGTTGCCACTGTTGGGCCCTTGAGCAATTCAATTCAATTTTTTCAATTCAATTTTATTTATATAGCGTTTTTAACAATGGTCATTGTCTCAAAGCAGCTTCACAAAAATTAAAGAAATTTAACAAAAAATAAATAAAAATAATAATAATAATAAATAAATTAATTAATTAATTAATAATAATAATAAAAAAAAAATAATAATAATAATAGAAAAGAAAATAATTGGAAGTGTGGATGTGTGAGAAAAATGTGCAGATAATAATAATGAGACGAATGAATGAAATTTCTCTGATGAGCAAGCCAAGGGTGACGGCGACGGTGGCAAGGAAAAACTCCCTGACATGGCATTAGGAAGAAACCTTGAGAGGAACCAGACTCAACAGGGAACCCATCCTCATTTGGGCGATAACAGATAGAAATGATATAACATCTTGTGTCTTGTGCAGGTGAAAATTCAATATGACAGAAATTATTTAAATTGACATGAAGACCAGTTCAGCATAGGGACGAGTCAGTAGGTGCAGAGGGCAGATGAGGTCTGGATCACTGGAAGCACAGGAGCAGCATGTGTAGCTCCAACCATCATAAAGCTGAATCCAGCTGGAGCTGGTTCTTCTCTGGATGCCTCAGGAACCTCGCAGGGTCGGCCTTTGTCTACTGAAGCTGGCAAAATCTCCCGATGCCTCGGGATGGGTAGAGAAATACAGAACAGATGGGGAGAATTAGCATAGTTGCCATTCGGTATAGGTGTACTGGAGTATGATATTATGGGATGAGTTATGTGTATGCCAGATTAAAAGGATGCGTCTTGAGTCTACTTTTGAACTGAGAAACCGTGTCTGCTCCCCGAACACTGTCTGGAAAGCTATTCCAAAGCTTTGGAGCTAAATATGAAAAAGCCCTACCCCCTTTTGTAGATTTTGAAATTCTGGGAACTACCAGAAGTCCGGAGCTTTGTGATCTTAAGGCGCGTGGTGGATTGTAGCGCATCAGAAGACTGGTTAGGTATGTGGGAGCTAAACTATTTAAGGCCTTGTATGTAAGTAATACTATTTTGTAATTTATTCTAAACTGAACAGGTAGCCAGTGCAGGGATGATAATATTGGGGTTATATGATCATATTTTCTGGATCTAGTGAGAACCCTGGCAGCTGCATGGATTAACTGAAGCTTGTTTATTGAGGATGCAGGACAACCACCTAGTAATGCATTACAATAGTCCAGTCTGGAGGTCATGAATGCATGAAATAGTTTTTCTGCATCAGATACGGATAAGATGTTCCTAAGTTTAGCCATATTTCGAAGATGGAAAAAGGCTGTTTTTGTGATATTTGAAATGTGATTTTCAAAAGACAAGTTACTGTCTAATATTACGCCCAGGTCTTTTACTGCTGAGCTGGTAGTAACAGTACATCCTTCTAAGCGCAGGCTGAATTGTGAAAGCTGTTGTGTGCTGGTTTTTGGGCCAATAAGTAATATCTCTGTCTTATCTGAATTTAATAAAAGAAAGTTATTGGTCATCCAATCTTTTATGTCCTGGACACACTCAGTTAATCCTAGACAACTTAGGTATTTCATCTGGTTTAGTTGAGATATATAATTGGGTATCATCAGCATAACAATGGAAACTAATCAAGTTTTGATGACTTGTTTGGCCTTTCTCTGGATTTATGGTTCAGATTGTTTCGGGCAAATTTATTCTTTTTTCTCACTATTGGGTGAACAGACAGTTTCTATAGGACAAGCTATGTGTGTGCGTCTATCAGTATGGTGAGTTGTAATGTGCCTGATATCTACGGTATGACTTACCGCCAGTCAGATGGTTCGTAGTGTCCTGGAGATGTTGTCAGAGAGGACCGCTGCTAGGGTGTAGGCCATCAGTGTGGTAGAGCCTAGGACGCTCCCAGAAAACATTCCAGTTATCAACAAAGGGTAATTTCTGTTGTTGACACCAAGATTGTAACCATTCATTAAAGGCAAATAATCTACTGAACTTCACGATTCCTCGCTGAAATGTGGGAAGCGGTCCAGATACGACGATCCTTGTCGTGGGTGATGTGCTACCTTCTCGACCAGGCTCCTGAAGTCCTTTTTTAGGGTCTCCGTCTGCCTCAGCCTGGTGTTGTTCATGCCAGCATGAAGGACCACAGCTCCAATGTTCTTCCTCAGTGCAGCAGGCACCTGTGCAGCAACATCAAGAACACGTGCACCAGGTAAACAGCGATTGTACGCCTTACCTTTAGCCGTGGTAGCACGCACGTGCCGGACGATGGAGTCTCCGATGACCAGCATGTCGTCTGCCTTCTCGCGGAGAGGAGCGAAGCGGTTTCTGGTCGAGATCTCGAAGACAGGTGGTGGCAGAGGGGGAGAGGTCCTTGCCCGGGGCTTGGCGCGCTTCTTCCGCTGCTGCTGTATCCAGGCCTCGTGGTATCCCGGCGCCGGGGTGAAGGAAACCTGGGTGGACCACGTCCTTGGTGCGTTGGACCTGGGCAAACACGCGGGGTTGAGGTTGTCGGAGAATTCTCACGCCGAGAATTTTCCTGAGACAGGTGAGCGTCGGTCCGCGACGATTCCAGCGTGGCTATCCGCTGCTGTAGCCGGGTCAGCTTCACCTGTAGCTCGCGGATCAGCTTCTCCACGGCCTCCCCTTTGTAAGGGGACGAAAAAAGTTGAAAAATTGGTCAGCCTAGAGGAGCTCGGAAAAAAGCAACGTCTCAGCATCCTCGTGCACGGGTTGCCAGATCAGAATGGATTATAATGGGTTAATATTTTGCTGTGGTCAGCAGAAGAATGAACAGGGGAGGAGACTGGATACCCCCCCCCCCCCCCCTTCATGAACTGTATAAAAGGAGCGTGCATTTCACTGTGAATTCAGTCTGCTCTTGTTACTGCTTGGACTTTCATCCTAAGCATTGCTAAGCCTGGCTCACCTGGGTTCTTATTGCTGCAATAAAAACCTGACTTACTTCATCCAGCCCTGCGTGGCATCTGAAATCTTCTTTAATTCTCTTTGCAAGTAATTTGTTAAATGTTTGATATTTTAAACTGAAGGCAACTTCAACAGGTGGAAGAATTATCTCCCACACTAGACAAAGGGAGAAATGAGGGTGATGTACGTATAGCAAATCAAAGTTCAGAAATGTTATGTGGCTTAGTGTCCTCTTGAAGTTGTGATAAAGGGACGAGATAACTTTCAAGGGCAGATGTGGTGATGTTTAATTGCATTGTTTAGGAATTTTTTGCGCTAGTAAGTGTGTGTGTGTGTGTGTGTGTGTGTGTGTGTGTGTGTGTGTGGGTGGGTGGGTGTTTGTGTGTGGGTGTTCATGCACAGGCAATGTTTTAACATTTCTCTGCAGGCAAACATTCACAAGGTGATAGAACAAAGAGCTCACTCAGCTTACATGTGAGGGTTGAGTGAAACATTCCTAAACATCTACAACTGTCAGGTATTTCTAAGTGTAAATAACCTGTAATCTTAGTAAATCTTAAAATCATCTTTAAAAACAAATTTCCTTTTTTTCCCTTTAAAACTAACACCACATCAGAGGTAAATTTTGATGTTCATGGTGGTTTAGTCTTGTTTTTTCCTGTCACAAGACCTTCACGTAAGAAGTTGCTGTCAACACAGTGATGTGTGGGTTGTGAACGATACAGCTCTTATGCCTCATTTCCACTACACTGGTGCTGGTGCCCGGTGCCGGTGCCCGGCCGGTGCTGAACTGGGAACCACCCGAGAACCGGCCCGCATTTACACTAGACAGGAGCTCAGCGGGAGCTGCATTCTTTATTCTTTATTCCTTTATTCCTTTCATGAAAATGCATTATTTGTACAAGTCACATACAACTCATTTAAGTTTTCCTTTACATATCCATGATCAGAAAGGAGCAGATGGAAGAATAATTTTCTTATATTTATCTGCCCCCTTTATTAACCTAAACAATAGATGGCATTAACATTTGTTCCCTCCACCATCACCCAACCTTTATTAACATAATCAATAAATGACATTAACCAGTGGCGGACTGGAACAATAATTCAGGCCAGGAATTTGACTCCACTCCCAGGCCACCTCTGCTGCTGCAGTCACCACCACCCTATTCATGTAATCTACTGGACTGATAAACTTGTAGGCTAACCCTATTATTGTAACAGGTAGACTACCAGATGCAATATAAATGAATAAAAAAAAATAACCCTTAACAACTCACTAGGAATACACCATTTATACTACCAAACCAATGACAAATAGAAAATTGGTTTTTTAAAAGAGATAATAAGAGACACATTCACATGTTGAAATTTTACATTTTATGTATTTTCAGTGCTCAATTCTAGTATATCAAATGTATCAGAAACAAACACAAACTTAACAAAACCTATGACAGCGTAAGTAACAGATAACAATGTTTACTCAATTATGGCATTATGTGGAACAGACCAGTAAGAGTAAACAGTAAGTAATTAGCACTACTAGTGCACCGGCTTTCACTGTCTCCTTCATCTTTCCCTGAATCCTTCTCTCTCTCACTCTGCACATCTAGTTGCTCTGCGATATGAAATAAGCGTGTTCAATAATCTGTATTTATAATTGTGCAGCCATCAGTTGTATGTCCCCCAAATCACAGTCCTACTACTGACCTTATAAATCATAAAAAGCACATGTTGTTTAAAAAGTATAGGCTGCTGCCTGCATGTTTAGTTTTGCTTATCTTAAACTTTACCTGAAGGTTCCTGCTCTGACTCTAACGCTGGACTGTCCACCACCTCTACTGTAGCTCAACAGCAGGAGCATTTGCAGCACTAGTGCTACTGCTGCTTCCTTCCTCACCTTTTCTAAATAAACAAACATTGTATGCTGTATATTGTAGACTAGAAATGAAAAATCAAAATAACTAATACTGTATTCTTTTCCATACCATCTACTTGATTTATTTATTATTTAAAAATTTGACCCACTAACATTATTCTGTCTACTTTTTATTCATTTTTATTTATTATATTAAAAATATGCTACATGTAGACGAAACGAGACTTGACACAGCACGGCAGCAGTTACATATTGTTGCTCGTTTGTTGGTTTAATTTTATCTATTGTGATTATCTAAGTGATTTGGATGAAAGTGTTCATCTGCCAAATTATTATAAATATAATGTAAATGTAATCTTGACCGACCTGTCCCCTTACTGGTGAACATGGCTGGGATTTTGCAGCAGCTTGCTGCGTCTGCGGCCGGGGCTTTTTCCCTTTTTATACGCTCTCTCTCTCTCTCTCTCTCTCTCTCTCTCTGCTCCTCCTTTGCGTTTACGCTCCATTTTTTTAAGGCATGATGTTGCTATGATGTGTATTTCCCCATATTTCTACACAATAATTTAAATAAGGTAAAATTATTGAACAATATAACATTTTCATTGTATTATACGGTAAACTATATTTAACCTTATTCAACATAAATAGGCTTTTTGCCATCTTATTTTTTACATGCAATATATGACTTTTCCATGTCAATTTCTCATCCAAGGTGACTCCTAGAAATCAAATTTCAGGCACCTTCTCAATGTTTACATTGTTTATAGATAAGCTGACTTCCTCCTTTCTTTTATTACTGAATATCATAAACTTTGTCTTATTCAAATTTAAAGATCATTTATTTACATCAAACCACAATTTTAGTTTATCCATTTCAACTTCAATACTATTAGCTAAAGTTTTCAAATTATTTCCTGAACTATACAAATTTGTATCATCTGCAAATAATACATAATGTAACGCTTTTGAAACCTCACAAATATCATTTATATATAAAATAAAAAGTTTAGGGCCTAAAATTGAGCCTTGTGGAAGTCCACATTCAATATTCATACATTCTGACTTATAACCATCAAACTCAACATATTGTTGTCGTTGTTGTAAATAGCTAGTTAACCATTTCAGTACAACTCCTCTAATTCCATAAGTATATAATTTAGAAATAAGAATTTGATGATCTATAGTGTCAAATGCCTTCTTTAAATCTATAAACACTCCTATTGTGTATTTATTGCTATCTATTGCATTTGTAATGTCTTCAATAATTTTCATGATAGCCAAACTTGTAGACCTGTTTGACCTAAATCCATACTGGTTTTCATTTAATAATTCATATTTTTCAATACAGTTATCTAACTTATTAACAAAAAGTTTTTCAAACACTTTAGAAAATTGAGATAGGAGAGATACTGGTCTATAATTGTTAAAAATATGTTTGTCTCCAGTTTTAAAAAATGGTATTACCTTAGCAATTTTCCTACTATCTGGGAAAACTCCTTCTGTAAAAGAATAATTAATTATGTAATGGTTTAATAATGCAATCAATTGTGTTTTTTATTATTTTCATATCAATACCATCACTATCCATTGAGGTCTTGTTTTTCAACTTATAAACTACTGATATTTCATTTTCAGTCACCTCACCTAGATACATTGACTGCATAATCCTATTTTCCCTTTTCCAGACTCCCCCTAGCTGATCACTAGGTATTGATATTTCGTTTCCTAAACTAGGTCCTACATTTACAAAAAATTTATTTAATTCATGGACCATTTCATCTTTATTTTCAATCACCCTATTTTCCTTTTCAAAATATTTAGGTAGTTCCGTTCGTCCTGTCTTATTTCCAATTACATAGTTCAGAATAATCCATGTAGCCTTTGTTATTTTTATTTTCATACAACTTTTTATTATAATAATCCTTTTTTGCTTGTCTCAGTATATCAGTCAACATATTTTTATATTTCTTATAGTATTTTTCTGCATTCTCTGTTCTTGATTTAATAAACTCCATATAAAGTCTATTTTTCTTTTTAGAGGCATTTTTTAATCCTTTCGTTATCCAAGGTTTACTATTTTGCCTTTGTTTGGTTATACATGGAATTTCAGGACAATGCTTATTATACAAAGTAAGAACATTCAAGAAAAGAATTATAAGCTTTGTTTACATCATCTATATACACCTCTTTCCACTCTTGTTTTAATAATTCATTTCTAAACTTATTAATATGATCAGCACTCCTTTTCCTTTTATATTTTTGATGGTGTTCAGTTTTTTTTTAGGCAACTTGTAGTCAAATATTGCAAATATAGGCAGATGATCACTTATATAATTTATTACCAACCCACTAGTAATGTGATTCTCTAAAACATTTGTAAGGATATTATCTATTAAAGTTGCACTGGATGTAGTTATTCTACTAGGCTTCGTTATTAATGGATACAACCCATTTTTATATAATATCTCTAAAATATCTGAGTTTTGAATATGTAAATTTACCTTCAAAAGATCAATATTATAATCTCCGCAAATTACCAGATTTCTTTTGTTATTTAGACCATGAATCATTTCTTCTAATTTATCTATAAATATTTCCACTTTTGATCCTGGTTTTCTATATACACATGCAACAACAATATTCCTGTTTCGTTCTAATTCTATTTCTACAGCTACACTTTCCATTAAATCATCAATAGCTGTTGTCATGCATTTAACTGATCTACATTTCAATTCATTATTGATATAGAGGGCCACTCCCCCTCCAGTCCTATTAACTCTATTAGTGACATATAAATCATAGCCCTTTAATTTCAAATCAACCTCCTTACCTTTCTTTATCCATGTTTCAGTTAAAGCAATTAACTTAAATCTTCCTTTAATTGTCTCTAAAAATTGTTTGATTTCAGAAAAGTGTTTTGATAGACTTCTACAATTGAAATGAATAAAAGAAAATGCTTGTTCTATTTGTACCTCATCAAGTTGTTCCTCAGTGTAATACTGACAAGAGCCCCTAATGTCATTAAATAAATTAATCTCTGGATCCACTTCATTTTCAAAAATCATATGTGTCTCGTTCTATATAATCAACACTTACTCAGGCTTCAGTCTTAAATGAAAAGGTCATAAATTCCTTCTAGGAGATCCAATGTTCAAAAAAAAAAGAAGAAAAAAACTAAAACAAATGATGCACTCCCTATTGTCATTTGTACAGATCCAGGTCCTTCATTTTTCTCACCATAATCACCTTGGTTTGTTCCGGAGGTCCATTCGTCCGGATAAAAACTTTTCCATTTCTGGTCCAAACTGATTGAATTTTGTTTTCCTTTTTCAGGGTACGACTGGCCCAAGCAATTTCTGCATTTTTCTTTGTCAAGTGCTCATTTAAATACACTCCAGTACCTTTAAGTTTCTTAGCTTCCTTCAGGATTTCCACCTTGTGCTTTCTACTCACAAACTTAATGATTTTAGGTTTATTTTTTTTATCGTTACTTGGAAGAGTGTGACAAGCTGAAATTTGCTGACTGTCCAGAGGAATGTTTTTACTCTTCATGAAGCGCACCACTTGTTGCTCCAGTGTTTCAAGCTCCTCAGATGGTGCATCCTCACCTTGTTGGTCACCAGATGGGCCTATAGCCCTGGCATAACTTTGATGCTTAGTGTCTAGGCCGGTGACTATAAGGTCATCAACTCTGGCATACTGTTCCAAGTCATCCATGCATGATAATACGTCACAGGCCACGCCCACTAAACAGAAACCAACATGGCCGAAGTCAGTTTACTGGTTATTCTCCAGACTATTAAAATGTATTTCAGTATCCAAAGGCAGCTTATTCGACGTGTTATAACCGCTGAAACAGAGCGACATAGACAACGATTACGTGCAAGACGACTGGTAAGTTCTAACACCCCGTTAACTTACAATGTTTTTTTTTTTTTTTACCGAGATTAGCATTAGCTCAAATGCCAATGGTAATGCTATCTAACTATACTGTTGTTTTTCTTTTTCAACACGTAATTTATGCAGTAAATAACATTTAACATTTACATTTTCAGATCGCCTCAAAACTTTGTGTGCCCCGTAAATCGCCCGTGATGTGGATGTTGCCATCACGGCAAGGAGCTGATGTAAGAGCGGCATTAATGGACTACTTCAACAGACAGGACCAATAAATCTGTAGTGTTTTATTGAAATGCAACAGTGCAGACAATTGAAGAACATTTAGCCAAAAGGCAACAAAGTAAAAAAAAAATTAAAAAGTGGCAACGAGTACAGTGCAAGCATGTTTTTGTAAATTAAACTGTGATTACAATAATAAATAAATAAAAATAAAAAAAAAAACATTAGCTGTGTGTTGTCTGGTTTTTCTCCATAACATTAACCATTCGTTCCAAAAGGCCCAGCATAGCACCTGATGTCTCATCCATTTTATTAGGAATGGCCTCATTCATCTCTCTACTGTGCTGGAGAAACTGCTCGTCTGATCTCTCCAAATAAGCAAGTAGTTCCTCATTGTCCCGTTCTCTCGTCTTTCTCTTAGCTGTGTAATGACACAAATACTACAATAAGCAAATTGCCTGATTATATAATACACGATAGTTATATTGAATTTGTAATACATTTTGTCTTTACTGAGCAACAAAACAATTCTTACCTTTCCTCCGTGGTTCTGTAGAAGAGAAAGCTTCGCTTAAAGCTGAAGATGCACTGCATTCTCCATGATCTTCATGGCTTCCCACACATGATGTATTTGAGTCTAAATATCAACAGTAGTGAAAAGATCAGTTTCATATTTTCGGCTTTTCAAGTTTGTACACAGTAACCACGCATTAATGCCTTCCTTTCAAGGTTTTACATCTTGCATAGCTTTTCTTTCAACAGAATGTGAGTAAACCCATCCATACTGTACACATACAAGAATGTATAATTGAGCAACAAGTTAAAGCATCATATTAATAATAACAGTATGGCTGCACACACACGTAAACGTATGTAGCAACTGAGATTTTTTTTTTACACTAACAAAAGTAATAACTTGGCTTACCGAGATCCGATGTGGAAGGGGAGACGATTTCCTGGAGCATTGCTGTTGCTGAATTTAATGGTCTGTGTCCCAGCACCGAATCCATCACATCATAAAAATAATCTTTACCACCTCCACCGCTGCCACTTTTACACAGCCCCTTCTTTTTTACTTCTTATTTTTTTTAAGTACTTTGCAATTTCTCTTGAATCTCTGCGGATATCCAAATTGCTAAAAGCAATTCACGTTTGGGTCGCCGCCATTTTATTTTTAGAAAAATCTCCCTATAACTCCGCCCACTGCTCGTGACGTCACGGGTTCTCGCTTCTAGACCAGCAGAGTTTAGGGGCTGGTTCGGTGCTTATTTTAGGGCACCGGCACCAATTTTTTTCTGTGGAAAAGCGCGGCACTGGTTCCAAAATTGGGAACCGGCACGGGAACCAGAGCAGTGGAAAAGGCCTATTAGAGACGGTTCTTTGAAGAGTGGTACTTTTTTTTTTTGTCCAACACACACGCAATTGTTACATGTTAAGTATGTGTGTGTGTTCACACTAAGCATGAGGGGTGGGGTTACAGGCACAGCACAGAGAGAGAGGGAGAAACAAGATGGAGGAAATGAAGAACTGAATTTGGATTAGAAGCAAATGAGTCATAGATAAGACCATAATGAGATTAAAGCCAGATATAAATGAGATGCTTCAAGAACAAATGAGATATATGAAGGTCTATAATAAAACTACTGGTTTGCAAAAACTCATGATCATGCAGTTACATTAACATACTACTTAAAAAAAGAAAAGGTAAAAAGTAATTTAACATGTCAAATCACACTGGTTAACTTGGGGCATGCCTAATAATAATACTGTAACTAACTGGCTGTTTTTACCATTAAAACACTTCACAAGTGTTAGTTACCTATACATGCTAATCCACATGCTAAGCCACCATTAAATATATATTCTGTATATTGTATTTTAGTTCTTCATCGGTAATGACATTTATACAAAATGTAAAGCAAGTTTGCCATTTGCCAGTTTAATTTCAATAAATAAGGTGTAATACATTTTTGTAAAAGGTTAGCCATGTTGATCAACAATACTGGGTGTAATGCTTAGAGTACTTGGATTACTTTTTGATTTAAAGAGTAATATAACGCGTTATGTCCGCCATTTGTAAGTACTCAGTTATTTAGTTATATTTTCAATAATGTAATCCGTTATTCAGAGAATTTATGTAATCCATGAGTCAGACAGCAGTCGTTCCCAATCCATTAGTGTGTGTGTGTCGTCCTACAAGTCCTGCCCCCGATAACCTGCCTCCTCTGTTATTCGTGATGTTATACCTCTATTTCACCTCCGTGAGGACCAACGCGCAAACGTAATCACAGAGCCAAAACTCGCGGTACATCTGGACAAGCAGTACTTCTTACCCAGAGCCGACATATTCAAAAACACGGGGTGAATCATGATCAAGCCTACGGCCACAGCGCGAGACCATGCAGGTGAGATAGGGGTATAACACACCGCATCTCACAGCGAGTCAAACCGCATAAGTGAATACTGTAGGGGTATTAAACATTACAATCACCCAGAAACATGAATGGATGCGGGGTTTGAAACTCCCAAGGTTATTTTCTCATTTAACTAAATCAAATTTCATAAAAATAAAACGTGTCAAAAGAAAAACCCATAAAGTCATGGATAATGGCTAATGATCAATGAAACATATTTTAAACAAAAAGCAGAGAGCAGCTGGACATCGGGACGAGGAGTGTAAGTACGAGGCGTTGGTCTGACACGCGCAGGTCTGAGCAGCTCAAGAAGCTCCACTGTCACGAGTCACGGTCTGTCGGCCGTTTGTTTTCCCACGCTGTCACTTTCCCCATGTGCTCATGTTTACTCCTGTCTGACTGCATCCTTTCCCACGCCCCTGTTTCCGCCCCGTCTGCACACCTGTCTCTAATCCCTGTCTGATTACTCCAGCATTTAAGCACGCGCTGTGCGCTGCTTAAATCGCTGGATTATCTTGTGTATTTTTGCCTCGATTCACTCGCGTTTATTTTTCCCTGCTTTCACGTTGCCAAGCCCGCTTTTGTCTCTCGTTTTTGCTTTCGGTTTCTCGTCTCGATTTTGTTTGCCTCGTCCTTTGATCTCCCGGTTTTGACCTCGCGCTTCCCCTTCTGATTACGGCTCTCGTTTTACGATTTGGCTTCGACGCAACGCTGACTGATCTCCCGGTATTGACCTCCGCTTCCGCATTCCGACCGTATTCTCGTTTTACGTTGCTGTCATTCATCTGCGCCTGGATTCACCTCGTCCGCTCCGCCCCGTGACATCCATAATCTGTTGCTTTGGAAAGCAAAACTTTTATTTAAAATTTTTTTTTAATAACGACCACGGGGAAAATATGAAAAGGGCTGAAGTTTTGTCTAAAGGAAACATGTACATGACCCATACGGCTCCACGGACCGCGCCATCTTCAGTTTAACACAACACCACGCTGTATCGCTGCCTAATTGTTCGCCACCTGTTTAATATTAATAGTGATTGGCAATTTTAATGCGTTAGTCACATTATGAAATAGGCTAATTAAAAGTCACTCTATTAGTTCTGATATCAAATAAAATAAAATTCTTAAACAGGTCTACAGTATATTCCATCATTAATAAGACTTTGATAACGTGCCATAATGTGCTTACATACACCGCTGATTTATAAAGACTGCTGCTCAGTGGCGGCGACTAGCGTCTTGAGCTGAAACTACGCTAAGTATGAGTTAAGGTTGGTCCAGACCAACCTTACGAACGTGTGACTTAGCTAAGAGATACTTAGTGTAAGAACGTTTCGAGAAATGCGCCACAAAGTTAAGAGAGAGGTTAAGGTACAACTTAAGAACTACTTAGCGATAAGAAGCTTTCGAGAAACCGGGCCCAGATTTATAAGAGCATGTGTGACCATAATAATAAGAACAAGAAAAAGAAGAATGCAATCATCAACTATGCAGTCTAAAATAAAGTGACACATGATGAATGTAAAGTTAAAACCCTTCTGTTGTGTTAGGGTCAAAATTGACCCATTTTCAAGTTTAACTGTGTAAAAAGTACACTTTCCTTTTTTTTGTCCTGGAATGAGGCTTCACTTAATCCTCAGACACACCTATTTAAATGCAGCAAAAATAAATTTTCACAATTTTAGTAAATTCTAAAGGTCTCAAAAAAAAAAAGTTACATATGTGGTGTTACGGGTCCAAAATGACCCGGCAGAGAAAACTGGCTGTTGTATGCATCACTTAAATCTATGGGTTGCTCTGAGGATCAATTATTGCCCAATGTGCACAGTTATGGCCCACATCACCCACACACACACACACACACACAGGCCTATTTCACATGCAAAGGCACAGACAGAGACCCACAGAAACACATGCAGACAGGTGCACACACACCACCCCCCACATGAACTCAAACTTTCTCGCAGCATATTGATACATTGTTTATAAACATTGGCACATATAAAGAGGGTTTGGGTGGGATACTATCAGTTGAATTCTGTAGGAGCATCAGTCAACATGAGCAAAAGGTATACTGTTCATGAGGCACTGAATCATATCTTTGGTAATGAAGGTGATTCTGAGGATAGAGGGCAAAGTGAAGCTGAGGAGGATGTGTCTGAGGATGACGTTCAGTATGACCCTGAACAAGACCAAACATCTGATGAGGAGGACCCAGATGTCACAGATGATCCTCCTATTAGGGAGGTTTGGGACAAATGGGTGGAAAATGTACCCGTTGTGTACAATCCTGGTGACAGTGGATGAACGGCTTGTCCCTTTCAGAGGCCGCTGTCCCTTCAGGCAGTACATGCCAAACAAGCCTGGAAAATATGGTATCAAAATCTGGGCAGCATGTGATACAAAAACTGCCTATGCATGGAATATGCAAATATATACCGGAAAACCTGCCAGCGGAGTGCCAGAGAAGAACCAAGGCAAGCGGGTCGTCCTGGACATGACCAAGGGTTTTCGGGGGCACAACATAACCTGTGATAATTTTTTCACTTCCTATGACCTCGTGCAAGAACTTCTAAAGAGGAAGCTGACAATGGTGGGAACAGTCAGGAAGAACAAACCTGAGCTTCCCCTAGCTCTTCTAGGAACAAAAGACAGGGCTCATCTCTCATCAATGAGCCCTGTTTCTGTTCGCATTCACAGAAAGGACCACAATTGTTTCCTACTGTCCCAAAAAACACAAAAATGTACTAGTGATGTCCACTCTCCACAGGGATGCTGATGTGAGCAGTATAGAGGACAAGAAGCCAGACATAATTCTGAACTACAATAAGAACAAAGGCGGCGTTGACAACCTGGACAAGGTCACAGGCACGTATACATTGCAAGCGGGGGACAAAAAGGTGGCCAATGGTTGTGTTTTACAACATACTGGATGTGTCTGCATACAACGCATTTGTGGTGTGGACTGAAATAGATCCAGGATGGAATGGAGAAAAAACCTTCAAGAGGAGGTTTTTTCTGGAGGAGCTGGGAAAGTCTCTGGTGTCTCTCTTCATTGAAAGACGAGAGCGGCTGCCCCGAACTGAAGCGTCTGTTCGTTTGGTGAGAGAGCTTCAGCCAACACCCACACCATCATCCTCTGATAAGAACCAGGGAGGAGATTCCAGGAGGAAGAGAAAGAGGTGCCAGTCCTGCCCCGCCAACAAGGACAGGAAATCCAACACCACTTGCCACACATGCAAGAAAATCATTTGCAAGGAGCACACGGTAACCATCAAATACTGTGATTCATGCATTTGAACACACACACACACAGTTCAAATTATGGTTTGTTTTCATTGTTTAGATTATGGTTAATTCAGAACAACATACCTGCGCTAACACCATATTATTTTCAATGTTCGGTTTATGGTCAATGCAGGTGCGTGAGTGTGCACACAACCACACATACAGTGTTGTTTATCATTGTTCATTTTATGGTTAAATTGTTTGGTTAATTGGTATGGCTAAATAAAAGTTGGTTTTATGGAATTTTTTTTGACTTGTTGTCTTTATCCTACCATTTATCTATGCGGGTCCGTTTTGACCCGAAACACCAAAGATGTCACTATTGTTAATAATTTTAAATAATAAAAAATATATATATTAATTTTTGGTAGGTGTACTCTAATATTAGTTTATAACACATTTATAGTTTATTATTACTCATTCTATAAGAAAAATAAATATATTTAGTGAATTTAAACAGTTTTTGCAATCAAAAACAAGTGGTATATTTTAAAATACTGTGTCTGTGGAGCCAACTAAAAAACTATTCACACACTGGTTCCATTTATATGAATACATACTAAGCCAGCAATTAGCTGAAAAACAACATTTGAAGAAAACTGGTGATTTTAAGCATTTTCAAGCATTTTTAAATCATGGGTCCAAATGGACCCGCTAACACCACAGGTGTAACCAGCTTTCTAACACAATACAAGGGTTAAATAAGTGAAATGGTGGAGCTGAAGTCACTCGACAAGGAACGACTGTGACACGACCAGAGTATGACATCACAGTGTGCATCACCTCACAGTCACTAATGGAGCAAAAGTACAGACTCAACATACAAGCACCATCTGTGACAGAGAATCGCCTCCTCACAGTATCTACTATGATGTAACTATAGGATGTAAGAGTATAGGGTCTGTGTGTAAAAACCTGTGTGTAAGAGACTGCAGTCAGTAACACGTGAGACAGGGAAGCGCATCGGCTGCTGGTCATCTCAGGGACACTGACGGTATGGTAATACGCTCTTTACTTATACTAAGGACTGATTATCACTTGAATCTTGATTGAGTTACTTGATATTTAATTTATTCACTATAGTGCTCATTGCAAGAGAAAGAGTAACTTATATTATGCTGTGATTGTTGTTTAAGTGTTTCCATGTATTCACAAAAAATGTAGTATGACGTTGTGTATTACACGTTCTTTAAAGGGTTAATAGAATAGCATGTGTTAGTTAGTTGTGTTGGAAGTTTAGTTAAACAATTCTGTTGTTTATCTAACTGTTGTTTTTTAGAAGTAGTGATTTAACTGTTATTTATCAGGGATAGTGATGTACCCTTTTTCTGGTTTTCATTGAAGTTTATCGACCCCGCTCTCTCTCTCACTTTGAATCCACTTTAAATGATTATAATGTAACCTGCAAAGCTGTCAGACACAAGAATTAAAAGTGAATCCAGAGTTGATCCCCATGTCCCCTGTAGTTGACTTTGGCTTTTTTCGACTTTGAAGCAGAGGCTGATGTGCAAAGTCCCAGATAACTCGACAATGAAAACCCTCAAATACATTTTATATCAAGGGCAATTTAAATATGCGCATTCTACATTTTTGCATCGTCATTTTGTTAGTAATAAAGTATAAGCACTAGTTTCCTATATATGGAAATGTATTAGTTACTATATTGCTTATATTTTACAATATATTGCCATATTTATTTTTTGTGTAGTAACCTATCCCAGACTGGACTAAGTATAACATACCTATTACTTAAAAGTACTTGGGCAAGGCAGGGTATAAGCTGGATTACCGTTTATGATAAGGAATAAGGTTTATTTGTTGTATTATTATTTCCTGGTTGATTTTAGTTTAGGTACTTATGAATCTCTATATGCTTTGGGCTGTGATTGTTTCTGAAGGGCTGTTTTAAGGTGTGATTGTTTTTGAAGAGACTTTAAAAAATATATATTATTATGCCTGTGTCTCTAGTTTGGGGTTTGATGGCTGGTGAACTGGGAGTTTGGAGAAATATCTTGATTTATGGCTTGGTTTACCAAGTCATCAGTGGTAATAATGGGACATCATAAAGAAGGTGGAACAGCTCAGAGTGTAACAAACAAACTCGCTACTATTATTAAAACAGTAACTAGCCGTTATCAGAAATCAGGGAGTGAATGAGGACCACCAGAGAATACAAATGTGCATTCAAAACGTATTTACATTTAATGAAGTGCTGTACAAATGACCACTCACTCGCCGGCCACTCATACCACATTCATACAGTCCGTGTTCGCACTCATACAGTCAGAGCTCTTTCTCTCTCAACCCAAGTCCATAGGCAAAATAATCAAAGCCAGACGGCGTCCCGCTCCAAGTCCAACGTCCTTACTGTGAGCGACGTCCCTGTAAGGGTGAGGCGGGTGTAGCCGATGATTCAGCCCCGCGTGCAACAGCCGCTAGCGTGGTTTCCCGGGGGAAACAGCAGAGACATGCCTCAACATCAAGGAGAACACACACCAAACAAACACGGTTTGTGCCTTACACAACAAACATATCAAAATCCAGGTATAGTACTCACATGCGCGTTATATATCCCGTATTCAGGTTTCTAACGTATTCGCATATAGCATTTAGCATAGACTGTGTAATGACATATATATATATATATATATATATATATATATATATATATATATATATATATATATATATATATACTGACTAGATGTGGCCTGTGACGCTGCTGTCCACAGGAAAGATGAGTCATCGCGGCCGCCATGGACTCTATGATCTACATAATCCACTGCATCTATAATCTACCACATGTTTTATTATATTATTTATATTAAGGAATTTCATTAAAGGAAGTAAAAACCTTCAAGATTTAAAAACGTATTATTAACTTAACATCTGCATTAACATCCTTATCATTCATTCATTCATTTTCTATACCGCTTAATCCTGTGTTCAGGGTCGCGGGGGACCTGGAGCCTATCCCAGGAGACTTCGGGCACTAGGCGGGGTACACCCTGGACAGGGTGCCAATCCATCGCAGGGCACACACACATACACACTCACACACCCAATCACACCCTACGGGAAATTTTAGGAACACCAATTAGCCTAACCTGCATATCTTTGGACTGTGGGAGGAAACCGGAGTACCCGGAGGAAACCCACCAAGCACGGGGAGAACATGCAAACTCCATGCACACAGAGACTGGAATCGAGCCTGGCCGGGGAATCGAACCCAGACCCTGGAGGTGGTGCAAGGCGACAGTGCTAACCACTACACCACCGCGCCGCCCATCCTTAACATAACATTAATAATCATTGTTATTATGAGAACACAACAAAATTGTGAATAAGCTAAGCTCTCTAAACATATCTCAAAAAATGTATTATATTATTAAAATTTTTTGGTATTAAGTTCATTTTCCATTTGTCATAACTTCTCATTTCAAATTCTCTTGCAGAGTACTGCGGATCCTTTTTCAACAACAAACATAGGATGTTGTCCGCTCAAGTTGTCACATTTCCTGATACTGTTACAGTAGAGGCCACCAACCAAACAAATCTGGCAGTATTAACTAAGGGAGAAGGTTCTCCAGCTGATCTTTCCAAGCTGATCTCACACCCTTTTCAGCGAGACTCAACAGATAGTCAGAAAGCCATGACGAGTGCCTTATGTGGGGAGGTTGGTTTATTTTTCACATTTAAAATTAATGTTCATTTTCAATATAACTAAATGTTTATTTATAAAAAAAATTATTTTTTTCTAAATGTTTGTCTTATATTGACAGTGCTGAAATTGCAACTTATTCACTTATACAAGTGACATTTTTGCTCTACATAAGATACAGATGTCTAGCTATGTCTAGCCAACACTAAGAGATTTAGATGAATCACTTAAAATAATCTGAAAAACATAAGAAAAATTCTAAATGGCTGACTAGGAACTACGCCAATACATGCATTGACTATGTATATGGGTTTATTTATGTCTTAATTTCTGGCAGGACAGTTTCACATTCACATTTTAATGTATAATTAAGGTATAAGCTTGTCATATTAAGGAAAAATATTTCTCTTTTATTCAACAGAATGAAGTTGTAGTACACCAGCCCCATCGAAAATCATATCCCTGCTCACAATGTGGAAAGTGTTTTCCTTCACCGTCGACTTTTAAAATCCATGAACGCATTCACACTGGAGAAAAGCCTTATTGCTGTTTACAGTGTGGGAAGAGTTTTAAAACGAAGGGTTCTCTCAAAATTCATCAGCAAATTCACACAGGAGAGAAGCCGCATCATTGCTCTGAGTGTGGGAAGAGTTTTACTCAACGTTGTGATCTAAAACAGCACCAACGCATTCACACAGGAGAGAAGCCGTATCACTGCTCTGAGTGTGGGAAGAGTTTTAATCGACGGGATAAATTCAAGCTACATCAGTTCACTCATACAGGAGAGAAGCCACATCACTGCTCACAGTGTGGGAAGAGTTTTAATCAAAGTTCTGCTCTAAAACAGCACCAACGCATTCACACAGGAGAGAAGCCATATCAATGCACTGAATGTGGGAAGAGGTTTCCTTATCGAAATAGTTTCCTATTTCACCAACGCATTAACACAGGAGAGAAGCCGTATCACTGCTCAGAGTGCGGGAAAAGTTTTACTCAACGGTGTGCTCTAAAACAGCACCAACACATTCACACAGGAGAAAATCCTTATTGCTGTTTACAGTGCGGGAAGAGTTTAAAAACGAAGGGTTCTCTCAAAATTCATCAGCGAATTCACACAGGAGAGAAGCCGTATTGCTGTTTACAGTGCGGGAAGAGTTTCAAAACGAAGAGTTGTCTCAATATTCATCAGCAAATTCACACAGGAGAGAAGCCGTATCACTGCTCACAGTGTGGGAAGAGTTTTAATCGACGGGGTACTCTAAAACTGCACCAACGCATTCACACAGGAGAGAAGCCGTATCAATGCACTGAATGTGGGAAGAGTTTTCCTTATCGAAATAGTTTCCTATTTCACCAACGTATTCACACTGGAGAGAAGCCGTATCACTGCTCAGAGTGCGGGAAAAGTTTTGTCCAGCTAGGTAGTCTCCAAGTACATCAGCGTACTCACAATGAAGAGAAACCATATCATTGTTCAGAGTGCGGGAAAAGTTTTGTCCATTTAGGTGGTCTCCAAGTACATCAACGGACTCATACCGGACAGAAGCCATATCACTGCTCAGAGTGCGGGAAGAATTTTGCCCGTGAGGGTAACTTAAAAAACCACGAGCTCATTCACAGAAGACAGAAGCCATATTCTTCACAGTGAGGGAAAGCCAGTAGTAGGTAACACCTAACCAGAAGTGCATAAGTGGCCTATTTACATTTATATATATTTGTGGACACATTTGGCTTTGCTGTTTCCTCTTCTTAGATTGACTCTAGTGGTGATGTAAGCTTCCCAATCTCCAGACCAGAATGCTTTGTTGCATGCAGTGATCTGAAGGTGGACCTCCTGGCTCACCCAGGGCTTGTTATGTATGGAATTATATGATTTCTTTTTAGAGTGTGTGTTGGAATACATGTTGATGTCGGTGTCTGAGTCAGTGTTTGCCCGAAGACCAAATTTACTCTAATCTGTATGGTAAAACTTCTACTGTAGTGCCAGACTTTGGAGAACAAAAGGGTGGAAGCTGGACAGATGTTCATCCAGAGACAAATCATGAGTTGTTACCTCGAGGGAGGGGAAGAGAGAGACAGCCACCAAGAGAGAGGCAACGAGTGACCACACCACACCATATCACACACACACACACACACACAAAAAAAACTTTTGTTTAACTACTGTTACTATTAGTAGTAGTATTTGTGGGGTATATTATTACACTGGAGTAGCCCTTCCACTGCTTCCAGACAATTACAACAGCAGGGTTCTCAAGAGAGCTCATCACATTATAAATGACAAAACACATCTTCAACACAATCTACTCAAACTTCAGCTGTCTGGAAGATGATACAGAGGTGTAACGTCAAGGACAAATAGACTTGCAAACAGTTTTTATCCTGAAACATAACAGGCGATAAGCTTATTCCCTTCTGAATAGCTGCACCCTAAAATCCTTAAATACATGAATCCCCCTTTTATCCCTTATTGTTTTTTTATATGTTTTTTTTGTGTCTTTATGGGCTTTGTGTACAGTATGTGTATGGTCCTATGTGTGGTCAGGGAGTAAGAATTTCTACATAAATTTACGTATTATTAATCTTTCAATACTTAATTTTTTTTGTTTACTATCTACTCCTGTTATTTACTTTTACTGTTATTTATTTCTAAGCTTTGGCAAAATGAATGTAAATATATGTCATACCAATACAGCACCTTTGCTTCTTTGAATCTTGAGAGAGAAAGAGTGGGAGAGTTAGCACCTTAAGAACAGATGCAAGAGGAGAAAGGAAAATAGTTTCAAGGAGGATTTAACACATCAATACAGGTCCACATGGTAGAGGAGAGAGTAAAATTTACTTCTAATATATAAAAAATCCCTTACAGTATAGAAGTTTGGGTCTGACCGCAGTGTGATTGAAGCATGAAATTCTGTTTACATCAACAAACATGTTATTGTTATATGAACAGTGTGCAAATGTGCAATGTAGGGAATAATGTGCTACCTAATGACCATGATGTGTAGCCGGAATGTAGGTTGTGTGTGTCACAAGTCACATCGCTTCAGTCCTATGTATAGTTCTATATGCCGTATAGCCTGCAGGAAGAAGCTCCTTGTCAATCTCTCTGTGTTGGCCTTCAGGGAGTGGAAGCACTTTCCTTCCTGCAGCAGAGAGAACAGTCCAGCTGTTGGGGTGGCTGAGATCCTCCACTACCTTACCTGGCCGTGGTCAAGCACTGTTTGCTGTAAATTTAATGCAGGCCATGGAGCTCGGTGAGAATGATGCAGGGCGGCTCAGGTTTCAACCTGGGAGGCTCCAATGATGAGGCTGAGACATGACACAGACACACTTATGTAAATCTTTGTCAATTAAAAAGTTAATGTCCACAACTGAACTGATCATTTGGCGCTTAAATGTCTACCTTCTACAAGCAAAAGTTGTTGTTCTAAATATTTTTCACTTTGATTAATAAAAACTTTTTTGCTGTTGAAATAAAACTTTTTTCAATGTACACTGGTGTTAAAAAGTATTTGCCCCCTTCCTGATCTCTTATTCTTTTGCATGTTTGTCACACTTAAATGTTTCTGCTCATCAAAAACCGTTAACTATTAGTCAAAGATAACATAATTGAACACAAAATGCAGTTTTTAAATGAAGGTTTACGTTATTAAGGGGGGAAAAAAAATCCAAATCTACATGGCCCTGTGAGAAAAAGTGATTGCCCCCCTTGTTAAAAAATAACTTAACTGTGGTTTATCACACCTGAGTTCAATTTCTGTAGTCACCCCCAGGCCTGATTACTGCCTCACCTGTTTCAATCAAGAAATCACTTAAATAGGAGTTACCTGACACAGAGAAGTAGACCAAAAGCACCTCAAAAGCTAGACATCATGCCAAGATCCAAAGAAATTCAGGAACAAATGAGAACAAAAGTAATTGAGATCTATCAGTCTGGTAAAGGTTATAAAGCCATTTCTAAAGCTTTGGGACTCCAGCAAACCACAGTGAGAGCCATTATCCACAAATGGTAAAAACATGGAACAGTGGTGAACCTTCCCAGGAGTGGGCGGCCGACCAAAATTACCCCAAGAGCGCAGAGACAACTCATCCGAGAGGCCACAAAAGACCCCAGGACAACATCTAAAGAACTGCAGGCCTCACTTGCCTCAATTAAGGTCAGTGTTCACGACTCCACCATAAGAAAGAGACTGGGCAAAAACGGCCTGCATGGCAGATTTCCAAGGTGCAAATCGCTTTTAAGCAAAAAGAACATTAAGGCTCGTCTCAATTTTGCTAAAAAACATCTCAATGATTGCCAAGACTTTTGGGTAAATACCTTGTGGACTGACGAGACAAAAGTTGAACTTTTTGGAAGGTGCGTGTCCCGTTACATCTGGCGTAAAACTAACACAGCATTTCAGAAAAAGAACATCATACCAACAGTAAAATATGGTAGTGGTAGTTTGATGGTCTGGGGTTGTTTTGCTGCTTCAGGACCTGGAAGGCTTGCTGTGATAGATGGAACCATGAATTCTACTGTCTACCAAAAAATCCTGAAGGAGAATGTCCGGCCATCTGTTCATCAGCTCAAGCTGAAGCGAGCTTGGGTGCTGCAGCAGGACAATGACCCAAAACACACCAGCAAATCCACCTCTGAATGGCTGAAGAAAAACAAAATGAAGACTTTGGAGTGGCCTAGTCAAAGTCCTGACCTGAATCCTATTGAGATGTTGTGGCATGACCTTATAAAGGCGGTTCATGCTAGAAAACCCTCAAATAAAGCTGAATTACAACAATTCTGCAAAGATGAGTGGGCCAAAATTCCTCCAGAGCGCTGTAAAAGACTCGTTGCAAGTTATCGCAAACGCTTGATTGTAGTTATTGCTGCTAAGGGTGGCCCAACCAGTTATTAGGTTCAGGGGGCAATTACTTTTTCACACAGGGCCATGTAGGTTTGGATTTTTTTTCTCCCTAAATAATAAAACCCCTCATTTAAAAACTGCATTTTGTGTTTACTTGTGTTATCTTTGACTAATAGTTAAATGTGTTTGATGATCAGAAACATTTTGTGTGACAAACATGCAAAAGAATAAGAAATCAGGAGGGGGCAAATAGTTTTTATATCACTGTATATTGTTATACTGTATATATTTAGTAGCAATAGTGCAAAAAAATCTATTATTTCTATTTAGTACCAACACTATTATAGTACATTTGGTTCATTCATTCAATTGTTGTGTTTCAAGCAATAACAGTATAACAGTGCATTTGGTTTTACATGTGTAATTTATTTTTTAAATTTCTGAGTTTTATTGTTTTTGTTATACATAGCACAAATTATTTTAATTATTATGGTATATTTGGTTTTACATGTGCTCTTCATATATACCGTAGGCCACACCTCTTGTATATTCTGTATATATTGTATACCTCTATGTATATTCTGTAATAATAAATATACAGTGGAACCTCGAGCATAATTCATTCTGGAAGCGGGCTCGTATTCCAAAACACTCGTAAACCAAATTTTCCCATAGGAAATAATGGAAACTCAAATTATTCGTTTTACAGCCCCCTTCCCCAAAAAAATACATAAAAATAATTAACACAAAATTAAAAATACAAATAAAACAAATTAACCTGGGCCCGGTTCCTCGATAACGCACACTATTCGCGCGCTAAGAAGACTCTTAAGATATATCTTACGTTAAGTGATAACTTTTCTAAGAGTATTTCTCGAACTGTCTCTTAGGAGTCTTCTTAAGTCGCTGCCTCTTACGTCCGACGTTACGCGGCGCTATCTACAGTGAAGGTCCTGAATTAGCGGACATCGGTTGCTCAGGAATCGATTTTTCACTCCTTTTGCATGACAGCTTTAAGAAAGACGGCACTTCCTATACAAATTAAACATTGCACTAAATTATTTTAATAGCGTTTATTTCGACATGGGTTAACTTAACAATAATATGCCATAATAGACAAATATATAAATTAATATTATTTCATTAATTAATTAATTAATATCGCTAATATTTTCATGTAACACGTGGCCGTGAAACGAACCGGGTATACAATCATAGTTGATGGACAAACAGCTGATAACACTCTTCACCAGCTTCAGAAACAATGTGAAGTGTCAGTTGTTGGGGTTGTATAGCGCACTTATGGAATGAATACGATGAGATGACAGAGTGGAGGTTTAATACCCCTATCTCACACGCCAGGATGGCGGCGCGTGTACATGCTGCGGCTTCTCTCTCCCCCAACACAACTGTGTTTTCGTGTTTTTTGTCTTGTAAGTCGCAGTGTCTTTGCATGTCTTTAACTCGTCCATCTGTCTTAAAACACACATACAGTCGAGAGCTTTTGTTAGTTATCGGTAAATCCTCAGTTTTTAAGTTAAATCCAGCGAACGTGGATGAGCTGCGCGACATCGGTCTGCTCCGGAGGCCTTCGCCATCACCGACCCACACACCGGCACCCCGCCCAGAGTGGAGGCGCCACAGGCGGCGGGAAAGGAAGCAGAAGAGGGGAAAGCGCGGAGGTATCCGTGCTAGGCTAGCGGCTAACCCACACAAGCCGGCTATTCCTACCATTGTACTGGCTAACGTACGCTCTTTGGACAATAAACTGGACCATATTCAGCTTCTTCGCACAACCCTAAGGACTGTAAGAGACTGTTGTGTTTTTGTTTTCACTGAAACATGGCTCAATAATAGCATCCCGGATAGCGCCGTTCAGCTCGACCAGCTAACATCCTACCGTGCGGACAGAGCTCTCGCTGAGAGCGGTAAAACCCGGGGCGGCGGACTTTGTGTTTACATCAGTGATAAGTGGTGTCGCAATGCAGTGGTGGTCTGTAAGTACTGCTCTTCTCTGGTGGAGATTATGATCATCAAGTGTCGACCGTTCTATCTACCGAGGGAATATTCAGCTATTTTAATCGGGGCTGTATATGTACCCCCCAACTCCAATAACAAAAGGAGTGAGGCACTAAATGAACTTTACCAGCTCATCAGTGAGCAGCAGACAGCTCATCCAGATGCTTTTCTCATCTTGGCTGGCGATTTTAATCATGCAGACCTAAAAAACGTGTTTCCAAAAATACAACAGCACATAGACTTTCCCACACGAGGAAACAATACACTGGACCTTGTTTACACTACTCAGAGAGGAGCTTATAAGGCCCTACCCCTCCCCCACCTCGGTGCCTCAGACCACATCACTGTCATGCTAATGCCTGTATACAGACCACTGGTTAAAGTCACCAAACCAGTCTGCAAACAGATACAAGTGTGGCCGGAAGGGTCTTCTGAGGCACTCCAAGACTGCTTTAGCACCACTGACTGGGATGTATTTAAACAGGCTGCCACTCACAACAACCTCACAGACTTACAGGAGTACACAGAGTCTGTCACTGCCTACATCAACAAGTGCATTGATGATGTAACGGTAACAAAGACCATCACTGTCCGTGCTAACCAAAAACCATGGCTAACAAGGGAGGTCTACAGACTAATGAAGGTACGGAACGCTGCCTTCAAATCTGGAGATGCAGCAGCCCTGAGGACAGCTAGGGCCAACCTGTCTCGCAGCATCAAAAAGGCTAAGAGACAGTACTCCAAGAGAGTTGCCCATTGCTTCAATGACAGCAGAGACACACGGAGTCTGTGGCAAGGGATACAGACCCTCACTGATTACAAGCCGCCACAGAGGACATGTGACAGCTCTATCTCTCTGCTGAATGAGCTGAATGCATTCTTTGCCCGTTTTGACACCCACAACAGCACCACGACACAGAAACACCCACCTCAGCCCGGCGACCAAGTGATGACGCTTTCCGCAGAAAGCATGAGAAGATCCTTCCGCAGGATTAACGTGCGCAAGGGCCCGGGTCCTGACAACATTCCGGGCCGAGTATTGAGAGACTGTGCAGGGGAGCTCACGAATGTCTTTACGGACATTTTCAACATCTCTCTGAGTCAGGCTGTTATCCCCACATGTTTTAAAACCACCACCATAATCCCAGTACCTAAGAAAGCATCTCCCTCCTGTTTCAATGACTTCCGCCCAGTTGCACTTACTCCCATCATTATGAAGTGCTTTGAACGGCTAGTCATGCAGCAGATCAAGACTGCCCTCCCCCCCTCCCTGGACCCCTTCCAGTTTGCTTATCGGTCCAATCGCTCAACTGATGATGCCATTGCTACGGCCCTCCACTCAGCGCTCACCCACTTGGAAAACAAAGACTCCTACGTTAGAATGCTGTTCATCGACTTCAGCTCAGCGTTCAACACAATCATCCCACAACAGCTCACTCATAAATTGATACAGCTGGGGATCAGCACCCCTCTGTGCAACTGGCTGCTGGACTTCCTGACTGGCAGACCTCAGGCAGTGCGGGTCGCCAACAACACTTCCAGCACCATCATGCTGAACACTGGGGCCCCCCAAGGATGTGTACTGAGCCCCCTCCTCTTCACGCTGCTGACCCACGACTGCATACCATCACACAACTCCAACCTCTTCATCAAGTTTGCGGACGACACGACTGTGGTGGGTCTCATTAGCAACAATGATGAGACTAACTACAGGAACGAGGTGAGCTGCCTGGCCAGGTGGTGTACAGACAACAATCTCTCCCTGAACGTGGAAAAGACAAAAGAGATTGTGGTCGATTACAGGAGAACTTACACCCAACACTCTCCGCTGTCCATCAATGGTGCGATCGTGGAGAGGGTAAGGAGCACCAAGTTTCTGGGTGTGCACATGACGGAAGATCTCTCCTGGTCCATCAACACTACAGCACTAGCTAAGAAAGCTCAACAGCGACTCTACTTTCTCCGTAAGCTGAGAAGAACCGGAGCCCCGACACCCATCATGCGCACCTTCTACAGAGGCACCATTGAGAGCATCCTGACCAGCTGCATCACTGTGTGGTACGGCGCCTGCAATGCGTCCTGCCAGAAAACTCTCCAGCGCATAGTGAGAGCAGCTGAGAAGATCGTTGGTGTCTCTCTCCCCCCCCTCCTGGACATTTACAACACCCGCCTCACACGAAAAGCTATTAACATTGCCCGTGACCCTACCCACCCGACTCAGAGCTTCTTTAGTCTGCTACCATCAGGGAGGAGACTAAGGAGTCTCCAAGCCAGGACAAGCAGACTGAAGAACAGCTTCATCCATCAGGCGATCAGGAAGCTCAAATCTCTTCCAGCTCTGCCTCCCCTGTGCTCTTCGGCCTCTCCAACCGTTATACTCTGACTCCTTCATTTTTCACACACACTCACACACACTCACTCTCACACACACACACACACACACACACACACACACACGCTCTCAGACAAACACTCACAAAACCTCACACACACACACACACACACACACACACGCGCTCTCAGACACACAACACTCACAATAACTCACACACTCACTCACTCACACATACACTTGCACCTGTCACTTTGTGCTCCAGGCACCATTGGTACTTTCACTACCTCAAACAGGTGAGGGAAGGGAAAAAAAAAAAAAAAAAAAACATTCCTTGTTCACACTGGATTTATTTCCCATTTTGTTTACTGATTCATATAGCTCATTATGTCGTCACTTGTCACTTTCTTATCAACTAAAATAAGCACACTTGCACTATTCCGATTGCACTGTACCGTTTCTCTCTGTTTAACATGTGGAAGCTCGCGGACCTTGTAGATCTTCGCGGACCGTCAAATAAAGTAGAAAGTTCCAGTCCTGAACTATCGAATTGTCAAGTCCTTAGAGAAACAGCTGGCAACACCAGTCGAGGCCAGAACCATCTTCTAAGTAGAGAGAATCATCCCCAGACACCAGACGCACCCCAAAGAGACACACGGGGCATCCATGCGACGAGACCTCCAACCAGAAGCGGGGCACCAGGATGGATCAGACAGGTCCGGAGGGCAGAGGGAGCCTGGATCACTGGTAGCTCAGGAATGACATGTGTAGCTCGACAGAGAGAGAGAGAAAGAGTGAAAGGGGGAGACAGGGGGAGAGAGGAAAGAGAAAGAGGGGGAGAAAGGAAGAAGAGTAGAGATGGCAATTAGGTATGGTCACAGTCACAATGTATAATGTGAATGTATATTTACTGTAGAGTGCAAGCAGAGACTCCGGCAGGACTAACTATGACAGCATAACTAAAAGGGAGAGCCAGAAGGAAACACAAACATGAGGGCTCCCTGAGATGTAAAGCAAACAATCACCTCACAGTCAAAGGTGATTCACAGTCACTGTTGTCCTTTCATGTGCAGCAAACCAGTCCCTAACACATTTGGTTCGGTGGAAGCTGACATTATCCCAGACAACAACATAACTAGGCAAATGTGGTCTAACTTAACCTCTTTCTTGTTCTGGAATCAGGTCTCTGTAAAGTGCATTTAGGAAGGCCAGGAGAAGTTGGGTATTATAGGGCCCAATGTGTGGAATATGTGTGCTCACACCGTTCTCTGAAATGGCAGCACACATTGTAATATTGGCCCCACGTTGGCCTGGTGTGTCAATTGTGGCTCGGTGTCCAATGAGATTGCGACCACGTCTCTGGCCTTTGGACAGATTAAACCCAGCCTCATCCACAAAAACAAGAATGTGGGTCATTTCATGTACTTCTAACTCCATGATTCTCTATGAAGAAACAGAAAAAAATGTAACAGTAAATGTATTTTCTTATGGGTTTCTGAAACTTACAGTAAAGCAATACAGGCATCTTAGAAATACAGGAAAACTCACTAAGTGCACACCAATGGTTTACCTGGACATAATGGTACCGCAACGCCTTGACTCTTTGACTGTTCCTCTCAAATGGCACCTTATAGAGCTGTTTCATAGTCATCTGATGTCTTTTTAAAACTCTGTCTATGGTGGAAATGCTGACAGAATTTATATTTGCAAAGACATTCTTGTCATTTCCCGCGACCCTGAACACAGGATTAAGTGGTATAGAAGATGAATGAATGAATTCTTGTCATTTATGATTGCACTTTGGATCTCTCTTAGCCTGATGGAATTGCTGGCTATGACCATATTGCAAATTTCTTGTTCTTGCAGTTGGTTAAATACTACTGCTCTGCCACCAGCACGAGGTTGTCGTGCAGTTCTATAGAATAAACAAATAGACTTGCATTTACATTTACAATATTGTTGTTTATACTGTAAAAATTCTTTACATACTGTAAAACAAAAAAATACATATTTACCTGTTTTCCCTCCGAAAGGTTTGCACAATTGATGACACTGTGGACCTGTTTACATTAGGCTGTACTCTTCGACCAGCCTCTTCCACTGTAAAACCATGATTTATGACATGATCCACAAGTGTGGCTCTGATTTCATCAGAGACTCTGACTCTTCTATTCCCACCTCTTCCTCGATTATTTCTTCCTCTACCACCACCACGTATTCTTACACGCCTTCCACTTGCTCTTCCACGAGTATATTGCTGCAGTTCAGGGTTGTGAACATCCTCCATTCTCAAAAAATTCTACAGCAGTGATTGTGCTGTGGGCAATCTACAGTGGTGTGACAACCAGACTGCTCATTACCGTCGCACTCACCGCCGTGGAAACGCGGCAGCGGCCGAAATAAACCAGGAGCATTTCAAAATAATTCGTGAAATGACCGCCAGGTGGCGCAAATTGACATTTTCCGTCGTATCGGTTTTTAAATATATTCAGAGCTTAAGTCATAATAAAGTCAAAACAATATGTTGTAGCAAAGTAATACTACAATTATGATAATTTACACATCCAACAAACATGTAAAACTATAAATATAAAAAATATGAGTTAGAAAACATTGGTTTTATTTTGTTTAGACAGACTCTCTGTTTTTATCTGTTTAGTGTTATTATTAAAGAAAACAGCGCAAACAACAGCACTAGGGCTTTCAAAAAAATTATTTCGACAATACTTACAGTTGTTAGAGTTTAAGACATCAAGATTTAAATATAGAAATAACTAAAACAAATAGAGCAAACTTCCAGAATAGATAATAAAAAATAAATCAATAAAAAAGATGTATGCCTCTCATTACATTATATTTTGGTTCAGTGCCAGACGAAGTGCGAGCTAATATTGTCTTACATTTGTGAATAAAATATCATTGTTTTATTCAGAGATTTACAGTATTTGTGCAAAATAATAGTTATGACATAATTAAATATAAATATAATTACAGGCTCTGGATTCGTTTTTCGTTTGCAGTATAAAACCAAAATACATCTTACTATTTTTGAGAGATTTGTCGTAAAAAAAACTGTTTTTTTTTTCAGATATTTGTCTGTACAAAATAATATTTATGCAATATAATCACGGGCTCTTGATTCGTTATTCGTTTGCAATATAAACCAAAATACATTAACCATATAATATAAACCAAAATATAAACCAAAATATTTAATTTGCTGTATTAAATATTTATGCCGTCTCATCAAGGATCCAAAGATTGCCTTGTACTAAATAATATTTTTGCTGATTTTTTTCTGCGATTCAGTTGTGTGATGTTTTAATGATGAATGATGTTTTACTGTATGTTTACTGTATATAAAAAAAAATATGAGTTAGAAAACATTGGTTTTATTTTGTTTAGACAGACTCTGTTTTTTGGAATTTTGGAATCCACAGACGCAAAAGAACATGATAATAATAATCAAAAGAATAATATTAATCTTTTTGCTGTTTATTTCCACCATTTAATAATGTTTTAATTATCAATAATTAAAGCTGCTCGTGTCGGCTCATATCGGGAGCATTTTTTATGAAAGATAAACAAACAGCTGTGTGTGAATGGAAAAGAGTGCGCTTTGCCGAGTTTTGATCTACTGTAAAGTCAGATGATCACATTTAAACAATTTATTCATACAGATGTACCTGTTTTACATGGAAAGTTACAGGTTTGGGCTACTGTTATCTACTTCAAATATTTGAAGTTAAAAGCTAAAACTTGAAGATTTGAAGCTAAAACTTCAGCCCTTTTCATATTTTCCCCGTGGTCGTTATTAAAAAATATATATAAATAAAAGTTTTGCCTTCCAAGGCAACAGATTATGGAGCTTCTTGAGCTGCTCAGACCTGCGCGTGCGTCGTACTTACACTCCCCGTCCCGATGTCCAGCTGCTCGCTGCTTTTTGTTTAAAATATGTTTCATTCATCATTAGCCATTATCCATAACTTTATGGGTTTTTCTTTTGACACGTTTTATTTTTATGAAATTTGATTTAGTTAAATGAGAAAATAACCATGGGAGTTTCAAACCCCGCATCCATTCATGTTTCTGTGTGATTGTAATGTTTAATACCCCTACAGTATTCACTTACTGTATGCGGTTTGACTCGCTGTGAGATGCGGTGTGTTATACCCCTATCGCACCTGCTCGGTCTCGCGCTGTGACCGTAGGCTTGATCATGATTCACCCCGAGTCTTTGCGCTGTGATTACGTTTCCATGCTTCCGCGTGAAAAATTCCGCGAAGATCTTCCGCATGTTAAACATGTTTATTTTTTTGCGTGGTAAGATGGAAACGTAATAACAGCACCAAAACTCGCACCGAATCATAATGAACCGCACTTACGGCCCCGCGTGTGAGATAGATGTATTAAACCTCCACTCTGTCATCTCATCGTATTCATTCCATAAGTGCGCTATACAACCAGTGTGTAAGTGTGTAAGTGTGTACAAACAACAGCACAATGCATGTGTAAATGGCTGAAACGTTAAGTCAGATGAACGCGCGCGCCGATATGAGAGATTAGATCTTTCAGCACGCCGATGTCAGTCACTAGCAAGGAGCATTTACTGATCACATTTAAACAATTTATTCATACAGATGTACATGTTTTATAGGTCGTTTTTCGTTTGCAGTATGAAACCAAAATACATCTTACTATTTTTGAGAGATTTGCTTTTAAAAAAATCTAAAAAATAAATAAATAAAAATTCAGATATTTGTCTGTACAAAATAATATTTATGCAATATAATCACAGGCTCTTGATTCGTTATTCGTTTGCAATATAAACCAAAATACATTAACCATATAATATAAACCAAAATATAAACCAAAATATTTAATTTGCTGTATTAAATATTTATGCCGTCTCATCAAACTCGCAACTCACTCCGAAGAGCATCCTTCTCTGCCTTGCAAACTCCCAACTCACTTGAAATTTAATATCGTATATAATATTTAATATTGGCATAATATCCCTGCCCCAATTCTAACAGCTGTACAGTATGAGTTGAAATAATAACAGTAGTGTTTTTCTTTACTGAATAGGCAGAGCCTCTGAATAGGCAGAGCCGTTGATGTCTTTGGTTTCGGCTGTGAGTGGATGCGCTGTAGTAATCCACGTTTTATACAAATTACATAAACTTTTTTCAGTCATGATATACTAACATATATTTCAGTCATGATTTCAGTCATGATATACTAACATATTTTTAGCCGTGTAGTGCGCGCGCAACATCTAAAGGGCGAGCGTTCACACAGCTGACCAAATCGTCATTAGCGTGCCCCTCCCCCAAACAGCGCAGCGAGGAGCATTTACCTGTTAAACAGGTTTTACAGGTGTGCTTTGCAAAGTCAGACACATACAAATGCAAATGATACTGAATAGCTGTTCTCACCTACAGTATACACTCGGAGAAACTAGAATGAGCAAGAATGAGATTTTTCTTACCATAACATGTAGTGTTATTAATCACTCTACACTGTTTTTAATTACTTTTAATTTTATTTATAAATAAACAAACCAAATAAAATTATTCCATGTGTATTTACCCTTTGTAAAATAGCATTAAAAATGATGGGTCGTGTATCGAGTGATTAAAAAACAATACAAGGCACGTTATGATAAGGAACCTTTCTACAGTACAGTATCTCTTCCATTTCAGTGATTAAAAAACGGTAAAAATGTCAATTTTGGAATCCACAGACGCTCAAACAGCAAAAGAACATGATAATAATAATCAAAATAATATTATTATTCTTTTTGCTTTTTATGTCCACCATTTAATAATGATTTAATTATCAATAATTAAAGCTGCTCACATCGCGCGCTTTCACTTTAAAAATGCAGTGTTTAATCAGCAAGTATATGTCGCCTCTCTTTATGATTGATAAATATTCTGACTGAAACAAATCTGCTCGTGTCGGATTGTTCATTTTTTATGAAAGAGGAGGGGAAACGTTTGCATGATCCTGCGTGTGCGCTCTTTAACTTTGATCTAAAGTCAGATGAACGCGCGCGCCGATATGAGAGATTAGATCTTTCAGCACGCCGATGTCAGTCCCTATAGCAAGGAGCATTTACTTACATCTAAACTGAGTCATTTACATAAATCACTGATCACATTTAAACAATTTATTCATACAGATGTACATGTTTTATAGGTTTGTTACTGAAGAACTGTGGCAGCGGGCACACCTAAAAATAAACGCAGGATTATTATTTTTTTTATAGTTTTATATAAATAAAAAATGCTTTTATAAATGTGGGCTGTTATCTACAGTACTTCAGTACTTATATTTCACGTCTGTGAGGCGAGTATACACGGAGTTTGGGTTCATTTTCTGACGCGCTCAAGTTCACCGAAAACAATACAGAACCCCGTTTAGTGTAATTTATTTCATTTAATAAATCTACTACAAATTTAAAGAACACAAAATATAAGATGACACAAGACCCTGGATTCGTTTTTCGTTTGCAGTATAAAACCAAAATACATCTTACTATTTTTGAGTGATTTGTTTTAAAAAAAAATCTAAAAAATAAATAAATAAAAATTCAGATATTTGTCTGTACAAAATAATATTTATGCAATATAATCACAGGCTCTTGATTCGTTATTCGTTTGCAATATAAACCAAAATACATTAACCATATAATATAAACCAAAATATAAACCAAAATATTTAATTTGCTGTATTAAATATTTATGCCGTCTCATCAAACTCGCAACTCACTCCGAAGAGCATCCTTCTCTGCCTTGCAAACTCCCAACTCACTTGAAATTTAATATCGTATATAATATTTAATATTGGCATAATATCCCTGCCCCAATTCTAACAGCTGTACAGTATGAGTTGAAATAATAACAGTAGTGTTTTTCTTTACTGAATAGGCAGAGCCTCTGAATAGGCAGAGCCGTTGATGTCTTTGGTTTCGGCTGTGAGTGGATGCGCTGTAGTAATCCACGTTTTATACAAATTACATAAACTTTTTTCAGTCATGATATACTAACATATATTTCAGTCATGATTTCAGTCATGATATACTAACATATTTTTCGCCGTGTAGTGCGCGCGCAACATCTAAAGGGCGAGCGTTCACACAGCTGACCAAATCGTCATTAGCGTGCCCCTCCCCCAAACAGCGCAGCGAGGAGCATTTACCTGTTAAACAGGTTTTACAGGTGTGCTTTGCAAGGTCAGACACATACAAATGCAAATGATACTGAATAGCTGTTCTCACCTACAGTATACACTCGGAGAAACTAGAATGAGCAAGAATGAGATTTTTCTTACCATAACATGTAGTGTTATTAATCACTCTACACTGTTTTTAATTACTTTTAATTTTATTTATAAATAAACAAACCAAATAAAATTATTCCATGTGTATTTACCCTTTGTAAAATAGCATTAAAAATGATGGGTCGTGTATCGAGTGATTAAAAAACAATACAAGGCACGTTATGATAAGGAACCTTTCTACAGTACAGTATCTCTTCCATTTCAGTGATTAAAAAACGGTAAAAATGTCAATTTTGGAATCCACAGACGCTCAAACAGCAAAAGAACATGATAATAATAATCAAAATAATATTATTATTCTTTTTGCTTTTTATGTCCACCATTTAATAATGATTTAATTATCAATAATTAAAGCTGCTCACATCGCGCGCTTTCACTTTAAAAATGCAGTGTTTAATCAGCAAGTATATGTCGCCTCTCTTTATGATTGATAAATATTCTGACTGAAACAAATCTGCTCGTGTCGGATTGTTCATTTTTTATGAAAGAGGAGGGGAAACGTTTGCATGATCCTGCGTGTGCGCTCTTTAACTTTGATCTAAAGTCAGATGAACGCGCGCGCCGATATGAGAGATTAGATCTTTCAGCACGCCGATGTCAGTCCCTATAGCAAGGAGCATTTACTTACATCTAAACTGAGTCATTTACATAAATCACTGATCACATTTAAACAATTTATTCATACAGATGTACATGTTTTATAGGTTTGTTACTGAAGAACTGTGGCAGCGGGCACACCTAAAAATAAACGCAGGATTATTATTTTTTTTATAGTTTTATATAAATAAAAAATGCTTTTATAAATGTGGGCTGTTATCTACAGTACTTCAGTACTTATATTTCACGTCTGTGAGGCGAGTATACACGGAGTTTGGGTTCATTTTCTGACGCGCTCAAGTTCACCGAAAACAATACAGAACCCCGTTTAGTGTAATTTATTTCATTTAATAAATCTACTACAAATTTAAAGAACACAAAATATAAGATGACACAAGACCCTGGATTCGTTTTTCGTTTGCAGTATAAAACCAAAATACATCTTACTATTTTTGAGGGATTTGTTTTAAAAAAAAATCTAAAAAATAAATAAATAAAAATTCAGATATTTGTCTGTACAAAATAATATTTATGCAATATAATCACAGGCTCTTGATTCGTTATGATTGCCCCAATTCTAACAGCTGTACAGTATGAATTGAAATAATAAGTCAGATGAACGCGCGCGCCGATATGAGAGATTAGATCTTTCAGCACGCCGATGTCAGTCACTACAGTAGCAAGGAGCATTTACTGATCACATTTAAACAATTTATTCATACAGATGTACATGTTTTATAGGTTTGTTACTGAAGAACTATGGCAGCGGGCACACCTAAAAATAAACGCAGGATTATTTTTTTATATAGTTTTATATAAATAAAAAATGTTTTTATAAATGTGGGCTACTGTTATCTACTTCAAATATTTGTTAAACAGGCTGGAAACTCACTCTGACCATTTTAATAATTCATTGATAAGATAGTGATTCCTTTGGTCATGGCTGTGCTGATCATGTCATCTCGTCGTCAGTGAGCGCGCCTATACAGTAATTCACTTCTCATACGAATTACATAATCTAATATTTTTTTTTTCATTAGTTTATATTAAAGCAGATATTTCTCTTTCTATAAGTATATATTTTTCACATCTGTGAGGCGAGTATACACGGAGTTTGGGTTCATTTTCTGACGCGCTCAAGTTCACCAAAATCAATACAGAACCCCGTTTACTTTATTTATTTAACAAAATCATAAAGTTTTTTCGTCATTGTGAGTGCACCTAAATAAAAGTAGAGTCTTTGCCGAGTTTTGATCTAAAGTCAGATGAACGCGCGTGCCGATATGAGAGATTAGATATCTCTTTCAGCAAACACATATTAATGGTGTTAAATAAGCGCTATGCGGCGCTGGGAGAAACGCACGCCGATGTCAGTCCCTAGCATTTACTTACATCTAAACTGAGTCATTTACATAAATCACTGATCACATTTAAACAATTTATTCATACAGATGTACATGTTTTATAGGTTTGTTACTGAAGAACTTTGGCAGCGGGCACACCTAATAATAAATGCCGGATTATTATTATTATTTTTATTTATAGTTTTATATAAATAAAAATGCTTTTATAAATGTGGGCTACTGTTATCTACTTCAAATATTTGTTAAAACAGCGGGGGAAATTCACTCTGACCATTTTAATAATTCATTGATAAGGTAGTGATTCCTTTGGCTGTGCTGATCATGTCATCTCGTCGTCAGTGAGCGCGCCTATAATTCACTTCTCATACGAATGACATAATCTAATTTTTTTTTTCATTAGTTTATATTAAAGCAGATATTTCTCTTTCTATAAGTATATATTTTTCACGTCTGTGAGGCGAGTATACACGGAGCTTGGGTTCATTTTCTGACGCACCAAAATCAATACAGAACCCCGTTTACTTTATTTATTTAACAAAATCATAAAGTTTTTCGTCATTGTGTGTGCACCTAAATAAAAGTAGAGTCTTATGAGTCTTATGAAAGCTCCAAGATGACACAAGACCCTACACGTAGCCTTTCTACTATAATTACACAGTTTACAACGTTTACGTTGCTTAAATTCGATCCTAAAAAACTGAATTTAATTTTAATTATAAATTTGTACTGTAATGTTACTACTGTGATTATGAATTCGTTTATTTACAATGTTTCACTTTATTTTATCTGCAACGACGTGCAGCTGTGGACGACCTGCGCCTCATTAAGCCTGGAGAGAACGAGCTGATGCCTGAGGCGTCAGTCTATAGTTATATAGCGCCACTCAGTGGTAAAAGCCAGCAAACGCACAAACCCAAATGCTGACGCCATACGCTGCGACGGTAGAAGTCGCATACTGCCTGTGCACCCACTGTACATATAAAAATAACTCATTGAATGAACATAATTAAATTATGGAAAGAATTTCCACCTGATTTAATTGCTTTCGTTCAGCATTAAGCAATTTTGTTGGCCCAACTTAATGTTTTTAGGTTCCGTCAAAGTAATGTTATTAGGTTCATTTAACTTATTTACTACAGCTGCGTCCAACATAATTTAATACTGTTAACATAAATGAATAGGGTTGGTACAACAAATTTTTCAGTTGTAAATTAAGTTGTTCCAACTCAAGTAAATTTAAATTTCAAGCCCTGGTCAACAGAATTCTGTGAAGGAAGGAAACAGACAAACCGGATAAAACGGAGATTTTTATTTTACACCAGCAGCAACTTACAAATGAGGTCTCAATTTGAAAAGATGTACAAAACATAAAACACCACAAATAAGTATTAATTAAAAAAATTATTAAACACCAACAGAAACGTTTTGTACTTTATAACTGTACGTTATGACTTTTAAATATGACCGTTACATCCGTTGGTCAGGAAACTCCTGAAGCCAGATGCAGACAGGACACTTTCAGTCATAAACTCCTGTGAAAAAATACAGAGATAGATATTCAGTTAAAATTCATGATACTTAATTTAGCAAATGAACAATATTTATACTTTGTTCCTCTCGCTTCACAACTCATGAGAACAGACAGAAACCAGAACCGAACTGCAAGCACGCGCATATAACCGTCGGTATTTTAAGTGTGATTAAAAATATGAGAAATAGCTTAAACTAAAATAACGTGACTAAACAGCAGGTGACATTTATGTTCAGTGTTTCGTTTCTATTGAGAAAGATGGGAATTAATTCCTGCTTACCTTTTCCACACGACCGCCAAACGCTTGTCTTCTCAACAAACTGTTCTCTTCTCGCGATATTTCCGGTTTTGCTATTTCCGGTTTTGCTATTTTCATAGCGACAAGATCTCATTGGTTTATCTCAACATGATTGAATCTAGTACATGTTAAGTTGTTGAATTTCATGCAAATACAACATAACTTATTCATGTTTAGCTTGGAAACATGAAATTATTATGTATAAAACACATATTACATTTTAGTACATGTAACAGATAGCCATGTTAATTTTTTTGAGTGTATACAGTGGTGTGAAAAACTATTTGCCCCCTTTCTGATTTCTTATTCTTTTGCATGTTTGTCACACTTAAATGTTTCTGCTCATCAAAAACCGTTAACTATTAGTCAAAGATAACATAATTGAACACAAAATGCAGTTTTTAAATGAAGGTTTACGTTATTAAGGGAGAAAATAAACTCCAAATCTACATGGCCCTGTGTGAAAAAGTGATTGCACCCCTTGTTAAAAAATAACTTAACTGTGGTTTATCACACCTGAGTTCAATTTCTGTAGTCACCCCCAGGCCTGATTACTGCCACACCTGTTTCAATCAAGAAATCACTTAAATAGGAGCTACCTGACACAGAGAAGTAGACCTAAAGCACCTCAAAAGCTAGACATCATGTCAAGATCCAAAGAAATTCAGGAACAAAAGTAATTGAGATCTATCCGTCTGGTAAAGGTTATAAAGCCATTTCTAAAGCTTTGGGACTCCAGCGAACCACAGTGAGAGCCATTATCCACAAATGGCAAAAACATGGAACGGTGGTGAACCTTCCCAGGAGTGGCCGACCGACCAAAATTACCCAAAGAGCGCAGAGACAACTCATCCGAGAGGCCACAAAAGACCCCAGGACAACATCTAAAGAACTGCAGGCCTCACTTGCCTCAATTAATGTCAGTGTTCACGACTCCACCATAAGAAAGAGACTGGGCAAAAACGGCCTGCATGGCAGATTTCCAAGGCGCAAACCACTTTTAAGCAAAAAGAACATTAACGCTCATCTCAATTTTGCTAAAAAACATCTCAATGATTGCCAAGACCTTTGGGAAAATACCTTGTGGACCGACAAGGCAAAAGTTGAACTTTTTGGAAGGTGCGTGTCCCGTTACATCTCACGTAAAAGTAACACAGCATTTCAGAAAAAGAACATCATACCAACAGTAAAATATGGTGGTGGTAGTGTGATGGCCTTGCTTGCTTGCTGTGATAGATGGAACCATGAATTCTACTGTCTACCAAAAAATCCTGAAGGAGAATTTCCGGCCATCTGTTCGTCAACTCAAGCTGAAGCGATCTTGGGTGCTGCAGCAGGGTAATTACCCAAAACACACCAGCAAATCCACCTCTGAATGGCTGAAGAAAAACAAAATGAAGACTTTGGAGTGGCCTAGTCAAAGTCCTGACCTGAATCCTATTGAGATGTTGTGGCATGACCTTAAAAAGGCGGTTCATGCTAGAAAACCCTCAAATAAAGCTGAATTACAACAATTTTGCAAAGATGAGGGGGCCAAAATTCCTCCAGAGCGCTGTGAAAGACTCGTTGCAAGTTATCGCAAACGCTTGATTGCAGTTATTGCTCCTAAGGGTGGCCCAACCAGTTATTAGGTTCAGGGGGCAATTACTTTTTCACACAGGGCCATGTATTTATAAATAATAAAACCCCTCATTTAAAAACTGCATTTTGTGTTTACTTGTGTTATCTTTGACTAATAGTTAAATGTGTTTGATGATCAGAAACATTTTGTGTGACAAACATGCAAAAGAATAAGAAATCAGGAGGGGGGCAAATAGTTTTTCACACCACTGTATATACATATGTATAACCTCCCAAACTTGATTGGTTAAATGGTTGATTCATATTAGAGGTAATTTGCAGTTAGATTGCGATTGCAATTAGAGGTCATGTGCCAATTTAGCGGACATTACAAACAATGTCAATGTCAGATATATTTTAGAATATACATTCATGTATACTAATTATGATAATTGAATAGATCATTTTGAATGTGATGAATGTTAATGTTACACAATAAAAAATGACTGAGAATTTCTGAAGTGTTTGACAGTGTAAGTGAGAATCGAATCATCAGTTTTGATCAACAAGCCATATGCAATTATTTGTTGTCCAAACTGCAGACAGCTGTATGTACTCTTTGCACACATGTGCCAAAGCATTTGCAATTTGCTCAAATCAATAAGAAAGTCCAATCTGATGTGAAAAAGAAGCGAATTGTTCAGTGATCTGAAATTAATGTTTTGGGAAATAAAAAAAATCATTTGAGAACTGAGCCGAAGCAATTGAGAAAAACTGTAACTGGGTGAATTGATTTCCAGGAGTCTCTTGTTAAAAATACAGTGTTTTTTTTTTTAAAAAAACATCATCTCACCTTTGCGCACATGTCTCTGAGGCAATTTCAGATATCCCTGATATTTCCACAGCCAGTAGGAAGAGGGGAAACCAATTTTCCTGATGATCAGGAAAATATGTTTCCCATACTTGAATATAAAAGACAGTGTTTTAAAAAACATTCTGTGCATTGTGTTACCTTTGCCCCATGTACACATGTCTCTGTGGCAATTTCAGATATCCCTGATACTTCCACAGTCAGAAGGGAGGAAAAAACGGATTTTCCTGATGAATTTTTTATTAGTCCCACAAGTGGAAAATCTGCATTGTCATTGCAGAAAAGTGGACAGTGCAAGACAAAAAAAAAGCTAAAATAAAAACTGTACCAAGAGTATACATCCATACATAAATTTTCTTCCGCTTATCCGAGGTCGGGTCGCTGGGGCAGCAGCTTCAACAGGGATGCCCAGACTTCCCTCTCCCTGGCCACTTCTTCCAGCTCTTCCGGGGGGATCCCAAGGCATTCCCAGGCCAGCCGAGAGACATAGTCGCTCCAGCGTGTCTTGGGTCTGACGCGGGGTCTCTTTCCGGTGGGGCGTGTCCGGAACACCTCACAAGGGAGGTGTCCAGGGGGCATCCTAAATAGATGCCCAAGCCACCTCATCTGGCTCCTCTCGATGCGGAGGAGCAGCGGCTCTAATTTGAGCCCCTCCCGGATGACTGAGCTTCTCACCCTATCTCTAAGGGAGAGCCCAGACACCCTGCGGAGGAAACTCATTTCGGCCGCTTGTATTCGCGATCTTGTTCTTTTGGTCACTACCCACAGCTCATGACCATAGGTGAGGGCAGGAACGTAGATCGACCGGTAAATTGAGAGCTTTGCCTTTTGGCTCAGCTCCTTCTTCACCACGACGGACCGATACATCCAGATTAGGACCAGCTCCAGCTGGATTCAGCTTTATGGTGGTTGGAGCTACACATGCTGCTCCTGTGCTTCCAGTGATCCAGACCCCATCTGCCCTCTGCACCTACTGACTCGTCCCTATGCTGAACTTGTCTTCATGTCAATTTAAATAATTTCTGTCATATTGAATTTTCACCTGCACAAGACACAAGATGTTATATCATTTCTATCTGTTATCACCCAAATGAGGATGGGTTCCCTGGTGAGTCTGGTTCCTCTCAAGGTTTCTTCCTAATGCCATCTCAGGGAGTTTTTCCTTGCCACCGTCGCCGTCACCCTTGGCTTGCTCATCAGAGAAATTTCATTCATTAGTCTCATTATTATTAATTGCACATTTTTCTCACACATACACACTTCCAATTATTTTCTTTTCTAGAATTATTATTATTATTTTTTATTTTATTTATTTATTTATTTATTATTATTTTTTTTTGTTAAATTTCTTTAATTTTTGTGAAGCTGCTTTGAGACAATGACCATTGTTAAAAGCGCTATATGAATAAAATTTAATTGAAAAGCTTTGCCGGAGGTGGGAGTTGAAGCTCGTCCTGACAGGGGACTCTGCCAGACGTTCCCAGCAGACCCTCACAATACGTTTGGGTCCACCAGGCCTGACCGGCATCGTACCCCACAAACGAAGCCAACTCACCACCAGGTGGTGATCAGTTGATAGCTCCGCCTCTCTTCACCCGAGTGTCCAAAACATGTGGCCGCAAGTCCGACGACACGACCACAAAGTCGATCATCGAACTGCGGCCTAGGGTGTCCTGGTGCCAGGTGCACGTATGGACACCCTTATGCCTGAACATGGTGTTCGTTATGGACAACCCGTGACGAGCACAAAAGTCCAATAACAAAACACCACTCTGGTTCAGATTGGGTGGGGGGGGCAGGGGTTGGGGGGCGTTCATCCCAATCACGCCCTTCCAGGTCTCACTGTCATTGCCCACGTAAGCATTGAAGTCCCCCAACAGAACGATGGAGTCCCCAGGAGGCACGCTCTCTAGAGACCCGAAAAAGGGCGGGTACTCCAAACTGCTGTTCGCAAACAACAGTAAGGATCCGTCCCTCCACCCGAAGGCGGAGTGAGGCCACCCTCTCGTCCACTGCGGTGAACCCCAATGTACAGGCCCCGAGCCCGGGGGCAATAAGTATGCCCACACCTGCTCGTTGCCTCTCACCGGTGGCAACTCCAGAGTAGAAGAGTCCAGCCCCACTCAAGGAGACTGGTTACAGAGTCCAAGCTGTGCGTCGATGCGAGTCAAACTATATCTAGCCGGAACTACTCAACCTCACACACTAGCTCAGGCTCCTTCCCCGCCAGAGAGGTGACATTCCACGTCCCTAGAGCCAGCTTCTGCAGCCGTCTGTTCCCTCACCTAGGACCAGATTGCCTTGGGTGACCCTGCCAGGGGCATGAAGCCCCCAACAACATAGCTCCCAGGATCATTGGGACACGCAAACCCCTCCACCACGATAAGGTGGTGGTTCAAGGAGGGGATATATATATATATATATATATATATATATATATATATATATAAAGATAATTATATTTATGTATAAGTAGAGTGTATGTATATTATGTACAGAGTGGATATATAAATATATGTACAACACTGTGGATATATCTTTATGGACAGGCATGCAATGTAGTGATAGGGATTGACAAGAACTAATATTGCTATTATTTAAGCCACACCACACCACGTGGAAAATGCTTCAATTTGATTGGTTGTCACTGAGTGTCAAACTTCAATGAAAACCAGAAAAAGGGTACATCACTATCCCTGATCAATAACAGTTAAATCACTACTTCTAAAAAACAACAGTTAGATAAACAACAGAATTGTTTAACTAAACTTCCAACACAACTAACTAACACATGCTATTCTATTAACCCTTTAAAGAACGTGTAATACACAACGTCATACTACATTTTTTGTGAATACATGGAAACACTTAAACAACAATCACAGCATAATATAAGTTACTCTTTCTCTTGCAATGAGCACTATAGTGAATGAATTCACCGCCGCGGGCCAGTCGTGAATAGCTGACACTCAGTGCCAGCCAATGAAATTTAAGCATTTTTGCGGCTTTCCACGTTGTGTGGCGTTGCTTAAATAATAGTATAAAATCGTTCACACCCTGGTTCGAATCCCGCTCTGGGTGAAAATGTAATAAATGTGATAATGTAAATAAAAATGTTTTACACAATTTGCTTATGATCATTAAATTATAGCAACTGTGAAGTGAATGCTAATGTGTTTCATAGCTTAAGAAAAAAAATCTCAATTGCAATCATGCATTTAGTACAAATTTAAAAATGAAAAACTGTGACAAATACATAATGACGGTGAATTGTTCATAAACATGATAAAGTGGTGTTGTTGTTTTTTTGGCGAAGTTAATTAATGAAACATTATGAAATAAAGTAATAACTTGTAATCCGTTGTAATTATCTCGGACTGCGCAAAAGGTGTGCAGAGCTGAGCTACTCGAGCGCTCCTGCAGGGCTGTGATTGGCTGACTAGTAATGTCGCATCTGATTGGCTAAAGAGCACGAATGACGCTCCAACGTGCCAGCAAAGTCTCAAAAACACACACACGCACAAATTTTTTATGCACGTGAATGTGTTTTTTTGTGAGTATATATATTTTTTTTTGTGCACGTGAATTGGGTTACACACGTGAACATCGTGTTTTTTGTGTGAAATATCTCTGAATTCACACTTCCCTGATGTGGATTACATGTGACCGGGCAACTTTCAAAGGGGCCACTTAGGAGATGTAGAAGGAAAATTGAGGTAATGTAGGTAATGAAAGAAATGCTGCAGCTCATTATTCAAGTTTAGAGAATGTAATTAAGATGAATTAATCTAAATTAATTTGCTATTTGCCTCTTAATTAATTTTTTCCCTTATGATTTATAATAAATATATCAATTATTCTCTATAATTTTACAAGAGATTTTAGAAAACATGTAAAATTTGATTGTTTTATGACTTCTATGAACTTTTATGAAATGTTTTGACTTTTTTTGGCTAAGGAATCTGTTTATTGGTGTTTGTGTGTTATAAGACAGAAAATAGTCCACAAATTCAGATGTAGTATCTGCACTTATTGTAAGAATGAGCCTATTTTGAATAGGGGTCTCTAACAATAGAGCTAAAGTGAGAACAGATGGAGGAGTAGAATAAAGTAATTTGTGCAATAAAGAAACATTGATGATAGATTTATCAATGTCATTGTGCCATTATCATTTTTTGTTTCTGAAATAGCCTGTGACGCTGATTACTGATGCAACAGATGGGTCAATAGTTGATCTGATTGTTCCCTATGCACTTAAAACGAGGACGATGAAAACCAGGTACTATGATTGTTTTGTTGGAATTACATTGTATTCTGCTTGTGATGGGTGTAGGGGACATGCAGTGTTGGTTTGACTAGACAGAGCGAGAAATCGGGTGATATATAGCAAATCAAGATTTAGAAATGTTATGATGGCTTAGTGTCGTCTTGACGTTGCGATAAAGGGACGAGATGTGAACTATGTGTTAGTGATGTGTGGGTTGTGAACGATAATGCTCTTAGAGACGGTCCTTTGAAGAGTGGCACTTGTCCAACACACACACGATTGTTACATGTCAAGTACAGTACATGTCATGATATGTGTGTGTGTTCACACTAAGCATGAGGGGTGGGGTTACAGGCACAGTACAGAGAGAGAGAGGGAGAAACAAGATGGAGGAAATGAAGAACTGAATTTGGATTAGAAGCAAATGAGTCATAGATAAGACCATAATGAGATTAAAGCCAGATATAAATGAGATGCTTCAAGAACAAATGAGATATATGAAGGTCTATAATAAAACTACTGGTTTGCAAAAACTCATGATCATGCAGTTACATTAACATACTACTTAAAAAAAAGAAAAGGTAAAAAGTAATTTAACATGTCAAATCACACTGGTTAACTTGGGGCATGCCTAATAATAATAATTGACTGTTTTTACCATTAAAAAAAAAATTCTACCTCACAAATGTTAGTTACCTATACATGCTAATCCACATGCTAAACCACCATTAAATATATATTCTGTATATTGTATTTTAGTTCTTCATCGGTAATGACATTTATACAAAATGTAAAGTAAGTTTGCCATTTGCCAGTTTAATTTCAATTAATAAGGTGTAAAATACACTTTTGTAAAAGGTTAGCCATGTTGATCAACAATACTGGGTGTAATGCACTAGAGTACTTGGATTACTTTTTGATTTAAAGAGTAATATAACGCGTTATGTCCGCCATTTGTAAGTACTCAGTTATTTAGTTATATTTTCAATAATGTAATCCGTTATTCAGAGAATTTATGTAATCCATGAGTCAGACAGCAGTCGTTCCCAATCCATTAGTGTGTGTGTGTGTGTGTGTGTGTGTGTGTGTGTGTGTGTGTGTGGTCCTACAAGTCCTGCCCCCGATAACCTACCTCCTCTGTTATTTGTGCTGTTATACCTCTATCTCACCTCCGTGAGGACCAACGCGCAAACGTAATCACAGCGCCAAAACTCGCGGTGCATCTGGACAAGCAGTACTTCTTACCCAGAGCCGACATATTTAAAAGGAAACTGGGTGTAATCTGGTAACAGGTACTTTAATCTCATTGGTCAAAACACTTTCAGAAGACAGGGGTGGTTGCAAACAACTGTCCATATGTTGTCTTGAGCTGTCAAAATTAGTTTGACGTTTTGTATATCCCAGATGGGAAAGAAGTAAAAAACATTTATTTTTATAAGAAAGACACAACTACTCTTAATTACCCTTTCATATGTCATCTTTGACTTTTAGGTGTTAAAATTATAATATAGCAATCACAATATAAATATTCACATCACCTTTGACATGACTTCTGACCTTTGAGCAATCAATCAAACGTTTTGACGTTTTCCCCCTCTATATCTCTCTCTGGCAAGAGAATTGTGCAAAATAGAATGAAATTTTTTCAGCACAATAAATTCTTCAATATAAATAATAAAAAATGTATTTAATTTTAACTAACAATACACACATGACTGAACAAAATGTTTTTTTTAAAAAGATCATATAGGCAAGAAATAGAACAGATTTATAAGAGCATGTGTGACCATAATAATAAGAACAAGAAAAAGAAGAAGAAGAAGAAGAATGCAATCATCAACTATGCAGTCTAAAATAAAGTGACACATGATGAATGTAAAGTTAAATAAGTGAAATGGTGGAGCTGAAGTCACTCGACAAGGAACGACTGTGACACGACCAGAGTATGACATCACAGTGTGCATCACCTCACAGTCACTAATGGAGCAAAAGTACAGACTCAACATACAAGCACCATCTGTGACAGAGAATCGCCACCTCACAGTATCTACTATGATGTAACTATAGGATGTAAGAGTATAGGGTCTGTGTGTAAAAACCTGTGGGTAAGAGACTGCAGTCAGTAACACGTGAGACAGGGAAGCGCATCGGCTGCTGGTCATCTCAGGGACACTGACGGTATGATAATACGCTCTTTACTTATACTAAGGACTGATTATCACTTGAATCTTGATTGAGTTACTTGATATTTAATTTATTCACTATAGTGCTCATTGCAAGAGAAAGAGTAACTTATATTATGCTGTGATTGTTGTTTAAGTGTTTCCATGTATTCACAAAAAATGTAGTATGACGTTGTGTATTACACGTTCTTTAAAGGGTTAATAGAATAGCATGTGTTAGTTAGTTGTGTTGGAAGTTTAGTTAAACAATTCTGTTGTTTATCTAACTGTTGTTTTTTAGAAGTAGTGATTTAACTGTTATTTATCAGGGATAGTGATGTACCCTTTTTCTGGTTTTCATTGAAGTTTATCGACCCCGCTCTCTCTCTCACTTTGAATCCACTTTAAATGATTATAATGTAACCTGCAAAGCTGTCAGACACAAGAATTAAAAGTGAATCCAGAGTTGATCCCCATGTCCCCTGTAGTTGACTTTGGCTTTTTTCGACTTTGAAGCAGAGGCTGATGTGCAAAGTCCCAGATAACTCGACAATGAAAACCCTCAAATACATTTTATATCAAGGGCAATTTAAATATGCGCATTCTACATTTTTGCATCGTCATTTTGTTAGTAGTAAAGTATAAGCAATAGTTTCCTATATATGGAAATGTATTAGTTACTATATTGCTTATATTTTACAATAAATTGCCATATTTTTTTTCTGTAATAACCTATCCCAGACTGGACTAAGTATAACATACCTATTACTTAAAAGTACTTGGGCAAGGCAGGGTATAAGCTGGATTACCTGACAACATTGTTTAATTTCTGTTTTCTTGATGAAGATTGGTTTATTGTTTATGATAAGGAATAAGGTTTATTTGTTGTATTATTATTTCCTGGTTGACTTTAGTTTAGGTACTTATGAATCTCTATATGCTTTGGGCTGTGATTGTTTCTGAAGGGCTGTTTTAAGGTGTGATTGTTTTTGAAGAGACTTTAAAAAATATATATTATTATGCCTGTGTCTCTAGTTTGGGGTTTGATGGCTGGTGAACTGGGAGTTTGGAGAAATATCTTGATTCATGGCTTGGTTTACCAAGTCATCAGTGGTAATAATGGGACATCATAAAGAAGGTGGAACAGCTCAGAGTGTAACAAACAAACTCGCTACTATTATTAAAACAGTAACTAGCCGTTATCAGAAATCAGGGAGTGAATGAGGACCACCAGAGAATACAAATGTGCATTCAAAGTGTATTTACATTTAATGAAGTGCTGTACAAATGACCACTCACTCGCCGGCCACTCATACCACATTCATACAGTCCGTGTTCGCACTCATACAGTCAGAGCTCTTTCTCTCTCAACACAAGTCCATAGCCGATGATTCAGCCCCGCGTGCAACAGCCGCTAGCGTGGTTTCCCAGGGGAAACAGCAGAGACATGCCTCAACATCCAGGAGAACACACACCAAACAAACACGGGGCGGGCCTTACACAACAAACATATCAAAATCCAGGTATAGTACTCACATGCGCGTTATATATCCCGTATTCAGGTTTCTAACGTATTCGCATATAGCATTTAGCATAGACTGTGTAATTGCATATATATATATATATATATATACTGACTAGATGTGGCCTGTGACGCTGCTGTCCACAGGAAAGATGAGTCATCGCGGCCGCCATGGACTCTATGATCTACATAATCCACTGCATCTATAATCTACCACATGTTTTATTATATTATTTATATTAAGGAATTTCATTAAAGGAAGTAAAAACCTTCAAGATTTAAAAACGTATTATTAACTTAACATCTGCATTAACATCCTTATCATTCATTCATTCATTTTCTATACCGCTTAATCCTGTGTTCAGGGTCACGGGGGACCTGGAGCCTATCCCAGGAGACTTCGGGCACTAGGCGGGGTACACCCTGGACAGGGTGCCAATCCATCGCAGGGCACACACACATACACACACTCACACACCCAATCACACCCTACGGGAAATTTTAGGAACACCAATTAGCCTAACCTGCATATCTTTGGACTGTGGGAGGAAACCGGAGTACCCGGAGGGAAACCCACCAAGCACGGGGACAACATGCAAACTCCATGCACACAGAGACTGGAATCGAGCCTGGCCGGGGAATCGAACCCAGACCCTGGAGGTGCAAGGCGACAGTGCTAACCACTACACCACCGCGCCGCCCATCCTTAACATAACATTAATAATCATTGTTATTATGATAACACAACAAAATTGTGAATAAGCTAAGCTCTCTAAACATATCTCAAAAAATTTATTATATTATTAAAATTTTTTGGTATTAAGTTCATTTTCCATTTGTCATGACTTCTCATTTCAAATTCTCTTGCAGAGTACTGCGGATCCTTTTTCAACAAAAAACATAGGATGGTGTCCGCTCAAGTTGTCACATTTCCTGATACTGTTACAGTAGAGGCCACCAACCAAATAAATCTGGCAGTATTAACTAATGGAGAGGGTTCTCCAGCTGATCTATCCAAGCTGATCTCACACCCTTTTCAGCGAGATGCAACAGATAGTCAGAAAGCCATGACGAGTCCCTTATGTGGGGAGGTTGGTTTATTTTTTACATTTAAAATTAATGTTCATTTTCAATATAACTAAATGTTTATTTATAAAAAAAATTATTTTTTTCTAAATGTTTGTCTTATATTGACAGTGCTGAAATTGCAACTTATTAAATTATACAAGTGACATTTTTGCTCTACATAAGATACAGATGTCTAGCTATGTCTAGCCAACACTAAGAGATTTAGATGAATCACTTAAAATAATCTGAAAAACATAAGAAAAATTCTAAATGGCTGACTAGGAACTACGCCAATACATGCATTGACTATGTATATGGGTTTATTTATGTCTTAAATTCTGGGAGGACAGTTTCACATTCACATTTTAATGTATAATTAAGGTATAAGCTTGTCATATTAAGGAAAAATATTTCTCCTTTATTCAACAGAAGGAAGTTGTAGTACACCAGCCCCATCGAAAATCATATCCCTGCTCAGAATGTGGAAAGTGTTTTCCTTCACTGTCGACTTTTAAAATCCATGAACGCATTCACACTGGAGAAAAGCCTTATTGCTGTTTACAGTGCGGGAAGAGTTTTAAAACGAAGGGTTCTCTCAAAATTCATCAGCAAATTCACACAGGAGAGAAGCCGTATCACTGCTCTGAGTGTGGGAAGAGTTTTAATCGACGGAATCAATTCAAGCTACATCAGTTCACTCATACAGGAGAGAAGCCATATCCCTGCTCACAGTGTGGGAAGAGTTTTACTCAACGCTGTACTCTAAAACAGCACCAACGCATTCACACAGGAGAGAAGCCGTATCAATGCACTGAATGTGGGAAGTGTTTTCCTTATCGAAATAGTTTCCTATTTCACCAAAGTATTCACACTGGAGAGAAGCCGTATCACTGCTCAGAGTGCGGGAAAAGTTTTGTCCAACTAGGTAGTCTCCAAGTACATCAACGTACTCACACTGGAGAGAAGCCGTATCAATGCACTGAATGTGGGAAGAGGTTTCCTTATCGAAATAGTTTCCTATTTCACCAACGCATTAACACAGGAGAGAAGCCATATCACTGCTTAGAATGCGGGAAAAGTTTTACTCAACGGTGTGCTCTAAAACAGCACCAACACATTCACACAGGAGAAAATCCTTATTGCTGTTTACAGTGCGGGAAGAGTTTAAAAACGAAGAGTTGTCTCAAAATTCATCAGCGAATTCACACAGGAGAGAAGCCGTATCATTGCTCACAGTGTGGGAAGAGTTTTAATCGACGTTGTGATCTAAAACAGCACCAACGCATTCACACAGGAGAGAAGCCGTATCACTGCTCTGAGTGTGGGAAGAGTTTTAATCGACGGAATCAATTCAAGCTACATCAGTTCACTCATACAGGAGAGAAGCCATATCCCTGCTCACAGTGTGGGAAGAGTTTTACTCAACGATGTGATCTAAAACAGCACCAACGCATTCACACAGGAGAGAAGCCGTATCAATGCACTGAATGTGGGAAGTGTTTTCCTTATCGAAATAGTTTCCTATTTCACCAAAGTATTCACACGGGAGAGAAGCCGTATCACTGCTCAGAGTGCGGGAAAAGTTTTGTCCAACTAGGTAGTCTCCAAGTACATCAACGTACTCACACTGGAGAGAAGCCGTATCAATGCACTGAATGTGGGAAGAGGTTTCCTTATCGAAATAGTTTGCTATTTCACCAACGCATTAACACAGGAGAGAAGCCATATCACTGCTTAGAGTGCGGGAAAAGTTTTACTCAACGGTGTGCTCTAAAACAGCACCAACACATTCACACAGGAGAAAATCCTTATTGCTGTTTACAGTGCGGGAAGAGTTTAAAAACGAAGGGTACTCTCAAAATTCATCAGCGAATTCACACAGGAGAGAAGCCGTATTGCTGTTTACAGTGCGGGAAGAGTTTCAAAACGAAGAGTTGTCTCAATATTCATCAGCAAATTCACACAGGAGAGAAGCCGTATCACTGCTCACAGTGTGGGAAGAGTTTTAATCGACGGGGTACTCTAAAACTGCACCAACGCATTCACACAGGAGAGAAGCAGTATCAATGCACTGAATGTGGGAAGAGTTTTCCTTATCGAAATAGTTTCCTATTTCACCAACGTATTCACACCGGAGAGAAGCCGTATCACTGCTCAGAGTGCGGGAAAAGTTTTGTCCAGCTAGGTAGTCTCCAAGTACATCAGCGTACTCACACTGGAGAGAAACCATATCACTGCTCAGAGTGTGGGAAAAGTTTTGTCCATCTAGGTAGTCTCCAAGTACATCACCGTACTCACAGTGAAGAGAAACCATATCACTGTTCAGAGTGCGGGAAAAGTTTTGTCCATTTAGGTGGTCTCCAAGTACATCAACGGACTCATACAGGACAGAAGCCATATCACTGCTCAGAGTGCGGGAAGAATTTTGCCCGTGAGGGTAACTTAAAAAACCACGAGCTCATTCACAGAAGACAGAAGCCATATTCTTCACAGTGAGGGAAAGCCAGTAGTAGTTAACACCTAACCAGAAGTGCATAAGTGGCCTATTTACATTTATATATATATTTGTGGACACATTTGGCTTTGCAGTTTCCTCTTCTTAGATTGACTCTAGTGGTGATGTAAGCCTCCCAATCTCCAGACCAGAAGACTTTGTTGCATGCAGTGATCTGGCTCACCCAGGGCTTGTTATGTATGGAATTATATGATTTCTTTTTAGAGTGTGTGTTGGAATACATGTTGATGTCGGTGTCTGAGTCAGTGTTTGCCCGAAGACCAAATTTACTCTAATCTGTATGGTAAAACTTCTACTGTAGTGCCAGACTTTGGAGAACAAAAGGGTGGAAGCTGGACAGATGTTCATCCAGAGACAAATCATGAGTTGTTACCTCGAGGGAGGGGAAGAGAGAGACAGCCACCAAGAGAGAGGCAACGAGTGACCACACCACACCATATCACACACACACACACACACACACACACACACACACACACACACACATAAAAAAAACTTTTGTTTAACTACTGTTACTATTAGTAGTAGTATTTGTGGGGTATATTATTACACTGGAGTAGCCCTTCCACTACTTCCAGACATTTACAACAGCAGGGTTCTCAAGAGAGCTCATCACATTATAAATGACAAAACACATCTTCAACACAATCTACTCAAACTTCAGCTGTCTGGAAGATGATACAGAGGTGTAACGTCAAGGACAAATAGACTTGCAAACAGTTTTTATCCTGAAACATAACAGGCGATAAGCTTCTTCCCTTCTGAATAGCTGCACCCTAAAATCCTTAAATACATGAATCCCCCTTTTATCCCTTATTGTTTTTTATATGTTTTTTTTTGTGTCTTTATGGGCTTTGTGTACAGTATGTGTATGGTCCTATGTGTGGTCAGGGAGTAAGAATTTCTACATAAATTTACGTATTATTAATCTTTCAATACTTAATTTTTTTTGTTTACTATCTACTCCTGTTATTTACTTTTACTGTTATTTATTTCTAAGCTTTGGCAAAATGAATGTAAATATATGTCATGCCAATACAGCACCTTTGCTTCTTTGAATCTTGAGAGAGAAAGAGTGGGAGAGTTAGCACCTTAAGAACAGATGCAAGAGGAGAAAGGAAAATAGTTTCAAGGAGGATTTAACACATCAATACAGGTCCACATGGTAGAGGAGAGAGTAAAATTTACTTCTAATATATAAAAAATCCCTTACATTATAGAAGTTTGGGTCTGACCGCAGTGTGATTGAAGCATGAAATTCTGTTTACATCAACAAAAATGTTATTGTTATATGAACAGTGTGCAAATGTGCAATGTAGGGAATAATGTGCTACCTAATGACCATGATGTGTAGCCGGAATGTAGGTTGTGTGTGTCACAAGTCACATCGCTTCAGTCCTATGTATAGTTCTATATGCCGTATAGCCTGCAGGAAGAAGCTCCTCGTCAATCTCTCTGTGTTGGCCTTCAGGGAGTGGAAGCACTTTCCTTCCTGCAGCAGAGAGAACAGTCCAGCTGTTGGGGTGGCTGAGATCCTCCACTACCTTCCTGGCCGTGGTCAAGCACTGTTTGCTGTAAATTTAATGCAGGTCATGGAGCTCGGTGAGAATGATGCAGGGCGGCTCAGGTTTCAACCTGGGAGGCTCCAATGATGAGGCTGAGACATGACACAGACACACTCATGTAAATCTTTGTCAATTAAAAAGTTAATGTCCACAACTGATCTGCATTTAGTGAAGCCAGTATAATTCTATCATTTGGCGCTTAAATGTCTACCTTCTACAAGCAAAAGTTGTTGTTCTAAATATTTTTCACTTTGATTAATAAAAACTTTTTTGTTGTTGAAATAAAACTTTTTTCAATGTATATTGTTATACTGTATATATTTACATTTAGGCATTTGGCAGATGCTCTTATCCAGAGCGACTTACATTTTTTATCTCATTACACATCTGAGCAGTTGAGGGTTAAGGGCCTTGCTCAAGGGCCCAACAATGGCAACTTGGTGGTTGTGGGGTTTGAACCTGGGACCTTCCGAACTGTAGTCCAATGCCTTATCCACTGAGCTACCCCTGGCCCTTTAGCTATATTTAGTAGCAATAGTGCAAAAAATCTATTATTTCTATTTAGTACCAACACTATTATAGTACATTTGGTTCATTCATTCAATTGTTGTGTTTCAAGCAATAACAGTATAACAGGGCATTTGGTTTTACATGTGTAATTTATTTTTTAAATTTCTGAGTTTTATTGTTTTTGTTATACATAGCACAAATTATTTTAATTATTATTATGGTATATTTGGTTTTACATGTGCTCTTCATATATACCGTAGGCCACACCTCTTGTATATTCTGTATATATTGTATACCTCTATGTATATTCTGTAATAATAAATATACAGTGGAACCTCGGATTACGAGCATAATTCATTCTGGAAGCGGGCTCGTATTCCAAAACACTCGTAAACCAAATTTTCCCATAGGAAATAATGGAAACTCAAATTATTCGTTTTACAGCCCCCTCCCCCAAAAAAATACATAAAAATAATTAACACAAAATTAAAAATACAAATAAAACATAATTAACCTGGGCCCGGTTTCTCGATAACGCACACTATTCGCGCGCTAAGAAGACTCTTAAGATACAGTGGTGTGACAAACTATTTGCCCCCTTCCTGATTTCTTATTCTTTTGCATGTTTGTCACACTTAAATGTTTCTGCTCATCAAAAACCGTTAACTATTAGTCAAAGATAACATAATTGAACACAAAATGCAGTTTTTAAATGAAGGTTTACGTTATTAAGGGAGAAAAAAACTCCAAATCTACATGGCCCTGTGTGAAAAAGTGATTGCCCAGTTTGTTAAAAAATAACTTAACTGTAGTTTATCACACCTGTGTTCAATTTCTGTAGTCACTCCCAGGCCTGATTACTGCCACACCTATTTCAATCAAGAAATCACTTAAATAGGAGCTACCTGACACAGAGAAGTAGACCAAAAGCACCTCAAAAGCTAGACATCATGCCAAGATCCAAAGAAATTCAGGAACAAATGAGAACAAAAGTAATTGAGAACTATCAGTCTGGTAAAGGTTATAAAGCCATTTCTAAAGCTTTGGGACTCCAGTGAACCACAGTGAGAGCCATTATCCACAAATGGCAAAAACATGGAACAGTGGTGAACCTTCCCAGGAGTGGCCGGCCGACCAAAATTACCCCAAGAGCGCAGAGACAACTCATCCGAGAGGCCACAAAAGACCCCAGGACAACATCTAAAGAACTGCAGGCCTCACTTGCCTCAATTAAGGTCAGTGTTCACGACTCCACCATAAGAAAGAGACTGGGCAAAAACGGCCTGCATGGCAGATTTCCAAGGCGCAAACCACTTTTAAGCAAAAAGAACATTAAGGCTCATCTCAATTTTGCTAAAAAACATCTCAATGATTGCCATGACTTTTGGGAAAATACCTTGTGGACCGACGAGACAAAAGTTGAAATTTTTGGAAGGTGCGTGTCCCGTTACATCTGGCGTAAAAATATCACAGCATTTCAGGAAAAGAACATCATACCAACAGTAAAATATGGTCGCGGTAGTGTGATGGTCTGGGGTTGTTTTGCTGCTTCAGGACCTGGAAGGCTTGCTGTGATAGATGGAACCATGAATTCTACTGTCTACCAAAAAAATCCTGAAGGAGAATTTCTCAAGCTGAAGCGATCTTGGGTGCTGCAGCAGGACAATGACCCAAAACACACCAGCAAATCCATCTCTGAATGGCTGAAGAAAAACAAAATGAAGACTTTGGAGTGGCCTAGTCAAAGTCCTGACCTGAATCCTATTGAGATGTTGTGGCATGACCTTAAAAAGGTGGTTCATGCTAGAAAACCCTCAAATAAAGCTGAATTACAACAATTCTGCAAAGATGAGTGGGCCAAAATTCCTCCAGAGCGCTGTAAAAGACTCGTTGCAAGTTATCACAAACGCTTGATTGCAGTTATTGCTGCTAAGGGTGGCCCAACCAGTTATTAGGTTCAGGGGGCAATTATTTTTTCACACAGGGCCATGTAGGTTTAGATTTTTTTTCTCCCTAAATATTAAAACCCCTCATTTAAAAACTGCATTTTGTGTTTACTTGTGTTATCTTTGACTAATAGTTAAATGTGTTTGATGATCAGAAACATTTTGTGTGACAAACATGCAAAAGAATAAGAAATCAGGAGGGGGGCAAATAGTTTTTCACACCACTATATCTTACGTTAAGTGATAACTTTTCTAAGAGTATTTCTCGAACTGTCTCTTAGGAGTCTTCTTAAGTCGCTGCCTCTTACGTCCGACGTTACGCGGCGCTGTCTACAGTGAACGTCCTGAATTAGTGGACATCGGTTGCTCAGGAATCGATTTTTCACTCCTTTTGCATGACAGCGTTAAGAAAGATGGCACTTTCTATACAAATTAAACATTGCACTAAATTATTTTAATAGCGTTTATTTCGACATGGGTTAACTTAACAATAATATGCCATAATAGACAAATATATAAATTAATATTATTTCATTAATTAATTAATTAATATCGCTAATATTTTCATGTAACATGTGGCCGTGAAACGAACCGGGTATACAATCATAGTTGATGGACAAACAGCTGATAACACTCTTCACCAGCTTCAGAAACAATGTGAAGTGTCAGTTGTTGGGGTTGTATAGCGCACTTATGGAATGAATACGATGAGATGACAGAGTGGAGGTTTAATACCCCTATCTCACACGCGGGGCCGTAAGTGCAGTTCATTATGATTCGGAGCGAGTTTTGGTGCTGTTATTACGTTTCCATTTTACCACGCAAAAAAAATAAACATGTTTAACATGTAGAAGCTCGCGGACCTTGTAGATCTTCGCGGACCATCGGGCGGCCACTCGAGGCGGATCACGGTGCCTAATACCCCTCTCTCACCTGTGAGGCCTGACTCATCTCCGTGAGCTGCCGCGGTTGCCCACGACGTTCCTTTAACATTCCGCGAAGTTCTGCAAAGGCTGCAAGCTTCCGCGAGGACCAGCAAAAAACTAAACGTGGAATTTTTCACGCGGAAAGATGGAAACGTAATCACAGCACAAAAACTCGGGGTGAATCATGATCAAGCCTACGGCCACAGCGCGAGACATGCAGGTGAGATAGGGGTATAACACACCGCATCTCACAGCGAGGCAAACTGCATAGGTGAATACTGTAGGGGTATTAAACATTACAATCACCCAGAAAAATTAATGAATGCGGGGTTTGAAACTCCCAAGGTTATTTTCTCATTTAACTAAATCAAATTTCATAAAAATAAAACGTGTCAAAAGAAAAACCTATAAAGTTATGGATAATGGCTAATGATTAATGAAACCTATTTTAAACAAAAGCAGTGAGCAGTTGGACATCGGGACGGGGAGTGTACAGTAAGTACGACGCGTTGGTCTGGCACGCACAGGTCTAAGCAGCTCAAGAAGCTCCATAATCTGTTCCCTGGGAAGGCAAAACTTTTATTTAAATATTCTTTTAAATAACGACCACGGGGAAAATATGAAAAGGGCTGAAGTTTTGTCTAAAGGAAACATGTACATGACCCATACGGCTCCACGGACCGCGCCGTCTTCAGTTTAACACAACACCACACTGTATCGCTGCCAAATTGTTCGCCAGCTGTTTAATATTAATAGTGGTTGGCAATTTTAATGCGTTAGTCACATTATGAAATAGGCTAATTAAAAGTCACTCTATTAGTTCTGATATCAAATAGAATAAAATTCTTAAACAGGTCTACAGTATATTCCATCATTAATAAGACTTTGATAACGTGCCATAATGTGTTTGCATACACCGCTGATTTATAAAGACTGCTGCTCACTGGCGGCGACTAGCGTCTTGAGCTGAAACTACGCTAAGTATGAGTTAAGGTTGGTCCAGACCAACCTTACGAACGTGTGACTTAGCTAAGAGATACTTAGCGTAAGAACGTTTCGGGAAATGCGCCATTAAGTTAAGAGAGAGGTTAAAGTACAACTTAAGAACTACTTAGAGATAAGAAGCTTTCGAGAAACCGGGCCCTGCACGTTACCTTTAAAGAAACCGTAAAAATAAACCCCAACAGATAGGTGTTTCCATTTGCGCATGCAGGCGCTGCACTGTAAAAAGTAATAAGTTGACTTTACTTAGAAAAGCCATGGAAACTGATTGCCTCAAAATTCTCAAGCAAATAAAGTAGAAAGTTCCAGTCCTGAACTATCGAATTGTCAAGTCCTTAGAGAAACAGCTGGCAACACCAGTCGAGGCCAGAACCATCTTCTAAGTAGAGAGAATCATCCCCAGACACCAGACGCACCCCAAAGAGACACACGGGGCATCCATGCGACGAGACCTCCAACCAGAAGCGGGGCACCAGGATGGATCAGACAGGTCCGGAGGGCAGAGTGAGTCTGGATCACTGGTAGCTCAGGAATGACATGTGTAGCTCGACAGAGAGAGAGATAAAGAGTGAAAGGGGGAGACAGGGGGAGAGAGGAAAGAGAAAGAGGGGGAGAAAGGAAGAAGAGTAGAGATGGCAATTAGGTATGGTCACAGTCACAATGTATAATGTGAATGTATATTTACTGTAGAGTGCAAGCAGAGACTCCGGCAGGACTAACTATGACAGCATAACTAAAAGGGAGAGCCAGAAGGAAACACAAACATGAGGGCTCCCTGAGATGTAAAGCAAACAATCACCTCACAGTCAAAGGTGATTCACAGTCACTGTTGTCCTTTCATGTGCAGCAAACCAGTCCCTAACACATTTGGTTCGGTGGAAGCTGACATTATCCCAGACAACAACATAACTAGGCAAATGTGGTCTAACTAAACCTCTTTCTTGTTCTGGAATCAGGTCTCTCTAAAGTGCATTTAGGAAGGCCAGGAGAAGTTGGGTATTATAGGGCCCAATGTGTGGAATATGTGTGCTCACACCGTTCTCTGAAATGGCAGCACACATTGTAATATTGGCCCCACGTTGGCCTGGTGTGTCAATTGTGGCTCGGTGTCCAATGAGATTGCGACCACGTCTCTGGCCTTTGGACAGATTAAACCCAGCCTCATCCACAAAAACAAGAATGTGGGTCGTTTCATGTACTTCTAACTCCATGATTCTCTATGAAGAAACACAGAAAAAAATGAAACAGTAAATGTATTTTCTTATGGGTTTCTGAAACTTACAGTAAAGTAATACAGGCATCTTAGAAATACAGGAAAACTCACTAAGTGCACACCAATGGTTTACCTGGACATACTGGTACCGCAACGCCTTGACTCTTTCACTGTTCCTCTCAAATGGCACCTTATAGAGCTGTTTCATAGTCATCTGATGTCTTTTTAAAACTCTGTCTATGGTGGAAATGCTGACAGAATTTATATTTGCAAAGACATTCTTGTCATTTCCCGCGACCCTGAACACAGGATTAAGTGGTATAGAAGATGAATGAATGAATTCTTGTCATTTATGATTGCACTTTGGATCTCTCTTAGCCTGATGGAATTGCTGGCTATGACCATATTGCAAATTCCTTGTTCTTGCAGTTGGTTAAATACTACTGCTCTGCCACCAGCACGAGGTTGTCGTGCAGTTCTATAGAATAAACAAATAGACTTGCATTTACATTTACAATATTGTTGTTTATACTGTAAAAATTCTTTACATACTGTAAAACAAAAAAATACATATTTACCTGTTTTCCCTCCGAAAGGTTTGCACAATTGATGACACTGTGGACCTGTTTACATTAGGCTGTACTCTTCGACCAGCCTCTTCCACTGTAAAACCATGATTTATGACATGATCCACAAGTGTGGCTCTGATTTCATCAGAGACTCTGACTCTTCTATTCCCACCTCTTCCTCGATTATTTCTTCCTCTACCACCACCACGTATTCTTACACGCCTTCCACTTGCTCTTCCACGAGTATGTTGCTGCAGTTCAGGGTTGTGAACATCCTCCATTCTCAAAAAATTCTACAGCAGTGATTGTGCTGTGGGCAATCTACATATAAAAATAACTCGTTGAATGAACATAATTAAATTATGGAAAGAATTTCCACCTGATTTAATTGCTTTCGTTCAGCATTAAGCAAATTTGTTGGCCCAACTTAATGTTTTTAGGTTCCGTCAAAGTAATGTTATTAGGTTCATTTAACTTATTTACTACAGCTGCGTCCAACATAATTTAATACTGTTAACATAAATGAATAGGGTTGGTACAACAAATTTTTCAGTTGTAAATTAAGTTGTTCCAACTCAAGTAAATTTAAATTTCAAGCCCTGGTCAACAGAATTCTGTGAAGGAAGGAAACAGACTGTGATGGTTAACCCCTAGAGGGCGCCTAACGCCCGTTTTTGGTTTTTGTAGTTTATTTGTGTTTGCTAGTTTGACTTCAGTTACCAGTATGCACCTCGGTCAGGTGACGTAAGAAGCTCACCTGAACCGAGGGAAGGCTAATTATGATTTGATTTGTTTCTTTATAAATAGCCTGACTGAATAGCAGTCAGGCGTCTAGCTTTAGTTGTAATTAGGTTTCAGTTTGTGTTTGGATGTTTGTTTTCCTTTATTTCTGTTTAAAATGAATAAAAGGACTTTGATCAACCGTCAGCTCGCTTCCTCCGCGTTCATGCCACACACACACTCCAAACGCAGACATCAGAGACGTGACAGAAAGCTAGACGCCTCCGTCGAGCGCAGTGACCGCTCCAGCTCTGCCGCCGCCGAGCGCGTCTCCAGCTCTGCCACGGCCGGGCACGTCTCCAGCTCTGCCACGGCCGAGCACGTCGCCAGGCCGGCAGCCGCAGAGCACGTCTCCGGGACCATCACCCAGCCTCCGGGTCGGGAGGCCGAAGGTAGTACTGTGGGGTGGGTGCCCGGGGCCTCCAGCAATGCTCCGGAGGAGCATTTCTTTTTCTGTCACGTCTCTGATGTCTGCGTTTGGAGTGTGTGTGTGGCATGAACGCGGAGGAAGCGAGCTGACGGTTGATCAAAGTCCTTTTATTCATTTTAAACAGAAATAAAGGAAAACAAACATCCAAACACAAACTGAAACCTAATTACAACTAAAGCTAGACGCCTGACTGCTATTCAGTCAGGCTATTTATAAAGAAACAAATCAAATCATAATTAGCCTTCCCTCGGTTCAGGTGAGCTTCTTACGTCACCTGACCGAGGTGCATACTGGTAACTGAAGTCAAACTAGCAAACACAAATAAACTACAAAAACCAAAAACGGGCGTTAGGCGCCCTCTAGGGGTTAACCGTCACAGTACTCCCCCCCAAAGAAATGCTCCTCCGGAGCATTGCTGGAGGCCCCGGGCACCCACCCCACAGTACTACCTTCGGCCTCCCGACCCGGAGGCTGGGTGATGGTCCCGGAGACGTGCTCTGCGGCTGCCGGCCTGGCGACGTGCTCGGCCGTGGCAGAGCTGGAGACGTGCCCGGCCGTGGCAGAGCTGGAGACGTGCTCGGCGGCGGCAGAGCTGGAGCGGTCACTGCGCTCGACGGAGGCGCTGGAGCGGTCACTGCGCTCGACGGAGGCGCTGGAGCGGTGACTGCGCTCGACGGAGGCGCTGGAGCGGTCACTGCGCTCGACGGAGGCGCTGGAGCGGTCACTGCGCTCGACGGAGGCGTTGGAGCGGTCACTGCGCTCGACGGAGGCGCCGGAGCGGTCACTGCGCTCGACGGAGGGGTTGGAGCGGTCACTGCGCTCGACGGAGGCGCCGGAGCGGTCACTGCGCTCGACGGAGGGGTTGGAGCGGTCACTGCGCTCGACGGAGGCGCCGGAGCGGTCACTGCGCTCGACGGAGGCGCCGGAGCGGTCACTGCGCTCGACGGAGGCGTTGGAGCGGTCACTGCGCTCGACGGAGGCGCCGGAGCGCTCACTGCGCTCGACGGAGGCGTTGGAGCGCTCACTGCGCTCGACGGAGGCGTTGGAGCGCTCACTGCGCTCGACGGAGGCGTTGGAGCGCTCACTGCGCTCGACGGAGGCGTTGGAGCGTTCACTGCGCTCGGCGACGGCCCTGGAGCGTGCAGTGCGCTCGACGACGGCCCTGGAGCGTGCAGTGCGCTCGACGACGGCCCTGGAGCGTGCAGTGCGCTCGACGACGGCCCTGGAGCGTGCAGTGCGCTCGACGACGGCCCTGGAGCGTACAGTGCGCTCGACGACGGCCCTGGAGCGTGCAGTGCGCTCGACGACGGCCCTGGAGCGTGCAGTGCGCTCGACGACGGCCCTGGAGCGTGCAGTGCGCTCGACGACGGCCCTGGAGCGTGCAGTGCGCTCGACGACGGCCCTGGAGCGTGCAGTGCGCTCGACGACGGCCCTGGAGCGTCTTCAAAGCCGGGAGGCGGCGGCAGAACGGGTGTGTGGGACAGCGGCTGCTGGCATGCTAGCTCGCTGTCCTCGAAGCCGGGAGGCGGCGTTGGAGCGTGCACGGCGCTCGACTGCAGCGTTGGAGCGTGCACGGCGCTCGACTGCAGCGTTGGAGCGTGCACGGCGCTCGACTGCAGCGCTGGAGCGTGCAGTGCGCTCGCCAGCGGCGTGGGAGCGTGCAGTGCGCTCGACGACGGCTCAACGTCGTCCTCAAAGCCGGGAGGCGGCGGCAGAACGAGTGCGTGGGACAGCGGCTGCTGGCGTGCTAGCTCGCTATCCTCGAAGCCGGGAGGCGGCGGCAGAACAGGTGCATGGGACAGCGGCTGCTGGCGTGCTAGCTCGCTATCCTCGAAGCCGGGAGGCGGCGGCAGAACAGGTGCATGGGACAGCGGCTGCTGGCGTGCTAGCTCGCTATCCTCGAAGCCGGGAGGCGGCGGCAGAACAGGTGTCTTGGTCGTTGGAGCTTGTGCAGGGCTCGACAGCGTTGGAGCGTGCACGGCGCTTGACTGCAACGGTGGAGCGTGCACGGCGCTCGACTGCAATGGTGGAGCGTGCACGATGCTCAACTGCAACGTTGGAGCGTGCACGGCGCTCTCCTGCAGCGTTGGAGCGTGCAGGGTGCTCTCCTGCAGCGTTGGAGCGTGCACGGCGCTCTCCTGCAGCGTTGGAGCGTGCACGGCGCTCTCCTGCAGCGTTGGAGCGTGCACGGCGCTCTCCTGCAGCGTTGGAGCGTGCACGGCGCTCTCCTGCAGCGTTGGAGCGTGCACGGCGCTCTCCTGCAGCGTGGGAGCGTGCACGGCGCTCTCCTGCAGCGTTGGAGCATGCACGGCGCTCGCCTGCAGCGTTGGAGCGTGCACGGCGCTCGCCTGCAGCGTTGGAGCATGCACGGCGCTCTCCTGCAGCGTTGGAGCGTGCACGGCGCTCTCCTGCAGCGTTGGCGAGGGAGGAAAAAGCTCCGAGCCCGCTTCGCGGTTGTCCCGGAAGTGGAGGATCATGCGCTGCATCTCCTCCACCTGCTCCCGTATTTCTCGCACTTGCTCCGGCTCTGGAATCCACCACCTGAGCTCCTTTTGCTGCTGCTCTGCCTGGGGTTCTCTCTCCCCCGCGTCACCGCCGTACTTGGGCTTCCTCGCCCTTCTCTTCCGGCCGGTGCGGGGAATCACGTGACCCCGCGCTGCATCACCTTTGAATGGCGTTCGCCGAATGGCGAGCCTGCAGCTCTCCCAGTTCCGTGGTGTCTCTCTTTCCCTCTCCTCGCTGCTCTCCCGGTCGTGCTCCTGCTCCTGTTTGGCTAGCTGGTTGTACCTCCAGCTCTGGAACAGATCGATCTTGCCGTCTTCCAGCCAGCAGTACTCCCAGCTACCAAACCCCTCTTCCTCGCTGTCTTCCAGCCAGTTCGCCAGCTCGGGCGAGATGGTCTTCGCGCCCCCCCAAAAATAATCCAGGGGGAAGTCCTCCGCCATGCCACTTGAACGGTCTAGCTTTCTGTCACGTTTCCCTGCTTGTCTGCGCTTGGAGTGTGTGTGTGGCATGAACGCGGAGGAAGCGAGCTGACGGTTGATCAAAGTCCTTTTATTCATTTTAAACAGAAATAAAGGAAAACAAACATCCAAACACAAACTGAAACCTAATTACAACTAAAGCTAGACGCCTGACTGCTATTCAGTCAGGCTATTTATAAAGAAACAAATCAAATCATAATTAGCCTTCCCTCGGTTCAGGTGAGCTTCTTACGTCACCTGACCGAGGTGCATACTGGTAACTGAAGTCAAACTAGCAAACACAAATAAACTACAAAAACCAAAAACGGGCGTTAGGCGCCCTCTAGGGGTTAACCGTCACACAGACAAACGGGATAAAATGGAGATTTTTATTTTACACCAGCAGCAACTTACAAATGAGGTCTCAATTTGAAAAGATGTACAAAACATAAAACACCACAAATAAGTATTAATTAAAAAAATTATTAAACACCAACAGAAACGTTTTGTACTTTATAACTGTACGTTATGACTTTTAAATATGACCGTTACATCCGTTGGTCAGGAAACTCCTGAAGCCAGATGCAGACAGGACACTTTCAGTCACAAACTCCTGTAAAAAAATACAGAGATAGATATTCAGTTAAAATTCATGATACTTAATTTAGCAAATGAACAATATTTATACTTTGTTCCTCTCGCTTCACAACTCATGAGAACAGACAGAAACCAGAACCGAACTGCAAGCACGCGCATATAACCGTCGGTATTTTAAGTGTGATTAAAAATATGAGAAATAGCTTAAACTAAAATAACGTGACTAAACAGCAGGTGACATTTATGTTCAGTGTTTCGTTTCTATTGAGAAAGATGGGAATTAATTCCTGCTTACCTTTTCCACACGACCGCCAAACGCTTGTCTTCTCAACAAACTGTTCTCTTCTCGCGATATTTCCGGTTTTGCTATTTCCGGTTTTGCTATTTTCATAGCGACAAGATCTCGTTGGTTTATCTCAACATGATTGAATCTAGTACATGTTAAGTTGTTGAATTTCATGCAAATACAACATAACTTATTCATGTTTAGCTTGGAAACATGAAATTATTATGTATAAAACACATATTACATTTTAGTACATGTAACAGATAGCCATGTTAATTTTTTTGAGTGTATACAGTGGTGTGAAAAACTATTTGCCCCCTTTCTGATTTCTTATTCTTTTGCATGTTTGTCACACTTAAATGTTTCTGCTCATCAAAAACCGTTAACTATTAGTCAAAGATAACATAATTGAACACAAAATGCAGTTTTTAAATGAAGGTTTACGTTATTAAGGGAGAAAATAAACTCCAAATCTACATGGCCCTGTGTGAAAAAGTGATTGCCCCCCTTATTAAAAAATAACTTAACTGTGGTTTATCACACCTGAGTTCAATTTCTGTAGTCACCCCCAGGCCTGATTACTGCCACACCTGTTTCAATCAAGAAATCACTTACTGTAAATAGGAGCTACCTGACACAGAGAAGTAGACCTAAAGCACCTCAAAAGCTAGACATCATGTCAAGATCCAAAGAAATTCAGGAACAAAAGTAATTGAGATCTATCCGTCTGGTAAAGGTTATAAAGCCATTTCTAAAGCTTTGGGACTCCAGCGAACCACAGTGAGAGCCATTATCCACAAATGGCAAAAACATGGAACGGTGGTGAACCTTCCCAGGAGTGGCCGACCGACCAAAATTACCCAAAGAGCGCAGAGACAACTCATCCGAGAGGCCACAAAAGACCCCAGGACAACATCTAAAGAACTGCAGGCCTCACTTGCCTCAATTAATGTCAGTGTTCACGACTCCACCATAAGAAAGAGACTGGGCAAAAACGGCCTGCATGGCAGATTTCCAAGGCGCAAACCACTTTTAAGCAAAAAGAACATTAAGGCTCATCTCAATTTTGCTAAAAAACATCTCAATGATTGCCAAGACCTTTGGGAAAATACCTTGTGGACCGACGAGGCAAAAGTTGAACTTTTTGGAAGGTGCGTGTCCCGTTACATCTCGCGTAAAAGTAACACAGCATTTCAGAAAAAGAACATCATACCAACAGTAAAATATGGTGGTGGTAGTGTGATGGTCTGGGGTTGTTTTGCTGCTTCAGGACCTGGAAGGCTTGCTGTGATAGATGGAACCATGAATTCTACTGTCTACCAAAAAATCCTGAAGGAGAATTTCCGGCCATCTGTTCGTCAACTCAAGCTGAAGCGATCTTGGGTGCTGCAGCAGGGCAATTACCCAAAACACACCAGCAAATCCACCTCTGAATGGCTGAAGAAAAACAAAATGAAGACTTTGGAGTGGTCTAGTCAAAGTCCTGACCTGAATCCTATTGAGATGTTGTGGCATGACCTTAAAAAGGCGGTTCATGCTAGAAAACCCTCAAATAAAGCTGAATTACAACAATTTTGCAAAGATGAGTGGGCCAAAATTCCTCCAGAGCGCTGTGAAAGACTCGTTGCAAGTTATCGCAAACGTTTGATTACAGTTATTGCTACTGAGGGTGGCCCAACCAGTTATTAGGTTCAGGGGGCAATTACTTTTTCACACAGGGCCATGTATTTATAAATAATAAAACCCCTCATTTAAAAACTGCATTTTGTGTTTACTTGTGTTATCTTTGACTAATAGTTAAATGTGTTTGATGATCAGAAACATTTTCTGTGACAAACATGCAAAAGAATAAGAAATCAGGAGGGGGGCAAATAGATTTTCACACCACTGTATATACATATGTATAACCTCCCAAACTTGATTGGTTAAATGGTTGATTCATATTAGAGGTAATTTGCAATTAGATTGCGATTGCAATTAGAGGTCATGTGCCAATTTAGCGGACATTACAAACAATGTCAATGTCAGATATATTTTAGAATATACATTCATGTATACTAATTATGATAATTGAATAGATCATTTTGAATGTGATGGGTTACACAATAAAAAATGACTGAGAATTTCTGAAGTGTTTGACAGTGTAAGTGAGAATCGAATCATCAGTTTTGATCAACAAGCCATATGCAATTATTTGTTGTCCAAACTGCAGACAGTTGTATGTACTCTTTGCACACATGTGCCAAAGCATTTGCAATTTACTCAAATCAATAAGAAATTCCAATCTGATGTGAAAAAGAAGCGAATTGTTCAGTGATCTGAACTTAATGTTTTGGGAAATAAAAAAATCATTTGAGAACTGAGCCAAAGCAATTGAGAAAAACTGTAACTGGGTGAATTGATTTCCAGGAGTCTCTTGTTAAAAATACAGTGTTTTTTTAAAAAAAAAACATCATCTCACCTTTGCGCACATGTCTCTGAGGCAATTTCAGATATCCCTGATATTTCCACAGCCAGTAGGAAGAGGGGAAACCAATTTTCCTGATGATCAGCAAAATATGTTTCCCATACTTGAATATAAAAGACAGTGTTTTAAAAAACATTCTGTGCATTGTGTTACCTTTGCCTCATGTACACATGTCTCAGTGGCAATTTCAGATATCCCTGATACTTCCACAGCCAGAAGGGAGGAAAAAACGGATTTTCCTGATGAATTTTTTATTAGTCCCACAAGTGGAAAATCTGCATTGTCATTGCAGAAAAGTGGACAGTGCAAGACAAGACAAAAAAAAGCTAAAATAAAAACTGTACCAAGAGTATACATCCATACATAAATTTTCTTCCGCTTATCCGAGGTCGGGTCGCTGGGGCAGCAGCTTCAGCAGGGATGCCCAGACTTCCCTCTCCCTGGCCACTTCTTCCAGCTCTTCCGGGGGGATCCCAAGGCGTTCCCAGGCCAGCCGAGAGACATAGTCGCTCCAGCGTGTCTTGGGTCTTCCGCGGGGGTCTCTTTCCGGTGGGGCGTGTCCGGAACACCTCACAAGGGAGGTGTCCAGGGGGCATCCTAAATAGATGCCCAAGCCACCTCATCTGGCTCCTCTCGATGCGGAGGAGCAGCGGCTCTAATTTGAGCCCCTCCCGGATGACTGAGCTTCTCACCCTATCTCTAAGGGAGAGCCCAGACACCCTGCAGAGGAAACTCATTTCGTTGCAGTTGAAGCTCGTCCTGACAGGGGACTCTGCCAGAGGTTCCTAGCAGACCCTCACAATACGTTTGGGTCCACCAGGCCTGACCGGCATCGTACCCCACAAACGAAGCCAACTCACCACCAGGTGGTGATCAGTTGACAGCTCCGCCTCTCTTCACCCGAGTGTCCAAAACATGTGGCCGCAAGTCCGACGACACGACCACAAAGTCGATCATCGAACTGCGGCCTAGCGTGTCCTGGTGCCAGGTGCACGTATGGACACCCTTATGCCTGAACATGGTGTTCGTAATGGACAACCCGTGACGAGCACAAAAGTCCAATAACAAAACACCACTCTGGTTCAGATTGGGTGGGGGGGGCAGGGGTTGGGGGGCGTACATCCCAATCACGCCCTTCCAGGTCTCACTGTCATTGCCCACGTGAGTATTGAAGTCCCCCAACAGAACGATGGAGTCCCCAGGAGGCATGCTCTCTAGCGCCCCCTCCAGAGACCCGAAAAAGGGCGGGTACTCCAAACTGCTGTTCGCAAACAACAGTAAGGATCCGTCCCTCCACCCGAAGGCGGAGTGAGGCCACCCTCTCGTCCACTGCGGTGAACCCCAATGTACAGGCCCCGAGCCCGGGGGCAATAAGTATGCCCACACCTGCTCGTCGCCTCTCACCGGTGGCAACTCCAGAGTAGAAGAGTCCAGCCCCACTCAAGGAGACTGGTTCCAGAGTCCAAGCTGTGCGTCGAGGCGAGTCCAACTATATCTAGCCGGAACTACTCAACCTCACACACTAGCTCAGGCTCCTTCTCCGCCAGAGAGGTGACATTCCACGTCCCTAGAGCTAGCTTCTGCAGCCGAGGATCAGACCGCCAAGGCCCCTGTCTTCGGCCACCGCCCAGCTCACACTGCACCCGACCTCTTTGGCCCGTCCTACAGGTGGTGAGCACATGGGAAGGGGGACCCACGTTGCCTCTTCGGGCTGTGCCCGGCCGGGTCCCATGGGTGCAGGCACGACCACCAGGCGCTCGCCATCAAGCCCCACCTCCAGGCCTGGCTCCAGAGGGAGGCCCTGGTGACCCAAGTCCGGGCGAGGTAAAACGTTTTCCAATGGTTTTATTCATCATAAGAGGTCTTCTGAACCACTCTTTGTCTGTTCCCTCACCTAGGACCAGATTGCCATGGGTGACCCTGCCAGGGGCATGAAGCCCCCAACAAAATAGCTCCCAGGATCAATGGGACACGCAAAGACCTCCACCACGATAAGGTGGTGGTTCAAGGAGGGGATATATATATATATATATATATATATATATATATATATATATATATATATATATATATAGGGGAGACCGGGTATGATTGTAACACTTTTTGCTTTACCACCTATAACTATAACTAATTTTTGAGCTAGAGTTTTTAAACTTTTATACAAAATACCCACATTTGTTTGCTACAAACGGCACTAAATCAAATCTCTGCAAGAATATCACAGACCTTGTGAGTTCATGACAAATACATGGAGTTCCTTTGTTACAACCTACCCCACCACCGGGGTAGGTTGTAACACATGCTGGGGTGAGTTGTAACAGTTAGACAAAAGAAGCAAAAACATTGACCACACCATGCTGTATGCTTCAAAAAGAGGTTTTATTGAAATAAAAGAACAAGACCACAGAACAATGTCTTTGTCTGTGACTGACCATAACTCAAATCCATTTTAAGTTTGACTCAGGTGCTGTGTGTGAGTCTGCTAGAACTTCTTCTTCTTCTTTGTCTTTCGGCTGTTCCCTTTCAGGGGTCGCCACAGCGAATCATCTGCCTCCATCTAACCCTATCCTCTGCATCCTCTTCTCTCACACCAACTAACTTCATGTCCTCTCTCACTGCATCCATAAATCTCCTCTTTGGTCTTCCTCTAGACCTCCTGCCTGGCAGTTCCAACCTCAGCATCCTTCTACCGATATATTCACCATCTCTCCTCTGAACATGTCCAAACCACCTCAATCTGGCCTCTCTGACTTTATCTCCAAAACATCTAACATGGGTTGTCCCTCTGATGAACTCATTCTTGATCCTATCCATCATTGTCACTCCCAAAGAGAACCTCAACATCTTCAGCTCTGCTACCTCTAGCTCTGCCTCCTGTCTTTTCTTCAGTGCCACTGTCTCTAAGCCGTAGAGCATTGCTGGTCTCACCACTGTCCTGTACACCTTTCCTTTCATTCTCGCTGATACTCTTTTATCGCACAACACACCTGACACTTTTCTCCACCCATTCCAACCTGCCTGTACTCGTCTCTTCACCTCCTTTGAACACTCTCCGTTGCTCGCAACCGTTGACCCTAAGTACTTAAAATCCTGCACCTTCTTTACCTCTGCTCCCTGTAGCCTCACTGTTCCTCTTGGGTCCCTCTAATTCACACACATGTACTGTATTCCGTCTTGCTGCGGCTAACCTTCATTCCTCTGCTTTCCAGAGCGTACCTCCACCACTCCAAATTGTCCTCCACCTGTTCCCTGCTCTCGCTACAAAGCACAATGTCATCTGCAAACATCATAGTCCATGGAGACTCCTGTCTAAACTCATCTGTCATCCTGTCCATCACCAGAGCAAACAAAAAGGGACTTAGAGCCGATCCTTGATGCAGACCCACCTCGTTCCACCACCAAGTCTCCTTGTCCACTTTTCCCTTACCTGATGATACACCAAGTACCCTCTTACAAGACACCCTCTGTGTCTCCCTGATCACATTGGCTGTAGTTGTCCAGTCAACTGAAAGCACCTCCTGACCACCCATAGCTTGTCTCAACTCCTCCCTAAAGACTACACAACATTCTTCCTTTCTCAGCTTCCACCACTTTGTCCTCTGCTCTGCCTTTAGAACAAACTTGGATGATCACTGGACCCCTGGTTTCTCAGCTTCTGAAGTGATTTGCAGTATCTGCTCAATGTTACATGGCAGATCCCATGTGCCTTCGCAACTGACCTGACTGACTTGCCCTTCTTTGTGACTTCATCAGATGCTGTTTTTAAAACACTGGCAGGCATACCTCTTTCAGTCGTTCTTTTCCATTGTCTAGGCATTCTGTAAAATTATTAAAATCAGGAAACTGTCCTTAGTTGTATGTAAGGGGATGATTGTAACACTTTTTCAAGACATGTTACAACCCACCCCACTCGTCTTAGCCATTGTTTAGCTAGCTGTAGTAGGAGAGTGGTTTGACATTAGCAAGGGATAAATGAATCACATTTTACCTAAGAAACTACAATTTAATCAAATATAAGTTATATGATTTTATCTGCAATAGTATAAATACTAAACAAAATATAGTCTTGGACAAAAAAATTACTTTCTTACCTCAAAATCTGTTTTTTAATAATAGAATCTGCATGTATTTGTTCCCAGCCTTGATATCCACCATGTGGGTTTAGGGATGAAGTGAGTAAACACTGAAATGATCATATGACTCTTATCCTATACCTGATTGGTGGAATTGGGGGTGTTAAAACTCTCCCCATGTTACAACCATACCCGGTCTCCCCTATATATAAAGATAATTATATTTATGTATAAGTAGAGTGTATGTATATTATGTACAGAGTGGATATATAAATATATGTACAACACTGTGGATATATATGGACAGGCATGCAATGTAGTGATAGGGATTGACAAGAACTAATATTGCTATTATTTAAGCCACACCACACCACGTGGAAAATGCTTCAATTTAATTGGTTGTCACTGAGTGTCAACTATTCATGGCTGGCCTGTGATTGGCTGACTAGTAATGTCGCATCTGATTGGCTAAAGAGCACGAATGACGCTCCAACGTGCCAGCAAAGTCTCAAAAACACACACACGCACAAATTTTTTATGCACGTGAATGTGTTTTTTTGTGAGTATATATATTTTTTTGTGCACGTGAATTGGGTTACACACGTGAACATCGTGTTTTTTGTGTGAAATATCTCTGAATTCACACTTCCCTGATGTGGATTACATGTGACCGGGCAACTTTCAAAGGGGCCGCTTAGGAGATGTAGAAGGAAAATTGAGAAAACACTTGGATGCAAAGTTGCGAACTTGTAGGTAATGAAAGAAATGCTCCAGCTCATTATTCAAGTTTAGAGAATGTAATTAAGATGAATTAATCTAAATTAATTTGCTATTTGCCTCTTAATAAATTTTTTCCCTTATGATTTATAATAAATATATAAATTATTCTCTATAATTTTACAAGAGATTTTAGAAAACATGTAAAATTTGATTGTTTTATGACTTCTATGAACTTTTATGAAATGTTTTGACTTTTTTTGGCTAAGGAATCTGTTTATTGGTGTTTGTGTGTTATAAGACAGAAAATAGTCCACAAATTCAGATGTAGTATCTGCACTTATTGTAAGAATGAGCCTATTTTGAATAGGGGTCTCTAACAATAGAGCTAAAGTGAGAACAGATGGAGGAGTAGAATAAAGTAATTTGTGCAATAAAGAAACATTGATGATAGATTTATCAATGTCATTGTGCCATTATCATTTTTTGTTTCTGAAATAGCCTGTGACGCTGATTACTGATGCAACAGATGGGTCAATAGTTGATCTGATTGTTCCCTATGCACTTAAAATGAGGACGATGAAAACCAGGTACTATGATTGTTTTGTTGGAATTACATTGTATTCTGCTTGTGATGGGTGTAGGGGACATGCAGTGTTGGTTTGACTAGACAGAGCGAGAAATCAGGTGATATATAGCAAATCAAGATTTAGAAATGTTATGATGGCTTAGTGTCGTCTTGACGTTGCGATAAAGGGACGAGATGTGAACTATGTGTTAGTGATGTGTGGGTTGTGAACGATAATGCTCTTAGAGACGGTCCTTTGAAGAGTGGCACTTGTCCAACACACACACGATTGTTACATGTCAAGTACAGTACATGTCATGATATGTGTGTGTGTTCACACTAAGCATGAGGGGTGGGGTTACAGGCACAGTACAGAGAGAGAGAGGGAGAAACAAGATGGAGGAAATGAAGAACTGAATTTGGATTAGAAGCAAATGAGTCATAGATAAGACCATAATGAGATTAAAGCCAGATATAAATGAGATGCTTCAAGAACAAATGAGATATATGAAGGTCTATAATAAAACTACTGGTTTGCAAAAACTCATGATCATGCAGTTACATTAACATACTACTTAAAAAAAAGAAAAGGTAAAAAGTAATTTAACATGTCAAATCACACTGGTTAACTTGGGGCATGCCTAATAATAATAATTGACTGTTTTTACCATTAAAAAAAAAATTCTACCTCACAAATGTTAGTTACCTATACATGCTAATCCACATGCTAAACCACCATTAAATATATATTCTGAATATTGTATTTTAGTTCTTCATCGGTAATGACATTTATACAAAATGTAAAGTAAGTTTGCCATTTGCCAGTTTAATTTCAATTAATAAGGTGTAAAATACACTTTTGTAAAAGGTTAGCCATGTTGATCAACAATACTGGGTGTAATGCATTAGAGTACTTGGATTACTTTTTGATTTAAAGAGTAATATAACGCGTTATGTCCGCCATTTGTAAGTACTCAGTTATTTAGTTATATTTTCAATAATGTAATCCGTTATTCAGAGAATTTATGTAATCCATGAGTCAGACAGCAGTCGTTCCCAATCCATTAGTGTGTGTGTGTGTGTGTGTGTGTGTGTGTGTGTGTGTGTGTGTGTGTGTGGTCCTACAAGTCCTGCCCCCGATAACCTACCTCCTCTGTTATTTGTGCTGTTATACCTCTATCTCACCTCCGTGAGGACCAACGTGCAAACGTAATCACAGCGCCAAAACTCGCGGTGCATCTGGACAAGCAGTACTTCTTACCCAGAGCCGACATATTTAAAAGGAAACTGGGTGTAATCTGGTAACAGGTACTTTAATCTCATTGGTCAAAACACTTTCAGAAGACAGGGGTGGTTGCAAACAACTGTCCATATGTTGTCTTGAGCTGTCAAAATTAGTTTGACGTTTTGTATATCCCAGATGGGAAAGAAGTAAAAAACATTTATTTTTACAAGAAAGACACAACTACTCTTAATTACCCTTTCATATGTCATCTTTGACTTTTAGGTGTTAAAATTATAATATAGCAATCACAATATAAATATTCACATCACCTTTGACATGACTTCTGACCTTTGAGCAATCAATCAAACGTTTTGACGTTTTCCCCCTCTATATCTCCCTCTGGCAAGAGAATTGTACAATATAGAATGAAATTTTTTCAGCACAATAAATTCTTCAATATAAATAATAAAAATGTATTTAATTTTAACTAACAATACACACATGACTGAACAAAATGTTTTTTTTAAAAAGATCATATAGGCAAGAAATAGAACAGATTTATAAGAGCATGTGTGACCATAATAATAAGAACAAGAAAAAGAAGAAGAAGAAGAAGAATGCAATCATCAACTATGCAGTCTAAAATAAAGTGACACATGATGAATGTAAAGTTAAATAAGTGAAATGGTGGAGCTGAAGTCACTCGACAAGGAACGACTGTGACACGACCAGAGTATGACATCACAGTGTGCATCACCTCACAGTCACTAATGGAGCAAAAGTACAGACTCAACATACAAGCACCATCTGTGACAGAGAATCGCCACCTCACAGTATCTACTATGATGTAACTATAGGATGTAAGAGTATAGGGTCTGTGTGTAAAAACCTGTGTGTAAGAGACTGCAGTCAGTAACACGTGAGACAGGGAAGCGCATCGGCTGCTGGTCATCTCAGGGACACTGACGGTATGATAATACGCTCTTTACTTATACTAAGGACTGATTATCACTTGAATCTTGATTGAGTTACTTGATATTTAATTTATTCACTATAGTGCTCATTGCAAGAGAAAGAGTAACTTATATTATGCTGTGATTGTTGTTTAAGTGTTTCCATGTATTCACAAAAAATGTAGTATGACGTTGTGTATTACACGTTCTTTAAAGGGTTAATAGAATAGCATGTGTTAGTTAGTTGTGTTGGAAGTTTAGTTAAACAATTCTGTTGTTTATCTAACTGTTGTTTTTTAGAAGTAGTGATTTAACTGTTATTTATCAGGGATAGTGATGTACCCTTTTTCTGGTTTTCATTGAAGTTTATTGACCCCGCTCTCTCTCACTTTGAATCCACTTTAAATGATTATATTGTAACCTGCAAAGCTGTCAGACACAAGAATTAAAAGTGAATCCAGAGTTGATCCCCATGTCCCCTGTAGTTGACTTTGGCTTTTTTCGACTTTGAAGCAGAGGCTGATGTGCAAAGTCCCAGATAACTCGACAATGAAAACCCTCAAATACATTTTATATTAAGGGCAATTTAAATATGCGCATTCTACATTTTTGCATCGTCATTTTGTTAGTAATAAAGTATAAGCACTAGTTTCCTATATATGGAAATGTATTAGTTACTATATTGCTTATATTTTACAATATATTGCCATATTTATTTTTTCTGTAGTAACCTATCCCAGACTGGACTAAGTATAACATACCTATTACTTAAAAGTACTTGGGCAAGGCAGGGTATAAGCTGGATTACCGTTTATGATAAGGAATAAGGTTTATTTGTTGTATTATTATTTCCTGGTTGATTTTAGTTTATGAATCTCTATATGCTTTGGGCAGTGATTGTTTCTGAAGGGCTGTTTTAAGGTGTGATTGTTTTTGAAGAGACTTTAAAAAATATATATTATTATGCCTGTGTCTCTAGTTTGGGGTTTGATGGCTGGTGAACTGGGAGTTTGGAGAAATATCTTGATTTATGGCTTGGTTTACGAAGTCATCAGTGGTAATAATGGGACATCATAAAGAAGGTGGAACAGCTCAGAGTGTAACAAACAAACTCTCTACTATTATTAAAACAGTAACTAGCCGTTATCAGAAATCAGGGAGTGAATGAGGACCACCAGAGAATACAAATGTGCATTCAAAACGTATTTACATTTAATGAAGTGCTGTACAAATGACCACTCACTCGCCGGCCACTCATACCACATTCATACAGTCCGTGTTCGCACTAATACAGTCAGAGCTCTTTCTCTCTCAACCCAAGTCCATAGGCAAAATAATCAAAGCCAGACGGCGTCCCGCCCCAAGTCCGACGTCCTTACTGTGAGCGACGTCCCTGTAAGGGTGAGGCGGGTGTAGCCGATGATTCAGCCCCGCGTGCAACAGCCGCTAGCGTGGTTTCCCGGGGGAAACAGCAGAGACATGCCTCAACATCAAGGAGAACACACACCAAACAAACACGGGGCGGGCCTTACACAACAAACATATCAAAATCCAGGTATAGTACTCACATATATATATATATATACTGACTAGATGTGGCCTGTGACGCTGCTGTCCACAGGAAAGATGAGTCATCGCGGCCGCCATGGACTCTATGATCTACATGTCACGAACTAACCGGATGATCAGAAGAGTTAGCACACTTAGCGGTTAGCCCTTTGTAGCGTGGATGGTAAACCCAAACGCGGAAGCAAGCGAGTAGGCAGGATAACCACGCGATTTGGTCTAAGGCCTCTCACATAAGCGGAGCAAGGGAAAAACACAAATTTAACCCGCGTCCTATAAACACACACTCTAATCGCAAAGTAGACCCAAGAAAGTGAGTACTCACGAAATGGTAGACAGGTGATCTGAACCGACATGGGCCAAGAACTCAATGACTGAGCGCTGTACTGTGGCTTGTTTACTCCTCTTATACTTCCTGGTTGGCAACCGCATTACTTCCGGGTCCTAGTGCCGGTTGCAGATTGAGTGTGCATGACAGTACCCCCCTGTCCAGGACCGGCTCCTGACGGTCCTGGGGTGGAGGATACCCGACGACGGTAGTCTTGAATCAGCTCGGGGTCGAGAATAAACCGGGCCGGAATCCAAGATCGCTCCTCGGGGCCGTAGCCCTCCCAGTCAACCAGGTACTGAGTACCTCTGCCCCGAGGGTGCGAATCAAGGATCCGGCGTACAGTGTAGGCGAGACCACCGTCGATGACCCGGGGAGGAGGAGCAGGGGGGGAGGGTGGAATCATGGGAGATGTGATGAAGGGCTTCAGCTGAGAGGTGTGGAACACTGGGTGGATTCGGAGCGCCGCAGGCAGCTGGAGCCGGTAGGTGACAGGATTTATCCGGTGTGTGATACGGTATGGGCCGATGAATCTAGGTGAGAGTTTCCTTGATTCGGTGTGAAGGTGAAGATTTTTTGTTGAGAGCCATACCTTGTCACCTACGTGGAACAATCGTCCCGGGGGGTGTCGACGGCGATGTTGGATAGCGTAGCGGGCGTTAGCTTGTTGGATGGCTTGGTTGGCTTGACGCCACAACCGTCGACACCGGCGGACCAACTGTTGGGCCGACGGTACATCAACCTCCGGTTCCTGGTGTTGGAACATGGAGGGTTGGAAACCGTGGCATACCTCAAATGGGCTTAAGTTGGTGGCAGACGAAGTGTGGAGATTGAGTGATAGTTCTGCCCAGATGAGGTAACGGGCCCAGGAGTGCTGGCGATCGGCGACGAAGCATCTCAGGTAGCGCTCCAGTTGTTGGTTGGTCCGCTCCGTCTGACCATTAGTCTGCGGATGGTATCCAGAGGATAGACTGCAGGTTGAATCGATCAGACGGCAGAAGGCCTTCCAGAACCGGGCAGTGAACTGGGGCCCTCTGTCCGAGACGATGTCCTTCGGGAACCCATGCAGGCGGACTACGTGTTCTAATATCAGCTCGGCTGTTTGTTTTGCTGACGGGAGTCCGGCAAGAGCCACCAGGTGCACAGCTTTGGAAAACCGGTCGACGATCGTCAGGACGGTGTTCTTTCCCTCGGAGGCCGGCAGGCCCGTGATGAAGTCAACGGCTATGTGTGTCCAGGGCCGACGCGGAACAGGTAGTGGTTGGAGTTCTCCTGGCGTCGGTTGGTTGTTATCTTTAGCTCTGGCACACACAGGGCACGCCTGGATGAACTCGTTGACGTCCTTCCTCAACGATGGCCACCAGAAGGCGCGCTGAATGAACTGGATGGTACGGCGAGCGCCCTGATGTCCAGAGAGGGGAGATGAATGTCCCCACTGAAGAACCTCCACTCTCTTGGAACGTGGCACGTAGAGTCGTCCAGGTGGCACACCTGCCGGTTCGGTTTCCTCGGCCTGTGCCTGGCGGACACTTGTTTCCAAATTCCAGTGAAGTGGTGCAATGATCTTCGATGTGGGTAGGACAGGCGCGGGGTCCGCCCGGGGAATGTCCTCCTCGTGTTGTCATGAGAGGGCGTCAGCCTTGGTGTTCTTGGACCCCGGGCGGTAAGAGAGGTGGAAATTAAAGTGTTCAAAAAACAGTGCCCATCGCGCCTGTCTGGGGTTGAGCTGTTTTATGTTCCGGATAGTGATGAGGTTCTGGTGGTCGGTCCAGACGATGAACGGCTCCCTGGCGCCCTGGAGCCAGTGACGCCATTCCTCCAAAGCCCACTTTATGGCCAGCAGTTCGCGGTCCCCTACCCCGTATCGCTGCTGAGTGGAATCGAACTTTTTGGAGAAGAAACTACATGGGTGTAGTTTCTGGTCTGGACCTCGTTGGGAGAGGATGGCCCCGGCACCCACATCCGAGGCATCCACCTCCACAACGAATGGTTGACTTGCATCTGGATGGAGGAGAATGGGTGCTGTGGTGAATCGATTGCAAAGTTCATGAAAAGCGGCGATAGCATCTGGGTTAAGGGTGAAGTGAGATGAAGGTCGGGTCAGGGCGGTTAAAGGTGCTGCAACCGTACTGTAGTCCCGGATAAAGCGACGGTAGAAGTTCGCAAACCCGAGAAATCGTTGAAGCTGCTTGAGGGTCTTGGGTAGGGGCCAAAGACGCACAGCCTCAAGTTTCTGCGGGTCCATGGCCACACCCTGGGGCGAGATGACAAAACCCAGGAACGTGGTGGAGCGCTCGTGAAAAGCGCACTTCTCCAACTTACAATACAGCTGATGGGCGAGCAATCTCTTGAGAACCGCCCTGACATGTTGAGTGTGTTCGTCGGTTGTGCGTGAATAAATCAATATGTCATCCAGGTAGACGAACACCCACCGCCCTAACATGTCTCGGAGGACGTCGTTGATGAATTGTTGGAAGGCGGCGGGTGCATTGCAGAGGCCGAACGGGATGACTAAACTCTCATAGTGTCCTGTAGGGGTGATGAAAGCCGTCTTCCACTCATCACCCTCTCTGATGCGCACCAAGTTGTAGGCGCTCCGAAGGTCCAACTTAGTAAAAATGGTGGCACCAGAGAGGGCGTCCAGGGCTGAGTTAGTAAGAGGCAAAGGGTGTCGGTTCTTTATGGTGATGTTGTTGAGCCCCCGATAATCGACACAGGGGCGAAGGTCGCCGCCTTTTTTCTTAACGAAAAAGAACCCCGCGGCGGCGGGCGAGGAGGAGGGCCGGATGGTGCCTTGTCGAAGGGCGTTGGCTACGTAATCCTCCATCGCCTGTGTCTCTGTGGTGGATAATGAGTACAGGTGGCCGCGGGGGGGAACGGCACCCGGCTGCAGATCTATTGCCAGATCGTAGGAGCGGTGAGGAGGCAGGTGCGAGGCGCGCTTCTTACAGAAGACTTCAGCCAGGTCCCGATAGGCGGCGGGGATGGCGTTGGTGTCGACATCGGGGGCCTCGGACTCCCTAGAACACGTCCCAGCCGATGCCCGTAGGCAGAGTTCGTTGCAGGTCGGCCCCCACTGTAAGATCCGGTTCTGTGTCCAGGATATGAGAGGGTCATGCTGAAGTAACCAAGGGTGCCCGAGGATGATGGGAGGAGATGATATGGAGGTGAGGTGAAACCGGACTTGTTCTTGGTGTTGGTTGATTATGAGAGTGATGGGTTGGGTTTGAGTGGTGATGGGACTGGAGGAGAGGGGGCGACCGTCGACAGATGTAATACGAACGGGCTGGGATAACGCCTCAATTTTTACCCCCAATTCTTTGGCATAGGTAGAGTCAATGAAGTTACCTGCGGCACCAGAATCGATGAACGCGGTACTTCGGACCCGTTTGTGGCCAAATTGGAGGATTACCTTAACCGTGAGACGAGGGATGTCATTGGCGATCGTAGTGGAGAGTTGAAAGTGGCCCGGTGAGTCTCTCCTTCTCCTCACCGGACCTGGGCGTTTCCCGGACGAATGGGACAGATCGCTCGGTGGTGCGCCGCGGACCCACAGTATGCGCACAGTCCCTCACGGAAGCGCCGTTCACGCTCGGCTACGGTTAGGGAGGCGCGTCCTATTTGCATGGGTTCCCCGGCTCCGGTGTTAACCACGGCAGGAGGTGGAGATCCGACATGCCTTTGGGTGGTGGAGGTGAAGGTGGTCGATTGGTGTGGGTTGGTGTGGGTGAAAACAGGTGTTGGTGGCAGGGTTCTCGGAGCTGGCTTCGGACGAGAGAGGAGGTGCTGGTCGATGCGGAGGGCGAGTTGGATTAGGCCCTCTAGTGTGGCGGGGAGCTCTCGCCCGGCTAGTTCGTCTTTGATCCGAGAAGCCAGCCCCTCGTAGTAGGAAGTCCGGAGCGCGGCGTCTCCCCAGGAGGTCTGAACTGCGAGGGTACGGAAGTTAGCAGTGTAGCAACTCACGGACAATCCTTCCTGCCGCAGGTGATACAATTTTGAGTCGGTCTCCACCTCGCCCGCTGGATGTTCAAAGGTGAGTCGTAATTGGCGGGTGAATTCGTGGTATGAGTGGGCGGTATCAGAATCGGAATGTAGGACTGCCGTGGCCCACTCAGCTGCCTGCCCTGATAGCAACGATACGAGGAGAGCAATGCGCAATCGATCGGTGGAGTATTTGATGGCATTAAACTCAAACACAAGATCTAAAGCTGTTAGAAAAACACTGCATCTCCCGTCCGTGCAGTCCCATTTATCTGGCAGAGCAAGGAAAACATCAGAGGAGGGAGGGGGAGGGGACGGAAGTGCGACCGCTGCGACGGGAGGCCGGTTAGCCGCGCCAGCAACGGCCTCGCGAAGATCCGCATTCTCGCGCCGAAGCTCCGCCACCTCACGGCGCAAGGCCGCGACGTCTTGGACGCTCCGGCGAAGAGTAGCGAGCTCTCCGTCTAGCCGGTTGATTAGCTCAGCGTGCCGATCTACCACGTCGCATAGATGCGCATAATCCGCTGGGTTTACCGCTTGAGGCTCAGTCATTCTGTCACGAACTAACCGGATGATCAGAAGAGTTAGCACACTTAGCGGTTAGCCCTTTGTAGCGTGGATGGTAAACCCAAACGCGGAAGCAAGCGAGTAGGCAGGATAACCACGCGATTTGGTCTAAGGACTCTCACATAAGCGGAGCAAGGGAAAAACACAAATTTAACCCGCGTCCTATAAACACACACTCTAATCGGAAAGTAGACCCAAGAAAGTGAGTACTCACGAAATGGTAGACAGGTGATCTGAACCGACATGGGCCAAGAACTCAATGACTGAGCGCTGTACTGTGGCTTGTTTACTCCTCTTATACTTCCTGGTTGGCAACCGCATTACTTCCGGGTCCTAGTGCCGGTTGCAGATTGAGTGTGCATGACACTACATAATCCACTGCATCTATAATCTACCACATGTTTTATTATATTATTTATATTAAGGAATTTCATTAAAGGAAGTAAAAACCTTCAAGATTTAAAAACGTATTATTAACTTAACATCTTCATTAACATCCTTATCATTCATTCATTCATTTTCTATACCGCTTAATCCTGTGTTCAGGGTCGCGGGGGACCTGGAGCCTATCCCAGGAGACTTCGGGCACTAGGCAGGGTACACCCTGGACAGGGTGCCAATCCATCGCAGGGCACACACACATACACACTCACACACCCAATCACACCCTACGGGAAATTTTAGGAACACCAATTAGCCTAACCTGCATATCTTTGGACTGTGGGAGGAAACCGGAGTACCCGGAGGAAACCCACCAAGCACGGGGAGAACATGCAAACTCCATGCACACAGAGACTGGAATCGAGCCTGGCCGGGGAATCGAACCCAGACCCTGGAGGTGCAAGGCGACAGTGCTAACCACTACACCACCGCGCCGCCCATCCTTAACATAACATTAATAATCATTGTTATTATGAGAACACAACAAAATTGTGAATAAGCTAAGCTCTCTAAACATATCTCAAAAAATGTATTATATTATTAAAATTTTTTGGTATTAAGTTCATTTTCCATTTGTCATAACTTCTCATTTCAAATTCTCTTGCAGAGTACTGGGGATCCTTTTTCAACAACAAACATAGGATGTTGTCCGCTCAAGGTGTCACATTTCCTGATACTGTTACAGTAGAGGCCACCAACCAAACAAATCTGGCAGTATTAACTAATGGAGAGGGTTCTCCAGCTGATCTATCCAAGCTGATCTCACACCCTTTTCAGCGAGATGCAACAGATAGTCAGAAAGCCATGACGAGTGCCTTATGTGGGGAGGTTGGTTTATTTTTCACATTTAAAATTAATGTTCATTTTCAATATAACTAAATGTTTATTTATAAAAAAAATTATTTTTTTCTAAATGTTTGTCTTATATTGACAGTGCTGAAATTGCAACTTATTAAATTATACAAGTGACATTTTTGCTCTACATAAGATACAGATGTCTAGCTATGTCTAGCCAACACTAAGAGATTTAGATGAATCACTTAAAATAATCTGAAAAACATAAGAAAAATTCTAAATGGCTGACTAGGAACTACGGTGCCTACATTGACTATGGGTTTACCTATGTCTTAAATTCTGGGAGGACAGTTTCACATTCACATTTTAATGTATAATTAAGGTATAAGCTTGTCATATTAAGGAAAAATATTTCTCTTTTATTCAACAGAAGGAAGTTGTAGTACACCAGCCCCATCGAAAATCATATCCCTGCTCAGAATGTGGAAAGTGTTTTCCTTCACTGTCGACTTTTAAAATCCATGAACGCATTCACACTGGAGAAAAGCCTTATTGCTGTTTACAGTGTGGGAAGAGTTTTAAAACGAAGGGTTCTCTCAAAATTCATCAGCAAATTCACACAGGAGAGAAGCCGCATCATTGCTCACAGTGTGGGAAGAGTTTTACTCAACGTTGTGATCTAAAACAGCACCAACGCATTCACACAGGAGAGAAGCCGTATCACTGCTCTGAGTGTGGGAAGAGTTTTAATCGACGGAATCAATTCAAGCTACATCAGTTCACTCATACAGGAGAGAAGCCATATCCCTGCTCACAGTGTGGGAAGAGTTTTACTCAAAGTTCTGCTCTAAAACAGCACCAACGCATTCACACAGGAGAGAAGCCATATCAATGCACTGAATGTGGGAAGTGTTTTCCTTATCGAAATAGTTTCCTATTTCACCAAAGTATTCACACTGGAGAGAAGCCGTATCACTGCTCAGAGTGTGGGAAAAGTTTTGTCCAACTAGGTAGTCTCCAAGTACATCAACGTATTCACACTGGAGAGAAGCCGTATCACTGCTCAGAGTGTGGGAAGAGGTTTCCTTATCGAAATAGTTTCCTATTTCACCAACGCATTAACACAGGAGAGAAGCCGTATCACTGCTTAGAGTGCGGGAAAAGTTTTACTCAACGTTGTGCTCTAAAACAGCACCAACACATTCACACAGGAGAAAATCCTTATTGCTGTTTACAGTGCGGGAAGAGTTTAAAAACGAAGGGTTCTCTCAAAATTCATCAGCGAATTCACACAGGAGAGAAGCCGTATTGCTGTTTACAGTGCGGGAAGAGTTTCAAAACGAAGAGTTGTCTCAATATTCATCAGCAAATTCACACAGGAGAGAAGCCGTATCACTGCTCACAGTGTGGGAAGAGTTTTAATCGACGGGGTACTCTAAAACTGCACCAACGCATTCACACAGGAGAGAAGCCGTATCAATGCACTGAATGTGGGAAGAGTTTTCCTTATCGAAATAGTTTCCTATTTCACCAACGTATTCACACTGGAGAGAAGCCGTATCACTGCTCAGAGTGCGGGAAAAGTTTTATCCACCTAGGTGGTCTCCAAGTACATCAGCATACTCACACTGGAGAGAAACCATATCACTGTTCAGAGTGCGGGAAAAGTTTTGTCCATCTAGGTAGTCTCCAAGTACATCACCGTACTCACAGTGAAGAGAAACCATATCACTGTTCAGAGTGCGGGAAAAGTTTTGTCCATTTAGGTGGTCTCGAAGTACATCAACGGACTCATACAGGACAGAAGCCATATCACTGCTCAGAGTGCGGGAAGAATTTTGCCCGTGAGGGTAACTTAAAAAACCACGAGCGCATTCACAGAAGACAGAAGCCATATTCTTCACAGTGAGGGAAAGCCAGTAGTAGGTAACACCTAACCAGAAGTGCATAAGTGGCCTATTTACATTTATATATATATTTGTGGACACATTTGGCTTTGCAGTTTCCTCTTCTTAGATTGACTCTAGTGGTGATGTAAGCCTCCCAATCTCCAGACCAGAAGACTTTGTTGCATGCAGTGATCTGAAGGTGGACCTCCTGGCTCACCCAGGGCTTGTTATGTATGGAATTATATGATTTCTTTTTAGAGTGTGTGTTGGAATACATGTTGATGTCGGTGTCTGAGTCAGTGTTTGCCCGAAGACCAAATTTACTCTAATCTGTATGGTAAAACTTCTACTGTAGTGCCAGACTTTGGAGAACAAAAGGGTGGAAGCTGGACAGATGTTCATCCAGAGACAAATCATGAGTTGTTACCTCGAGGGAGGGGAAGAGAGAGACAGCCACCAAGAGAGAGGCAACGAGTGACCACACCACACCATATCACACACACACACACACACACACACACACACACACACACACACACACACACACACACACACACATAAAAAAAACTTTTGTTTAACTACTGTTACTATTAGTAGTAGTATTTGTGGGGTATATTATTACACTGGAGTAGCCCTTCCACTGCTTCCAGACATTTACAACAGCAGGGTTCTCAAGAGAGCTCATCACATTATAAATGACAAAACACATCTTCAACACAATCTACTCAAACTTCAGCTGTCTGGAAGATGATACAGAGGTGTAACGTCAAGGACAAATAGACTTGCAAACAGTTTTTATCCTGAAACATAACAGGCGATAAGCTTATTCCCTTCTGAATAGCTGCACCCTAAAATCCTTAAATACATGAATCCCCCTTTTATCCCTTATTGTTTTTTATGTTTTTTTTGTGTCCTTATGGGCTTTGTGTACAGTATGTGTATCGTCCTATGTGTGGTCAGGGAGTAAGAATTTCTACATAAATTTACGTATTATTAATCTTTCTATACTTAATTTTTTTTCTTTACTATCTACTCCTGTTATTTACTTTTACTGTTATTTATTTCTAAGCTTTGGCAAAATGAATGTAAATATATGTCATACCAATACAGCACCTTTGCTTCTTTGAATCTTGAGAGAGAAAGAGTGGGAGAGTTAGCACCTTAAGAACAGATGCAAGAGGAGAAAGGAAAATAGTTTCAAGGAGGATTTAACACATCAATACAGGTCCACATGGTAGAGGAGAGAGTAAAATTTACTTCTAATATATAAAAAATCCCTTACAGTATAGAAGTTTGGGTCTGACCGCAGTGTGATTGAAGCATGAAATTCTGTTTACATCAACAAAAATGTTATTGTTATACGAACAGTGTGCAAATGTGCAATGTAGGGAATAATGTGCTACCTAATGACCATGATGTGTAGCCGGAATGTAGGTTGTGTGTGTCACAAGTCACATCGCTTCAGTCCTATGTATAGTTCTATATGCCGTATAGCCTGCAGGAAGAAGCTCCTCGTCAATCTCTCTGTGTTGGCCTTCAGGGAGTGGAAGCATTTTCCTTCCTGCAGCAGAGAGAACAGTCCAGCTGTTGGGGTCGCTGAGATCCTCCACTACCTTCCTGGCCGTGGTCAAGCACTGTTTGCTGTAAATTTAATGCAGGTCATGGAGCTCGGTGAGAATGATGCAGGGCGGCTCAGGTTTCAACCTGGGAGGCTCCAATGATGAGGCTGAGACATGACACAGATACACTCATGTAAATCTTTGTCAATTAAAAAGTTAATGTCCACAACTGATCTGCATTTAGTGAAGCCAGTATAATTCTATCATTTGGCGCTTAAATGTCTACCTTCTACAAGCAAAAGTTGTTGTTCTAAATATTTTTCACTTTGATTAATAAAAACTTTTTTGTTGTTGAAATAAAACTTTTTTCAATGTACATATTGTTATACTGTATATATTTAGTAGCAATAGTGCAAAAAAATCTATTATTTCTATTTAGTACCAACACTATTATAGTACATTTGGTTCATTCATTCAATTGTTGTGTTTCAAGCAATAACAGTATGACAGTGCATTTGGTTTTACATGTGTAATTTATTTTTTAAATTTCTGAGTTTTATTGTTTTTGTTATACATAGCACAAATTATTTTAATTATTATGGTATATTTGGTTTTACATGTGCTCTTCATATATACCGTAGGCCACACCTCTTGTATATTCTGTATATATTGTATACCTCTATGCATATTCTGTAATAATAAATATACAGTGGAACCTCGGATTACGAGCATAATTCATTCTGGAAGCGGGCTCGTATTCCAAAACACTCGTAAACCAAATTTTCCCATAGGAAATAATGGAAACTCAAATTATTCGTTTTACAGCCCCCTTCCCCCAAAAAATACATAAAAATAATTAACACAAAATTAAAAATACAAATAAAACAAATTAACCTGGGCCCGGTTTCTCGATAACGCACACTATTCGCGCGCTAAGAAGACTCTTAAGATATATCTTACGTTAAGTGATAACTTTTCTAAGAGTATTTCTCGAACTGTCTCTTAGGAGTCTTCTTAAGTCGCTGCCTCTTACGTCCGACGTTACGCGGCGCTATCTACAGTGAAGGTCCTGAATTAGCGGACATCGGTGGCTCAGGAATCGATTTTTCACTCCTTTTGCATGACAGCGTTAAGAAAGACGGCACTTCCTATACAAATTAAACATTGCACTAAATTATTTTAATAGCGTTTATTTCGACATGGGTTAACTTAACAATAATATGCCATAATAGACAAATATATAAATTAATATTATTTCATTAATGAATTAATTAATATCGCTAATATTTTCATGTAACATGTGGCCGTGAAACGAACCGAGTATACAATCATAGTTGATGGACAAACAGCTGATAACACTCTTCACCAGCTTCAGAAACAATGTGAAGTGTCAGTTGTTGGGGTTGTATAGCGCACTTATGGAATGAATACGATGAGATGACAGAGTGGAGGTTTAATACCCCTATCTCACACGCGGGGCCGTAAGTGCAGTTCATTATGATTCGGCGCGAGTTTTGGTGCTGTTATTACGTTTCCATTTTACCACGCAAAAAAAATAAACATGTTTAACATGTGGAAGCTCGCGGACCTTGTAGATCTTCGCGGACCGTCGGGCGGCCACTCGAGGCGGATCACAGTGCCTAATACCCCTCTCTCACCTGTGTGGCCTGACTCATCTCCGTGAGCTGCCGCGATTGCCCACGACGTTCCTTTAACATTCCGCGAAGTTCTGCAAAGGCTGCAAGCTTCCGCGAGGACCAGCAAAAAACTAAACGTGGAATTTTTCATGCGGAAAGATGGAAACGTAATCACAGCGCAAACACTCGGGGTGAATCATGATCAAGCCTACGGCCACAGCGCGAGACATGCAGGTGAGATAGGGGTATAACACACCGCATCTCACAGCGAGTCAAACCGCATAGGTGAATACTGTAGGGGTATTAAACATTACAATCACCCAGAAAAATTAATGAATGCGGGGTTTGAAACTCCCAAGGTTATTTTCTCATTTAACTAAATCGAATTTCATAAAAATAAAACGTGTCAAAAGAAAAACCTATAAAGTTATGGATAATGGCTAATGATTAATGAAACCTATTTTAAACAAAAGCAGTGAGCAGTTGGACATCGGGACGGGGAGTGTACAGTAAGTACGACGCGTTGGTCTGGCACGCGCAGGTCTGAGCAGCTCAAGAAGCTCCATAATCTGTTGCCTGGGAAGGCAAAACTTTTATTTAAATATTATTTTAAATAACGACCACGGGGAAAATATGAAAAGGGCTGAAGTTTTGTCTAAAGGAAACATGTACACGACCCATACGGCTCCACGGACCGCGCCGTCTTCAGTTTAACACAACACCACACTGTATCGCTGCCTAATTGTTCGCCAGCTGTTTAATATTAATAGTGATTGGCAATTTTAATGCGTTAGTCACATTATGAAATAGGCTAATTAAAAGTCACTCTATTAGTTCTGATATCAAATAAAATAAAATTCTTAAACAGGTCTACAGTATATTCCATCATTAATAAGACTTTGATAATGTCATGCACACTCAATCTGCGCCCGGCACTAGGACCCGGAAGTAAGGCGGGCGCCAAACCAGGAAGTATAAAGAGGTAAACAAACGTTGGCTTACCACTCAGTCATTGAGTTCGGCCCATGTCGGTTCAGGTTGGCTTTCATCAAACCGTGAGTACTCACTATCTTTTGGTTGTTGCTTCCTATCGTTGTGTGTGTATTTTAGGACGCGGGTTAAATTTGTGTTTTTCCCTTGCTCCGTTTTCGGGAGAGTCCTTAGAATAAATCGCGTGGTTATCCTGCCTACTCGCTGTTACTCCGCGTTTGGGTTTACCATCCACGCTACATTGGGCTAACCGCTAAGCTACGTCTTCTGGTCACCAAGGTTAGTTCATGACAGATAACGTGCCATAATGTGTTTGCATACACCGCTGATTTATAAAGACTGCTGCTCAGTGGCGGCGACTAGCGTCTTGAGCTGAAACTACGCTAAGTATGAGTTAAGGTTGGTCCAGACCAACCTTACGAACATGTGACTTAGCTAAGAGATACTTAGCGTAAGAACGTTTCGGGAAATGCGCCATTAAGTTAAGAGAGAGGTTAAGGTACAACTTAAGAACTACTTAGAGATAAGAAGCTTTCGAGAAACCGGGCCCTGCACGTTACCTTTAAAGAAACCGTAAAAATAAACCCCAACAGATAGGTGTTTCCATTTGCGCATGCAGGCGCTGCACTGTAAAAAGTAATAAGTTGACTTTACTTAGAAAAGCCATGGAAACTGATTGCCTCAAAATTCTCAAGCAAATAAAGTAGAAAGTTCCAGTCCTGAACTATCGAATTGTCAAGTCCTTAGAGAAACAGCTGGCAACACCAGTCGAGGCCAGAACCATCTTCTAAGTAGAGAGAATCATCCCCAGACACCAGACGCACCCCAAAGAGACACACGGGGCATCCATGCGACGAGACCTCCAACCAGAAGCGGGGCACCAGGATGGATCAGACAGGTCCGGAGGGCAGAGGGAGCCTGGATCACTGGTAGCTCAGGAATGACATGTGTAGCTCGACAGAGAGAGAGAGAAAGAGTGAAAGGGTGAGACAGGGGGAGAGAGGAAAGAGAAAGAGGGGGAGAAAGGAAGAAGAGTAGAGATGGCAATTAGGTATGGTCACAGTCACAATGTATAATGTGAATGTATATTTACTGTAGAGTGCAAGCAGAGACTCCGGCAGGACTAACTATGACAGCATAACTAAAAGGGAGAGCCAGAAGGAAACACAAACATGAGGGCTCCCTGAGATGTAAAGCAAACAATCACCTCACAGTCAAAGGTGATTCACAGTCACTGTTGTCCTTTCATGTGCAGCAAACCAGTCCCTAACACATTTGGTTCGGTGGAAGCTGACATTATCCCAGACAACAACATAACTAGGCAAATGTGGTCTAACTAAACCTCTTTCTTGTTCTGGAATCAGGTCTCTGTAAAGTGCATTTAGGAAGGCCAGGAGAAGTTGGGTATTATAGGGCCCAATGTGTGGAATATTTGTGCTCACACCGTTCTCTGAAATGGCAGCACACATTGTAATATTGGCCCCACCTTGGCCTGGTGTGTCAATTGTGGCTCGGTGTCCAATGAGATTGCGACCACGTCTCTGGCCTTTGGACAGATTAAACCCAGCCTCATCCACAAAAACAAGAATGTGGGTCGTTTCATGTACTTCTAACTCCATGATTCTCTATGAAGAAACAGGAAAACTCACTAAGTGCACACCAATGGTTTACCTGGACATACTGGTACCGCAACGCCTTGACTCTTTGACTGTTCCTCTCAAATGGCACCTTATAGAGCTGTTTCATAGTCATCTGATGTCTTTTTAAAACTCTGTCTATGGTGGAAATGCTGACAGAATTTATATTTGCAAAGACATTCTTGTAATTTCCCGCGACCCTGAACACAGGATTAAGTGGTATAGAAGATGAATGAATGAATGAATTCTTGTCATTTATGATTGCACTTTGGATCTCTCTTAGCCTGATGGAATTGCTGGCTATGACCATATTGCAAATTTCTTGTTCTTGCAGTTGGTTAAATACTGCTGCTCTGCCACCAGCACGAGGTTGTCGTGCAGTTCTATAGAATAAACAAATAGACTTGCATTTACATTTACAATATTGTTGTTTATACTGTAAAAATTCTTTACATACTGTAAAACAAAAAAATACATATTTACCTGTTTTCCCTCCGAAAGGTTTGCACAATTGATGACACTGTGGACCTGTTTACATTAGGCTGTACTCTTCGACCAGCCTCTTCCACTGTAAAACCATGATTTATGACATGATCCACAAGTGTGGCTCTGATTTCATCAAAGACTCTGACTCTTCTATTCCCACCTCTTCCTCGATTATTTCTTCCTCTACCACCACCACGTATTCTTACACGCCTTCCACTTGCTCTTCCACGAGTATGTTGCTGCAGTTCAGGGTTGTGAACATCCTCCATTCTCAAAAAATTCTACAGCAGTGATTGTGCTGTGGGCAATCTACATATAAAAATAACTCGTTGAATGAACATAATTAAATTATGGAAAGAATTTCCACCTGATTTAATTGCTTTCGTTCAGCATTAAGCAATTTTGTTGGCCCAACTTAATGTTTTTAGGTTCCGTCAAAGTAATGTTATTAGGTTCATTTAACTTATTTACTACAGCTGCGTCCAACATAATTTAATACTGTTAACATAAATGAATAGGGTTGGTACAACAAATTTTTCAGTTGTAAATTAAGTTGTTCCAACTCAAGTAAATTTAAATTTCAAGCCCTGGTCAACAGAATTCTGTGAAGGAAGGAAACAGACAAACGGGATAAAACGGAGATTTTTATTTTACACCAGCAGCAACTTACAAATGAGGTCTCAATTTGAAAAGATGTACAAAACATAAAACACCACAAATAAGTATTAATTAAAAAAATTATTAAACACCAACAGAAACGTTTTGTACTTTATAACTGTACGTTATGACTTTTAAATATGCCCGTTACATCCGTTGGTCAGGAAACTCCTGAAGCCAGATGCAGACAGGACACTTTCAGTCATAAACTCCTGTGAAAAAATACAGAGATAGATATTCAGTTAAAATTCATGATACTTAATTTAGCAAATGAACAATATTTATACTTTGTTCCTCTCGCTTCACAACTCATGAGAACAGACAGAAACCAGAACCGAACTGCAAGCACGCGCATATAACCGTCGGTATTTTAAGTGTGATTAAAAATATGAGAAATAGCTTAAACTAAAATAACGTGACTAAACAGCAGGTGACATTTATGTTCAGTGTTTCGTTTCTATTGAGAAAGATGGGAATTAATTCCTGCTTACCTTTTCCACACGACCGCCAAACGCTTGTCTTCTCAACAAACTGTTCTCTTCTCGCGATATTTCCGGTTTTGCTATTTCCGGTTTTGCTATTTTCATAGCGACAAGATCTCATTGGTTTATCTCAACATGATTGAATCTAGTACATGTTAAGTTGTTGAATTTCATGCAAATACAACATAACTTATTCATGTTTAGCTTGGAAACATGAAATTATTATGTATAAAACACATATTACATTTTAGTACATGTAACAGATAGCCATGTTAATTTTTTATTTAATTTTTTATTTATGGTGTGAAAAACTATTTGCCCCCTTTCTGATTTCTTATTCTTTTGCATGTTTGTCACACTTAAATGTTTCTGCTCATCAAAAACCGTTAACTATTAGTCAAAGATAACATAATTGAACACAAAATGCAGTTTTTAAATGAAGGTTTACGTTATTAAGGGAGAAAATAAACTCCAAATCTACATGGCCCTGTGTGAAAAAGTGATTGCACCCCTTGTTAAAAAATAACTTAACTGTGGTTTATCACACCTGAGTTCAATTTCTGTAGTCACCCCCAGGCCTGATTACTGCCACACCTGTTTCAATCAAGAAATCACTTAAATAGGAGCTACCTGACACAGAGAAGTAGACCTAAAGCACCTCAAAAGCTAGACATCATGTCAAGATCCAAAGAAATTCAGGAACAAAAGTAATTAAGATCTATCCGTCTGGTAAAGGTTATAAAGCCATTTCTAAAGCTCTGGGACTCCAGCGAACCACAGTGAGAGCCATTATCCACAAATGGCAAAAACATGGAACGGTGGTGAACCTTCCCAGGAGTGGCCGACCGACCAAAATTACCCAAAGAGCGCAGAGACAACTCATCCGAGAGGCCACAAAAGACCCCAGGACAACATCTAAAGAACTGCAGGCCTCACTTGCCTCAATTAAGGTCAGTGTTCACGACTCCACCATAAGAAAGAGACTGGGCAAAAACGGCCTGCATGGCAGATTTCCAAGGCGCAAACAACTTTTAAGCAAAAAGAACATTAAGGCTCATCTCAATTTTGCTAAAAAACATCTCAATGATTGCCAAGACCTTTGGGAAAATACCTTGTGGACCGACAAGGCAAAAGTTGAACTTTTTGGAAGGTGCGTGTCCCGTTACATCTCGCGTAAAAGTAACACAGCATTTCAGAAAAAGAACATCATACCAACAGTAAAATATGGTGGTGGTAGTGTGATGGCCTGGGGTTGTTTTGCTGCTTCAGGACCTGGAAGGCTTGCTGTGATAGATGGAACCATGAATTCTACTGTCTACCAAAAAATCCTGAAGGAGAATTTCCGGCCATCTGTTCGTCAACTCAAGCTGAAGCGATCTTGGGTGCTGCAGCAGGGTAATTACCCAAAACACACCAGCAAATCCACCTCTGGATGGCTGAAGAAAAACAAAATGAAGACTTTGGAGTGGTCTGTCCTGACCTGAATCCTATTGAGATGTTGTGGCATGACCTTAAAAAGGCGGTTCATGCTAGAAAACCCTCAAATAAAGCTGAATTACAACAATTTTGCAAAGATGAGTGGGCCAAAATTCCTCCAGAGCGCTGTGAAAGACTCGTTGCAAGTTATCGCAAACGCTTGATTGCAGTTATTGCTACTAAGGGTGGCCCAACCAGTTATTAGGTTCAGGGGGCAATTACTTTTTCACACAGGGCCATGTATTTATAAATAATAAAACCCCTCATTTAAAAACTGCATTTTGTGTTTACTTGTGTTATCTTTGACTAATAGTTAAACGTGTTTGATGATCAGAAACATTTTGTGTGACAAACATGCAAAAGAATAAGAAATCAGGAGGGGGGCAAATAGTTTTTCACACCACTGTATATACATATGTATAACTTCCCAAACTTGATTGGTTAAATGGTTGATTCATATTAGAGGTAATTTGCAATTAGATTGCGATTGCAATTAGAGGTCATGTGCCAATTTAGCGGACATTACAAACAATGTCAATGTCAGATATATTTTAGAATATACATTCATGTATACTAATTATGATAATTGAATAGATCATTTTGAATGTGATGAATGTTAATGTTACACAATAAAAAATGACTGAGAATTTCTGAAGTGTTTGACAGTGTAAGTGAGAATCGAATCATCAGTTTTGATCAACAAGCCATATGCAATTATTTGTTGTCCAAACTGCAGACAGCTGTATGTACTCTTTGCACACATGTGCCAAAGCATTTGCAATTTGCTCAAATCAATAAGAAATTCCAATCTGATGTGAAAAAGAAGCGAATTGTTCAGTGATCTGAACTTAATGTTTTGGGAAATAAAAAAATAATTTGAGAACTGAGCCAAAGCAATTGAGAAAAACTGTAACTGGGTGAATTGATTTCCAGGAGTCTCTTGTTAAAAATACAGTGTTTTTTTTTTTAAAAAAAAACATCATCTCACCTTTGCGCACATGTCTCTGAGGCAATTTCAGATATCCCTGATATTTCCACAGCCAGTAGGAAGAGGGGAAACCAATTTTCCTGATGATCAGGAAAATATGTTTCCCATACTTGAATATAAAAGACAGTGTTTTAAAAAACATTCTGTGCATTGTGTTACCTTTGCCCCATGTACACATGTCTCTCTGGCAATTTTAGATATCCCTGATACTTCCACAGTCAGAAGGGAGGAAAAAACGGATTTTCCTGATGAATTTTTTATTAGTCCCACAAGTGGAAAATCTGCATTGTCATTGCAGAAAAGTGGACAGTGCAAGACAAAAAAAAGCTAAAATAAAAACTGTACCAAGAGTATACATCCATACATAAATTTTCTTCCGCTTATCCGAGGTCGGGTCGCTGGGGCAGCAGCTTCAGCAGGGATGCCCAGACTTCCCTCTCCCTGGCCACTTCTTCCAGCTCTTCCGGGGGGATCCCAAGGCGTTCCCAGGCCAGCCGAGAGACATAGTCGCTCCAGCGTGTCTTGGGTCTTCCGCGGGGTCTCTTTCCGGTGGGGCGTGTCCGGAACACCTCACAAGAGAGGTGTCCAGGGGGCATCCTAAATAGATGCCCAAGCCACCTCATCTGGCTCCTCTCGATGCGGAGGAGCAGCGGCTCTAATTTGAGCCCCTCCCGGATGACTGAGCTTCTCACCCTATCTCTAAGGGAGAGCCCAGACACCCTGCGGAGGAAACTCATTTCGGCCGCTTGTATTCGCGATCTTGTTCTTTTGGTCACTACCCACAGCTCATGACCATAGGTGAGGGCAGGAACGTAGATCGACCGGTAAATTGAGAGCTTTGCCTTTTGGCTCAGCTCCTTCTTCACCACGACGGACCGATACATCCAGATTAGGACCAGCTCCAGCTGGATTCAGCTTTATGGTGGTTGGAGCTACACATGCTGCTCCTGTGCTTCCAGTGATCCAGACCCCATCTGCCCTCTGCACCTACTGACTCGTCCCTATGCTGAACTTGTCTTCATGTCAATTTAAATAATTTCTGTCATATTGAATTTTCACCTGCACAAGACACAAGATGTTATATCATTTCTATCTGTTATCACCCAAATGAGGATGGGTTTTCTGTTGAGTCTGGTCCCTCTCAAGGTTTCTTCCTAATGCCATCTCAGGGAGTTTTTCCTTGCCACCGTCGCCATCACCCTTGGCTTGCTCATCAGAGAAATTTCATTCATTAGTCTCATTATTATTATCTGCACATTTTTCTCACACATACACACTTCCAATTATTTTATTTTCTAGAATTATTATTATAATTTTTTATTTTATTTATTTATTTATTTATTTATTTTTTTTTTTGTTAAATTTCTTTAATTTTTGTGAAGCTGCTTTGAGACAATGACCATTGTTAAAAGCGCTATATGAATAAAATTGAATTGAATTGAATTGAAAAGCTTTGCCGGAGGTGGGAGTTGAAGCTCGTCCTGACAGGGGACTCTGCCAGACGTTCCCAGCAGACCCTCACAATACGTTTGGGTCCACCAGGCCTGACCGGCATCGTACCCCACAAACAAAGCCAACTCACCACCAGGTGGTGATCAGTTGATAGCTCCGCCTCTCTTCACCCGAGTGTCCAAAACATGTGGCCGCAAGTCCGACGACACGACCACAAAGTCGATCATCGAACTGTGGCCTAGGGTGTCCTGGTGCCAGGTGCACGTATGGACACCCTTATGCCTGAACATGGTGTTCGTTATGGACAACCCGTGACGAGCACAAAAGTCCAATAACAAAACACCACTCTGGTTCAGATTGGGTGGGGGGGGCAGGGGTTGGGGGGCGTTCATCCCAATCACGCCCTTCCAGGTCTCACTGTCATTGCCCACGTAAGCATTGAAGTCCCCCAACAGAACGATGGAGTCCCCAGGAGGCACGCTCTCTAGAGACCCGAAAAAGGGCCGGTACTCCAAACTGCTGTTCGCAAACAACAGTAAGGATCCGTCCCTCCACCCGAAGGCGGAGTGAGGCCACCCTCTCGTCCACTGCAGTGAACCCCAACGTACAGGCCCCAAGCCCGGGGGCAATAAGTATGCCCACACCTGCTCGTCGCCTCTCACCGGTGGCAACTCCAGAGTAGAAGAGTCCAGCCCCACTCAAGGAGACTGGTTACAGAGTCCAAGCTGTGCGTCGAGGCGAGTCCAACTATATCTAGCCGGAACTACTCAACCTCACACACTAGCTCAGGCTCCTTCCCCGCCAGAGAGGTGACATTCCACGTCCCTAGAGCCAGCTTCTGTAGCCGTATGTTCCCTCACCTAGGACCAGATTGCCTTGGGTGACCCTGCCAGGGGCATGAAGCCCCCAACAACATAGCTCCCAGGATCATTGGGACACGCAAACCCCTCCACCACGATAAGGTGGTGGTTCAAGGAGGGGATATATATATATATATATATATATATATATATATATATATATATATGTAAAGATAATTATATTTATGTATAAGTAGAGTGTATGTATATTATGTACAGAGTGGATATATAAATATATGTACAACACTGTGGATATATCTTTATGGACAGGCATGCAATGTAGTGATAGGGATTGACAAGAACTAATATTGCTATTATTTAAGCCACACCACACCACGTGGAAAATGCTTCAATTTGATTGGTTGTCACTGAGTGTCAACTATTCACGGCTGGCCGCCGCGGGCCAGTCGTGAATAGCTGACACTCAGTGCCAGCCAATGAAATTTAAGCATTTTTGCGGCTTTCCACGTTGTGTGGCGTTGCTTAAATAATAGTATAAAATCGTTCAGACCCTGGTTCGAATCCCGCTCTGGGTGAAAATGTAATAAATGTGATAATGTAAATAAAAATGTTTTACACAATTTGCTTATGATCATTAAATTATAGCAACTGTGAAGTGAATGCTAATGTGTTTCATAGCTTAAGAAAAAAAATCTCAATTGCAATCATGCATTTAGTACAAATTTAAAAATGAAAAACTGTGACAAATAAATAATGACGGTGAATTGTTCATAAACATGATAAAGTGGTGTTGATTTTTTTTGGCGAAGTTAATTAATGAAACATTATGAAATAAAGTAATAACTTGTAATCCGTTGTAATTAACTCGGACTGCGCAAAAGGTGTGCAGAGCTGAGCTACTCGAGCGCTCCTGCAGGGCTGTGATTGGCTGACTAGTAATGTCGCATCTGATTGGCTAAAGAGCACGAATGACGCTCCACCGTGCCAGCAAAGTCTTAAAAACACACACGCACAATTTTTTTATGCACGTGAATGTGTTTTTTTGTAAGTATATATATTTTTTTGTGCACGTGAATTGGGTTACACACGTGAACATCGTGTTTTTTGTGTGAAATATCTCTGAATTCACACTTCCCTGATGTGGATTACATGTGACCGGGCAACTTTCAAAGGGGCCACTTAGGAGATGTAGAAGGAAAATTGAGGTAATGTAGGTAATGAAAGAAATGCTGCAGCTCATTATTCAAGTTTAGAGAATGTAATTAAGATGAATTAATCTAAATTAATTTGCTATTTGCCTCTTAATTAATTTTTTCCCTTATGATTTATAATAAATATATCAATTATTCTCTATAATTTTACAAGAGATTTTAGAAAACATGTAAAATTTGATTGTTTTATGACTTCTATGAACTTTTATGAAATGTTTTGACTTTTTTTGGCTAAGGAATCTGTTTATTGGTGTTTGTGTGTTATAAGACAGAAAATAGTCCACAAATTCAGATGTAGTATCTGCACTTATTGTAAGAATGAGCCTATTTTGAATAGGGGTCTCTAATAATAGAGCTAAAGTGAGAACAGATGGAGGAGTAGAATAAAGTAATTTGTGCAATAAAGAAACATTGATGATAGATTTATCAATGTCATTGTGCCATTATCATTTTTTGTTTCTGAAATAGCCTGTGACGCTGATTACTGATGCAACAGATGGGTCAATAGTTGATCTGATTGTTCCCTATGCACTTAAAATGAGGACGATGAAAACCAGGTACTATGATTGTTTTGTTGGAATTACATTGTATTCTGCTTGTGATGGGTGTAGGGGACATGCAGTGTTGGTTTGACTAGACAGAGGGAGAAATCGGGTGATATATAGCAAATCAAGATTTAGAAATGTTATGATGGCTTAGTGTCGTCTTGACGTTGCGATAAAGGGACGAGATGTGAACTATGTGTTAGTGATGTGTGGGTTGTGAACGATAATGCTCTTAGAGACGGTCCTTTGAAGAGTGGCACTTGTCCAACACACACACGATTGTTACATGTCAAGTACAGTACATGTCATGATATGTGTGTGTGTTCACACTAAGCATGAGGGGTGGGGTTACAGGCACAGCACACAGAGAGAGGGAGAAACAAGATGGAGGAAATGAAGAACTGAATTTGGATTAGAAGCAAATGAGTCATAGATAAGACCATAATGAGATTAAAGCCAGATATAAATGAGATGCTTCAAGAACAAATGAGATATATGAAGGTCTATAATAAAACTACTGGTTTGCAAAAACTCATGATCATGCAGTTACATTAACATACTACTTAAAAAAAAGAAAAGGTAAAAAGTAATTTAACATGTCAAATCACACTGGTTAACTTGGGGCATGCCTAATAATAATAACTGACTGTTTTTACCATTAAAAAAAAAAATTCTACCTCACAAATGTTAGTTACCTATACATGCTAATCCACATGCTAAACCACCATTAAATATATATTCTGTATATTGTATTTTAGTTCTTCATCGGTAATGACATTTATACAAAATGTAAAGTAAGTTTGCCATTTGCCAGTTTAATTTCAATAAATAAGGTGTAAAATACACTTTTGTAAAAGGTTAGCCATGTTGATCAACAATACTGGGTGTAATGCACTAGAGTACTTGGATTACTTTTTGATTTAAAGAGTAATATAACGCATTATGTCCGCCATTTGTAAGTACTCAGTTATTTAGTTATATTTTCAATAATGTAATCCGTTATTCAGAGAATTTATGTAATCCATGAGTCAGACAGCAGTCGTTCCCAATCCATTTGTGTGTGTGTGTGTGTGTGTGTGTGTGTGTGTGTGTGTGTGTGTGTGTCATCCTACAAGTCCTGCCCCCGATAACCTGCCTCCTCTGTTATTTGTGCTGTTATACCTCTATCTCACCTCCGTGAGGACCAACGCGCAAACGTAATCACAGCGCCAAAACTCGCGGTGCATCTGGACAAGCAGTACTTCTTACCCAGAGCCGACATATTTAAAAGGAAACTGGGTGTAACCTGGTAACAGGTACTTTAATCTCATTGGTCAAAACACTTTCAGAAGACAGGGGTGGTTGCAAACAACTGTCCATATGTTGTCTTGAGCTGTCAAAATTAGTTTGACGTTTTGTATATCCCAGATGGGAAAGAAGTAAAAAACATTTATTTTTACAAGAAAGACACAACTACTCTTAATTACCCTTTCATATGTCATCTTTGACTTTTAGGTGTTAAAATTATAATATAGCAATCACAATATAAATATTCACATCACCTTTGACATGACTTCTGACCTTTGAGCAATCAATCAAACGTTTTGACGTTTTCCCCCTCTATATCTCTCTCTGGCAAGAGAATTGTGCAAAATAGAATGAAATTTTTTCAGCACAATAAATTCTTCAATATAAATAATAAAAAATGTATTTAATTTTAACTAACAATACACACATGACTGAACAAAATGTTTTTTTTAAAAAGATCATATAGGCAAGAAATAGAACAGATTTATAAGAGCATGTGTGACCATAATAATAAGAACAAGAAAAAGAAGAAGAAGAAGAAGAATGCAATCATCAACTATGCAGTCTAAAATAAAGTGACACATGATGAATGTAAAGTTAAATAAGTGAAATGGTGGAGCTGAAGTCACTCGACAAGGAACGACTGTGACACGACCAGAGTATGACATCACAGTGTGCATCACCTCACAGTCACTAATGGAGCAAAAGTACAGACTCAACATACAAGCACCATCTGTGACAGAGAATCGCCACCTCACAGTATCTACTATGATGTAACTATAGGATGTAAGAGTATAGGGTCTGTGTGTAAAAACCTGTGGGTAAGAGACTGCAGTCAGTAACACGTGAGACAGGGAAGCGCATCGGCTGCTGGTCATCTCATGGACACTGACGGTATGATAATACGCTCTTTACTTATACTAAGGACTGATTATCACTTGAATCTTGATTGAGTTACTTGATATTTAATTTATTCACTATAGTGCTCATTGCAAGAGAAAGAGTAACTTATATTATGCTGTGATTGTTGTTTAAGTGTTTCCATGTATTCACAAAAAATGTAGTATGACGTTGTGTATTACACGTTCTTTAAAGGGTTAATAGAATAGCATGTGTTAGTTAGTTGTGTTGGAAGTTTAGTTAAACAATTCTGTTGTTTATCTAACTGTTGTTTTTTAGAAGTAGTGATTTAACTGTTATTTATCAGGGATAGTGATGTACCCTTTTTCTGGTTTTCATTGAAGTTTATCGACCCCGCTCTCTCTCACTTTGAATCCACTTTAAATGATTATATTGTAACCTGCAAAGCTGTCAGACACAAGAATTAAAAGTGAATCCAGAGTTGATCCCCATGTCCCCTGTAGTTGACTTTGGCTTTTTTCGACTTTGAAGCAGAGGCTGATGTGCAAAGTCCCAGATAACTCGACAATGAAAACCCTCAAATACATTTTATATTAAGGGCAATTTAAATATGCGCATTCTACATTTTTGCATCGTCATTTTGTTAGTAATAAAGTATAAGCACTAGTTTCCTATATATGGAAATGTATTAGTTACTATATTGCTTATATTTTACAATATATTGCCATATTTATTTTTTCTGTAGTAACCTATCCCAGACTGGACTAAGTATAACATACCTATTACTTAAAAGTACTTGGGCAAGGCAGGGTATAAGCTGGATTACCTGACAACATTGTTTAATTTCTGTTTTCTTGATGAAGATTGGTTTATTGTTTATGATAAGGAATAAGGTTTATTTGTTGTATTATTATTTCCTGGTTGACTTTAGTTTAGGTACTTATGAATCTCTATATGCTTTGGGCTGTGATTGTTTCTGAAGGGCTGTTTTAAGGTGTGATTGTTTTTGAAGAGACTTTAAAAAATATATATTATTATGCCTGTGTCTCTAGTTTGGGGTTTGATGGCTGGTGAACTGGGAGTTTGGAGAAATATCTTGATTCATGGCTTGGTTTACCAAGTCATCAGTGGTAATAATGGGACATCATAAAGAAGGTGGAACAGCTCACAGTGTAACAAACAAACTCGCTACTATTATTAAAACAGTAACTAGCCGTTATCAGAAATCAGGGAGTGAATGAGGACCACCAGAGAATACAAATGTGCATTCAAAGTGTATTTACATTTAATGAAGTGCTGTACAAATGACCACTCACTCGCCGGCCACTCATACCACATTCATACAGTCCGTGTTCGCACTCATACAGTCAGAGCTCTTTCTCTCTCAACCCAAGTCCATAGGCAAAATAATCAAAGCCAGACGGCGTCCCGCTCCAAGTCCAACGTCCTTACTGTGAGCGACGTCCCTGTAAGGGTGAGGCGGGTGTAGCCGATGATTCAGCCCCGCGTGCAACAGCCGCTAGCGTGGGGAACCGCAGAGACACGCCTCAACACCCAGGAGAACACACACACCAAACATAAATAGAACAAAAAACCCTCCTGCATAAGCACAGCAGGAGGGATGCAGTCAGTGCACAGTACGCGCATATAAAACATATCAAAATCCGTGACATATCCCGCATTCAGGTTTCTAACATATTAGCATTTAGCATAGGCTGTGTAATGGCACATATATATATATATTGACTAGATGTGGCTTGTGACGCTGCTGTCCACAGGAACGATGAGTCATCGCGGCCGCCATCTTGTGTCGGGTGAAGCCGCGGCTACTCTGCATTAGTTAACATTGGCAGAGAAACTATCAACCATTAAAATCACCTTAATCTGCTTAATTTAAGCGATTTTCAAGCCGTTTGGTTTATTATAAATGTCAGACATATATTTATGATAGAACATAGATTAATTAATTATTTTACTTATATGATATCAGTAAAATAAATACTTTATTTTATATTATTCATGTTTTTTTTCCATATCACTACCAGCATCCTTGTAATTGTTTTGTGCAATTGTTTAGAACAAATTAATTAGTTATGTAGGTGTGTCTAAGTATTGTATTGTATATGATATATCACATATTTATGATAGAACATAGATTCATTATTTTAGTTAATCTATGTTCTATCATAAATATATGTCTGACATTTAGAATAAACCAAACGGCTTGAAAATCGCTTGAAAATTAAGCAGATGAAGGTGATTTGAATCGTTGATAGTTTCTCTGCCAATGTTAACTAATGCAGAGTAGCCGCGGCTTCACCCGACACAAGATGGCGGCGATGTTGACGTCGACTTAGAGGCCCAAGGCGACATCTAGTCAGTATATATATATATATATATATATATATATATATATATATATATATATATATATCTATGGTGTAATGGCTGCTGCTACCTGGCCAAGCCTCTCTTCCTCTTTTAGAGGATTTGCTTAATTAGCTCCCTCAGCGCCCCCATCGGCCGGGAGCCCGTAACCAGGCAACCAGGCATGATGCACTCAAATGGATCAGGGGTAGCTGGACTATAGTTTGTACGGTCCCAGGTTCAAACCCAGCAACCACCAAGCTGTCCCTATTAGCCCACACGGAAAGAACCTATATAAACATATATGTTTTAATATAGGTTTTGATATAGGTTTTTAATATATGTGACATATATAAAATTGGCCGTTTTCCTATATTATATGTACATATATGTACATATATGCGTGCATATACAGTATGCATGCATATATGTACCTATATAGACATATATAAAATTGGCCATTTTCCTATATTATATGTACATATATGCGTGCATATATGCGTACATATATGTACCTATATAGTAATACAGTATATGTGACATATATAAAATTGGCCGTTTTCCTATATTATATGTGCATATATGCGTGCATATATGCGTACATATATGTACCTACAGTATATAGTAATACAGTATATGTGACATATATAAAATTGGCCGTTTTCCTATATTATATGTGCATATATGCGTGCATATATGAACCTATATAGTAATACAGTATATGTGACATATAAAATTGCCCATTTTCCTATATTTTATGTACATATATGCACATATATAGGTACATATATGCATGTATATATGTGTGCATATATGCACCTATATGTTTACCTAGATTAGTCAAAAAAATCCATAGCTGCTAGACAACATAAATAAAAGCCCAAAATGTAGAAATTAAATTTTTTTATTTTTATATTATAACTAGTAAAATAACAAAAACATGACAAAAAACTGAACAGGAAGAAAAAAATATATTTTGTGGATCTTCCCAGCTCTGTGAGCTTTGAATTGATAGATGTGCCTATCTGCCTTCGGGTGGCTGCCGACCACTTCTTCAATGTAGCATCTAGAGAAGACAAAAATAATAAGACAGTATAATAATAATAAATTATTATTTATTAAAACTTCAGACGACAACAATTAGTGCCACGAGGTTATTTGCAACACTATATGTTCTACAAAATAGAGGACTACACACCCTACAGCGCAATACCCCAGAAATGTGGCTTTAGAAGAGGAAAGGTAGGATTAAGAAGTGAGCAAGCGATGAATTAGTATTATAGGTACCAAGCAGATACAGTAACAATAATGGGTGCCCTACGTTATGCAGTCTCCATTGATGGCTAATAAACATTGATACAAGTAGGCTATGGTTAAAGTGGTGAACTTATAATGTTTTTTTTCCCTTCTCAACGCATTATGCATTTACTCACCAATAATGGCTACCTTTTTAATTTGGTCCAGTCTCCAATTCGAAGGTGCCCAGCAGCAGATTCCGTACCATGGCAGTAGCAGAGGTGGCAAGGCGGGCTGCTCTCCACGCTTCTGCCTGGCAAAACACCCCAGAGTCCTTTATAACTTCAATCTGAAAAATAATTTCACATCACAATATTAATTTATTGGCAACTTTTAGAAACTTTTCATGTTTCATACTGATTCTCATGTTTAGCTTCCCAATAGTTAATAGGATTTTATGTATAAATGCAGATTAATGATAAAGATACATGCAGGGTAAAACTGCAACAGGAACAGTACAAAATAAAAACTGAAAAAAGACGGACATTCAGAGTAAAACAGTGCAAGATAAAAAAAAAAAAACTGTACAAAACATATATGCAGGGTAAGCATTGGTTGGAGCAATGTCCAAGCAGTGTAGAGAAATATTTCTGTACGACTTCATTGTTTTGTGCTGTGTAGTATAGTATTGTAATAGCTGATCAGAGTGATCAACTCCCCATGTGCTGGTTGTACGCAGTCACAGGAAATGTCTTTGTAGTCCATGTACCTTGTAATTTCACCCTCATCTTCACCGCGTCTACTGTATAAGCAGAATGGATGGTACAACATGTAGATACTTCTCGTGTGTCCATCCACTTCACAAATACAAGAGGTCCATCTGAACGGAGCTTGCGTGTCCTGATGTGAGGGGCTGGTGAAGGCAAGGGTGATGCAGACACATTCTTAAAAACAAATAAATAAAAAAATGTTAGCCTATACTGTTCAGAGTAAATGGATGTGCAATTAATATGGATGCACAATATATACAGTACAGAGATGACCAAAAATGTATCCACACTTCAACATGAAAAATATACACCTCTCTTCTGTAGGTCACATGACAGCATCAATGATGGTGATAGATAATACTACACACTGCAGCCATAATTCAATTTGAGTTTTAAAAAAGGCCATAGATAACAATTGTGAAAGTGTGTATACATTTTTGTGCCCCTCTGTATTTTTGATGGACAATAGGCTGGGCAAATATCTGTTGCTGGACAACAGACCATGTAGTGGATCTCAAACATTTACAACTGAGACATTAGCAAACACCATCCATTGGACATTACACACATATTGAACACATTCTAAACAATTACATCTTATCAGGCATTTGTAAATACACGCTAAACAAAAGGGATTATATACATTTACACCAAAGAAATATTCATAAGCATCACTTAGCTACATAAGGCTGTATTTTAACCACCTGGAACTAGCTTGTTTGTGCTAAATAACATTACCGATAGCAGTGAAGCTAACCAAAACAGAGCCAAATACATATTAGCAACTATAATCTAAAGCTATCCAAAACAAGGTGAAATACATTAGAACATTTATAAACATCTGTAAACTCCATAAGGCATTAGCTTAGCCACCGGGAAATATCATGTTTGTGCTACATGAGGCAGCATGCTAGCATGATTTACCTAAACTATATAAATGGCATTGAAAGCCAACATGTCACACAAGCTGACAAGAGCTAGCTGTAGTGAGGAAAATATTTACTAATATTAGTTTAATATTATCAGAATACGAGTTATATAAGACTTAATAACTTACCCAGTGTAGCATGGGTCTATTCTCTGTTCAAAATGCTCCTGTTCGGCGTCGGAGTCACACAGTCTTCTTCTGAGGTAAATGTAAACTTTCCAGAATATTCTGAAGAGTTTCCTCGGATGTGTAAGCGCGTGCCATCTTCCAAAACGTGCAGAAAACTCACTGAATCTGAGTGTTTTCAAACCTGTCTCTCTGTGTGTGTGTGTGTTGATCAGGCCGGCGTGGCCTAGTATGTAAATTACCCTGACTGATTTCCGTGTGATTGGCGTGTGGGCGTGTCCTGCCTCGGGTCATTAGCAGATAAGTGCGACAGAAATTCTGTGCCTCTCCTTGGTTTCATACGGATTACATAAACTGAGAATATTTGTTTTCAATGTGACTTGCATCATTTAAAAGTAGACACTTTAAGATATATAGATATATTTCTCATTTCACTGGTGGCTCAGTGGTCCGGGTTCGATTCCAGCCAGTGCCCACACCCCAGCCACTGGATACAGTGCCGGTCCCAAGCCCGGATAAAATGGGAGGGTTGCATCAGGAAGGGCATCCGGCGTAAAACCTGTGCCAAGTTGTAGTGCGGACTGGATATTCCGCTGTGGCGACCCCTTGCCGGGAGCAGCCGAAAGACCAACAACATTTCTCATTTCAGTTAATTTTAGTGACGTGTTTCAAAAAGATTTTCACGGAGACTGAGGTTTCATATATGTGCATATATCCTCATATACTGTATGTGGGCAATTAGGATACCAATTTCATGTGTTCGCACATAAGTTTTTTGCATTTTTTTTAAAGTTAGTTCTTAGTTATTGCCTTGATAATAGACAATATGAACTAGGCATCATGTATGACAGTTGCCAAAGTGAGATATGAGCTAAAATGACCAGATCCTGCGAAAGGAGACATATCTTGTATGTACATATAGGGCTTATATGTGGATATAAAGAAGCAATACAGGAGACCTATATGGCCTGTATATGCACATATATGCACTTCAATGTTGCCTATATGTGGCATATATACGCATATATGCAGCATATATATTATCATATATATGCATATATACTGCATATAGGTTTCATATATGCGTCTATATCCTCATATAGGTGCGGATATATACGCATATATACTGCATATAGGTTTCATATATGCGCCTATATCCTCATATAGGTGTGGATATATGCACATATATACTGCATATAGGTTTCATATATGCGCATATATCCTCATATAGGTTCTTTCCATGTGGGAGGTCCATGAGCAAGATAACCCTTCTTTGGGTTCACACCCGCACACCATCACTATAGCCAAGTGAGGCCAGCATTACTTACGTTAGCAATTGATCACACATGACCAGAACAAATATTTACATGATTACTCTACAGACAATTTTTTTAATATAAAAGTTAAACAGCAAAGCAAAATGTTGTAAGATAATCGGACCATTAATAATGAATACACTGTGATGGAGAATGCAGCGTCAAAATGCTTGATCAGCTGAACTGATTTTTTTGTTGTTCCAGTCTCACTCTGGACTAAGCATAATGTGTCCATTACTCAAAAGTACTTGGACACCACTGTTCTAAAGAATTTAGTAAAATAATATTAACATCACTTTAACCTAATTAATACCCTACTGTATATAGAGGAAATCAATTTACCTGGAGTTTACAGCACAGTAGAGGAACAAAGACATGTTTTATCATCAAAAAATATAGAAAGGCAAGGCAGAGGATAGAATAGGAACAAACTGATTGTAGTTTCCACTAATTAATAAGCTGAAGACATTTGGTCTGCGTCAAATAAAAAAAAAAATCAGTTCCTTGAAAGCCGAAATAACATGTACAGGGCGTAGATCAGATTGGTCAGAGATGAAATGGTTGAGAGAAAGGAGTTACATTTCTCCATATTGCAACTGTTTACTGTACAAGACTGGTCCTTCTGCAGAAGTTTTATATAAACCTTCATTACTTGGCCCTTAACCAGTATATGAATTACTTGTCTTTATAGAGTTTTTCAGGATTTCCACCACAGTCCCCACCATGTTTCAAGTGTTCTTTTTCTCCTGAAATTAAGAAACCCCAAAATCAAATAACTTAATTGCCAACTGCTTTTATAATCAACCGTTGTTTTTTATTTTAATTTACATTTTTTTATTCTCCTTAAAATGTGAACATATTTATTGTATTATATTCCATAGCATCAACAAAAGTAGCTCGCTAATCCCTCAGCATAATGACTTAGGAATAGAAAAGTAACTTTTAACTGCTCAGACAGACAAACTAATATTTATGAAATTATATTTAAGCATTTGTTTTCTTCACTTTTGAAATTTGTTTTATTTTTGCTCATTAGTTTGGGAAAAATGTCCAGGCGAGCATGTCTACCATTTTAAGTGAAGACACATTTTACTTTGCGGATCAACAAACCGAAGGAATTCATGTGCAGCATCTAAAAGAAGAAGCACCTGTGAAACAGTCCCTGTGTAAGACAATTTTGAGGTTAAAATTTTGATTTGAAAAACAAATGAGCTGTGGGGTTTTTTTTTTTCAGATAAACTAGGTGTAATAATTAGTACTACTCCATGAATGATTAAGATCAGTTAATATTGTTTCTTCGCATAGCACAGCTTCCTCACACTGACTACTGACCATTATAACTTAACATTAAATTATTGTTGAAATTATTCTGCTGCGATGGATTGGCACCCTGTCCAGGGTGTACCCCGCCTAGTGCCCGAAGTCTCCTGGGATAGGCTCCAGGTCCCCCGCGACCCTGAACACAGGATTAAGCGGTATAGAAAATGAATGAATGAATGAATGAAATTATTCTGCATTCGCAACATAATGCGAACATTTTTAGTCACTGAAGCCAAAAAAGTCAGAGTCAGCCTGTGTATTTATCATCTTAAAAAGGTCATAAGGAGGGAATTATGGACACTATGATCTACATAATCCACTGCATCTATAATCTACCACATGTTTTTATTTTATTATTTATATTATGGAATTACAATAAAGAAGTAAAAACCTTCAACATTTGAAAACTTATTATTAACCTAACATCTGCATTAATTTAACATTAATAATCATTGTTATTATGAGAACATATTAAAATTGTGAATAAGCTAAACTCTCTAAATACAGTACAAACCGGATTCCAAAAAAGTTGGGACACTAAACAAATTGTGAATAAAAACTGAATGCAATGATGTGGAGATGGCAAATGTCAATATTTTATTCAGAATAGAACATAGATGACAGATCAAAAGCTTAATCCAAGAAAATGTATCATTTTAAAGGAAAAACATGTTGATTCCAAATTTCACGGTGTCAACAAATCCCAAAAAAGTTGGGACAAGTAGCAATAAGAGGCTGGAAAAAGTAAATTTGAGCATAACGAAGAGCTGGAAGACCAATTAACAGTAATTAGGTTAATTGGCAACATGATTGGGTATAAAAAGAGCTTCTCAGAGTGGCAGTGTCTCTCAGAAGCCAAGATGGGTAGAGGATCACCAATTCCCACAATGTTGCGCAGAAAGATAGTGGAGCAATATCAGAAAGGTGTTACCCAGCGAAAAATTGCAAAGACTTTGCAGTTATCATCATCAACTGTGCATAATATCATCCGAAGATTCAGAGAATCTGGAACAATCTCTGTGCGTAAGGGTCAAGGGCGTAAAACCATACTGGATGCCCGTGATCTCCGGGCCCTTAAACGACACTGCACCACAAACAGGAATGCTACTGTAAAGGAAATCACAGAATGGGCTCAGGAATACTTCCAGAAACCATTGTCAGTGAACACAATCCACCGTGCCATCCGCCGTTGCCAGCTGAAACTCTACAGTGCAAAGAAGAAGCCATTTCTAAGCAAGATCCACAAGCACAGGCGTTTTCATTGGGCCAGGGATCATTTAAAATGGAGTGTGGCAAAATGGAAGACTGTTCTGTGGTCAGACGAGTCACGATTCGAAGTTTTTGTTTGAAATGTGGGACGCCATGTCATCCGGACCAAAGAGGACAAGGACAACCCAAGTTGTTATCAACGCTCAGTTCAGAAGCCTGCATCTCTGATGGTATGGGGTTGCATGAGTGCGTGTGGCATGGGCAGCTTGCATGTCTGGAAAGGCACCATCAATGCAGAAAAATATATTCAGGTTCTAGAACAACATCTAGTCATCTCTTTCAGGGAAGACCCTGCATTTTTCAACAAGATAATGCCAGACCACATTCTGCATCAATCACAACATCATGGCTACGTAGGAGAAGGATCCGGGTATTGAAATGGCCAGTCTGCAGTCCGGATCTTTCCCCTATAGAGATCATTTGGCGCATCATAAAGAGGAAGGTGCGACAAAGAAGGCCCAAGACGATTGAACAGTTAGAGGCCTGTATTAGACAAGAATGGGAGAGCATTCCTATTTCTAAACTTGAGAAACTGGTCTCCTCGGTCCCCAGACGGCTGTTGAGTGTTGTAAGAAGAAGGGGAGATGCCACACAGTGGTGAAAACGGCCTTGTCCCAACTTTTTTGGGATTTGTTGACACCATGACATTTCGATTCACCATATTTTTCCCTTAAAATTGATACATTTTCTCAGTTTAACCTTTTTTCTTCCATGATTTATGTTCTATTCTGAATAAAATATTGACATTTGCCATCTCCACACCATTGCATTCAGTTTTTATTCACAATTTGTTTAGTGTCCCAACTTTTTTGGAATCCGGTTTGTTCATTCATTCATTCATTTTCTATACCGCTTAATCCTGTGTTCAGGGTCGCGAATCTGGTTTATATATCTCAAAATATATTTGTTATATTATTATAATTTTTTGGTATTAAGTTCATTTTCCATTTGCCATATCTGCTCATTTCAGATGCTCTTGCAGAGTACTGCGGATCCTTTTTCAACAACAAACATATGATGGTGTCCTTTCAAGGTGTCACATTTCCTGATACTGTCACATTAGAGGCCACCAACCAAACAAATCTGGCCGTATTAACTAAGGGAGAGGGTTCTCCAGCTGATCTATCCAAGCTGATCTCACACCCTTGTCAGCGAGACTCAACAGATAGTCAGAAAGCCGTGACGAGTCCCTTATGTGGGGAGGTTGGTTTATTTTTCACATTTAAAATTAATGTTCATTTTCAATATAACTATAAATTATTATTATTATTATTATTATTATTATTATTATTATTATATATGTTTATTAATATATATTAGTAAGCTTTTCTGGCGCCAGGAGAGACTCAGTCAAACACACACACACGTTGTCTGTCAGAAAGGTATATAAATATATATAAAGCAGCTAAAATCTTTTATGACAATTGTTTACAGTTTATTGTGTATTGCATTTATCTATTGTCTGCCATGTTTATTGGCATATGCTAATTTAAATTGAGAAACATTTTGGCTTACATTGACAGTTCTGAAGTGAAGATACAGATGTCTAGCTATGTCTAGCCAACACTAAGAGATTTAGATGAATCACTTAAAAGATTCTGAAAAACATAAGAAAAATTCTAAATGGCTGACTAGGAACTACGCTGCCTACATTGACTATGTATATGGGTTTACCTATGTCTTAAATTCTGGGAGGACAGTTTCACATTTACATTTTAATGTATAATTAAGGTATAAGCTTGTCATCTAAAGGAAAAATGTTTCTCCTTTATTCAACAGAAGGAAGTTGTAGTACACCAGCCCCATCGAAAATCATATCCCTGCTCAGAATGTGGAAAGTGTTTTCCTTCACTGTCGACTTTTAAAATCCATGAACGCTTTCACACTGGAGAAAAGCCTTATTGCTGTTTACAGTGCGGGAAGAGTTTTAAAACGAAGGGTACTCTCAAAATTCATCAGCGCATTCACACAGGAGAGAAGCCATATCATTGCTCACAGTGTGGGAAGAGTTTTAATCGACGAGATCAATTCAAGCTACATCAGTTCACTCACACAGGAGAGAAGCCATATCACTGCTCACAGTGTGAGAAGAGTTTTACTCAACGTTGTGATCTAAAACAACACCAACGCATTCACACAGGAGAGATGCCGTATCACTGCTCTGAGTGTGGGAAGAGTTTTAATCGACTAGATCAATTCAAGCTACATCAGTTCACTCACACAGGAGAGAAGCCATATCCCTGCTCACAGTGTGGGAAGAGTTTTATTCAACGTTGTGATCTAAAACAGCACCAACGCATTCACACAGGAGAGATGCCGTATCACTGCTCTGAGTGTGGGAAGAGTTTTAATCGACGGGATCATTTCAAGCTACATCAGTTCACTCACACTGGAGAGAAACCACATCACTGCTCACAGTGTGGGAAGAGTTTTACTCAACGCTGTACTCTAAAAGAGCACCAACGCATTCACACAGGAGAGAAGCCGTATCAATGCTCGGAATGTGGGAAGAGTTTTCCTTATCGAAATAGTTTCCTATTTCACCAACGTATTCACACCGGAGAGAAGCCGTATCACTGCTCAGAGTGCGGGAAAAGTTTTATCCACCTAGGTGGTCTCCAAGTACATCAGCATACTCACACTGGAGAGAAACCATATCACTGCTCAGAGTGTGGGAAAAGTTTTGTCTATCTAGGTGGGTTCCAAGCACATCAGCGTACTCACACTGGAGAGAAACCATATCACTGCACAGAGTGCGAGAAAAGTTTTTTCCATCTACGTGGGCTCCAAGCACATCAGCGTACTCACACTGGAGAGAAGCCGTATCACTGCTCAGAGTGTGGGAAAAGTTTTGTCCATCTAGGTAGTCTCCAAGTACATCAACGTATTCACACTGGAGAGAAGCCGTATCACTGCTCAGAGTGCGGGAAGAATTTTGCCAGTGAGGGTAATTTAAAAAATCACGAGCTCATTCACAGAAGACAGAAGCCATATTCTTCACAGTGAGGGAAAGCCAGTAGTAGTTAACACCTAACCAGAAGTGCATAAGTGGCCTATTTAAATTTATATATATATTTGTGCACACATTTGGCTTTGCAGTTTCCTCTTCTTAGATTGTATCTAGTGGTGATGTAAGCCTCCCAATCTCCAGACCAGAATGCTTTGTTGCATGCAGTGATCTGAAGGTGGTCCTCCTGGCTCTCCTAGGGCTTGTTATGTTTGGAATGATGTGATTTTTTTGTGTGTGTGTTGGAATACATGTTGATATCGGTGTCTGCGTCAGTGGTTGCCCGAAGAGCAAATTTACTCTAGTCTGTATGCAGAGGTGGAAAGAGTAATAAAATTTTGTACTCAAGTACAAGTACTGTTACTTCAGTGAAATTTTACTTAAGTACAAGTAAAGTTTAAAAATTTACTCAGAGTAAAAGTTACCGAGTTTGACCAGGACATGGTACACACACGCGGCGCAACGGAGCATTTATAAAGCATAATATTTTTTATGTTGGGGTGGCTGAGATCCTCCACCACCTTCCTGGCCTTGGTCAAGCACTGTTTGCTGTAGATTTAATGCAGGTCATGGAGTTCGGTGAGGATGATGCAGGGCGGCTCAGGTTTCAACCTGGGAGGCTCCAATAATGAGGCTGAGACATGACACAGACACACTCATGTAAATCTTTGTCAATTAAAAAGTTAATCTGCATTTAGTGAAGCCAGTATAATTCTATCATTTGGGGCTTAAATGTCTACCTTCTACAAGCAAATGTTGTTGTTTTAAATATTTTTCACTTTGATTAATAAAAACTTTTTTGTTGTTGAAATAAAACTTTTTCCAATGCATATTGTTATATATATTTAGTAGCAATAGTGCAAAAATCCATTATTTCTATTTATTACCAACACTATTATAGTACATTTGGTTAATTCATTCAATTGTCGTGTTTCAAGCAATAACAGTATTACAGTGCATTTGGTTTTACATGTGTAATTAATTTTTTTAATTTCTGAGTTTTATTGTTTTTGTTATACATAGCACAAATTATTTTACTATTTTAATTATTATTATGGTATATTTGGTTTTACTGTACATGTGCTCTTCATACAGTATATACAGTAGGCCACACCTCTTTATGTATATTCTGTAATAATAAATATACAGTGGAACCTCGGATTACGAGCATAATTCATTCTGGAAGCGGGCTCGTATTCCAAAACACTCGTAAACCAAATTTTCCCATAGGAAATAATGGAAACTCAAATTATTCGTTTTACAGCCCCCCTCCCCCCAAAAAAATACATAAAAATAATTAGCACAAAACATAAAATACAAATAAAACAAATTAACCTGCACTTTACCTTTAAAGAAACCATAAAAATAAATCCCAACAGATAGGTGTTTCCATTTGTGCATTCAGGCGCTGCACTGTAAAAAGTAATAAGTTGACTTTACTTAGAAAAGCCATGGAAACTGATTGCCTCAAAATTCTCAAGCAAATTACGTCATACTTTTTCAGTTGATACTACTTACCTCATCTTTGTAGAGTTAACTTACGTATTTGTAGTGGTTACCATAAAACTTCAGTAGCGGTAACTAAATTTCAAAAGTTACGCTAACTTACAGTTTTAAGTTGAGCTTTATAAGCAGAACTCAAACAAAACAGTTACTATAACATGCCTGCTTGTTCATTTTACTAGAAGAATCTGTGGAAACTGATTGCCTTAAATTTCTCAAGCAAGGTGTACTCAAAGTTCGACAGATCTGGCCGTTAAGACTGCGTGTGTTTTCCCGCAAGATGCCTCAATTTATCGCACGGCGTGCCGCGACTTGCCAAAAGCAACATTGGGGAATTGAAATAAATGTGTTGTGCTTAACTGAATTTCTGCCAGATGGCGCATGGAAGGACTTTATCTAAAAGCCGGACAAAGTACAACGAAGAATTGTGTATAATTAGTTAGCCTAAAACAATATTGTTTCCAATGCAGATGCAAACATGAATTTTATTTAGTTTTACATCAGATCTTTCATGATGAATGTGTGTATATGTGTTTCATATTATATACAACGCGACAGCACGCTAAGTTACTGTAATCCCACTTCTCACCTTTCATGTAGGTCTGCTCGAACTTATTAATTTGTTTTAAACCCTTTAAAAATGCGTGTGTATACAGCTCAAAACCTCCATCAGTTATTAAAGATAGCGTCTATTTAGAAAAAATGCCCCAGTGATTTCGGAGCTTCAGGAAATCTCCCGGCGCTCTGCGCATAACTCAGGGCCGAAACATGTCGGAAAGAATTTATAAATATTTTGTAAACGTGGGCTATTGTTTTTTTACTTATAGTATTTGTTCATTTAATTTAAATGAGGTTTGGGCTCAAGACTTCGATTAGGCATTGTGATCCTCCTCTTTAATTTACTACATAGTTTTAATCAGCGCTGTTCCTCGTAGCTCAGTGGTAGGTGACTCGCCTATCATGCGGTAGACCCGGGTTCGATTCCCAGCCAGGGAATTGCTATCAAACATTATATTAGATTTATATTATATTTGCAAATATGCAATGTGCAGTTGAGTCTTATAAAGGCTATGTAGTCTTATATATTTTTATTATATCGTTTTTGCACATTAATCTGAGTCCTCATCTGTTACATTTTTGAGGACAATAGTTTCTTCAGCCTGTCAATATCACTCCTCGCTCACTAGTTAGGCGACCTCCCCTTCAGATGATGCACGCGCAACAACGCTGAAGTGCGGCATGCAAGCGGGGCAAATGGAAAGCGCCCCACCCAGGGACTTCAAAGGAGAGTCAATGCGAGCAGACGGACGCAGGAGCTTCCAGGCCGGGATTGGCTAATCGGGAGGAAGACCGGGAGATTTCCCGGTGGGCTTGTCCATTTTTTTGGCCGTGAGGGCCGGTGTCCCCAGCTACCTGCACTCACAGCAGTCGCACTTTTTATTTATTTTATTATTTATTTTTACCATAGTAGTCTCATGCTATTTATTCATTATTTTATTGCAGCTCCACTCTTTTTATTGATGTTCAGCCCTATGAGCAGAATGCAGCCTGCAGGTCAATGATGATGTAATTATCATTCGACTCCCCAACAGTTGTTAAGAGATACGCGAGAGATGAAAAATGGATAATAAAAACCGCAAAGGTGGCGGTGAAAAGGCCAGAATTAAAAAAAAGAAAGAAAGAAAAGAAAGCTCTAGAAACGGACGCAGCCAAATGTACTAAGCTGAGTAAATTTTTCTGCAGGGAGAGTATATTTAAGGTTATACTTTGTACCTTATGTAACTCAAGGGTCGAGTGCCTACTCGTGATAACCACGATACTCTTTTTTACCCACTCAAACAGTTCTATTAAACCATCTGGTTAAACATCAAACACAGATACAGCAATTATAGGACACCACACACACAGTTATTCATGTTATTCACATCTATCTATCTATCTATCCATCCATCCATCCATCCATCACTCAGCACCCGCATATGATGGGGAAAGAATATATCCTGAAATCCATGATATCCTGTATGGATATCCATGATTAAACAGACATACATAATTGGCAATGCACATATTATAATAGAATTTTTACATTAAATAATCTGAATTGGTTCTTTTCCTTTAATTTCACAAAGTATGTTTATTAAGAAGTTTATTACAAATGTTACAGTTTTTCTCAATTGCCTTGGCACATTTTTTCGAAACTGTGTCTTAACATTCTCTAAACTATGAGTGCAAATGTCACAACTGTTTGCAGGAACTTCAAAACTTTATAGCATGTCTGCAAAATGTAGTAACTCACACAAAACATTTAATTCATGCTTCAAAACCTAGTTATTGTGTCAATAATTTGGCCAAGGCCACCAAAATCTAAAGTATTTTTGTCATTGTGTAAGCCACACTGGTCAAAATGTTTAGTTGTTTTTTCAACACAACAGAAAATTAAGGGTTTAAACAAAAATCTCCTATTTGTTGAGAAAAGTCAATAGTATGTAGAAAGAAAAAAAAAGTATGAACATTTGTATTTGTACAGTGTTTATTTTTGTACTTCATGTGCATATACACAATACAAGTGTATTACTGTACATGTAAAGTAACTGACAAGAGTAACAAGATTTCACTTTACATTTCATAGGTGTGTATTACCACAAATACACAAAAACAAGAAATAACATTCATGGGAAAAAAAATTATAATTATTATTCTTGGTGGACATCTTGTCGCTCACGTTGGTCAGGCCAAAGATTTTCATCAACATCACATCTGATGTTTTCCATTGCCACACACCGTGGAAAAAGTCTCCTTGATTGCCGCACCCATCCCCTGCAATGGTCAGCTGTGATGTCCTCACATGCAGCATTCATGGCATCCAACAAAGATTTCAACATCTGATTTTGTGGTCTATGATCATATACTTTCCACCTCCATGCTGAAAAAAACTCTTCTATTGGATTTAGGAATGGAGAGTATGGTGGAAGGAATTCCACTGTTATCCTTTCATGTGCAGCAAACCAGTCCCTAACACAGTTGGTTCGGTGGAAGCTGACATTATCCCAGACAACAACATAATTATGCAAATGTGGTCTAACTAAACCTCTTTCTTGTTCTGGAATCAGGTCTCTGTAAAGTGCATTTAGAAAGGCCAGGAGATGTTGGTTATTATAGAGCCCAATGTGTGTCAATTGTGGCTCGGTGTCCAATGAGATTGTGACCACGTCTCCGCCCTTTGGACAGATTAAACCCAGCCTCGTCCACAAAAACAAGAATGGGGGTCGTTTCATGTACTTCTAACTCCATGATTCTCTATGAAGAAACACAGAAAAAAATGTAATAGTAAATGTATTTTCTTATGGGTTTCTGAAACTTACAGGAAAGTAATACAGGTGTCTTAGAAATACAGGAAAACTCACTAAGTGCACACCAATGGTTTACCTGGACATACTGGTACCGCAACGCCTTGACTCTTTCACTGTTCCTCTCAAATGGCACCTTATAGAGCTGTTTCATAGTCATCTGATGTCTTTTTAAAACTCTGTCTATGGTGGAAATGCTGACAATTTATATTTGCAAAGACATTCTTGTCATTTCCCGCGACCCTGAACACAGGATTAAGCAGTATAGAAAATGAATGAATGAATAAATTCTTGTCATTTATGATTGCACTTTGGATCTCTCTTAGCCTGATGGAATTGCTGGCTATGACCATATTGCAAATTTCTTGTTCTTGCAGTTGGTTAAATACTACTGCTCTGCCACCAGCATGAGGTTGTCGTGCAGTTCTATAGAATAAACAAATAGACTTGCATTTACATTTACAATATTGTTGTTTATACTGTAAAAATACTTTACATACTGTAAAACAAAAAAATACATATTTACCTGTTTTCACTCCGAAAGGTTTGCACAATTGATGACACTGTGGACCTGTTTACATTAGGCTGTACTCTTCGACCAGCCTCTTCCATTGTAAAACCATGATTTATGACATGATCCACAAGTGTGGCTCTGATTTCATCAGAGACTCTGACTCTTCTATTCCCACCTCTTCCTCGATTATTTCTTCCTCTACCACCACCACGTATTCTTACACGCCTTCCACTTGGTCTTCCACGAGCATGTTGCTGCAGTTCAGTGTTGTGAACGTCCTCCATTCACAAAAAATTCTACAGCAGTAATTGCTGTGGGCAATCTACATATATATTGTATATATATATATATACAAGGATCCCGTGACTTGCCGCGGCTTTGCGCGGCTGCGTAACTGTGAACATGCCCTTCATTACCTGTAGGGGGCAGTCGTGTTTCAGTCTGAAGTATTGTGTGTCTACTGAAGCCGAAAATGTGTCCAAATTAAACCGCGCATGCGTGTTTGGAGACGCTGTGCCCGCGCTGTGGATCAGTCGGTTGTGGATCATCACGGAGGTACAACACGGCGTGGCTGGAACTGGAGTTTGTCGTGTTCGAGGTAAGTTTACCTTTCTGTTTTGGATGTGATTCTCGCTTTCATGACTCCCAATTAATATTCATCTTAATCTCAGGACGTACAATTAGCAATATTTCAGTTTTTAATAGTGTGGATATTCACAAAACACCGTTTTCGTGTAAAAACCTGAACCTACGGAGCCCCCCAGGGGTCCTGTGGTAAATAAATAAATAAATAAAATAATAACGAACCGAGCGCGCGGATTAATAAACCGAGATGTGTTTCTTACCCCCACCCTTCGTGAAAACGGCGTGTTCAGAGAAAGGCTCGCCAATGAGATGCCATTTCTGAACAAACTGAGTCGTGTGTGTTAAAGCATTAAATGTTAAAAGAGCACTAGCAATAAACGTTTTTTTCTGAATCCGAATTTTATTAATAAGTTACAAGTTAAATTTCTGTAAAGAACCTGTACATATGTTCATACAGTATTGACAGCAGCTCTAATTTGTATAAATCGCATTGCAGACAAGAAAAAGAAGTCGAGTCATCCTGTGACCTTGCATGCTTAATCTTTCCACACATGATTCTTGCTTCTCACTTTTTCCTTAATCTCCGGTTCGGTTCTGGTTTCGGTCTGTTCTCATGAGTTGTGAAGCGAGAGGAACAAAGTAGAAATATTGTTCATTTGCTAAATTAAGTGTCATGAATTTTAATTGAATATCTATCTCTGTATTTTTTCACAGCAGTTTGTGACTGAAAGTGTGTCTGCATCTGACTTCAGGAGTTTCCTGACCAACGTATCTAATGGTCATATTTAAAAATCATAAAGTACAAAACGTTTCTGTTGGTGTTTAATTTTGTTGCTATGATTCAAATTGAGACCTCATTTGTAAGTTACTGTTTTCTCGTTCTTGTATAAATTAATCAAATGTTTGCTTGTTATTAAATGTATTTTTTTATAAAAAAAATAAACGAATCTGTTTTATTATTAGCTGAGAGTGTGGTTTATTTATTTATCATACACCCTAAAAAATGCTGGGTTAAAAACAACCCAGTCTGGGTTGTTTTTAACCCAGCTGCTGGGTAAATATAGGACTAACTAAATGCTGGGTTAATTTAACCCAGCAAGATGGGTTAAATATTCAATCCAAATGCTACGTCATATTTAACTATAATGCTGGGTTCATTCTACCACATATATTGGTCAAAAGTTCTACCCATATGTTTGGGGTTTGTTGGTTCATTTTAACTGGAATGTTGGGTTAATTCTACCTCACAAATAGGTTATTATTATTTTCATGTTTTACAGTGAATCTGTAAAGAAAAAAAAAAACTACCCATGTCTATTAAACAGTTAAATTACTTTGATATACTGGTTTATTACAAAAAAAAACTTCCAAGTTTTGGAAACCATACATATATACAATAAACAACATCCTATTACATGTTCTTAGAAAAAATATTTATTTTTCAAAAGCACAGGAACAGATAATCAACAGTGACATCATTACTATACTATTACTGATAAGGGCAGAATGGAGTAATTGCACATCTCTCTGTGACTTCAGATATCTTTTCTGCAGAACAAAACTATCCAGACCTGGTCTCATTTTAACATACTGTACAAACACTGTCTATGACTTTTCAGGTAGGCCTCGCTATTTCATAGCAACATTACTGAGAGCAGCGCTGGTCATTATCTCCCAACGTCAGGATGTAGGGGTATGGCATTGACACTTCAGCCACAATGTTGGTTCCAACCTTAGAAAGAAAGAAATGAAAAAGTTAAAATTTTGTTGAATAGCAAAGATTAAACTGAATAAGACTGAATAATTTAGTGTGAAATAGGATTGATTCTAAAAAATTACAAAGCTGCCCATTAAGATAGGGTATATAACCTAAGACAAAAACATGGAGACCGCTACTACGAAACATAAAACAGCAAAATAAGCATGGCTTTTAGGTTACAGCTCTTTATGTCAGACTAGTTGATATTGTGGTCTGCATTGATTTTAAGCTAATTACCGAAAAAATGTCATAGCTGGTGTCATACTGGTACATTACAATCACCAAAATATTAATACTTCCATCTAGTAGTTATCTGTACCGCTGTGGTACTTTTTCCTGTAGTTGGCGCGCTGACTGATAGTTAATTTAACTTTGGTTAAAGAGAGCTACTGCTCTGTGATGGATTGGCACGCTGTCCAGGGTGTACCCTGCCTCGTGCCCTGAGTCTCCTGGGATAGGCTCCAGGTCCCCCGCGACCCTAAATACAGGATAAAGCGGTATAGAAGATGAATGAATGAATGAATGAATAAAGAGAGCTACATGGTTAGCTTACATGCTATTACTGGTGATACATTTGAATACTTGCCAAAGGGGGAAAGGTGTAAAATATTGTTATAACTCGGGAGAAACGCAGGAGAAATTTGACCGCAGAGTAAATTACTAGCTAGTGAAAAACGGGAGGGTTAGCAGGTCTGTATATTTGTGAAAGGGTCAGTGTTTTGTAACACACCAGCATTTTATTGTCTCAAGCAGTGAGATTAATAAAGTTCTAAAGTGGTTGCTAACGCTAGCAAACTAACTAAATTCCTGCGTCATGCTAGCACTACAGTTAACAGTTTAGCATTCATTCATCACTTCACCATCTTCGTAACCCTGCAAACATTCTACAGAGAAAGCTAAAAAGCTCAGACATCTTAGCCGTTTCTTTCATACACAGGTGGGGTGGCTAGCAGCTATTCTCAGCTAAATTATCATCCAGTACCTCAGACCAGCCGGAAAGTTTGTGTGTAACCTTAACACGGTAACAGTAATAAATGTTACATATAGTAATAATGTTTCAGTCATATGTGAATTAGGTGAGTGAACATGTGTATACAGACCTTGTATTTAACGCCATTTTCCCTTAAATGTCCGAGGAGGATGAACCGTCATCAGCGGTTGTCAAGATGGACTAACCTGAGGTGACCAGAAGACGTAGCTTTAGCGGTTAGCCCAATGTAGCGTGGAGGATAAACCCAAACGCGGAAAGAAGCGAGTAGGCAGGATAGCCACGCGATTTAGTCTAAGGACTCTCACAAAAACGGAGTAAGGGAAAAACACAAATTTAACCCGCGTCCTGTAGATACACACACAATAGCAAAAGACAAACGGAACCAACATGTGAGTACTCACGGTTTGCTGAAACGACAACTGGAGCTGACATGGGCCGAACTCAATGACTGAGCGGTAAGCCATCGTTTGTTTACCTCTTTTATACTTCCTGGTTTGGCGCCCGCCTTACTTCCGGGTCCTAATGCCGGGCGCAGATTGAGTGTGTATGACAGTACCCCCCTGTCCAGGACCGGCTCCTGACGGTCCTGAGGTGGAGGATACCCGGTGACGGTAGTCTCGAATCAGTTCAGGGTCGAGGATGAACCGGGCCGGGATCCAAGATCGCTCCTCGGGGCCGTAGCCCTCCCAGTCAACCAGGTACTGAGTACCTCTGCCCCGAGGACGCGAGTCGAGGATTCGGCGTACGGTGTAGGTGAGACCGCCGTCGATGATCCGGGGAGGAGGAGCTGGGGGGGTGGGTGGAATCATGGGTGATGTGATGAAGGGTTTGAATTGGGACAGGTGGAATACTGGATGGATCCGGAGCGCCGCAGGCAGCTGGAGCCGGTAGGTGACAGGGTTAATTCTGTGGGTGATGCGGTATGGTCCGATGAATCTGGGTGAAAGTTTTCTTGATTCGGTGTGAAGGTGGAGGTTTTTAGTGGAAAGCCATACCTTGTCACCTACGTGGTACAAACGTCCCGGAGGATGTCGACGGCGGTGTTGGTGGGTATATCGGGTATTGGCGCGTTGGATAGCCCGGTTGGTTGTAATCCATAGCCGCCGACATCTGCGGACCAACTGTCGGGCGGACGGTACATCAACCTCCGGTTCTGGGTGGTTGAACATCGAAGGTTGGAAACCGTAGCATACCTCAAATGGGCTTAGGTTGGTGGCAGAGGAGGTGTGGAGGTTGTGTGACAGTTCGGCCCAAATGAGGTAGCGCGCCCAGGAGCGCTGACGGTCTGCTATGAAACATCTCAGATAGCGCTCCAGCTGTTGGTTGGTCCGCTCCGTCTGACCGTTAGTCTGTGGGTGGTATCCAGATGATAGACTGCAGGTGGAGTCGATCAGACGGCAGAAGGCCTTCCAGAACCGGGCTGTGAACTGGGGCCCTCTGTCCGAGACGATGTCCTTGGGGAACCCATGCAGACGGACTACGTGCTCTAAAATCAGCTCTGCTGTTTCTTTGGCTGACGGGAGTCCGGCGAGAGCCACCAGATGCACGGCTTTAGAGAACCGGTCGACGATCGTGAGGATGGTGTCCTTTCCTTCGGAGGCCGGCAGGCCCGTGATGAAGTCGACGGCAATGTGCGTCCAGGGCCGTCGAGGAACTGGGAGTGGCTGTAGTTCTCCTGGGGTTGGTTGATTGGTGTTCTTGGCCCTGGCGCACACTGGGCATGCCTGGACGAACTCTTGGACGTCCTTCGTGATGGATGGCCACCAGAAATCCCGCTGGAGGAACTGGAGGGTCCGTCGTGTGCCTGGATGTCCCGAAATGGGTGAGGAGTGACCCCACTGAAGAACTTCTGACCTCATCTTCTCGGGCACAAAGAGTCGTCCAGGTGGCACACCTGCCGGTTCGGTCTCTGCAGCTTGTGCCTGGCGAACTCTCGTCTCCAGGTCTAATTGGAGTGGGGCGATGATCCTGGAGGAGGGAAGGACAGGCGCGGGGTCCGCCCGGGGAATGTCCACCTCCAGCTGTCGGGAGAGAGCGTCCGCTTTTGTATTTTTGGAGCCCGGGCGGTATGAAAGGTGGAAATCATAATTTTCAAAGAACAAGGCCCACCGCGCCTGTCGTGGATTTAGCTGCTTCAGGTTTTTTATGGTAATGAGGTTTTGGTGGTCCGTCCAGACTATGAATGGCTCTCTGGCGCCCTGGAGCCAGTGACGCCACTCCTCCAGAGCCCACTTTATGGCCAGCAGCTCGCGGTCCCCTACCCCGTATCGCTGCTGAGTGGAGTCAAATTTTCTGGAGAAGAAACTACATGGGTGTAGTTTCTGATCTGGACCTCGTTGTGAGAGGATAGCTCCAGCGCCCACATCTGAAGCATCCACCTCCACAACGAATGATTTACTGACATCTGGGTGAAGGAGGATCGGTGCCGTGGTGAAGCGGTGACAAAGGGACTTGAAAGCGGAGACAGCTGCAGAGTTGAAGTGAAAAGGGAGAGATGAGGGACGGGTCAGGGCGGTTAGGGGGGCGGCAACTGTACTGTAGTCCCGGATAAAGCGACGATAGAAATTCGCAAACCCGAGAAACCGTTGAAGCTGCTTGAGGGTCTTGGGTAGGGGCCAATGACGCACAACCTCTAGCTTCTGCGGGTCCATGGCCACACCCTGGGGCGAGATGACAAAACCCAGGAACGTGGTGGAGCGCTCGTGAAAAGCGCACTTTTCCAACTTACAGTACAGTTGATGGGCGAGTAATCTCTTTAGGACCGCCCTGACGTGCTGGGTATGTTCTTCCATGGTGCGTGAATAGATGAGTATGTCGTCCAGGTAAGCGAATGCCCACCGCCCGAGCATGTCACGAAGGATGTCGTTAATCAGATGTTGAAATGCGGCGGGGGCATTACACAGTCCAAATGGGATGACGAGATTTTCATAATGTCCAGTAGGGGTGATGAAGGCCGTCTTCCACTCATCGCCCTCTCTGATGCGCACCAAGTTGTAGGCGCTCCGGAGGTCCAACTTAGTAAAGATGGTGGCGCCAGAGAGGGCGTCCAGGGCTGAGTTGGTAAGAGGCAATGGGTGTCGGTTTTTGATAGTTATGTTGTTTAGCCCCCGATAGTCGACACAGGGGCGAAGTTCACCGCCCCGCTTCTTCACGAAGAAGAACCCCGCGGCGGCAGGTGAGGAGGAGGGCCTGATGGTACCTTGGCGAAGGGCGTTGGTCACATACTCCTCCATAGCCTGCGTCTCTGTAGGTGTAAGCGAGTAGAGGTGGCCGCGGGGTGGGACTGTACCGGGTTGGAGGTCAATGGCGAGGTCGTAGGAACGATGCGGAGGAAGATGGGTGGCTCGCCGTTTGCAGAAAACCTCCGCCAGGTCCCGATACGGTTCTGGGATGGAGTTGGTGTCGACGTCGGGGGCCTCGGACTCCCTAGAGCACGTCCCAGCCGCTGCCCGCAGGCATAGTTCGGTGCAGGTCGCGCCCCATTGGAGAATCCTGTTCTGGGTCCAGGAGATGAGGGGGTCATGTTGTAACAGCCAGGGATATCCAAGGATGATGGGAGGTGACGAGATGGAGGTGACGTAAAAGTGAAGCTGTTCTTGGTGTTGATCGATGGAGACGGTGATAGGTTCTGTTTGGGTGATGATTGGGCTGGTGGATAGGGGGCGACCGTCGACAGATGTGATTCGAACAGGCTGGGATAACGCCTCGAGTTTTACCCCCAATTTTTTGGCATAAGAAGAGTCAATGAAGTTACCTGCTGCCCCGGAGTCGATGAACGCAGTACTTCGGACTCGTTTGTGGCCAATCTGGAGGGATACCTGGACCGTAAGTCGAGAGATGGTGGCGTCGGTAGTGGTGGAGATCAGAAGTGGGCCCGGTGAGTCTCTCCCTCCGCTCACCGGGGTTGGGCGTTTCCCGGACGCAGTGGACAGATCGCCCGGTGATGTTCTGCTGACCCACAATATGCGCACAGGCCCTCTCTGAACCGGCGTGCGCGCTCGGCTACGGTCAGGGAGGCGCGCCCTAATTGCATGGGTTCCCCGGCTCCGGTGTCAACCACGGCAGGAGGTGGAGAACCGACAGATTCCGGAGTAGTGGTGATGAAGGTTACTGGTGGTCTTGGAGTGGGGTGTGAGAAGGTGGGTGCAGGTGGCAGGGTGCGAGGGGCTGGCCTCGGGCGAGAGAGAAGGCGCTGGTCGATCCGGAGAGCGAGTTGGATCAGACCCTCCAGGGTCGCAGGAAGCTCTCGCCCGGCTAGTTCGTCCTTTATTCGCGAAGCCAGGCCGTCGTAGTAGGACGTCCGGAGCGCTGCATCGCCCCACGTGGTCTGAACGGCGAGGGTGCGAAACTCTGCTGTGTAGCGGCTCACGGGCAATCCTCCCTGCCTCAGGTGATAGAGTCTGGTGTCGGTCTCCACCTCGCCCGCTGGGTGTTCGAAGGTGAGTCTGAGTTGGTGGGTGAACTCATTGTATGAGTGGGCGGTGTCCGTATCTGCTTGTAGAACTGCCGTGGCCCACTCAGCTGCCTGCCCTTTAAGCAACGAGACGAGAAGAGCAATGCGAAGGCGATCGGTGGAGTACTTGGTGGCATTAAACTCAAACACCAGATCGAGAGCTGTCAGAAATACACTGCACTTCCCATCCGTGCCGTTCCACTTCTCTGGTAGAGAAAGAAAAACATCAGAAGGGGGGGGAGAGGGGGGATGATGCGGCGCCGCGGCCTCCGCGGCGTGCGATCGAGCAGTGACGTCATCAACAGCTGCGCGGAGATCCGCATTCTCCCGCCGGAGCTCAGCGACCTCGCGGCGGAGAGAAGCGAGATCCCCGGTTAGCTGATTGATGAGCGCGGCATGCTGATCTACAACGTCGCAGAGGCTCGCATAATCCGCTGGGTTTACCGCGGAGGGCTCAGTCATTCTGTCAAGATGGACTAACCTGAGGTGACCAGAAGACGTAGCTTTAGCGGTTAGCCCAATGTAGCGTGGAGGATAAACCCAAACGCGGAAAGAAGCGAGTAGGCAGGATAGCCACGCGATTTAGTCTAAGGACTCTCACAAAAACGGAGTAAGGGAAAAACACAAATTTAACCCGCGTCCTGTAGATACACACACAATAGCAAAAGACAAACGGAACCAACATGTGAGTACTCACGGTTTGCTGAAACGACAACTGGAGCTGACATGGGCCGAACTCAATGACTGAGCGGTAAGCCATCGTTTGTTTACCTCTTTTATACTTCCTGGTTTGGCGCCCGCCTTACTTCCGGGTCCTAATGCCGGGCGCAGATTGAGTGTGTATGACAGCGGTGTGGTAAAGAGACACGAAGCTGAGTCACAGCTGCTGAATCCACCGGTGAACTTTGGGGGAGGGGCCAAGCAAACTTCAACCCAGCAGCTGGGTTACACAAAAACTACCCAACTCTCTGAAAATAACCCAGAAAAATTACCCAACAGCGGCAACCCAGCGTTTGGGTAGAAAAAACAACCCAGCATTTTTTAGAGTGTATCTGGTCATTGTAACATTCATTAGGGAGCATTATCTCTGCGTCGTGTGTGTGCTATCTGGGAATGAATTACCTTTACTTGATTATTTTAAATAAATCTAATTTGTGCATTAAATATAATTATGTAACTTTTACTTGATTTCTTTGATTGTTAATTTAATTATTAAGTAGATTTTACCTGACAATTACGGGTGAGTTTTACTTAATATTGGAGCAATAAAATTTACTTAAAATCTATGTGTGCAAATTGTTAAGAGGATTTTATCAAGTAAATCTTGCAAGTTCTTTTTTTCAGTCCATGAGTGAACACGATGACTTAAGAATTTAATTAAGCACGTATATATATATATATATATATATATATATATATATATATATATATATATATATATATATATATATGTGTGTGTGTGTGTGTGTGTGTGTGTGTGTGTGTGTTTACCGTATAAACTTTTTTCTATGTAATCAGAAAAATGTAACCAGAAAACAGCATATAACTTTAAACTTACATTGATTAGCAATATAAACAACACACCTATGAGGCTGGACAATGGAATAAACTGTGTGGGTGCCAATAATATTAAATATTTATCTGTTAATTCTTTGACAATACTGCTGCTTTTTGTTGGAAACTGGCAGACATAAAAAATATGAAAAATACTTTAAATAAATATAAAGGGGACAATGGGCTAAAGCCCCCCTAAAAATGGTCTAGCGATGCCCGTGTATATATAATGAAAATATTATGTGTAAAGAAAATAGAATTTATATATTCGTGTTTAATTACAAAAAAAAAAAACATTATAAGGGTTAGTGATTTTTGCAGACATTCACATTATTTTTTGAGGAAGAGCTTGGCTTGTACAGGCTACTCATCAGCAGGTGGCGTCCCGCTGTAACCAGCAGATCAAAGGAGCAGTTATCGGCTGAAACGTAGCCATCTGTTTGGAGTTTGGAGACCCACAGAACCCCCACTGTAATGCCTCTTCTCACGTTTCATGCATGATTTCGCTGATGGGGGAATTCATAGAATTGGGGGTTTTAAAAACAATTAACAAGGCCGAGTAGACGTCTCTGCCTAAAATGTTTTTCGCCAGCAAAACACCTCTCTCTCTCTCTCTCTCCCTCTCAATTTTTTAGATCATAAATAGACATGAATTAAATATATATATATATATATATATATATATATATATATATATATATATATATATATATATATATACATATATATTTATATATGCTGGACACAAAAAGCAAAAAACTTGAAAAGCCCTAAGCACATTTAAGCTTTTCAAAATGTTTTTTGCTGTTTGTGTCCAGCATATATATATATATAGTTAATTCATGTCTATTTATTATCTAAAAAATATATATAAACATATGATCTTTTTTAGTTATGAGTTGTTGTTTTTTATTATTCATAAGACAATCTTTCAGTTTTGTAAATATTCTAGTTATAGTGTGTTAAGTCTTTCTTAAACGGTTTTGAGAATTAGACCATCCAGCTAAGATCAATATTATTAATATTAAACATTTTATTTCTATTCATTCTATGTTTTGCTGGAGAAATACATTTTAGGCAGAGACGTCTCGGTCTTGTTAAATAGTTTTAAACCCCTCAATCCAAACCGGTTTGATAACTTCACACCTAAAGGTGAGAAGAGGGACTGAGCTGTAACTGAGCGCGCTTTCACGTTGTATATACTGTACACACACACACACACACACACACACACATATATAGGCACGTGCAGAGGGGGGAGGGCGGCGGGTGCTTGAGCACCCGCCCCTTTCCTCCAGGATGCCTCAAGTGCCCTTTTTTCTGTGTATGTGCGTATGGAGCCCTGTCTTTGCCCCTCAACAATAAAATGTACCTATTAATCTCAATTTTGCTAAATAAAAGGATCTGGCTTGCATCAGTCACATGCCTGCCATTAACCAATGCTCGCCCTTGAGGGCAGAGCGCGCTCGTTAAGAGTCGGGTACGAGCACGCAAAGTGCACGTGCATTTTCTGCAGACTGGGCGGTGCAGAGCTGGAGGAGAAGCAGGCAAATTAACTGGAAGGTGCAGACTGTAGCAAAACAGTACATAGGGTGTACAGCACACACTATAGTCTATAACAACAAATGAATTGAAATAAATGAGCGTGCTGTTTGTGCAACAGCGCGACAAACATTACCTGTCCTTTTATGAACTGCACAAGTAGTGGTGGTCATTAACTGCTAGCTCACTGGGTAAGGGGGTTATAGGGGGGTCTGTAGCTCTGTGTCCACCGTTTTAGGGAACATGTTTAGTTTTAAAGTAAGTTACAGTTTTATTTCACTAAAAGCCATCTAATATGGATATCCACATAATTATGGATTATTATATTTATGATAAAAAACACTGTTTTTAAAGAAAATATAGTAAGTAACAGATAATATTAGGTTTATATTTCAAATTAGATAAAATGCTGATTTTCCAGCAGTAAAATTATTGTATCTCTACAGTTTAAACATTTAATAAGCACTGCATGTGCATGTTTGTGTGTTTTATGTGTATAGATTCTTAAAAATTATTACTAATAATATAATAATCAACAGCAAGATTGTACGCCATCAGGTAAAACATAGGCTACATTTGCTTTGCATTGTCCCGACCTGATGACAGTCATACAGTATGATGCAATTCCATATTAGATTCGTTATGAATATGAGTTGTTGTTATTCAACATGTTCTATCTTTTTTAACTTTGAGCGCCCGCCCCTTTAAACATCTCTGCACGGCCCTGCACACACACATATATTGTTCATTCATGTCTTCTGATGATGGCGACACATAGTTAACACTATCAGATAGCCTACTATCAGGAAATTAAATTAATTTCAAGACCATTTAAACCGAGGCATTGTCATGTCTTTCATTGTTTTGTAATGAATCTTTTTTCAAAAGAAAACTGAAAACACAAAATAACCAGAGCTGCGCCGTCTATGCGAGAACGGACGAGATTCTGGAAACTAAAACAATTGACTACAGATGCTCTCGGGACTTATGGCTTTACTGAGGATTTATAGGAAGAGAGAGTAGAGTTTGTGCTTTGTGCACTTTAACCCGAGAGCGTGCGCTAAACTGCTGCGTGTCTCCCTCACTCTCCGGTGTCTTAGACAGACAGAGGCTTGGGCTTTGCTTGTGTCCTCTCCAGCGCGCTTTGTCTTTGGCACTGACAACTTTTACTGGTGCGACCGAATGATCACACGAAGTGTCGCGGTATCACGAGCCGCCCGTTCTGAACAGCTTATGCGCGGCTCCGCCCCTCGCGCGAGCCGCATCGTTACATACATATCCACAAATACTGTAACAACATACACTTATCATGAATTGCATTTTATATGAATGTTATATAAATACCAATACCATAAACCATCAGAAGCAACCTAGGCACCCTGAGCTTGCTAAAAAGAGGAATCATTCGGCGTGGCTGAAGCTTGCAAAGACAATAAATCTACATCGGGAATCAAGGAACTAGCAAGAAAAGATGTATTGATCAAATCAGAACCAGAATCAGGAAAGAAAATTTTGAGCTGGATTTTTGCAATACGATCAGCTAGCAAATTACCTCGCACTTCCGTAGAGTCACCAGAAGAATGAGCCTTAGTTTTTACAATAGCGAGAGTACTAGGTAGATGGCATGCGTCTATTAAATCCTGAACAAGAGAAGAATGAGAAATAGGCTTACCCTCAGCAGAACGAAAACCCCTGGATTGCCAGATGCGGCCAAAGTCATGAGCAATACCAAAAGCGTAACGAGAATCAGTGTATATAGTGACATATTTTCCTTCAGAAAGAACACATGCACAAATTAGAGCAAAAAGTTCAGCTGCCTGAGCAGATGAGAAAGGGAGAGAGTAAGCTTCAATGGTTATATCTGGCAGCGCACACACAGCCTAACCACAGAGAAATTTTGCTTTGTGCACTTTAACCCGAGAGCGCACGCTAAACTGCTGCGTGTCTCCATCACTCTCTCTCCGGTGTCTTGGACAGACAGAGGCTTGGGCTTTGCTTGTGTCTTCTCCAGCGCGCTTTGTCTTTGGCACTGACTTATCATGAATTGCATTTTATATGAATGTTACATATGAGACACGCACACAAACACATACTTATATAATATATGCACATACAAACACATACACATTGTTAATTCATGTCTTCTGATGATTTTGACTCATTTTTACGTTTTAAATAAGACATGTTGGCGTATTCACGAATCAGGACATTCGCATAGTTAACACTATCAGAGAGCCTACTATCAGGAAATTAAATTAATTTCAAGACCATTTAAACCGCGGCATGGCCATGTTTTTCATTATTTTGTACCTGTTAAGACATTACAAAAACTATATAAGAAAGTTTTAAAGCACGAATTTGGGCATCATGAAGCACATATACACACGTTCATTATGAAATATCTGTTGTAAAACAAAATAAAATTCATGTTTGCTACAGCATTAGGTTAACGGTTAACCTTATACACAATTCATTTGTACTTGGTCCGGCTTTTAGATAAAGTCCTTCCATGCACCATCTGGCAGATATTCAGTGAAGCACAACACATTTATTTTAAATTCCTGAATGTTGCCTCCGGCAAGACGCGGCACGCCGCGCACTAAATTGCGGCCTCTCGCGGGATAACACGCGCAGTCTTAAAGGCGACATCTGTATATACGCAAACACACAAAGAACCAAAGAAAAGGTGGGTACAGGAGTGTTTACATCTGGTCTGGAATGTTTAGAAAAGATAAGGTAAAGAAGAATATAAAATTGGGAGTAGCTCTGCATTTACGAGCGTTCAACAGTTTTACGACCTTTAACATAAACTACTATAGGATGTGTTTATTGAAAGTGCAGTTTGTGTCGAGGTAAGAGAAAGAAGTAACATTCTGTTCTCAAGCAGACAGAATATCATGAAACACACTAAAAATCAGATATTTCCTACAATTCCCCCCTTTTATTCATAAGAAACATCGTTGAATAAAACTCAGAACTTTCAAGAAGTCGCCGGCGGATAATAGGTCATCGGACGCGGCGCAGGAACCTAACCTGAAACATACTTATACAAAAGATTTTGCACACAGCGAAAAATACACAGAAATATGACAGGTTGAGTGCAAACTCGTGTGTGTGAAAAATCTTGTTCGCAATGTCAAACTCATAAATAACTACTAGTGGTGAACTATTGCCTTTCTTGACGCTACAGTGCTCAGAGTGCGGGCACGCCCAATCTGCACTCGTCCCACCTTACGAGGCACTAAGACACCACCAGGAATGGTAAACTAATAGCAAAAGTGAAGTCGTCCCGTGGCAACCCAAGACAATCCCTCTGTTTCACGTCACGGGTTGGTCATCACTGCAGCACGTCTTCAGTCAAGGAAACAAAAAAAATCACAGAGAAAGAAAGATAATAATACACAAACATTTATTCATCCTTTGATCTCACGCCGACAGGACATCTCTTCAGCCTAGTAGCATGGATTCACTGTGGAAAAAGATCAGTTAGGACAGCAGTATGAGTAATTGCAATTATTTCTGCTGGTCCGTCATATTTACAATCTCCCAGTTTTCTGGGGGTCAAAGATTTTATCAGAACAGTGTCTCCCACATTAAAAGGATGTGTGGGTTTTGTTGAGGGTACTGGAGTCACATTAGCAATTTGTTCATAATGTTTAGTTAGAGTATCTATTAGAGCAGCAGTATATTCAGCAATATGTACATCAAGATCAGTTGTTCCTATCGCGGGTTTACCTTTCCTCCATGGCACGGGAAAAGGTCTGCCAAATATAATTTCATGTGGTGACATGTGCACATCTTTTCTTGGTGTCATTCTCATTTCAGCTAGAATAGCAGGTAACAAATCAACCCAGTTTTTACTCCCCATTGTTTGCATTGATTGCATTTTTCTTTCAGTGTCCTATTTGTTCTTTCTACTATACCATGACTGTGGGTGATAAGGAATGTGAAAATGCCAGGACAGTGAAAGATATTTACACAAATTCTGTGTTACCTGTGATGTAAAAGGTGTTCCTTTATCCGAGTCAATAGCATGAGGAATGCCATAACGAGGTATTATTTCTTTCGCTAAGATTCGGGTCAACACCTTAGCATTCTCTCGAGCACACGGGAAAGCTTCCACCCACCTTGAAAACATGTCTACCAAAACCAGAAGATATTTGAATGGGCCACATGCAGGCATATGTGTAAAATCAATTTGCCACTCTGCAAACGGAGCAGTAGGTAACGGAAGACTTTCGTGTTTACCTAAACCCTTTGTCACATTATTCTGAGCACACACCAAGCTTCTAGATATTAATAAATAAATTTTTCCAAACATGTTAGCTATGCAAAAGAGTTTTTTCATATCTTCCTTAACCCCCCTTCGTGCACAATGTGTAACACCGTGGAACTCACGCACGAGGAACGGAAGACAATGAGATGGCAGGCACAAACGGCCATCAGCACAATACCATAAACCATCAGAAGCAACGTAGGCACCCTGAGCTTGCCAAAAAGAGGAATCATTCGGCGTGGCTGAAGCTTGCAAAGACAATAAATCTACATCGGGAATCAAGGAACTAGCAAGAAAAGATGTATTGATCAAATCAGAACCAGAATCAGGAAAGAAAATCTATTTTTGAGCTGCTTTTTTAGCAATACGATCAGCTAGCGAATTACCTCGCACTTCCGTAGAGTCACCAGAAGAATGAGCCTTAGTTTTTACAATAGCGAGAGTACTAGGTAGATGGCATGCGTCTATTAAATCCTGAACAAGAGAAGAATGAGAAATAGGCTTACCCTCAGCAGAACGAAAACCCCTGGATTGCCAGATGCGGCCAAAGTCATGAGCGATACCAAAAGCGTAACGAGAATCAGTGTATATAGTGATATCTTTTCCTTCAGAAAGAACACATGCACAAGTTAGAGCAAAAAGTTCAGCTGCCTGAGCAGATGAGAAAGGGAGAGAGTAAGCTTCAATGGTTATATCTGGCAGCGCACACACAGCCTAACCACAGAGAAATTTCCCATCATATGGTTTTGAACAGGAACCATCTACAAACAGAGTGTCACCAATTGTTAATGGAGTAGAAGATAGATCAGGACGTATACTAGTGGAGTGAATAATCTCTGAACAGCAGTCATGATCTATATCTACTAGCGTGTCATCCTGTGCATTGATCAAGCGTGCCAGAGCATATCCGAGGGTGTCAAAAGAAGAGGTGGATTTTATCTCTAAGTTACTTGTAGAACACAGGATAATCTCATACCCAGACCGTCTCTGAGCCGTCATGTGTTGTGTTTGAAGGTTCTGCAGCACTTGTTTAACCTGATGTGGAGAATACAAAATTAAAGGATGAGAGAGAACAATCTTTTCAGCATCAGGTACCATCACCGCACAGGCGGCCACAGCCCTGAGACAGGCGGGCAAACCTTGTGCCACAGCATCTAAAGTTTTAGATAAGAAAGCACATCAGGCACAACTGGTGCCACAGGGATAATTATGTCATTTATTTTTCTCAAATCTTGTGTAAATCTCCATGTACCATCAGGTTTCAGTACTGGATTAACAGGTGTGTTATAAGAACTTATACATGGTTTAATAACACCCTGCTTGAGCAATGAGCTTAAAATTTAATCTATTCCTGAGGCCTTGGCCTCGGAGAGTGGATATTGTTTGATGTACACAGGTTGCAAATGTTTTAATTTAGCTTCATAAGGAACAAAGTGTACTAACCCCACCTCATCCTTATGTTCAGCCCACTGACTGCTCGGCACACATTCAAGGGCAGCAGGAATAGAGCTGTTCTGTGAAGAAAGGAAACAATTATTTACACGCATATTTGTGAGGTGGGAAAAAGGAACTGAATCAGGCACTTCAACAGTGAGTTTTGCCCCAGAAAAAGTCAAGGACGTGAAAGTACAAAGTAACATCGCGGGGCTGGAACTCTGTGGGCATCCCTATGCATCATATGCTCCTACCTGCATCCCTGAGAAGGGATTGGGTCTATATTGCTGCTGCTGTTGTTGTCGTTGTACTCGCTGTGGTGGCTGCTGTGAAGGATTAGGAGAAAACACCTCATTAGCATCATGCCACTGATCACCATTCATTCGATTGTACACATTTTGTCCACTACGTCCCTCATCAAGGGCCTTCGTGCGACATTCACGAGCCCAATGACCTCCTTTATAACAATAATAACAATAACCAGATTTACAGGGTGCACTCTAACCCTGCAGACCTCCTTCTACCTCCTTCTATGCTTACGGATGGTGGAAGGATTTTTGGACCCTTTGGTCCCATAGAGAAAACAAATGCAGTGTTTTCTTGTCGAGGTTTGGGGCGAGACCTCTCATCCGGACCGTCATCGACCGAGTAATCAAAATCCTCACCATCAGTATCCTCGGCATCATCCGAAAGAGGGCTGTCAGGAGTTCATCCTGACACCTTCTTGGGAGTCTTTCCCTTTCCTGAGGCACACACTTCCGACGAAGGTGAGCATGGTTTTGTTGGTACGGGGGAGACAGGCACAGATGGGCAGCTCACAAAAGGATTGGTGGGATTCAAATTAGGATACAAGACAATCCTCCCCCGTACTATATATGGTCCAGATACCAAAAGCCAGGAGCGTGCTTGCTCTATCCTTATAGATAAAAATAAAAAAGCAGCACTCACTTGATTAGAGGTATCCCGGACGAGCCCCCAAATTGTAAGGATTTCTTGAATTTTGCTAGACCCTCTTTGGTCTACTCAGTGCTCAGCCTGCATTTTGCTTCCTGCCTGGTACCAGGGAACCCCTCAATAATACACAAGTCTGTGCTTAGTGAGACGTTCAAAGTTTATTGTGGAAGACCGGAGTATGTATACACACACACACAAAGAACCAAAAGAAAGGTGGGTGCAGGAGTGTTTACATCTGGTCTGGAATGTTTAGAAAAGATAAGGTAAAGAAGAACATAAAATTGGGAGTAGCTCTGCATTTACGAGCGTTCAACAGTTTTACGACCATTAACATAAACTACTATAGGATGTGTTTATTGAAAGCGCAGTTTGTGTCGAGGTAAGAGAAAGAAGTAACATTCTGTTCTCACGCACAGAATATCATGAAACACACTAAAAATCAGATATTCCCTACATATATACAGGTCCTTCTCAAAAAAATTGCATATTGTGATCAAGTTCATTATTTTCTGTAATGTACTGATAAACATTAGGCTTTCATATATTTTAAATTCATTACACACGAACTGAAGTAGTTCAAGTCTTTTATTGTTTTAATATTGATGATCCCATGAGCCCTCGGTAAACATCCAAGCACCATGTGTCAGATTTCAGCGGTCACGGGGTGGAAAGTCTTTGAAGCAGTTTATATATGAATCCAAGCTTGAACTTATCAGCATTATATATATAATAGCATATATATATAATAGCATATATATATAATACTTTTCAAATAAAATCGCTATTACTTGACCCTGAAGTTTAGTTTAGCACACACAAAAGAAAAGTCATTTCTGGTAAATCAACTGCATATGTAGTTTATTTACAGTAATTCATTAAAAAATTAATATACATTGTACAGTACACGGTAAACACGAGAAAGATTACAAAATGAAAAAACAAACAGTGTCTACTTTATAAACAGCTTAGTATGTGCGTCGAGATGCTGAAATCCCTTGTACTCGGTATTTTAAGTGTGATTAGTAACATACAAGAAATAGCTTAAAGCAAAATTACGTGACTAAACATCGCTAAACAACAGGTGACATTTATGTTCAGTATTTCGTTTCTATTTAGATGCAACCATGGGGGGGCTCAATCCAGTGTCTTCTTGTGCCAGTCCCAAGTCTGGATAAATGCAGAGGGTTGTGTTAGGAAGGGCATCTGACGTAAAACATTTGCCAAATCAATGATGCGAATCAGAAATATAATTTCCATACCGGATCGGTCGTGGCCCGGGTTAACAACGACCGCCACTGGTGCTGTTGACTTACAGGGTGCCGGTGGAAATTGGGCTACTGTTGGTCGAAGAAGGAGAGGAGAAAGGCGTGTTCGAAAGCAGAGAGAGAAGAGGAAAGGCAAGAGTTTAGGAGTGAAAGTAGGGACCTTGAATGTTGGGACCATGACAGGGAAGGGAAGAGAGTTGGTTGATATAATGCAGAGAAGGAAGGTGGATATACTGTGTGTCCAGGAGACCAGGTGGAAAGGTAGCAAAGCTAGAAGCTTAGGATCAGGGTTCAAATTGTTTTACCATGGTGTGGATAGGAAAAGAAATGGAGTAGGAGTTATCCTGAAAGAGAAGTTTGTAAGGAATGTCCTAGAGGTGAACAGAGTATCAGATAGGGTGATGAGTCTGAAGCTGGAAATTGATGGTGTGATGTTCAATGTTGTTAGTGGTTATGCCCCACAGATAGGATGTGAGTTAGAAGAGAAGGAGATATTCTGGAGTGAGTTAGATGAAGTGATGCAGAACATCCCCAGAGGTGAGAGAGTGGTGATTGGTGCAGACTTCAAGGGACATGTTGGCGAAGGGAACAGAGGGGATGAAAATGTGATGGGCAGGTTTGGTCTTCAGGACAGGAATGCAGAAGGACAGATGGTGGTGGACTTTGCAGAGGATGGAAATGGCAGTAGAAGAGGCAGGAACATAGGGCGACATATAAGCGCGGAGGCAGAAGCACGTTGTAATATGAAAGAGATTAGTGACTGCAAAATGTTGGTAGGGGAGAGTGTAGCCAGACAACACAGAATGGTGGTGTGTAAAATAACCCTGGTGGTGAGGAAGGTGAAGAGGACAAAGGCAGAGCAGAGGACAAAGTGGTGGAAGCTGAGAAAGGAAGAATGTTGTGTAGTCTTTAGGGAGGAGTTGAGACAAGCTATGGGTGGTCAGGAGGTGCTTTCAGTTGACTGGACAACTACAGCCAATGTGATCAGGGAGACACGTAAGAGGGTACTTGGTGTATCATCAGGTAAGGGAAAAGGGGACAAGGAGACTTGGTGGTGGAATGAGGAAGTCCAGGAGTGTTTACAGGGAAAGGGGCTAGCTAAGAAGAAATGGGACACTGAGAGGATTGAAGAGATTAGACAGGAGTACAGGGAGATGCACCATAAGGTGAAGGTAGAAGTGGCAAAGGCCAAACAAAGAGCTTATGAGGACTTGTATGCTACGCTGGACAGTAAGGAGGGAGAGGTGGATCTGTACAGGTTGGCGAGGCAAAGAGATAGAGATGGGAAGGATGTGCAGCAGGTTAGAGTGATTAAAGATAGAGATGGAAATGTACTGACAGATGCCAGGAGGGTGATGGGAAGATGGATGGAGTACTTTGAGGAGTTGATGAATGAGGAAAACAAAAGAGAACAAAGAGTAGAAGAGGTGACTGTTGTGGAGCAGGAAGTAGCAAATATTAGTAAAAGTGAGGTGAGAAGGGCGTTGAGGATGAAGAGTGGAAAGGCTGTTGGTCCTGATGACATACCTGTGGAGGTATGGAAGTGCTTAGGAGAGGTGGCAGTAGAGTTTCTGACTAGTTTGTTTAACGAGATCTTGGAGAGTGAGAGGATTCCAGAGGAATGGAGGAGAAGTGTTTTGGTGCCAATTTTTAAGAACAAGGGAGATGTGCAGAGCTGTGGCAATTACAGAGTTATAAAGCTAATGAGCCATACAATGAAGTTGTGGGAAAGAGTAGTGGAAGGTAGGTTAAGGGCAGAGGTGAGAATTTGTGAGCAGCAATATGGTTTTATGCCTAGAAAGGGTACATCAGATGCAGTATTTGGTTTGAGGATGCTCGTGGAGAAGTACAGAGAAGGTAATAAATAGTTGCATTGTGTGTTTGTAGATTTAGAGAAAGCGTACGACAGGGTGCTGAGAGAGGAGCTGTGGTGGTGTATGAGGAAGTCTGGAGTGGCAGAGAAGTATGTTAGAGTGGTGCAGGACATGTATGAGAGCTGTAAGACAGTGGTAAGATGTGCTGTAGGTGTGACAGAAGAGTTCAAGGTGGATGTGGGTCTGCACCAAGGCTCGGCTCTAAGCCCCTTTTTGTTTGCTCTAGTGATGGACAGGATGACAGATGAAGTTAGACAGGAGTCTCCATGGACTATGATGTTTGCAGATGACATTGTGCTTTGTAGCGAGAGCAGGGAACAGGTGGAGGAAAATTTGGAGAGGTGGAGGTACGCTCTGGAAAGCAGAGGAATGAAGGTTAGCCGCAGCAAGACGGAATACATGTGTGTGAATGAGAGGGACCCAAGAGGAACACTGAGGCTACAGGGAGCAGAGGTAAAGAAGGTGCAGGATTTTAAGTACTTAGGATCAACGGTCGAGAGCAACGGAGAGTGTTCAAAGAAGGTGAAGAGACGAGTACAGGCAGCTTGGAATGGGTGGAGAAAAGTGTCAGGTGTGTTGTGCGATAAAAGAGTATCAGCGAGAATGAAAGGAAACGTGTACAGCACATTGGTGAGACCAGCGATGCTCTACGGCTTAGAGACAGTGGCACTGAAGAAAAGACAGGAGGCAGAGCTAGAGGTAGCAGAGCTGAAGATGTTGAGATTCTCTTTGGGAGTGAAGAGGATGGATAGGATCAAGAATGAGTTCATCAGAGGGACAACCCATGTTAGATGTTTTGGAGATAAAGTCAGAGAGGCCAGATTGAGGTGGTTTGGACATGTTCAGAGGAGAGAGTGTGAATATATCAGAAGAAGGATGCTGAGGTTGGAACTGCCAGGCAGGAGGTCTAAAGGAAGACCAAAGAGGAGATTTATGGATGCAGTGAGAGAGGACATGAAGTTAGTTGGTGTGAGAGAAGAGGATGCAGAGGATAGGGTTAGATGGAGGCAGATGATTCGCTGTGGCGACTCCTGAAAGGGAACAGCTGAAAGACAAAGAAGAAGATTTCATTTCTATTTAGAAAGGAATTAATTCCTGCTTACCTTTTCCACAAGCCCGTCAAACATTTGTCTTCTCAAACTGTGTTCTCTTCTCGCGATATTTGCTCTTATACTTCCGGTTTTCATAGTGATAAGATCTCGTTGTTTTATCTCAACATGATTGAATCTAGTACATGTTAAGTTGTTGAATTTCATGCAAATACAACATGATTTATTAATGTTTTTCTTGGAAAAATGAAATTATTATGTACAACAGACATATTCCCTTGGGTAACATCATTAGAAGACATGGGATTAGTTTCCATTGTTATGCTGATGATACCCAATTATATATCTCAACAAAACCAGATGAAATACCTACAGTAACTTGTCTAGATTAACTGAGTGTGTCCAGGACATAAAAGATTGGATGACCAATAACTTTCTTTTATTAAATTCAGATAAAACAGAGATATTACTTATTGGCCCAAAAACCAGCACACAACAGCTTTCACAATTTCAGCCTACGTTTAGAAGGATGTACTGTTACTACCAGCTCAGCAGTAAAAGACCTGGGCATAATATTAGACAGTAACTTGTCTTTTGAAAATCACATTTCAAATATCACAAAAAAAGCCTTTTTCCATCTTAGAAATATTGCCAAACTGAGGAACATCTCATCCGTATCTGATGCAGAAAAGCTATTTCATGCATTCATGCCCTCCAGACTGGACTATTGTAATGCATTACTAGGTGGTTGTCCTGCATCCTCAATAAACAAGCTTCAGTTAGTCCAAAATGCAGCCACCAGGGTTCTCACTAGATCCAGAAAATATGATCATATAACCCCAATATTATCATCCCTGCACTGGCTACCTGTTCAGTTTAGAATAAATTATAAAATAGTATTACTTACATACAATGCCTTAAATGGTTTAGCTCCCACATACCTAACCAGTCTTCTGATACGCTACAATCCACCATGCGCCTTAAGATCACTAAACTCCGGACTTCTGGTAGTTCCCAGAATTTCAAAATCTACAAAAGGGGGCGGGGCATTTTCATATTTAGCTCCAAAGCTTTGGAATAGCCTTCCAGACAGTGTTCGGGGAGCAGACACGGTTTCCCAGTTCAAAAGTAGACTCAAGATGCCTCTTTTTAATCTGGCATACACATAACTCATTCCATAATCTCATACTCCAGTACACCTATCCCGAATGGCAACTACGCTAATTCTCCCCCATCTGTTCTGTATTTCTCTACCCATCCTGAGGCATCGGGATATTGTGCCAGCTTCAGTAGACAAAGGCCGACCCTGCGAGGTTCCTGAGGCATCCAGATAAGGACCAGCTCCAGCTGGATTCAGCTCTATGATGGTTGGAGCTACACATACTGCTCATGTGCTTCCAGTGATCCAGACCTCATCTGCCCTCTGCACCTACTGACTCGTCCCTATGCTGAACTGGTCTTCATGTCATTTTAAATAATTTCTGTCATATTGAATTTTCACCTGCACAACACACAAGATGTTATATCATTTCTGTGTATATCACATCTGTTATCACACAAATGAGGATGGGTTCCCTGTTCAGTCTAGTTCCTCTCAAGGTTTCTTCCTAATGCCATCTCAGGGAGTTTTTCCTTGCCTGTCGCCGTCACCCTTGGCTTGCTCATCGGAGACATTTCATTCATTCGTCTCATTATTATCTCCACATTTTTCTCACACATACACACTTCCAATTATTTTCTTTTCTAAAATTATTATTATTATTATTATTTTTTTTTTTTCATTTTTATTGTAAATTTTCTTTCATTTTTGTGAAGCTGCTTTGAGACAATGACCATTGTTAAAAGCGCTATATAAATAAAATTGAATTGAATTGAATATTACATTTTAGTACATGTAACAGGTAGCCATTTAAAAAAAAATTTTGTGTAACGTGTTGGGTCCGCCATTTAAGTACTGAGTTATTTAGTTATATTTTCAATAATGTAATCCGTTATTCAGAGAATTTATGTAATCCATGAGTCAGACAGCAGTCATTCACAATCCATTAGTGTGTGTGTGTGTGTGTGTGTGTGTGTGTGTGTGTGTGTGTGTGTGTCCTACCCCCAATAACCTGCCCCCCTCTGTTAATCCTGCTGTTATACCCCTATCTCATCTTCATGAGGAGGACCTATGCGCAAACGTAATCACAGCGCCACAACCCGCGGTGCATCTGGACAAGCAGCAATAGTTGAACACTAAAAAATCAACATTACTTGTATGTGTAAGAGACTGCAGTTAGTGAGACAGGGAAGCACATCGGCTGCTGGTCATCTCAGGGACACTGATGGTATGATAAAACCGTTCTTCACTTATACGAAGGATTGATTATCACTTGAATCTTGATTGAGTTACTTGATATTTAATTTATTCACCATAGTGCTCATTATGAGAAACATTAACTTATGGTATGCTGTGCTTGTTGTTTAAGTGTTTCCATGTATTCACAAAAAATGTAGTATGATGTTGTGTATTACATGTCGTTAAAGAGTTAATAGAATAGTATGTGTTAGTTAGTTGTGTTAGACGCTTAGTTAAATAATTCTGTTGTTGTGTTTATTAAAATTTTATTTAACTGCTGTTTTTTAGAAGTAGTGATTTAAACTGTTATATATCAGGGATAGTGATGTACCCATTTTCTGGTTTTCATTTAAGACTATCGACCCCGCTCTCTCTCTCACTTAGTTGAATTTACTTTGAATGATTATTGTGTAACCTGCAAAGCTGTCAGACACAAGAATTAAAAGTGAATCTAGAGTTGATCCCCATGTCCCCTGTACATGGCTTTGGCTTTTTTTCGGGTTTGAAGCGGAGGCTGATGTGCAAAGTCTCAGATAACTCACAATGAAAACTCTCTCTGTCAAAAGGGCAATCTATTGTCAATAAGGACAATACAGACAAACCTCGGATTACGAGTAACGTGGTTTACGAGTGTTCCGCAGGACGAGCAAAGATTTTTAATAAATTTTGAATTGGAAACCGAGCATGTCCTGGTTAACGAGCACCAGGTATCATAAAAAATCAAGTGGGACGCATGCGCTTCTTGTTTTTCTTGTTTTTACGTGTGCTCGGCCTCAAAACAAGAAGCACGCATGCCGAGCAAACAAAAAGCGCGCATGTCATCACAACTGAACCAATGGTTATTCACTTTCTCACGCTGCAGAATTGTGGGCAATCGAGTTGTAAACATCCAAGTGCGTGTACTGTATGTTGTTTACAACAGTGCTGTGATAGCGTGAGCGAATAAAGCATTTCTTATTTAATTTTAAAATGTTTTAATTTTCGGTTCTTACTGCGCTTTAGTACTTTAGTGTACTGCAATAATGGCTCCCGCAAAGAAAAAGTTGCAGGCGGTAAAAAGAAGGAGATGATCACGCTGGAAGTTAAAAAAGAAATCATTAAGAAGCGCGATCAAGGTACACGAGTGGCCGACCTCGCAAGTTTTTATAAAAGGTCTACGTCAACAATATGCACAGTATTAAAGCAAATAAATAAGAAATAACCAGAATAGATGCAGCAAAAGGAGTCATGAGGATATCAAAGCAGCGGCCATCTCTTGGGCTATGTTTACACTGCAGGTCTCGATGCCTAATTCTGATTTGTTGCCTATATCTGATTTTTTTTTGACCATCTGTTTACACGTTCTTTTAACTATGACTCATATCGATTCACGTGTTTACACTTGCCATACCTTCTGAAACATCACGCATAGTTAAAGGGAGGTTCTTGCACTACACACTAGCAAAGATGGGTGAAGGTGAAATATGCGTAATGCTACCTCTGCGATATAGGCAAAGTTTGCGAAACATTTTAAAACGGAGGAAGAGAAAAAAAAACAAATTGCAGCCTGCGCATATGCTTTATTCACCAAATACTGATTTCTTAATATTATTTAGCCCAAATAAGCATTAACACAACGCAGTATGTGTGTGTGTTGGAGGTGAGGGGGGGGGGTGCTTTTCCTTTTCCATGTTACCTGGTATAATTCCACACGCGCTTCCACCAGAGAATAACATTACGTCATTAAACCGCAAAGCAGTCTCAGTTTTAATGATGTACAGAACACAATGCCTCAGGAAATCCGATTTGTCTGTTTACACGACAATCACATTAGCACATTTCTGATTTATTTCTGATTTATTTCCACATATGAAGGAGGCCTGAAACCGATCTCGAAATATCGGAATGCTTTTACAGCCCCCCTCTCAAGTTTCCAAACAAACGCAGTCTCTGCCTTACACACACACACACACACACGAGCATACTCTCTCTTGGCTTTACAGCTCCCTCTCCTCTCAGCTACAAACACAGAGTTTTTCCTCTTCTCTGCCGTTTTCAAAGGTGAGGAGCGGATGTTGTTTTACTTCACAGCAGTGATTCTGTTAGTATGCCCTCACGCGAGTGTGACTAGCGATGTTCCTGGCTAATTTTTAAACGGTTTTAAAAACGGTCTCTCCGTTAATGTTAATGTGTGTGTGTGTGTGTGTGTGTGTGTGTGCGCACGCACATGACACAGCGCCTGCATGGGCAAATGGAAACACTTATCTGTCTGGATTTATTTTTACTTTTTTTTTTAAGATAAAGTGCAGGTTATTTAGTTTTATTTATACTGTATATTTTCTGTTAATTATTTTTATGTATTTATTTTTTTGGGCTGCAGAATGAATAATTTGAGTTTCCATTATTTCCTATGGGAAAATTTAATTTGGTTTACGAGTGTTTTGTAATACAAGCCCACTTCCGGAACTAATTATGCTCGTAATCCGAGGTTCCACTGTATGTCAATATGCGCATTCTAAATTTTTGCATTGACATTTTGTTAGTAGTAAAGTATAAGCACTAGATTCCTATGTATGGAAATGTATTATTTATTATATTGCTATTATTTAATTGCTTATATTTTACAATATATTGCCATATTTTTTTTCTGTAAGAACCTATCCCAGACTAAGATATCCAAGACTAACATATCCATTACTTAAAAGTTCTTGGACAAGGCAGGGTATACGGATGGACGATTTAGTTAGCCTAATCTAAATGTCATTGGACAGTGAGAGGAAACTGGAGTACCTGAGAAAATTGTTTATTTTCTCTTTTCTTGAGGAACATTAATTTATTGTTTATAATAAGGAATTAGTTTTATTTGTTGTATTATTAATATCCTGGTCAGGTTTAATTTAGGTACTTATGAATCTCTTTGTAAATAGTTGCTCTGGGCTGTGATTGTTTCTGAAGAGACTTTAAAACATTTATTTCTGGATATTATTATTGGATAAAGGTCCAGCCTGTGTATCTAGTTTGGGGTTTGATGGCTGGTGAAATGGGAGTTTGGAGAAAATTCTTTATTTATGGCTTGGTTGACCTAGAAAGGCCATGACAAAGGCCTCATCAGTGATGATAATGGGACATCATAAAGAAACGAGGTGGAACAGCTCACAGCATGGTGCTCACAAATGGATCAGGGGTAGCTGGACTATGGTTTGAAAGGTCCCAGGTTCAAACCCAGCAACCACCAAGTTGTCCCTATTAGGCCCTTGAGCAAGATAACCCTCAACTGCTCGGGTTTAATGAGATTTTTAAAAAAAAAATAAAAAAAAAAGGTAAGTTGATCTGGATAAGGATATCGGCTAAATGTAAATGCCTCCACAGTGGAAAGAATGAAGAGCATCAATTTTCTTTGGTTTCACACCGGCACAAAATCACTATAGCCAAGTGAGGCCAGCAGCATTACTTACATTAGCAATTGATCACTCATGATCAGAACAAATATTTACATGATTACAGACAATTTTTTCAATATAAAAGTTAAACAGCAAAACAAAATGTTTTAAGATAATCGGACCATTAATAGTGAATACACTGTGATGGAGAATGCAGAGTCAAAATGCTTGATCAGCTAAATAGATTTCTTATTTTTTGTTCCAGTCTCACTCTGGACTAAGCATAAATGTGTTCATTACTCAAAAGTACTTGGACACCACTGTTCTAAAGAATTTAGTAAAATAACATTATCACTTTAACCTAATTAATACCCTACTGTATATAGAGGAAATCTATTTACCTGGAGTTTACTGCACAGTAGAGGAACAATCGTTCTATGAAGCCCTACAACAACTTCTAGAATTAACATCAGAAAATGATGTCCTTATCATCATGGGGGATTGGAATGCTAAAGATAACCGGAATAACAGGCAAGTTTGGCCTTGGAGTACAAAATGAAGCAGGGCACAGGCTGGTAGAATTTTGTCAAGAAAATAGGATGGTCATTGCAAACACTCTTTTCCAACAACCCAAGAGACGACTCTACACATGGACAACACCAGACGGTCAACACAGGAATCAGATTGACTACTGTATGTGCTCTGCAGCCAAAGATGGAGAAGCTCTATACAATCAGTATAAACAAGACCAGGAGCTGACTTTGGCACAGATCATGAACTTCTCATCGCAAAATTTAGGCATAAATTGAAGAAAGTAGGGAAAAGCACTAGGCCACTCAGGTATGAACTAAATCATATCCCTGTTAATTATACAGGAGAGGCAGGGGCGTCGCACCCGTGGGGGATGTCGGTGTTTTAACACCCACACTTCTCCCTGTGAGAGGGTTCAACACCCACACTTTTTCTACAGTTTTCCCGCAGTTTTGATCAAACACCTTCGCATTTGCTCCTCCGTTTCTCTGGCCGCTCTGTGTCTACACTCGCTTCAGCTCTCCTCTCCCCTCCCTCTCAAACATGACACCGGCTGATGATTGGCTGTTCTGCCTGTCAGTCTTGCCTTTCTTGGTGTGTTAGATTTATCGGTCAGCTCATGCAGAGGAGGCGGGAATTTATGGTTGTTATGATTATTTACATCTCCGTTTTCCAGGGGTGTTCTTCGTACGTCGCTTGAAACATCCGAGATGAACTGACACATCTAAGATGAGATCATCGTGCTAATTACGCTCTGGCTAAGTTGGTTCTTCGAGCACACCTGTTGTTGATGATTAGTATGGCCGGATTGAGTTGTCTAGGATTATTGCGCGCTCGTGAGTTGGTTTAAAAGGCGATATGCATCGACAGTAGAAACACTGATCACAAGCCCTTTGATTGGTTGACGAAATGACAAAAGAACAAGCGCAATTTTTTTTTGTAACACCTGTTATGCGCTGAAATGCTTCCCTGCCATGGATCCCCCCCTCCCCACACACACACACACACACACACACACATAATCGCTATAAAATATTATATTAGAACATAATATGCACATATGTTTTACAAATTCCATGAGACAATAAAATAAAATAAGAAATATGAAAAATAAATATGTTTGTATATGGAAAATAGAAATATTAATTTTTTTTCAAAAACGTATACTTTTATATTGTTTACTTTATAATAAAATTAGTTTTGTCCAATTTTTCATTATAAAAAAATTATTTTATATATATATATATATATATATATATATATATATTTGCATATTCATAACGAACCCCTGAAAAATAAATGTGTTACAAAATAAACATTATACAAGAATTTGAATTAATGGTCTTGAGGGCTGTCTCGTGCCTAGAGTTTATTATAATAATAAAAAACCTATGAATATATATTATGGCAAGCCGTATATATATATATATATATATATATATATATATATATATATATATGCAAGATACTTTTCTTTCCCCACGTGAGTCAGTCCACGTCAGCGCTCTTTAACCAATCAGATGTGACCTCACCATTTCAACCAATCATAACCCGGCAGGAGCGCAGCCTTAATCCTGTTTACATGAAATAAACCTGCTACCGAGCAGGTTCAAGCTTACGGACATGTTGCTATGACAGCAAATGCGAGATGAGCACCGAAGAATGAAACAATCCAAGATCAGGACAAATCCACAACAATCAAATCCAGCTAACTGAGTTAGCGACGTACGAAGAACACCCCCCAGGTACTTTGAATGTTTATGCTTTTGAGGTTTTTAAATAAAAGCTTGATATATGTTTGGGAAGATGTTCTGTTTATGTTTTGTTGATATGTCGAATGTTTTCTGTATTATATTTTGGTTTTTTTAGACTAATGGCAATTGCTAGTTGGGATAGTGTTCAGTAGCTAAATTCGGTTATGTGTGTGGCAATGCATAAAGTAACTGTGATGAAGAAGGCAGGGAATTGATGAGGAGGGACAAATTGACAATGTTAAGCAATGTATTTATGGGTATGTATTTATTGCCAGTGAAATTGATTTTGATATTTTAAGCATGGTTTATTCATTAGCTGACTTGCCTGTTGTGTTTGATTGTATCTGTTGAGGAGAAAAAAAAGTGAGAAATAATGTCAGTTTGCGTACCTGTTGACTAATTCAAATTCAAATTTCAAATTCAAATTCAAATTTTATTGGTCACATACACAATCATACACAGTATAATATGCAGTGAAATGCTTTATACGACCGCCAGTGACCTTAAAAAAAGAAAATAAAAGCTTGTACGTAAAATAAATAATCAATAAAAAGTAAATACTAAAGAAATAATTTTAACTAGTAAAATTAACTGTGCATAAGGGCATAATAAAATATTGCAAAAATATATGACTAAAGTGTCAGTGGTTGTGCAAATATGCATGGAGGTGACATGTGCAATTGTCCAGATGTATGAGTATTTAGTGCAAGTGTGTATGAATGTGTCCATGATTGTTCAGTCAGTGTTGTGAGCTTAAAAGATGTTATTAGTCCTGTGTGGAGATGTGATTGAGAGACCTTATCGCCTGCGGGAAGAAGCTCCTCCTCAGTCTCTCTGTGTTGGCCTTTAGGGAGCGGAAACTCTTCCCAGACCGCAACAAAGAGAACAGTCCATTACTGGGGTGACTGAGGTCCTTCATGATCTTCCTGGCCGTAGTCCAGCACCGCTTGCTGTAGATGGAGTGTAGGTCAGGGAGCTCAGTGCGGATGATGCGCTCGGCTGATCGCACCACTCTCTGTAGAGCTCGTCTGTCCTGCATGGTGCTGTTCCCGAACCAGGTCGTGATGTTTCCCGTCAGGATGCTCTCTATGGTGCAGGAGTAGAAGTTCCTGAGCACCTTGGAGGGCAGTCTAAAGTCTCTCAAGCATCTGAGGTGGTAGAGACGCTGCCGGGCTTTTTTCACCACGGTGTTGATGTGACAGGACCATGACAGGTCCTGCGTGATGTGAACACCGAGGTATCTGAAGCTGTCCACTCTCTCCACTGGGCTCCTGTTGATGACGGGGGTCTGGTAGTTCCTCTCCTGCTTTGTACTAAAGTCCACTATCAGCTCCTTTGTCTTACTGACGTTCAGGAGGAGATTGTTCCTCTGGCACCAGTTCTCCAGATTTCCAATCTCCTCTAAGTAGATTATGGAAGACTATGGAAGAATATTATTTTAATGTGTATATTATTTTAATGTTTAAAAACAGAAAATTGTTAAATTATTTATACTATTATTTATAATATTATACTGAGGATTTCTAGTGCCACAGCTGTAACTGTTTGAACCTATTACCACTGCAACTTTGTTTAGGAGAGCACATTGCTGGAGGCATTGGTTTCAGAGGCAGCACAGGAAGGTTCACAGGTGAGCATTTAAATGAATGTTACAGTTTGTAAAAGAGGTTTATGAAGGAAGAGGGGCTGTGTGTGTGTTTGTGTCATGGGTGGTGCTAATTTCCATCTCAGGTGCACACGTGTGTATGGTGTCTTTATATCAAATTCACAAATTAATTTTAAATGTTTTGATTAGGGTGTGAGGATGTGGCCAGGAGTGAGGAAGACAGTGATGAAGAGGGAGTAAAAGGCAGACAAGAAGCAGAAAGGTTGGTTGCATTTATATGTACATAGTTGTTTATATTTTTGTTCTGAATATACAGTATGTTGTTTGTATGAAATGTCTGTATATTTTAACAAAATAAATTCTCCCTGAGATTATTAAAGCATTTCTGATTCAAAATCTTTAGCAAGTCTAGCAAGTGTGTTCTGAGTGTGTTTTTAGTATCACTCTAGTATCACTAGCACTCATTTAAATTGAAAGCTTTTCATATCTTGTATGTTAATACCTTTTGTACCCTTCTGTCATTGTATTGTCGTGGAAATTCTGAAACCAATATAAAGACAAGTAATCCATACACTGGGTAAGAGCAAAGTAACAAAGGTTTTATTTTAAACTTCTGCAGAAGGACCAGTCTCATACAGCAAACAGTTGCAGCATAGAGAAAGGTGATCTCTTTCTCCAGCTGACCTATTTTATACATAAACATCTCTGTTAACCATAACCATGTTAATCAACGCCCCGTACATGAAGTTCCTACATTCAAACTCATGACTCTTTATCTGCCCCAGACCAGATGTCCATACCTTATCATTTATTCAGGGACAACTACAATCAGGTTGTTTCTATTCTGTTCTCGGCCTTGTGTCTCTAAGCTTCGACAACCAAGTTCAAACTTCTAACGTCTACGTTACACACTTACTACAAGGATCAGAATTAATACATAATTAAAATATGATTTTTCCATTACAATTTCCCCCTTTTGTCATTCTATGACAACCTAAATATTTTAATTCTACAATTCAAAACAATACTAATAAGCTATGCATTAGGTACATTTCAGCAGATATTGTCTCTCCCACCTGGGTTTTTAACAACATCACCACTAGCACTCTAATGCACACAGAGGACACTACAGCTGTTTTTATGGAGACAGACCCCTGACACAAAAGCATAAAAAAATTTGCAACCTACTTAAATATACATGCTTTATATTTCTCTAAAGATTTACATTATGTCTTCTTCCATATCATGATCTAAACATTCAAAATGATAGTCACCGGAATTTTGAACTCTGTCAGAAGTCGGGTCGTCCCAGTCCGGTTTCCGTTTTATGTTGTCAGTCTGTCTTAACATTTAATAATTTACTGTGTTTGTTGACGATAGTTCTATGAACGGACAACTACCATCATTTGGAAAATAATTACCATCTATACTACATTTAGGTGACCTACCTTTTGAACGATTGGTTATACGAACGTAAGTGGTGCACTCAGACCATCCTAAGTCAGGTTCCCCATTTTCCTTTTGATCTTGCACAACGCAAGTGTCTCCTTTTTGCCATGGGACCATATAAGTAGAATTGTCTTCATATTTCTTAACAGGCAATGGGGAGCAATAGCTCCCTGGGGCATCAAAACATAGGTTATTGGAATAATTACACTCAGGGACTGCTGGGTTTGGCCTCCCTGCTTGTTTGTAGTATGCAGATATCTGTGAGATAGACATGGTGGTTATCGGTATGATACAAGACGTGTTGTCTGCATTTGCTTCTGCTGCTGTGACATTATTTAGGGGCAGTGCTACCCAGCCCGAGGACATGACATGGCATACACAACACAAGAGGTTGTGTATGTCTGTTATATTATCAGCAATGTCTAATGATAGGGCACATTCCCAATTCCCTGCACATCTATTGAGATTAGCGTTATGCCTTTTTATCATGCTGTCTCTTCTCTTTATTCTAGTTAAATGCATGTGGCTTGGGTTTGTTAAATAGACTTTACCATGACCATTTCTCTCCGAATTCTCAATAAGTAGGCACATCAGGGTAACCATAACTATTATTATTCCTGAAGTTACCCAAATTGCTTTGCGGTGTTTTCTCATTTGTAACCAAGGGTCCAGTCCAGCTAATTCAATGTCTGTAGTGTGAATAATCTCAGTCACTAATATTCTCCGTCCTCTAAAACAGTCTTCTATCCTGTCAGTAGTTACAACACTTACTTTTAACTCTAATTACTTTTATATATCACCAATGTTACTCAGTGCTACTGCTACTTTGACACCTTACAATTTCTTCATGTGTTGTCCTCAAATGTAGTGTACTTATTGTTGTGATGAATTTGAGTGTAGAGTTGTGGTTCTGTGTTGTTTCTGTCACTCTAGTTGGTTCTTCTGACCCATGCACTTTGCGTACAGGTGAGGGTCTGTTGGGGTTTACAGGAGAGGTTACTAGCACGTCACTGTTCACCCTTGTTGACCTCTGTGTTGTTTTCTCTTAGGTTCTGGAACATGTTTTGGGGTAGCTGGTGTGTACCCTCACCCTTTGACTTCTTTTTGTGGAGTTAGGAGCACTGTCAGTGGGCCTGTATTAAAAATAAGTCCTCAAAGAGTTTTGCACAATAACATAACATTTCATCTTCACAATGTCCTTTTACTTTTTGTGTGCTCTGGCTTCATCTTAATTCCTTTATCTACAGTACAGTATGTTATTAGTAACACAAATGCACATACTATCGCTTATTCCCCCTTTTGACACATGGTCCTTACACGTGTGTCAACTTAGCATAAAAAGAAATAGCTTTATAGACAGACATGGCTTGTGATTGGGGTCGTACCAAACCCCTTCTGTCAAAACACATCCCGCTTTTCTCCAGAGTGTTTCCTCTCCTGGAGTGACTGTAGCTCTGAAGCTCTTCAAGGTTAGCTGTGGGGGTGAGAGCATTACACACACACATGTTATGGTTATAGGAAAGGGGAAGTTTGGCCACGGCCTTCGCTGCTGCATCTGCTTTTCTGAAATAGAATCTAATTTGTTAGCTTGAGCATTACATTTACACTATTTAAATTTCATGTGCTATAACTATGACAAACTCCTGTTAGCACCTATTTCTCTATCACAAAATATTGTTCCATCCACGTTCATTTTATATCCGGATTCTGTAGCGGCGCTTACTGTGGATCAATCCCAGTGGAACAAAGTTGTTTAACAATGAAAGAAAGGAGTTAGAGGGTTAGAACTATACATCTTTCCACATTGATATTTATAATTTAGTATGGTACTTTAACCACTCTGTTGCAAATAAGTGTGATTCTTCTCTGTATAAAAGATACTGAAACTTCATGAACTAGAAATGTCAAATTACTGTAGCCCACTATATATCTTTATTCTATACCTGCCTTCTCAGCTTCTGGTACTGGACATAAACACATGGGTGATGCTGCTGCTACAGGAGCTGATTTGGCTGAGAAGTGAGATAAAGATCTCATTGTTTCTCTCTGTATCTTTTTTTTTTTTTTTGCAGCCAGTCTGAAATCATGCAACAATTCTTTTCAACAACAGTTTTTGTAAAAGGCCTTTAGAATTTTAAATGTCCAATATTAAAGTAGTTTATACTGCCAAATTTGATTCAATTAAAGATTGTTCTTGCTTCCGGAGTTCAACTAAGTACACTGTGGGCCAGTAGACCCTTCCCATGAGTGTGTAGCTCACTGGGGCCTCGAGGATTGTATAGATCAAAATAACTTTTCTGTAATAAAACACTTTTACATTTCTACTTTAGTGTCAATTTTCTTATTTGTTTTAGATTATTTTGGACTACTACTGTACTTGGATCCAAAGTTTTATCTTGTCCCAAAACAATTTGACCTAAGATATGACTTATGTGCGAATTGTAGCTTTTATATGGTTTGCTTTATGACCTTGTTCTGCTGGACAATAAGAAGTTGCTGATGTTTACCATGACAACAGCTTTAATTCATAATTTTTATTAACAAACCACATTCATCCCCCACACTTTTGAAAAGAATGTTACGCCCCTGAGTAGAGGTGACCGATTTAGGGAATTAGATCTGATAGACAGAGTGCCTGAAGAATTATCGACAGAGGTTCGCAACATTGTACAAGAGGTAGCAACTAAAACCATACCAAAGAAAAGCTAGAAAGCAATATGGCTGGCTGAGGAAGCTTTACAAATAGTTGAGGATAGAAGGGAAGCAAAAGGAATGGGAGAAAGAAAGATACACCCAACTGAATGCAGAATTTCAGAGACTACCTAGAAGAGATAAGAATGCCTTCTTAAATGAACAGTGCAAACAAATAGAAGAAAATAGAGGAGGGAGGACCAGAGATCTCTAAGAAAATTGGAGATATGGAGGGAACGTTTCATGCAAAGGTGGGCATGATAAAGGACCAAAATGGCAGGGACCTAACAGAGGCAGAAGACATTAAGAAGAGGTGGAAAAATTACAGAAGAACTATACAAGAACGAGCTTAACATCCCTGATAACCACAATGGGGTGGTCACTGACCTAGAGCCAGACATCCTGGAATGTGAAGTCAAAATGGGCCTTAGGAAGTCTAAGCAACAACAAAGCTAGTCGAGGTGACAGCTGAACTATTCATAATCTTAAAAGATGATGCAGTAAAAGTGCTACATTCAATATGCCAGTAAATTTGGAAAACTCAGTGGCCACAGGATTGGAAAAGATCAGTTTACATTCCAATTCCAAAGAAGGGAAATGCCAAAGTATGTTCAAACTATCGCACCATCGCACTCATTTCACATGCTAGCAAAGTCATGCTCAAAATCCTACAAGCTAGACTCCAGCAATTTGTGGACAGAGAACTTCCAGAAGTACAGGCAGGATTTAGAAGGGGCAGAGGAACTAGAGATTAAATTGCCAACATACGTTGCATCATGAAGAAAGGTAGGGAGTTCCAGAAAAACATACATTTCTGCTTTATTGATTATGCCAAAGCCTTTGTGTGGATCACAACCAATTGTGGCAAGTTCTTAAAGAGATGGGAATACCAGACCATCTTATTTGTCTCTTGAGAAACCTGTATGCGGGTCAAAAAGCAACAGTGAGAACGGCACACGGAATCACTGACTGGTTCAAAATTGAGAAAGGAGTTCCCCTGTCACGTTCTGCTGGATGTTGGACTGTGGGCTTGGTGTGGAGGCATAGACGCAGAGGGGATGCAGTGAAAAAGTCTTTTAATAATAGTAAACAAAAACCATACATGAACAAAGGAAGTTGGCATGAACTTTGGAGCATAATGTAAACAGAACTCAAACACTTAGACATCAGACTAGGGATTGCACAACTAATATACTGTACAATACAGACATGGGGACACAAACTGGATGAGACAAGACACACTAAACAGACTAGAGGACTAAACACAACGGACTACACATGCAAGGGATAAACACACACAAGACAGGCTTGGCTAGGCCTATCACCTGTTCTGCACATTAGCTGCTAAGCTAGCTAGTTACTAATCAGACTAATGGCTAAACAGGCTAGTAGCCTGAGACCCAAGGAATGAACAGACAAGGTACACAGCAGACTAGGTATGAAAGACTAAGAACTCTAAAGGTTAGTGGCTAAAGATGTTGGTACCTGAACAGGCTAAGAGCTAATCAGACGATGAGACTAGACAGACACGAAGACTAGACAGACTAAGATCTAAACATGTTAGTATCACCCTCATTAGTATTTAAACAGACTAATAACTAAACATGCAATGGGGGTCACTTACACAAAAGGGTGAACACAAAGGGCTAATTCTCCTAGAGGCTAATCCTGCTAGGAGACACAAAGACAAGGACATTTTAATATAAACAAACTTAACTTAAAGTGCTCCTGAAACCAAAAGGCCAACCATACTGTTAAACAAACTAAAACAGAACAAAACAAAACTCACAGAACAGAAATTACTGCCCAGTTTCCCAGAACATACAGCTATTTATCCTATGTCTAATGAGCTTCCTCAGTTCAGGTGAGCATCCACGTCACCTGACTGAGGTGCCTTCTGGGAAACTGAGTCTACAAGCAAAAACTACAAAACACAAACACTGCCCTCTAGTGGGCAACCCTCACATCCCCTTGCCTATTTAACTTATATGCAGAGAACATCATGAGAAAGGCGGAGCTAGATGAATCACAAATTGGAATTAAGAATGCAGGGAGAAATATCAACAACCTCAGATATGCAGATGATACCACTCTAATGACCTAAACTAAACTATGAACTAAAAAGCCTCTTGATGCGGAATAAGGAGGAGAGTGAAAAAGTTGGTTTGGAACTAAAATCATAGCATGCGGCCCTGTCAATTCTTGGCAAATAGATGGGGAAGAAATGGAGGTAGTGACGGATTTTATTTTCCTGGGTTGCAAGATCACTGCAGATGGGGACTGCAGCCAAGAAATTAAAAGACGTCTGCTCTGGGGAGGAAAGCGATGGCAAATCTAGACAGCATGCTAAAAAGCAGAGACATCACCCTGCCAACAAAAGTGCATATAGTTAAGGCTATGGTTTTCCCCGTTGCAATGTATGGCTGTGAAAGTTGGACCATAATAAAGGCTGAGCGCCAAAGAATTGAGGCCTTTGAACTCTGGTGCTGGAGAAGACTCCCTTGGACTGCAAAGAGATCAAACTGGTCAGATCAACCCTGACTGCTCTTTAGAAGGTCAGATCCTGAAGATGAAATTTAAATACTTTGGCCACCAAATAAGAAGGACGGACTCTGCTTGGAATGATTGAGGGCAAAAGAAGAAGGGGACGACAGAGAATGAGGTGGCTGGATGGAGTCACTGAAGCAGTCGGTGTGAGTTTAAATGGACTTCGGGGGATGGAAGAGGACAGGAACGCCTGGGGGAACATGGTCCATGGGGTCGCGATGCGTCGAACACGACTTCGCAACTAACAACAACAAAGAGGAATAAAGACATGGTTTATATTGCCTTTACTATTTGGCATATATTATTTACTAGCTTCTTAATTATTAATTATTATTTTTTAAATATTATTAATAATTATTAATTATTATTATTATTATTATTTTTTTAAATAAAGGGACTTAAAACTCTGGGTTTTCCACATTCATCATCATAATGTTTACAATAATGATAAATATTATGATTATTATTATTAACAGTAGTAGTAGTAGTAGTAGTAGTAGTAGTAGTATTTTATCAGTAAAGTAGTTGTAACAAGTAATTATTAACACTCAATCCTCAAAATATATTGAAAAATATGGTAGTATGAATATCAATGTTATACTTTATATAAAGCAATGTATATTAGTGCTTTTCCCCTAAGCAGTAAGAGAACAATGAAAAAAACATGACCTGCAGGTTCTCCCCGTGTACCTTCGGTTACTCCAGTTTCCTCCCACAATCGAAAGAAATGCAGGTTAGGCTAGGCACGTAGTACATCAATGGGTGTGTGTGTGTATGTATGCCCTGTGATGTATTGACACTACATGTCCTTGGATTGTGGGAGGAAACCAGAATACCCAAAATAAACCCACCAAGCACAGAGAGAACATGCAAACTCCATGCACACAGAAACGGGAATCAAGCCTGGCTGGGAATTGAACCCAGACCCTGGAGATGCATGTGCTAACCAATACACCCCTGTGCCACCTGGCTCTTAATTGTTAATAAATCCATGAATTAGGTGATTGAATATATAAATATAGTTGAATTGTAATATTTTTTGTATGTCAATTGATGAATATAACTGAAAGTAAAAGCAGACTTTGCATACAACAGGATCTGATAGATCTGAGGTTAATAGGGTAATTATCTGCTCCCCAAATCCTCCCTCCCCCACTCCTCCCACCCCCTCTCTCTCTGCTCAGGATCTCCTTACTGCATGAGATCTTTCTGTTCCAGCCCCATTCATTCTACCCTTTTCTTACTGCGTAGAGAGATCAGCTTTTAGCACAGCAGAAAATACTGACAGAGTTTTACAATTCTGTTACTTTCTGTCTTTTAAAATCAAATACTTAGTATTTTCATTAGATTGAAGTTGTTACCTCAATTTTTCTTTGAATTAAAGGTAAGTTAAACTAACTCAAACCCCATGTGGATCTCTGCTTCCTGTGCAGTCTAGAGCACTGCATAGGTTTAACATTTACAGGCTTTAAAGTGCATTGTTTGTCAGATGTGATGTCATTTTGGAGTCACTTTCTAATGTATGCATTTTATGTAATTTATCTAACTCCTTCAGATCTGTTGGTTCATGTTTTGTTGGTTAAAGAAACATGTAAATAGTTTATTTTTGTGTCTTTATGAATTAGTATAGCTTTTAAAATAATAATCTTTAAGTGTTAAGTACATTACTTCATAACTTAAATCTTAATTTCTGTAATGTTTATTTGTTAAATATTTTGGAGTTTAGTAGTCATGATTTTGTTTGCTCTCTCCAGTGTTTAAAATGAACACTTTTTAAAATGAAATCAGAATCAAGGCAACAGTGTCTAAGAGAATCTCCACAGACCTCTGCAGCTGCTTGGTCACAGGTAAAAAACAAAAAAATTATTCATAATGTTTTATTATTTTTAGCTCAGATATGTAATGCAGCAGTTTATTTCCTGGAGCGTTAAAAATGTGGAGCTGCAATAGTAATGAGTTTCATAATGGTTTAATCTGTTGCTGATTTTTTCTATTAATTTATGAGTCGATTGATAAACAAATGAATGTCATTATTTTATGTTAAGAAGACAATAATAAAATATCTATAAAAAAAACATCTAAATGTATGCCATACAATATAGGTGAAAGATATATGATTGCTCTGTTTTTCTAAAGTGCACAACTATTTCACCTTACAACTTGATCTGAACTCTTTTAAAAGTAATAAATTATAAATATTTAGGGATGCACTATCACTATTGTTGCCCAGCTTAAATTATTTAAGTAAACTTTATTTAATGAATCTCAATGAAACACTGGCTTTAAGATAATTCCTCAATTCCAAACACAAAAAAAATATTGGTCTAAACTCTAGACATGTATTTTCCTACACAGTTTCCACATGTGGAGACCACAAGGGGCTTAGATCCTATCTCAGGAACAATGGTGGGTTACACTGGAAAGGATGCCAAACCAGGAAAAAAAACAAATACATTCACCCAATCATATACCAAAGTCAAGTCAGTAACATCAAAAAGCCTACATTGCACTCAAACTTCTTGCTCTCAGACAGGAGATAAGATTCACACCCCGGAGGTGCAAGGTGACAGTGATAACCATTGAGCTGCCATATGACGCCTGGGTTTAAACTCATTTAAACCTTTTGTTTAGGGTTTTGTGAGACCCCATCTAAAAAAAACATACTTTCTTTTTATCAGTTTGAAGCTTAATTAATCCTAATTTAATGGATCTAACAATGAACAATAGTGTTATATAGAGTTTCGATTCCTGGCCAGGCCCGATTCCCATCTCTTGTGCATGGAGTTTGCAAGTTCTCCCCATGCTTGGTGGGTTTCCTCCAGGTACTCCGGTTTCCTCCCACAGTCCAAAGACATGTAGATTAGGCTAAATGGCATTCCCAAATTGCCCGTAGTGTATGTGTGTGTGCCTTCGATGTACCCTGCCAGGGTGTACCCTGCCTCATGCCCTAAGTCTCTTGGGATAGGCTCCAGGTCCCTGTGACCCTGAATACAGAATAAAGTGGTATAGAAGATGTGAGAGTGAGTCAGAGTGATACTGTGCTCCAGACACCACTAAAAATTATACAGAAACTTATACACAACTTCTGTTTGGAGGCTCAGTGACCTCAGGTATAAAATTTCACTACATTTAAGATATTGTTTATTAAATTTATATTCTGCCTGGTATTAAAAGTATGGGTAAGGATCCTATTTTATCCATATTGCAACTGTTTACTGTACAAGACTGGTCCTTCTGCAGAAGTTTTATATAAACCCTCATTACTTGGCCCCTAACCAGTATATGAATTAATTGTCTTTATAGAGTTTTTCAGGATTTCCACCACAGTCCCCACCATGTTTCAAGTGTTCTTTTTCTCCTGAAATTAAGAAACCCCAAAATCAAATAACTTAATTGCCAACTGCTTTTATAATCAACCGTTGTTTTTTATTTTAATTTACATTTTTTTATTCTCCTTAAAATGTGAACATATTTATTGTATTATATTCCATAGCATCAACAAAAGTAGCTCGCTAATCCCTCAGCATAATGACTTAGGAATAGAAAAGTAACTTTTAACTGCTCAGACAGACAAACTAATATTTATGAAATTATATTTAAGCATTTGTTTTCTTCACTTTTGAAATTTGTTTTATTTTTGCTCATTAGTTTGGGGAAAATGTCCAGGCGAGCATGTCTACCATTTTAAGTGAAGACACATTTTACTTTGCGGATCAACAAACCGAAGGAATTCATGTGCAGCATCTAAAAGAAGAAGCACCTGTGAAACAGTCCCTGTGTAAGACAATTTTGAGGTTAAAATTTTGATTTGAAAAACAAATGAGCTGTGGGGTTTTTTTTTTTTCAGATAAACTAGGTGTAATAATTAGTACTACTCCATGAATGATTAAGATCAGTTAATACTGTTTCTTCTTATAGCACAGCTTCCTCACACTGACTACTGACCATTATAATTTAACATTAAATTATTGTTGAAATTATTCTGCATTCGCAACATAATGCGAACATTTTCAGTCTCTGAAGCCAAAAAAGTCAGAGTCAGCTTGTGTATTTATCATCTTAAAAAGGTCATAAGGAGGGAATTATGGACACTATGATCTACATAATCCACTGCATCTATAATCTACCACATGTTTTATTATATTATTTATAAAGCATATCATTAAAGGAAGTAAAAACCTTTAAAAAGATTTAAAAACTTATTATTAACCTAATATCTGCATTAGTTTAACATTAATAATCATTGTTATTATGAGAACACAACAAAAATGGGAATAAGCTAAGCTCACTAAATATATCTCAAAACATTGGTATTAAGTTCATTTTCCATTTGCCATATCTTCTCATTTCAGATGCTCTTGCAGAGTACTGCGGATCCTTTTTCAACAACAAACATAGGATGGTGTCCTCTCAAGGTGTCACATTTCCTGATACTGTTAAAGTAGAGGCCACCAACCAAACAAATCTGGGAGTATTAACTAATGGAGAGGGTTCTCCAGCTGATCTTTCCAAGCTGATCTCACACCCTTTTCAGCGAGACTCAACAGATAGTCAGAAAGCCATGACGAGTCCCTTATGTGGGGAGGTTGGTTTATTTTTCACATTTAAAATTAATGTTCATTTTCAATATAACTATAAATGTTTATTTATTAAAAAAATATATTTTTTAGTAAATGTTTGTCTTATATTGACAGTGCTGAAATTGCAATGTATTCAATTATACAAGTGACATTTTTGCTCTACATAAGATACAGATGTCTAGCTATGTCTAGCCAACACTAAGAGATTTAGATGAATCACTTAAAAAAATTTGAAAAACATGGGAAAAATTCTAAATGGCTGACTAGGAACTACGCCAATACTGAAACCATTGCCTACATTGAATATACACACTCACCTAAAAGGATTATTAGGAACACCTGTTCAATTTCTCATTAATGTAACTATCTAATCAACCAATCACATGGCAGTTGCTTCAAAGCATTTAGGGGTGTGGTCCTGGTCAAGACAATCTCCTGAACTCCAAACTGAATGTCAGATTGAGAAAGAAATGTGATTTAAGCAATTTTGAGCGTGGCATGGTTGTTGGTGCCAGACGGGCCGGTCTGAGTATTTCACAATCTGCTCAGTTACTGGGATTTTCACACACACCATTTCTAGGGTTTACAAAGAATGGTGTGAAAAGGGAAAAACATCCAGTTTGCGGCAGTCCTGTGGGCGAAAATGCCTTGTTGATGCTGGAGGTCAGAGGAGAATGGGCCGACTGATTCAAGCTGATAGAAGAGCAACTTTGACTGAAATAACCACTCGTTACAATCAAGGTATGCAGCAAAGCATTTGTGAAGCCACAACACACACAACCTTGAGGCGGATGAGCTACAACAGCAGAAGACCCCACCAGGTAACCTTCATCTCCACTACAAATAGGAAAAAGAGGATACAATTTGCACGAGCTCACCAAAAATGGACAGTTGAAGACTGGAAAAATGGTCTGATGAGTCTCGATTTCTGTTGAGACAGAATTTGATGTAAACAGAATGAGAACATGGATCCATCATGCCTTGTTACCACTGTGCAGGCTGGTGGTGGTAGTGGCGTAATGGTGGGGGGGATGTTTTCTTGGCACACTTTAGGCACCTTATTGCCAATTGGGCATCGTTTAAATGCCACGGGCTACCTGAGCATTGTTTATGACCATGTCTATCCCTTTATGACCACCATGTAACCATCCTCTGACGGCTACTTCCAGCAGGATAATGCACCATGTCACAAAGCTCCAATCATTTCAAATTGGTTTCTTGAACATGACGATGAGTTCACTGTACTAAAATGGCCCCCACAGTCACCAGATCTCAAACCACTAGAGCATCTTTGGGATGTGGTGGAATGGGAGCTTCATGCCCTGGATGTGCATCCCACAAATCTCCATCAACTGCAAAATGCTATTCTATCAATATGGGCCAACATTTCTAAAGAATGCTTTCAGCACCTTGTTGAATCAATGCCACGTAGAATTAAGGCAGTTCTGAATGCGAAAGGGGGTCAAACACCTGTTCGGTATATTGTAGTATGGTGTTCCAAATAATGCTTTAGGTGAGTGTATATGGTTTACTTATGTCTTAAATTCTGGGAGGACAGTTTCACATTTACATTTTAATGTATAATTAAGGTATAAGCTTGTCATATTAAGGAAAAATGTTTCTCTTTTATTCAACAGAAGGAAGATGTAGTACACCAACCCCATCGAAAATCATATCCCTGCTCAGAATGTGGAAAGTGTTTTCCTTCACTGTCGACTTTTAAAAACCATGAACGCGTTCACACAGGAGAAAAGCCTTATTGCTGTTTACAGTGCGGGAAGAGTTTTAAAACGAAGGGTTCTCTCAAAATTCATCAGCGCATTCACACAGGAGAGAAGCCGTATCACTGCTCTGAGTGTGGGAAGAGTTTTAATCAACGGGGTCAATTTAAGCTACATCAGTTCACTCACACAGGAGAGAAGCCATATCACTGCTCACAGTGTGGGAAAAGTTTTACTCAACGTTGTGATCTAAAACAGCACCAGCGCATTCACACAGGAGAGAAACCGTATCAATGCTCGGAATGTGGGAAGAGTTTTCCTTATCGAACTAGTTTCCTATTACATAAACGTATTCACAATGGAGAGAAGCCGTATCACTGCTCAGAGTGTGGGAAAAGTTTTGTCCATCTAGGTGGTCTCCAAGTACATCAACGTATTCACACTGGAGAGAAGCCGTATCACTGCTCAGAGTGCGGGAAGAATTTTAACCAATTAACTCATCTCCAAGTACATCAACATATTCATACAGGACAGAAGCCATATCACTGCTCAGAGTGCGGGAAGAATTTTTCCCGTGAGGGTAATTTAAAAAAACACGAGCTCATTCACAGAAGACAGAAACCATATTCTTCATAGTGAGGGAAAGCCAGTAGTAGTTAACACCTAACCAGAAGTGCATAAGGAGCCGATTTAAATTTATATATATTTGTGCACATGTACACAACCATACACAGTATGTTCAATTAAATTACATTAAATTTTATTTATATCGCGCTTTTTACAATTGTCATTGTCTCAAAGCAGCTTCACAAAAATGAAAGATAATGTACAAAAAATTAAAGAATTTTTTAGAAAAGAAAATAATTGGAAGTGTGGATGTGTGAGAAAAATGTGCAGATAATAATAATGAGACGAATGAATGAAATTTCTCTGATGAGCAAGACAAGGGTGACGGCGACGGTGGCAAGGAAAAACTCCCTGAGATGGCATTAGGAAGAAACCTTGAGAGGAACCAGACTCAACAGGGAACCCATCCTCATTTGGGTGATAACAGATAGAAATGATATAACATCTTGTGTGTTGTGCAGGTGAAAGTTCAATATGACAGAAATTATTTAAATTGACATGAAGACCAGTTCAGCATAGGGACGAGTCAGTAGGTGCAGAGGGCAGATGAGGTCTGGATCACTGGAAGCACAGGAGCAGCATGTGTAGCTCCAACCATCATAAAGCTGAATCCAGCTGGAGCTGGTACTTCTCTGGATGCCTCAGGAACCTCGCAGGGTCGGCCTTTGTCTACTGAAGCTGGCACAATCTCCCGATGCCTCGGGATGGGTAGAGAAATACAGAACAGATGGGGAGAATTAGCGTAGTTGCCATTCGGTATAGGTGTACTGGAGTATGAGATTATGGGATGAGTTATGTGTATGCCAGATTAAAAAGATGCATCTTGAGGGTACTTTTAAACTGGGAAACCATGTCTGCTCCCCGAACACTGTCTGGAAGGCTATTCCAAAGCTTTGGAGCTAAATATGAAAAAAAGTATAATATGCAATTACATACTTATATGACTCTGTGACCTAAAATGAAAAGATAAAATAGCATACACTACAATAAGGATTACACTACAATAATGCACTAGAAAATACAATTGAAGATAAACATTTCCAATAAAAATAAAATAATAAACATTAGGTTGTAGTTGTATGAAAACATACAGAAGAAAATAGAATTAAAATAGAAATATATAAAAAATAAATTACTAAATATGTAACATGTAACTGTAGACTGTGAGGTATGAAAATGTAAAGTATATGTAAAAATTTAAAGATGCGTAGTTGAATAAGTGAGTCGCTCAGTCTGCCTGCTATGCTTGCTGGTGCCAGGAGAGTCACATGTTGTCTGTCAGAAAGGTTTCTGCTTATTAACAGCAAAAGATGGAGTTTTAACACTTGTTCCATCGACATTTGTATCTACAAATAACATAAGCCGGTGTAAAATATCCTGGTGAAATCCTGGAGAACAAAAGAATGGAAGTTGGACAGATGTTCATCCAGAGACGAACCAAGAGTTGTTACCTCGAGGAAGAGGGAGAGGGGGACGAGAGAGACAGCCACCAAGAGAGAGGAACACCATATCACACACACACACCCAAAAAAAAAAACTGTTACTATTATTATTAGTATTTGTGGGGTACATTATTATTTATCCTGCAACATAACAAGTCATAAGCTTATTCCCTTCTGAATAGCTGCACCCTATAATCCATAAATAAATTAATCCCCCTTTTATCCTATGTTTTTTTAATATGTTTTTTGTGTGTTTTCTGTATGTGTATGGTCCTATGTGTGGTCAGGGAGTAAGAATTTCACTGTACTGTTTAAAACTGGTGTTTTTGCCATGCACATGATGATAAACTCAATTCAAACTCAATTCAACTTGCTTTCACAAGTTACTTTAACTAAATGTTTGTGCTCTTTTATTTTTATATAAATGTATGTATGTATTATTACTCTTTCTATGCTTTAAATTTTTGTTTGCTATCTACTCCTGTTATTTACTTGTGATTTATTTCTAAGCTTTGGCAAAACCAATGTAAGTACTTCTGTGGCAATTGTAATATCCAGAAAGGCGGGAATTTGCTAAATTAACTTAATCCGACTACACCACCCTGGTGGTGCGATAGGGGAATATTCCTAATAAAGACACACAGGTAAATCTCCAACTATCGAAGGCTAGAATAAAGATCAACCGAGACGTGGGTACCAATACAAAAGGGATGTTTTTATTTACAAACCGGATTCCAAAAAAGTTGGGACACTAAACAAATTGTGAATAAAAACTGAATGCAATGATGTGGAGATGGCAAATGTCAATATTTTATTCAGAATAGAACATAGATGACAGATCAAAAGTTTAATCCGAGAAAATTTATCATTTTAAAGGAAAAATATGTTTATTCCAAATTTCATGGTGTCAACAAATCCCAAAAAGTTTCTGACAAGTAGCAATAAGAGGCTGGAAAAAGTAAATTTGAGCATAACGAAGAGCTGGAAGACCAATTAACAGTAATTAGGTTTTTTGGCAACATGATTGGGTATAAAAAGAGCTACTCAGAGTGGCAGTGTCTCTCAGAAGCCAAGATGGGTAGAGGATCACCAATTCCCACAATGTTGCGCAGAAAGATAGTGGAGCAATATCAGAAAGGTGTTAACCAGCGAAAAATTGCAAAGACTTTGCAGTTATCATCATAAACTGTGCATAATATCATCCGAAGATTCAGAGAATCTGGAACAATCTCTGTGCGTAAGGGTCAAGGGCGTAAAACCATACTGGATGCCCGGGATCTCAGGGCCCTTAAACGACACTGCACCACAAACAGGAATGCTACTGTAAAGGAAATCACAGAATGGGCTCAGGAATACTTCCAGAAACCATCGTCAGTGAACACAATCCACCGTGCCATCCGCCGTCACCAGCTGAAACTCTACAGTGCAAAGAAGAAGCCATTTCTAAGCAAGATCCACAAGCACAGGCGTTTTCATTGGGCCAGGGATCATTTAAAATGGAGTGTGGCAAAATGGAAGACTGTTCTGTGGTCAGACGAGTCACGATTCGAAGTTTTTGTTGGAAATGTGGGACGCCATGTCATCCGGACCAAAGAGGACAAGGACAACCCAAGTTGTTATCAACGCTCAGTTCAGAAGCCTGCATCTCTGATGGTATGGGGTTGCATGAGTGCATGTGGCATGGGCAGCTTGCATGTCTGGAAAGGCACCATCAATGCAGAAAAATATATTCAGGTTCTAGAACAACATCTAGTCATCTCTTTCAGGGAAGACCCTGCATTTTTCAACAAGATAATGCCAGACCACATTCTGCATCAATCACAACATCATGGCTGCGTAGGAGAAGGATCCGGGTACTGAAATGGCCAGTCTGCAGTCCAGATCTTTCCCCTATAGAGAACATTTGGTGCACCATAAAGAGGAAGGTGCGACAAAGAAGGCCCAAGACGATTGAACAGTTCGAGGCCTGTATTAGACAAGAATGGGAGAGCATTCCTATTTCTAAACTTGAGAAACTGGTCTCCTCGGTCCCCAGACGTCTGTTGAGTGTTGTAAGAAGAAGGGGAGATGCCACACAGTGGTGAAAATGGCCTTGTCCCAACTTTTTTGGGATTTGTTGACACCATGACATTTTGATTCACCATATTTTTCCCTTAAAATTATACATTTTCTCAGTTTAAACTTTTGTTCCGTGATTTATGTTCTATTCTGAATAAAAAATTGACATTTGCCATCTCCACATCATTGCATTCAGTTTTTATTCACAATTTGTTTAGTGTCCCAACTTCTTTGGAATCCGGTTTGTATAAAATACACAACAACAACTATTTGCTCCCAAAAGACACTAGAGCAATAAACAGTTTACTTTACAATTACATAATAAAAACACTCCTCAGGAAGGAGGAAAGGGAAAAAGGGAACAGAGACTGCCAGGACAAAGCAGGTCGGCCGCAGCTCAGAAAATCATCCAAAACCCACCCAAATTCACATCAGATTAAATGCCATGCACTCACTACTGCAATCGGTGAAGCATCCTCCAAACGCATGCAGCCAGGTTCCCCTGTCCTGCACCATGCCTGGCTCCTGATCGAAACAATAAGGAAAGAAAAAAACATACACACAGAATCCAAGCCTACCTTAACAACCAGGAATCAGGAACGAAAAGGGACACGCCAAAATATATATTAACAAGCTTTCGTCAAACTCGATTTTGACGGTTTTATTGCCCCCTTAAGTGCTTTTTTGACCTTTGGATGACCTTTAGGAATTTTTTATGACCGGGAGGTTTTTGATAAAAAGGGAGGGGTTAGGATGCTTATGCATTAGACATCGTTTCATTCATTCATTTATTTATATACGTATTTATTCATTTATATACGTATTTATTCATATATTGTTATTTATTTCATTTATTTATTGTAAGAATTTGTTCAGTGTGTTTTTGTTTTATTTGAAAAATATGCTTGGTGAGGGGACTCATTTTCAAGGTGTTTGTGCTTAACTATTAAGACAGGGAGAATGTATTTATTACCAAGGGGGCGAACAGTGAAACATTTAGTCACTTTGGTAAAAACTTGGAGCATTTTTAATGACTGAGGACTACCGAACTTGTTAGTTTTAAGTTACTTTTAAAGAGAAGAAGAATAAACCTTACCAGAGGGCGAGAGCCCCGAGTCGTTGAAGAAGAAGAAGTAAATTGGTCTCGATGATACGACTAAAAACGGTGTTGTTGCACGCAAAATACAAGAAAAAATACAAGAGACAAAAGATTTTTTACATAATTTTACATAAGATACATTTTGTTAGGTTTTTTTTAAGTTTCTGAAATAAAATTATTACTCACAACAATTACTAAAAGAAACTTCATACATGTAAGTTTAATGACAGAGGAATCAAGTCTCATCATTCAACTGTTATCAACTTCTTAACTCAAATACGTTGTTTTAAAAATATCTGTGTAACTAACTTTCATAGGTGAAGAAATATTGTAATGGAAGACAAAACCTTTGAGAACAAAAACTATTGCCCATGATGTTAGTTTTTCTGAAAACATTTCTAAAACGACATTATACTAGACTTAGCCTTGCCACTTAACAGATCTTTCATACATGAAGGTTTAGGGGTAGACAACACGAACAATTCCCTCAGATAAAGTATGCTGGTAAAAGTTTATGAAAAAAAGAAAGACTGTGTAGTCAAAATTGCACTGCATATAAACTTTAATATTCACATTAAGCTATCTGGGCTTTCACGAGTGAAGGCTTAGTGACACTGGGAAAACATGGCAAAAGCATAACGAACGTTGACTTTAACTTAGATTTTAGGAAAAGTTTGTAACAGACGTTTAACACCTCAATGTGCATTTTTTTTAATCCATCCTCTTGTTACATCCCCAAAAGCACGGGTACACAGACACAACTACTCGAAAACAAGACAAAAAATATAAAGGATAATAGTTTTTTTTTCCAGATACGTTGTTTGATTTTTTTGAAAACTTATTTGTGTACCTAAAATTCCGGTGCATTAACTTTCAACTTTCATATGTGAAGAAATAATGTAATGGAAGAAAAAAACATCAAAAACAACAACTGTTACCTAGGATGTGTTTAGAGTTTTCTGAAAAGTTTCTAAAACGACATTATAAATAACACATAGACTTGACGTTTAACAGATCTTTCATACATGAAGGTTTGGTGATAGCCACCGTAAAAAACAATCCCCTCAAATACACTATGTTGCTAAAAGTTTATGGGGAAAAAAAAGACTGTATTCAAAATTACAATGCATATAAACTTTATTAATCACATTTAGCTACCCTAACTTTCACGAGTGAAGGCATGGCGATGCAGGGAAAAACAAGACAAATACCTAAAGAATGCTGACTTTTACCTTAGGTTTTTTGAAGTTTAGCATCTGCTTTGAACTGAACGTTGTCCGGCCAAGCGTTTACGACACCCGTCGTAAAAGCTCCTCAACCCTTATCTTCTATTAACTATCACCCCATGACCCCTGACAGAACTTAAATGCAATAGCGACCGTGGAAACATGAAAAAACATGAACAATTCCCTCGAATTAAGTATGTTGCTAAGTGTTTATGAAAAAAAAGACTTGTAGTCAAAATTGCAATGTATATAAAGATTTAATATTCACAATTAATTACCCGAACTTTCAAAAGTAAAGGCATAGCGACACCGGGCAAAACCATAAAGAACGTTGACTTTAAATTAGGTTTGTAACAGAAGTTTAACAACTCATTGTGCATTGGTTTTTGTTGTTTAAAACCATCCACATGTTACATCCTTACAAAACACCCGCAGACACACATACAAGAAAAAAAAAAAGACAAAAACGTAAAAGACAGCGCCTTTTTTTTTTTTCCTGATACGTTGTTTGATTTTTATGAATGAATTTATTTGCATAGCTAAAATTCTGGTGCAATAACTTAACTTTCAAAGGTGAAGTAATATTGTAATCAAAGACGAAACCGTCAAGAACAACAAATGCCCATGATGTGTTTAGAGTTTCCCGAAAAGTTCTAAAATGATCTTATACTTACACATAGCCTTGATGCTTAACAGATCTTTTAAAGCGTGAAGGTTTAGTCACTGGGGAACCAAGTCTAAACAATCAAGAACTTCTATTTTTACATTTTGTTAGTTTTTTTTTAAGTTTCTGAAATAAAATTATTACTCACAACAATTACTAAAAGAAACAAAGAAATTTCATACATGTAAGTTTAATGACCAAGGAATCAAGTCTAATCATTTAACAGTTATCAACTTCTTAACTCAAATACGTTGTTTAAAAAAAAATTGTGTAAGTAATTAACTTTCATAGGTGGAGAAATATTGTAATGGAAGACAAAATCTTTGAGAACAAAAACTATTGCCCAGGATGTGTTAGTTTTTCTGAAAAAGTTTGTTAAACGACATTATAAATAACACTTTGATGCTTAACAGATCTTTAAAGTGTGAAGGTTTAGTGACAGAGGAACCGTGGCTAAACCATCAAGAACTTCTACTTTTCCATTTTGTTAGATTTTTTTTTTGAGTTTCTAAAATAAAAAGTATTGCTCACAACATTTACTAACAGAACCTAAAAGAAATTTCATATGTGTAAGTTTAATGACCGATGAAACAAGTCTAATCATTCAACAGTATCAACTTCTACAGTAACTCGTATACAGTATGTTGTTAGATTTTTTACAAAAAAATTATTTGTGTAACTAAATTTCCAGTCTAATTACTTTTAACTTAGGTGAAGAAATATTGATGGAGATATTAATGGAAGACAAAACTTATGAGAGAAAGAAGAGAAACAACTTTTAGCTCAGATGTTTTTGTAAGAGTTTTCTGAAACGTTTCTAAAATGACATTATATTTACACCTAGCAGTGGCAACTAACCGAACTTTTCAGCGTGAAGGTTTAGTGACCGAAAGAAAAAAAAAGAAAAAAAAAAAAGACTCAAAACCTCAAGAACAACCCAACAACATTTACTGAGCTGTTTACTTCAGATCAGTTTTTGTTAAGATTTTGAAGAAAATACTTTGTGTATCTCACATTACCGGTTATTTTGAGAGCATTCAGAGCTAACTCAACTTATATGTTGGGGCCTTTTGAAACATCCAGAATAAAACTGTAAGGGGTTTATTCCTACCCCTGTGTGGATGTTTCCCTACAGAGAGATCAATACAACCCCCATGTGTGACCGGTTTGTCCCCAAACTCTGTGCTGTGTCGTGAATTGAATGAGACTGGACAACAACAAATATTCCATGAGCCACTTTTTATTATTATTATAAATTATTATTATTATGAATGAATTAAAAACCAAATGAATAAGAAACTTCATGTTTGCCTATAAATGACCTGTGAGTCTAAATAGATAATTTTAGCCATGGAGTTCAAACATATACATAGTGTCAAAGAAAACATGCATTCAACACCCTCTATTTGTGCTTCCTTACAATTAAACTGCATTTTTTTAAGCTAGAGCTCCGTCAGAACTCACCTCTCTCCAGCTACGCTTACCGTGTTTCTCTCTGAAGGAGCGCAGCCGAAACTGGAAGAAGAAGCGGTAACTCTTAAAAGGGGCCGTGTCCCATTTTTTTTAGCAGTCACAAGTAAATTAGCAATAAAATAATTTCCAGAGTGTATAATATCAAAAATACGAAAGAAATAATAAGCAAAAAGACAGATTAATTTGAGTGAAATTAAATGTAAATATAATATCTGCTACACATGCATGGACGTAAACACATATGCACAGCACACACACACACACACCCGCACCTGGCGTAAAAAATTTCTAAACAATGCTATTAAACATTAGCCCCATCTCCCCATGGAAAAATATCTGGTCAAACTTTTATTACATCCTAATCTGATAATAGATGTTAACCAGGCACGTGCACTCATAGCAGGCAGGTGAGGCGGTGCCGGTAAAGTGCAGGGGCGGTAAAGGGCTCAACATGGTTTCCTCAGCTGTCACCATAAGTTGTTAAAAAATGATTAATATAATAAAACATAATATAATATCTGTCCTGTGGTCTATGCTTTTAATGCAATTTTGGTGTGTTTCCTATACATTTGGATCATTTTCATAGTCAAAATAGCTGTATTTCTTGTTCAAATAACAACGGGAGACGAGGATCATGGAGGCTGAGGCAGTGACAGGTAGTGCCTCTCAGCGCGTGCGTGTGAGAGTGTGCACCACTCACACACTGTACTGAGCGCGTGCAAACGGCGCGTGCTTGCAGTCAGCGGGAAAATACAGGCCTATAGTTCACGACACGAGTAAATGCGAGAGTAAATTAAGAAGAAAAAAAAGAAAAGAAAAACAACCAACAACATTCGGTGCTAACGCGTTGCTATTTGGCTTTATTTTACCTGAAAATGGAGGATATAATCTCGAAGATAAGAAATTTTTCAAAACTTCATTTACAAGTAAAGGTAAGAATACTGCAGTGGTGTGTTTAAATGTACAGTGGTGTGTTTAAAATGTTATTAAATTTAATCAAGAATGGGATAACAACCATGTATGCTTGTGAATCTGACTTGTGAGTCAGTGCCTTAGCGTCATACAGTACGTTTGTAAATCTGACACCGAGTCAGTGCCTCACCAACCCCAACCCTCACTGCACGTCACTGATGTTAACTAACACCCCTGTGCCATTACAAGGCCTGCTATGACAACCAGAAAACAGATTTTTTCTTTTCAAGAAAAGTAAAGGACCAGGTTTTTAACACATGGTCCTCGTATATATAAGCATATACAAAACCGGCTAGACTTTTAACCGATCTGTTGGATCAGTTCAGCATGTAATTCCTAACTAAATGATCATGGCACACAGTGAACTGATGAGTCACGGAGCAGCTTTTTGTTTTCTTCCATTACATTATTACTAATCACTACACACACGGTCACCCCAGCTTTAGTCTTAGGGAACTTTTTAAATAGACAAACTAAGCACAGTCCTACCTAAAAAAATGTGGATAAAACAACGGATTTAGATGAGCACTCAAAAAATAAACACCTTTTACGACTAAGCTGAAGAGGCGGAGGTGGGGTTTCATCATGCGCAGATCCGGCCAATCACAAGGACCGGGAGGAACCCTGTTTGATTCCCCTTTTACAAACTCAAACTCCGCGCGCCTCCCGCTCCAGACAAGACTTCGCTGCTCACGCGCTACACGCTCATGACATCGGACAAACTCATACGCGGCGAAACCGTTTACGCGTGGACTTCGCTTTTGTCTCTTGTATTTTTTCTCGAGGGTATGCGCGCAACAACACCGTTTTTAGTCGTATCATCGAGACCAATTTACTTCTTCTTCTTCAACGACTCGGGGCTCTCGCCCTCTGGTAACGTTTATTCTTCTTCTCTTTAAGAGTAACTTAAAATTAACAAGTTCGGTAGTCCTCAGTCATTCAAAGTGCTCCAAATTTTTACCAAAGTGACTAAATGTTTCACTGTTCGTCCCCTCTGTAATAAATACATTCTCCCTGTCTTAATAGTTAAGCACAAACACCTTGAAAATGAGTCCCCTCACCAAGCATATTTTTCAAATAAAACGAACACACTGAACAAATTCTTACAATAAATAAATGAAATAAATACGTACATGAATAAATACGTATATAAATGAATAAATACGTATATAAATAAATAAATGAATGAATGAAACGATGTCTAATGCATAAGCATCCTAACCCCTCCCTTTTTATCAAAAACCTCCCGGTCATAAAGATTCCTAAAGGTCATCCAAAGGTCAAAAAAGCACTTAAGGGGGCAATAAAACTGTCAAAATCGAGTTTGACGAAAGCTTGTTAGGATATATTTTTCACGCCAGGTTGAAGAGGACCCAGACATGACAAACACGTCACCACCAGTCAAAATAAAGGTCCTTAAAAAGACTGCGTGCCCCTTGTTAATCTGATAACCACACCCCCAGCCAAATCACAAATCAAAACAACCACTTACCCTGCCACATTCTATCCCCTATTTTTTTTTTATCGGTGTCCCGACGATGACTAAATGACCCATAGCCTTATCCATCCGTATCCATGTCCCATGGCTTAAACCAAACAGAAATCTTATTTGAGACAGGGCTTGGTGTTATAGCAGTCCTCATGCCTTCGGCTGCAGCACGTGGTAACCTATACAGATTTGAATGATGGCCCGCGGTAATCCGCACTGTTCTCCACAAAGAAGTACTCAGACCACCTAACTGACTCTCTGACAAATGCACAGACCCCGGTGGTGCATTTACCACAGAATTAGGAGCCTCAGGGCGCCCAATAACTATGTTCCCCTCGTTAGCATTTACAGGCCTACACCTCACTAGGTGACCTAATAGTATCCCGGGAAACCTGTACCTGGGGAACTTGTACCGGAGGAAATTCTGGCACTACCATAAACAGATCAGTTTCTGATCAGGGCAGCGTCCTTTTTTTCATGCATTTCCAAGTACCCCTGTCTGCAGCCTGCAGATGGGGGCGGGGCTGAATCTGGGGTGGGGCTGCACATGTCGCCCCGCCCACATGGTTTCTCATTGGTTGTAAGTAAAGTAATGACGTTGTGCAACGTTCCTCCCACAACTCCTCTCATTGGTTAGTGAAATGGATTGAAGTCGCTGGCACGATAAACAGGAAATGCTGTTGGAAACAGTACTTAGAAATTATACAAACGCTTTGTTTGTACAAAATTTTATACAAACGCTGAAATGCTTATTTATTCAGCTTTCAGATGCGTACAAATTTCAGTTAAGTTCTTTTTTTTTTTTTTTTTAATGTACGCTTATGACTTGTTTGTGGTTCAAGGTTACATACATTTACAAGCAAGACTTCCGCTGTTTTTCTCCCTTTTCTGGCAATCCGTGACTAAAAATTAAAATGTCAACCAATCGCGTTTATTTACAGCCTTTTTTCCCTTTTTTTATTGTTAATAAAATACATAAATGTGGAATATTCTCAGCAAAAGTATCCACTATCCATATGTTATTAAATTAATAAATAGAAAAGGGTTGTTAAACATTTATAAATACAAACATTTATGACACCTGAATGAATTATGATGACACATTAATGAATTTCAATGTTTTTTATTTATTTATACTGTTCACAGTTATTTCTGATAGAGGAGAAAGCAGGTATTTATACATCTCTCTGTGGTCAAGCATTAATTCTCCCTCCCAATCTAATAATGGCAGGTGAAACAGCAGTCTGGCTCCTCTGTGACATCATAAAATCCTCTGAGGCAAACACGTTTCCCATTTCCGTAATAACCGAAGCAGGTGGTGAATAACATTTTACACATTTTGCATTCTTTAATTTCAAAAGGCACTCGTAATTCCGCCCTTGATGTTTCCCTCCATTTTTCCCAGTTCACAACACCTGCAGTCAAAAACACACACACAAAGCAGAAGTCATCTAGGATTGTTAGCCATGATACAGCTTTAAAAATACAATAAGCAAAATTACATTAAAAAAGGACAGATGCTTACTGTCAAACCATGCATAGTGTGCCTTCTGTCTGAACTGGGTTCTGTTCACAATTGCACTAAAGCAACTGCAAGTAAGCGAAAGATTCATGTAGGCAGCATCTCCATCCTGTAGCACTACTTCCAAGATCTCCAGGGGGAACTGGAAAGTATTGTATATGGAATAGTTTTAACCCTTCATTTGCTTAAATGAAACAGGACAGTATTACAGCACTTAAGAGACTTACATCCAAAAGTTGCAACTCAGGAGTCATGATTGCCTTTTGTGCCTAAAAAGGATAGCAGAGAAGACATGTAATTCTACATACAGTATGTTAAGAAAATACGACAAAAAAGTCATATTAAGTGTAATTAAATTACATTATTTTCAATTTGCCTCTTGAGTCTCTTTGTTCTTCAGACCTCTAATGAAATGTAGTAAAGGAGAGGTATGTTTATATTATGTAAATAAAAGTTTTCAAAATAATAAGTGCTATGCCTTTAAAATAAAAAAATTGACTGATTCTTATTAAACATACAAAAGTTCCTCTCGTTGTGCTTTTGTTCATGACCCTAAATAGATTACAAACTGAAGCGATTGTTACATATCGCAATATGTACATTTACAATACTTGAATAATTGTTATTATATTACACAGGCCTAGTATATATAATGTAAAAGCGACACCTCAGCAAAAAGTTTAGTGCTAGTTCATAAAATGTAGAGAAATAAACCTTAAGGTGAAATTCTCCAAAAGAAGCAAACACCAACTCCTAATGCCAGGCATGTCTGTCTGAGGGGAAAAAATTATACTTTCTAATTACTTTCTATTTATATGGCAAATATACATTAGAGTTTTTACTCACCTCTGTAAAATCAAAGTCCCCTGCGGTTGCAAAACTCAGGGAATACTGGAATCGTAAACATTACAAATACATTTGTTCTATAATGGATCAAAATCTTGTTAAAAAAAAAAAAACATCAGCTCTATAAACTTACCATCAGAACAATGATTCAAGATTCAAAGAACTTTACTAATCCCAGAGGGAAATTGTTAATAAACAACAGACAAGCGACGAAGGTGGGATGCCACAGTTGTTGCTGAAATGTTGTCGTGGACGGCCACAATCTACCTTGAAAAATAAATTATTTTAAATGCTTTTACATTTATTTATTCAAATGATTACTGGTACCATATCGTTGAAGTGTTCATACTTTAAAATAAGACATACTTAAAAATCACACATACACTGACATACTTAAAAATCATGCACAGAGCATTACTGGCTGGTCGACACATTTTCTTAAACAGATAGTACCAGTAATAACAGAACCGCTGTTGAGAATAATTAATTCCTCACTCAGCATTGGTTATGTTCCAAAATCTTTTAAATTAACAGTTATCAAACCAATAATTAAGAAACCTGACCTCGACCCCTGTCAGCTGTCCAATTACAGGCCAATATCAAACCTCCCCTTTATCTCTAAGATTCTGGAAAAGATAGTAGCAGAGCAGCTATGCTCATATCTACATAGAAATGGCATACATGAACTGTATCAGTCAGGATTTAGGCCTCATCACAGCACTCGTTAAAGTAGTAAATGACCTCCTATTGGCCTCTGATCAGGGTTGTGTAACTATGCTTGTATTACTCGACCTCAGTGCAGCTTTTGACACTATTGATCATGCTATTCTTCTTCACAGATTAGAAAATGTAGTAGGAATTAAGGGTACAGCCCTCTCCTGGCTCAGATCCTATTTGACCGATCGTTATCAGTATGTAGACTTAAATGGTGATTATTCTGCATGTTCTCTAGTGGAGTTTGGCGTTCCGCAGGGTTCAGTTTTAGGCTCACTGCTTTTTTCCCTTTACATGCTTCCTCTGGGCAACATAATCCGTAAGCATGGTATTAGTTTTCATTGTTATGCTGACGACACACAGCTATACGTCTCAACAAAACCTGATGAGAAAAACCATCTTACTAAAGTTGAGCAATGTGTGCAGGACATAAGAAATTGGATGCTAATTAACTTCCTTCTGTTTAATCCGGATAAGACAGAAGATCTAGTCATAGGACCGCATACAGCTTGGAGTAAAATCTTAGATCACACCGTAACTTTAGATGGCCTTTCTGTTCCATCAAGTGCAACAGTAAAAGACCTCGGCGTGATTATAGATTCCAGCCTTTCATTTGACGTTCATGTAGATAATATCACCAGGATAGCATTCTTTCACCTCAGAAATATGCTTTTATCACCTCTACGTTGGACTATTGTAATGCCTTACTGTCTGGTTGTTCAGCTAGGTGCATAAACAAGCTTCAGCTAGTCCAGAATGCAGCAGCGAGAGTCCTCACTAGAACCAGAAGATATGAGCACATCACCCCTATCCTATCTTCACTACATTGGCTCCCTGTGAAATTTCGCATTGATTTTAAAATACTACTCTTGACATATACAGCATTAAATAGTCTTGCCCCGCAGTATCTGAGTGAACTGCTAGTGTCTTACGATCCGCCACGCCTACTTCGGTCAAAGGATGCAGGCTGCTTGTCAGTACCGCGTATTATGAAAACTACAGCTGGGGGCAGAGCTTTTTTTTCCTCACTCTCATTGATCACTCAGGTTTGTTGACGGTGAGGTGATTGTTTGCTTTACATCTCAGGGAGCCCTCATGTTTGTGTTTCCTTCTGGCTCTCCCTTTTAGTTATGCTGTCATAGTTAGTCCTGCCGTAGTCCCTGCTTGAACTCTACAGTAAATATACATTCACATTATGTGACTGTGACCATACCTAATTGCCATCTTTCCTACTCTTCTCTTTCTCCCCTTCTTTCTCTTTCCTCTCTTCCCGTCTCCCCCTTTCACTCTTTCTCTCTCTCTCTCTCTGTTGAGCTACACGTCATTCCTGAGCTGCCAGTAATCCAGACTCCCTCTGCCCTCCGGACCTGTCTGATCCATCCTGGTGCCCCGTTTCTGGTTGGAGGTCTCGTCGCATGGATGCCCCGTGTGTCTCTTTGGGATGCGTCTGGTGTCTGGGGATGATTCTATCTACTTCGAAGACGGTTCTGGCCTCGACTGGTGTGGTCAGCTGTTTCTCTGAGGACTTGACAATTCGATAGTTCAGGACTGGAACTTTCTACAAGTCTATCTGAGTCTCCAATAACTACTGGACTCCATTTTAACATCAATTAACATCAACTATTATAGCTGAACTGCCTGCCACCTAACACACTGTATAAATGCAGATCATTTCCTGCTATCTGTTTCACCCAGATGAGGATGGGTTCCCTGTTGAGCCTGGTTCCTCTCAAGGTTTCTTCCTATTACCATCTCAGGGAGTTTTTCCTTGCCACTGTCGCCCTCGGCTTGCTCACCAGGGACTATCTGAACATTTTGATTCATACTGTACACATTCACATTCCATACAAACTTAAATAATTCTTTTGATTGTGTAAAGCTGTTTTGAGACAATGTCAATTGTTAAAAGCGCTAAACAAATAAAATTGAATTAATGATATACAATACATTATTGTTGGTTTGCAATACCATTTAGTCACAATAAAAATTTTGGAAAAATATGAGTAAAAAAATCAACATTCATTCATTCATTCATTTTCTAGATCACATTCTCCTGTTCAGGGTTGATAGAAGCCTGGAGCCTGTCCCAGTAGAATTTGGGGAACAGAGTGTCTTTTTTGTAACATTTTATTATTATTATTATTTTTGTAGGCCACTCTGGAGCATCAGCCAAATGCCTACTGTAAATGTAAATGTGTCGATCCACTGAAGAACAAACACACACAATCATTCACACTACGGGCAATTTGGGAACATCAATAAACCTAATCTGCATGTCTTTGGACTGGGGGAGGAAAACGGAGCACCTGGAGGTGCGAAGCCCACAGGGCTAACCACTACAGCATTACCAATTGAAGATTAAAGATATGTACATTTATTACAATAATGTTATATTTTTTCAGTGTTGGAAGTACTATATTTCTCAAAACAAAGAAAATTAAATCATTATACACAATGAATAGACAAAGAATTTAACAATACACAAATATATAACAATTGACTAAAATTGTCAAAACGTAATGTGTTCTTAATGATGTAGGTTCCCTGTTTAATAATAGCACTTGTTTACATTCACGGCATTTAGCATTTATTTAGCAGAGAGATAGACAGAAGGCCTTTGACGTCACTATAAATAAGTACATAAATAAGTACTGGGTCAAAAGTTCACAGACTAAAAGTACAATCAGTCTAAAAACTCATTTGCTAATATAGTATGAAATACACACAGAAATGTTTTTAAATAAAATGCTAACTTAGCCAAATGAGGCTAATCTTCACATTAATACTGTGCTTTAAATTAAATTGTATCGTTAACACACAGGGGAAAGTGAAACAAATTAATGTTTATATTTAGTAAACCACACCAATTTGAAATAAACATAGAAACGTGATATAACTAATTACAGACGAGGTTACACTTGCAAAAAAAAAAAAAAAGGTAAAACGTATTATTATGCAAACGACTCTGGTATTGCTAAGGCATGATTGAAGTAGATTTAAAAAATATATTTAGTAGTGTATTGTTATTCTTTTGCCTGGCATTTGAGGTGGCAAAACATCTCCATTCCTTTATAATCTATCTTGCCTAGTCTAAACTATTCCCAGCATCCCATGTTGTGAGGAGCAAATCATTTGCAAAGTTTGTTTAGAATCGTAATGAAAACTTTTGATTAAAGAATTCAAGTTGATTATTGAATAGGGATATTTGTAAAATCATGATATAATCACAAAACAAATGGAATTGCATCTAGGTATCGTGATATGATATTGGCTGGTCCTGATGATTCCCATCTCTAGTCGGAAGACGGACCCATATTTTATAGTAACACGACATGTGGATGTGCTGATGACATCTGAGATGACTTCCAAACTGTTTCCAAACGCTAAGCAAAGATTCTAGTTTGCTAAACTTCTCCTCACACCATGTCACTCTGCTGTATCTCTATTTAGATCATCCTGAGCGGCTGCATAACTGGCTGGTTTGGGAATTGGTGCTGGTTTGGGAATTGGTGGCGGACTGCAAGACCCTACAACGGATAGCAAGAACAGCAGAGAGGATCATCAGGGTCTCTCTCCCCTCTATTGAGGACATCTACACCACACGCTGCATCCGCAAAGCCACCAGCATTGTGGATGATCGGACACACCCCACTTAAACACACTTCACCCTCCTGCCACCTGGAAAAAGGTACTGTAGCATTCGGACACACACATCCAGACTGTGCAACAGATTTTTTCCACAAGCCATCTGTCTTCTCAACAAAAAGGGACTGGAATGATACACACACACACACACACACACACACACACACACACACACACACACACACACACACACACACACACTATCACTCAGCTTAACTCAACTACTTCAAAACATTGAGACTGGACTGAATAATCAACACAAGCGCACTACACTACCTGACCTACACTACCAAACTATCGTACACACCAGCCTGTAAATGCTTCACTGTTTATCTCTTTTTCACAATATTCATTACTGGACTACTTTTTGCAATAATTCCTTAATTCCTGCTGCTATGGACATTAAGGAATGTTTACTGTTTCTCCACTACCTCACCACCATATTATTCTGTTATGTCGTGTTTGTCGCACTGTCACTTTGTTGTTGCTCGTTTGCACATTTGCACGTGTGCTTTATGCTGTCTATAAAACCTGTAGATAGTCTAGTTAGTTAGTTTTTGTTAATCTAATTTATGTTACGTCAATCTGTCTTGTCTCCGCTAGCCAGATAACTAGGCCTCTTAGTTAGCTAGTTTAGTGTTTGTTAATTTACGTTGTAAATTTATGTTGCATGTAGCACCTTGTTGTTTCGTTTCACTGTGTACTAACTGTATCTGGTTGAAGTGACAAAAAAAGTCTACTTGCACTTGAACGTGTACGAATTTACTGGTCTATTTGAGTAAAACTCTTTCCAAACTGTAAGCAAGACTACTGCTTCTCCCCTGTGTGAATTTGCTGGTGTATTTTGAGATTGCTCTGTCGTGTAAAACTCTTCCCACATTCTGAGCAGGTATACAGCTTCTGTCCTGTGTGAGTGTGCTGGTGCCGTTGGAGGGTACTCTCTCGATTAAAATGTTTTCCACACTGTGAGCACTGATACGGCTTCTCTCCCGTGTGGATGTGCTCGTGCCGTTTGAGATGACACTGTCGAGCAAAACTCTTCCCGCACTGCGAGCAGCGATACGGCCTCTCTCCCGTATGGGTGCGCTGGTGCCGTTGAAGAGTACTGTCTTGATTAAAACTCTTCTCGCATTGTCCACAGTGAAACGGCCTCTCTCCGGTGTGGATGCGCTGGTGGATTTGCAGAGTATTCTGTTGAAGAAAAACCTTGCCACACTCCAAGCATGCATACGGCTTCTCTCCAGTGTGAACAAGCTGATGGATTTGGAGAGAAATTGATTGGCTAAAACTCTTGCCACACTCTGAGCAGATGTATGGCTTTTCTCCAGTATGAACACGCTGATGACGCTGGAGCGCATTGTGGTAATTAAATCTCTTTCCACACTCTGAGCAGGCGTAGGGCTTCTCACGAGTATGAACAAGCAGATGCCGCTTGAGCGCGTTCTGGTAAGTAAACCTCTTCCCGCACTCTGAACACTGATACGACTTCTCCCCTGTGTGAATGAGTCGGTGCCGTTGGAGAGTACTCTCTCGATTAAAACGTTTTCCACACTCTGAGCACGCATGCAGCTTCTCTCCCGTGTGAATGGTTTGATGTGCTTGAAGGTGACTCTGTCGAGCAAAACGTTTCCCACACTGTAAGCAGTGAAACGGACGTTCTCCAGTGTGAATGCGCAGGTGTTGTTTTAGGTGAAATCTTCCGACAAAGCGCTTCCCGCACTCTGAGCAGCAGTAAATCTCTTTCATTCTGTCAGAGGTCTTAACAAAACAAGTACCAGTCTGGTTTTGTTTATGTGCAGAGATTGATGTGGCTTTTGAAATTTTATGTTTAGTTCGTTTTAATTTCTGCATGCTGATATTTTCCTCATAGTGACACATATTGATATGTTTGTGAAGGTCAATTTGAGATGTACAGATAAGTGAACACAATGAACAGGAAAAATAGTCCACTGAGTAATCACTCGATTCTGTAAAGGAAAAAAAAAACAAACATTAATTATTATAGACTTTGAAGAGTTATATTATTAAAGAATTAATAGATAACATTTATCAGAGTTCACTCAGCCAACCATCCATCTATCAATCATCTACAGTATACCATTTATTCCATATCACCAGATAAAGTACAACCTGGTTGGGGGGCCAACACACACTTTTGGAAAAATAAATCCACCTACATCTACATCTAGGCATTTGGCAGACGCTCTTATCCAGAGCGACTTACATTTTTATCTCATTACACATCTGAGTAGTTGAGGGTTAAGGGCTTTGCTCAAGGGCCCAACAGTTGCAACTTGGTGGTTGTGGGGTTTGGACCTGGGATCTTCCGAACCGTAGTCCATTGCCTTAACCACTGAGCTACCCGAGGCCCCGGCCCCTGCATGTGATTGAGCTGTTAAAGGAAAGCAATGGAGATCCCAGAGGAAACCCCCCAATCCCACAAGAACATGCAAACTCCACATACATAGAATGGAGGTCAGATTTGAACATGGAGACTTGAATCCAGGTGAGGTTCTTTGGCACATCCCAAACAATCTGTAACTGCAGCCAGAGGGGTTTCTAATAAGTATTGACCCAGGTGGGTGAATACCTACGCAAATACCTTTTTTTGGTCACAATCCAAGCTGGGCAGTCTGAGTCAGTGACTGAGTTAAAAGAAAAAAATGCACAGAACTGACAGACAAGTTTTAGCAGGTGACATAAATGGTATTTTTCGACGTTACCACTTATGCAGCACTTTTTGTTCCAGACGCATTTGAAAGTGATGCCAAGAGTCTTGGCGTACTTCTCTTCATACCAGACCAAAAGCTCCTGTCTTGGTTTGATTGGTCGACGGCAACGGTAGAAAATTTTACCCTGATACTGGAAGGCCACCAGATTGGACTCTTCACTATTATGAGCACAATTCACATACCTGAGGAAATAAGGAAAAGAAACAACAACAGGAATAAAAAAGGCAAAAGTGCCACAGTGTGCAACAAGTCAGAACCGGAAAAGGAAACCACTCTAAAAAAAAAAAACACAGATTCTACAAAGAGATTCTGTAATGCATTCCTCACCTCATCCAATTTGCATGGGTCACTCTCTTAGCATCAATGTATTTTTCAAAATCTCTTTTATTGTAAATCTGCAAAATGAATTATATAGTTTCAGCAGAATATGCAACTTAAGAAAGCAATAATCACAATATTTTAGGCTAATAATTAGTCATTGCCAAATGTATCAGTTTGTACCATACCAGACTATGGAACATTGATGCTGATTTAGTGTAGAGTTAGTTTCAATTTGAACAATATGCCAAACTTCTACTACTTTGAAAAGGCTGAGCTGGACTTGTGCTGGACAAGTACTTAAATCATCAGTATTAAAACAATATAGAATGAACTCGGCTGCAATGGCATTACAGGGGTGTGTAAATAATACATTTATTGTTCAGCCCAAAAGGCAAGTCCTATATTCTAGCAGTCCGAAAACTGAAAGGGCAAAAACAAGGCAGCCATTAAAATGCAACAACACATGGTAGGCTACTTCAATTAATGCAGGCTAAGATGTCAGATAAAAAAAATGTTGTAATTTTTCCTCAATAGGTTAGAATGTTATTAATGTATCATTACTTTTTAGAAAACGAACTCACCACCCAAGAGTAGCTACTTGTCATGCCTTCTTCTTTGTCTACCACCTCTCCCTGGTAAGGCCCATAGTGGGCACCAACTGGAACAGTATCCCCCTTATTAAACACTCCCAGCCCTGCTTTAGGAATACAAGATTCCTGAACCTCTAGACCAGGGGGAAGTGTTTGTCTGGCTCGATTTGAAACCCCTTTTGGAACAGGGGTATCCGGGAGGAAGAGAGCTGGACCATGTATCTCACACTTGTTGATGAAGAAGGATCTGCAATATTCACAATCTAGAACAAAAGAACAACATGCAACATCATGCATATCTTTTCTCCAGTCCACACAAACAGTGTTGTCACACAATGAAAATTAGTTTACAGCCTTTAGAAAAAAAGGAGGAGAAAACTCCCATGCAGAGGAGACAGAGTATTAATCAGCACTGTACTTTTCCTGCATTCACCACTCCAAAGCTATAATCAGCACTATCATTTGAGATTTTGGACAAAGAAGAGAAGAACATCGTTGCAAGCGGTGCATGGCTGAGTATTGTGTTTTCATTTTGTGTTGACAGACAGGGAACCAGTGACCAGAGAGAACAGAGCTTCAGAGCGAGTAAATATGCATGTGTATGTATGAATTAAATTCAGACTGAGATCTGGTTATCATTCTATCAATCATTCTAGGAGAAACATACCAAGTAAGAGTATACAAGCGTATACATACATTTACATTTAGCCATTTGGCAGACGCTCTTATCCAGAGTGACTTACAAAAAGTGCTTTAAAGTTTACATCACTGGATACATACTTACACTGGGTTAACTAAGCTAATAACTAAGTGCCATTAGTCCAACACAACTGGGAAGAGGGTTTTTTATTTTAATTTTTTTTGTCCAAGTACTGGAGAAACAGATGTGTCTTGAGTCGTTGTTTAATGATAGTCAAAGTCTCTGCTGTACGGACATCTAGATGAAGCTCATTCCACCACCTAGGTGCCAGAACAGAAAAGAGCCTGGATGAATGCCGCCCTCAATCCCTGAGAGATGGTGGGATGAGGCGAGCAGTGCTGGAGGATCGGAGGGAACGTGGTGCAGTGCATGGTGTGATTAGAGCAGAGAGGTAAGTTGGTGCTGGGCCATTTTTAGCGTTGTAGGCAAGCATCAGCATTTTGAATTTGATGCGGGCAGCTACAGGAAGCCAGTGCTGGGAGCAGAGGAGTGTGGTGGTGTGGGAGAACTAAAGGTTAAAAATGAGACGTGCTGCTGCATTCTGGATCAGTTGCAGTGGACGAATCATGGACAGAGGCAGGCCTGCCAGGAGTGAGTTGCAGTAGTCCAGTCTTGAAATAACAAGGGACTGAACAAGCACCCAAGTAGCCTGTGAAGAAAGAAATGGGCGAATTCTTCTGATATTGTGAAGAAGAAATCTACAAGAGCGAGTAAGGTTAGCAATGTGTGAGGAAAATGACAAATGATTGTCCACAGTTACCCCAAGATTGCGGGCAGTGGCTGAAGGAGTAATTTGGTTGTTGTGTAGGGATATCACAAGGTCTTACATTTAGGCATTTGGCAGACGTTCCTATCCAGAGCGACTTACATTTTTATCTCATTATACATCTGAGCAGTTGGGGCCTTGCTCAAGGGCCCAACAGTGGCAACTTGGTGGTTGTGGGGTTTGAACCTGGGATCTTCTGAACCGTAGTCCAGTGCCTTAACCACTATGCTACCCCTGGTCTTGACCTGGGGATGAGTCACAAGGGATGAACAACAGTTCAGTTTTACTCAGATTAAACTTTAGCTGATGCGCAGCCATCCAGGATGAGATCTCTGCCAGACATGGTGAGATCCGGGTGGAAACCTGAGTGTCAGAGGGAGGAAAGGAGAGAGTAAGTCGGGTGTCATCTGCATAACAAAGGTATGAAAATCCATGCGATGATATGACTTTACCAAGAGACCGGGTATAAAGGGAGAACAGAAGAGGACCAAGTACTGAGCCCTGTGGGACTGGGACACCAGTAGAGAGACTACATGGGGCAGATGTAGATACCCTCCATGTTACCTCATATGACCTATCTTCTAGGTAAGAAGCAAACCATTGCCACGCTGTTCCACAAATTCCAAGGCTTGTAAGAATAGATAATAGAATCTTTTGATTCAACGTGTCAAATGCAGCTGACAAGTCCAGGAGGAGGAGAACAGATGACAGTTTAGCAGATCTAGCAGCATGGAGCTTCTCAGTGACTGACAGAAGGGATGTCTCTGTGGAATGTGCCACTTTGAATCCAGATTGGTTGGGATCATTAAGATTGTTCTGTGAGAGATAAAGAGAGATTTGGTTATAAACAGTTCTTTCAAGAATTTTGGAAATAAAAGGGAGAAGTGATACTGGGCAATAGTTGTTAACTTCTGATGGGTCCAGGCAGGGTTTCTTGAGGATGGGAATAACCATTTCCTTCTTAAAAGCAGCAGGTACATGACCAGATGATATGGAATGGTTGATGGTTGTGGTGAAGGGAAGGAGGTCTCGTGAGATTGTGGAGGGGATTGGGTCTAATGAACAGGAGGTGGGGTTAGATGACGAGATGATCTGCTGAATCTCATCAGATGACAGGTTGGAGAATTCTGCTAAAGGAGGGAAGGGAAGGTCCTAAGGTTCTGCTGTAGGAGTTTGGTTGGGAGCGAAGGACTGGCAGATTGTTGCAATTTTCCCATCGTAGAATGTGGCAAAATCGTCAGCATTCAGAGAGGAAGGGGCACGAGGAGTTAGTGGGTTGAGTAGGGAGAGAAGAGTCTGGTAAGAGATGAGATCTGCATCAAGTTGTGATTTCTTCCATCTTCTCTCTGCAATTCTTAATTCTCTCCTGTTGTTGCGTAGTACATCAGATAGCCAAGGAGCAGGACAAGACATCTTCCTTGGTTTAGATGACAGTGGGCAAAGGAGATCTATGGATGAGGAGAGAGAGGAGAGGAAAGTTTCAGTCGCAGTCTCTAGTGGTAGAGAGGGATGATAGGGTGCATGAAGACACATAGGAGGGGGAGACAGGGTGAAGGTTTCTGTGAGAGAGACATTTTGGTGGTTAGGTTTACATAGAATAGGAAGGGTTATGGTGAAGGATACCAGGTAATGATCAGATTTATGAAGAGGAATAGTGATGATATCCGTGACTGGACAAGGGCGGCAAAAAACGAGATCGAGAGAATTCCCTGCCTTGTGTGTGGGAGGGCAGCTTTTTAGAGTTAAAGAGAAGGAGTTAAGGAGAGGGAGAAGGAAAGAGGATTGGAGTTCGTTAGATGGAACGTTGAAATCTCCTAGAACAGTGAGAGGAGTGTTGGCAGAAGGAAAAAGATTAAGAAGAATGTCCATTTCATCTAGAAAGTTTCCTAGAGAGCCAGGAGGACGGTAAATCACTAAGATGTGGAGGTTAATTGGAGCGGTTACCTTAATTGCATGAAATTAAAATGATGAAAAACTGAGATGAGACAGGGGAATGGACAAGAAGGACCATCTGTTGGACAACAGGAGACCCGTACCACCACCTCTACCAGTTTCTCGTGGAGAATGAGAGAATACATAGGCAGAGGATAAGGCAGCCTATCAGTACTATAGGGTATCAGTACTTGTTGGATTTAATGTGTAATCAAACCTCTTTCATCAAAGCTTCAATTCATACAATGCTTTGGGTAATGCATGAATAGATAAAGATAAGATGTTTGCACAGTGATGTTCACAAATACGCACTTATACCCATCAACATTAACTTTATGAGGCAAAAGCTTAGAACATAGACAGGCATTAGTGCCTCCCTTGCTTATCCTGAAATCCAGACAGATTGGCCAGGATTTACTCCGCTATTAAGATGGTTATATGTGGATAGGTCCAGCAGTAGTAACAGGCAGGCTCAGGAATACACCACACTGGAGGGGTAGAGCCAGGTTTGTCAACATCAGTTCCATCATATCTGAGGGACTCTGAGGGAAACGAATTAGCCCCTCCTCCGTCAGAGGTTTTTTTTTTCCCTTGAAGCAGGCAGCCAACAAACCCTTAGCCTAATGAGGCACCTTCCCACCTCATTCTTCCATTATTAGGTACAGCTTGTACAGTTTGAGGGAGTACACTTAGGGCATTTTCACATTAGGTACCTAGGTTTGTTCCAGCGTAGACGTGACTACTTCAAAATCTGCTTCATGATCGAATCAGATATGAAAGTGAATCTTACCTGAACATGGAAGTGGACCGCTGTTTAGAATGCAGCATCGTCAGTGCCATCTTTCCTCTCTAAAATCTCTGTGTGGGCACAGCACACACCAGTCTCATCCTCTGACCTACACAGCCATAGTTCATAAAGTTGGAATGCACTCAAGAATGTTGCTCTCGACATTTTTCAGAAAATATCAATAATATTAGGCATAGCGTGATCAACTTCGTGGTTCACTTTTTCTCTTTGTGCTTTATGGTGGCCTGCAAACCAAATAAGTGCATACTGCCACCTGCTATATCAGAAAGTGAAAATACGCATGTTCTGTAGCTCTGTTCACTCTGGTCACTTGATCTCTCCCTGCCAACACAAAGACAAAATACAACACTTAGCCATGCACCCCTTGCCACAATGGTCTTCTGTTAGCCAGTGATTCTACTGCTGCCTAAAAATCACCACTTACGCCCATTTACATTAATTGTGGTTCCCCCTCGAAAGAATTGGCAAGGACATCATCAGGCCATTGGAGCAGACTGTATGTGGGCATTTCTTTGTGTTGGTCTTGGTTGACTATGCAACATGATACCTGCCAGTAATGCCTCTGTGCAGCATTTGAACATGTAATATCGTGAAGGCACCGTTTTCCTTTATCCATTCTGACAAATCAATGCTCTGCTTTTATGTCACAAACACAATGAAGAAAATCAAGAAGGTGGGACCTTCTTCAAGTAAAAACTAAATTCTATATGTTCTTGGCCTGAATTAACTGGTCACACAACTGGTAAACTAACACAGGGAAATTTGCCACAGTCTCAGGACTGTCAATCATGGCTATATAACAAAGGCACTCAGTTCCTGGAAATCACGCTGGTTGATAAGGTGCTTGTTTTACTACCAACATCACACAGTTGGAGATACTGACTAGGTGGTTAGGCAAATGGATAGAGGTAATTTTTTTTCTTGATTTACCACCTCAACCTTCTAAAACCTTGGAAAAAGGTGGTTCCTGTGTCTGTGGCAAAGGCACCTCCCAAAATGGCAATCTGGGACCATGAATAAGCCTAAACAATGAATATCCAATTCACCCTGGTCCCCTGTGGCCAAGGGTCAAGGGGTGATGGAGGAGTCCCACTGTGATCAGGAAAGCCCACAATTCAATCTAATTAATGGCTGTTGGCAGATTTTCTCCACTCAATTATCCCACTATAAAACAGGCTTTTCCATACTGTTTGATTACAACAATTCGTGACATTTCCCTTTAGGGTATTCAGTGTTTTCACAACATTTCTGCATATTATGGACCCATACACTGATTCTTATTTAGATTAGTAATCATTAGGCCCTTGGTAATCACAGTAATCATTGGCTGTAACAGTAATTACTGAATCCCAACAGAGACCCCAAGGCAAACGGGGGTGAGGTAGCTCCTGGGTTCGGTCCAGTGGACAAAGCCATGTGAGCGAATAAAGTTTGTTCACATATAATTTTGGAATCTAATTTATCCAGAAGCTCACTGTTAAGCTCAGATTAAGCTGGTAATAAATTAAATGAATGAATGTCTCCTTCTCTACTGCTCCATGTGTAACTATTATATTTACTATTGAGACATGCCCATTTTCAGAAGGTTTTCAGATTGTTGCCACATTTTCATGGAGAACAATTTTCATGTGCAATTATTATTATTGTTGTTACGACCCAATGCAATTATTATTATTATGAAACCTGAGGGTAAAAAGATGAATTTGCTATGAACAATTTTGCTTCTTCCATATTCTGGAACTTGCCCCATCTGGAACCACTTCAATCCATCCCTTACAACAATCAAGTCTTCATTGTCCAGCCTACTTTACCTCATTGTCTTAAAGTATCTTCTGCTTATGTAAATCTGTGATAAGTTTGGAAATATCTTTGGGTCACTGAAAGCTGTGTTATGAATGAAATGGAGTAGTAAGAGCAGTAGTAGACGTAATAGCAGTTTAAAAATATCCTTGAACATGTTAACAGTGCCTCAGACAGAAAGTTTAGGCACAATTTTAGACCCATGCCAAAGATCTAATAGACCCTTGTTGTCTTACAGAGAAAGTCATCTTCATTAGGTTCTTCTTGTTTTAAAAGCTTTTCTTGAAATTCTTTGGTCTCTTCATCCACAAGGTTCACATGGACAATACAGCTTGATGTCTCACCACCTACAGTAGAGTTTCATTTTTCAAAAACATATATGAGAAGATTAATCACATATTAAAACTAATAAAAAATAAAAGGTTGAACAGAACCGTAGTGTGTTTTGTTTCCTTACAGACATCATTTCCATCCTCAGGTTCTTCCTTTAAAAACAGCTCATGAAACTCTTCACTCTGTTGGTCCACATGGCTGATGTGTCTTTCAGAATTCGATATCTCACCACCTGTAATTTCACCATTTACATTCAGGTACCTTAAATAAAAATGTTGCAAATAATATTATTTAGGCCCACAACAAACTCGATCAATGCACCCTCTTTTCTTACAGCTGAAGTCTTCATCTTCAGGTTCGTCTTTTATTGGTTTCTTTTCAAATCCTCCATTCATTTGGTCATAACTGTTGAAGTGACGCACAGAGCCGCTAGCTGAAGTCATAGACGTTTCTATCTGTACAGCCTTGCACAGGGACTGACCAAAGGACAATGAAACAAACAATGAACTACTATGTTAGTACACCCACAATATGCATTTAACAGTTTTTGTAGATAAGTAATTTTTTTTTTTATTTAAATTGTTTTCTTTTTCATATCAGATTTTTATACCTTAATATGCACATATGATTAGCCGTACAACTTGCAAGCTAGCATGAAAGAAATGCAGTAAAATATTTATATATAAAAAAGACTGTTTTGAATTTAGCATTTACTTTCTTAATATTTACTTGTTTTATATTTACTATTTCTATTTCTTATTACTACTTAGAAACTTAGCTGGTTTAGAAAACAAATGCATCAGAGAGTCTGACCCTTTAAAATATGATTTCTTTGTCAAAGTCGCTTCAAAGAAAAAATTAAGCATATAACCTCTGATTAAAAATAATCAAATAATAGAAAAAAATATATAATTTTAATAATTATTTATTAGGAAGTTGACTTCGTTACGCATCAGGGTCCTTTTGTGTGGCAATTCTGGTACGGCCACATTGACTCCAAAAATAATGTTTTAAAATACAGTTTTAATTTATATATTTGCATTTGAGATGTTAAAATGATGCAACACCACTATCATTGTACAGGTGGCACACTCACATATAATCATCAAGACATTTATAAAATCGTGATACAGAATCAAATTGATATAAATCACAATTGAATTTCATGAAGGTACACACACATTACTCTTGTAAAATAAAATAAATGAAAATAAATAAATACATTTAATAAAAATAATTAATAAATAAATAACAAATAAATAACCTTGTCTCAGTATGCACAACTGTTTTAACACAACCGGAAAAATAAATACATTAAAAATATGCAATATGTTGACCTGTTAATGAATAAACAATAATTATTATTTACAATCTATATAAACTATATAGATTTCTAATGGAATTCGAAACTTTCCCAGTGCAAATGATTACTTACTTATTATTATATTATTAATAATGATTATAATTTAAAATTAATGAACAGCACAGTCTTTACCTGTGCAGGTGTAACAGGAGGCATCGCACAGGACAGGCTGGCTTCTGCTGACTTCATTGTGAAATGCCTGAAAGGTTGTAATATGAAAACAATTAGTTGAAAATATTCATATGAACAATTCCAGGTTTTTAAAAAATAAATTAAAACAAATCAGGCAAACGGGAATCGAACCTGGCCGGGAATCAAACCCAGACCCTGGAGGTGCAAGGCGACAGTGCTAACCACTAAGCCACTGTGTCTGTACAACTAGCTATTTAATAGATTTTTATAAGACGCAATTTATTTTAATGTTATTTTGTTAATTGGAAAGAGGTGGAAGGGATTGAGGAACAATGTCAGCTATAGAAAGGGGGGGGGGGGAGGGGGGGATATTGGTTACAATGGGCTTTGTTTCATTTCCCTGCATTTATAACAGCATGGCCCCAAGTGTCAGGGCATCGTTCATTGTCCATTTTCAAAGCTATACAAATTAGGTATTGGGTGTCTTTCAAAGAGTGTTAAGGTGAAACCACAACACCATCATTGCTGGTGCACCGTTTCTGAGCCTCTTGAAAACATGGCATAATGCACAAACCCATTTCAATTTCCATAGAGTGTTAAAGACCCCCTGTCAATCAAGGACCCTTAGAAGCACATGACCATTTGTGGCGTCACTTCTCAGCCAAGGTAGTGAGCTCACTCACAATTTTACCCAAGAACACAGTCATGAATAAAGAATGGTATTAAAACGTCCTCCGAGAGCAACTTCTCCCAACCAACCATGAATAGTTTGGTGTTGAATGCCTTTTCCAGCATGATGAAGCTCCTCGGCCATAAGGCAAAAATGATAACTAAGTGGCTTAGGGATGAAAAACATAGAACTTTTGGGGTCCATGGCCAGGAAACAACCCAGACTTTAATCCCATTGAGAACTTGGTCAATCCTCAAGAGGTGGATGGAAAAATAAAAAAAACCCACAAATTTTTGACAAACTTCAGGCATTGATTATGAAAGTATGGGCTGCCATCAGTCAGAATGTGACCCAGAAGTTGATGAACAACATTGCAGGGTGGACCCACTACAATTTGCCTTCCAGCCTCATGTTGGCGTGGATGATGCGGTCATATACCTATCGAAGCGTGCTGACTCTTTCCTGGATGGATGTAACGGTACAGTGAGAATCATATTATTTTTTTATTATATTTTTTCTCTCCGTGCCTTTTATACAACACAACCATTTCTACTCAGTGACAAACTGATCAGGATGGGTGTCAGCACATCCATTGTGTCCTGGATAGCTGACTATCTGTTAGAGAGGCTCCAGTTTGTAATTTTGGAATTGTGTGGTCAGTAACAGAGAAGCATCTCAGGGGGCTCTTCTTTCTCCATTCCTATTTACTGTGTACACCGCAGATTTCCAATACAAATCTGAGTCCTGCAACCTGCAGAGGTTTTCTGATAACTCTGCAGTGGTGAGGTGTATCAGGGATGGAGAGGAGTCAGCGTATAGAGAACTTTGTGGAGTAAACATCATGAAAACCAAAGAGATGGTAGTGGACGTGGATTTGCCCATATCTCTTTATTTTGAATTGGCAGTTTGCATTCTCTTTTTAAGTTACAATTATATTCTGTCCCCTACTTTTCCCTATCTATCTAAAACACTGAAGCAGCAGACTTTGTGAAAATTAATATTTGTGTCATTCTCAAAACTTTTGGCCACAACTATACATATATATATAGAGAGAGAAAAGGATCTCAGAGATAGAAAAGACTCAGATCTTTCAACATATGCAGGAGGCTGCTGGAAAAGGTTTATTGATCAATAATTTCCACATTGTGGCTAGTGCCCTTTAGAGTGCTGTGGTCTCCTTGGGGAGCTGTATGAGTGCCAGGGATGCAGGCAAGATAAATAAAATCACACACACTACCGTTCAAAAGTTTTAGGTCACTTTCTAACTCCATGATGGTTCCTGATTTTTCTTTCTTTCTGAAGCTGAAGGCGTCCAAAAACTGCATGAATCTCCTTTGAACAGTTGATATTGAGATGTTTCTGCTACTTCTGCTCTGTAAAGACTTCATAACGCCTCTAATCTGAGCTGCTGTTAATTGGTCATTTTTCAGGCTGATAACTCTAAATGAACTTCTGGTCTGCAGCAGAGGTAGGTTTTGGTCTCGTCCTCCTGGGACGGCCTTCATGAGAGACAGTTTCATTATGGTGCTGGACGGATTTTGCAAATGCACTTGACACAATACTGTTCTTGCAGGAACTATTACAGAAAGGACGACCTCTGTGTCTTACAATAACAACTAACTGGTGTTTTTCTTGTTGTTACGTAATTACCTAATTCCATATGTGTTATTTTATAGTTTTGAAATCCGCAGTATTGTTGTAGAATGTAGAAAATAAATCACTAAACAAAAACAAAGACATTTGCAAGTGATCTAAAACTTTTGAATGGTAGTGTATATAATATATATAGATCATCGTTTCATTTCTCGTTGTGTAAAGACAGAGCAACGAATCTTTTAGGAATCAACAGTGTCGACTCTCCTGGATGAGCTGAGGCAAATGGTTTCTCCTCTGGACTCTCCTCCCTCACCATGATCCTGAAACATCACTACAGCTGGTTTACAACAACATCAACCCTTTAGTGCTCAGTATTTGCAAATAAGTGAATGAAACGAATGCAGAAATATAACTAAATCAGTTAGTGTTTCTACATCAGTTCTCTAACACAGAGCTCTACACAGGGGTTAGGAGGCTGTGATGTTCTTAATTAGGCATTTATCCATTACTGTTAGCCTTACAGCTAATTCAAGCAGCTGAAATGGAACTCACCGTGGGCTGTGAAGCAGAACAGAAACTCCCAGGTTTAATAATAACCTGATCAGGTCTGTCTGAAACAATGTGAAATCATTTCAGAGCATAAATTCATCATTAGTTGTGTGAGAAATCTCAGCTGTCCAACCACAAAGACAGCTTCTTCTTCTTCTTCTTCTCCTCCTCCTTCGTCTGTGACTGTATAGGGCAGGAATAGACTGAACACTGCCACCTGCTGGAGACTCGTGCGAATTTGTACAGTACAGTACAGTAGTGTAATTCTACAGAAAAGCTGAAAGTTGCTTTGAAGTTGAAATGTATTTATTTTGTCACATCAGAACTTCTTTAATGAAATAATAAAAAAAAAATAATAATAATAATAATATAATAATAACTGATTTTCCATATTTATGGCTTCACAATAAGCTCAATTCAATTTTATTTGTATAGCGCTTTTAGCAATTGTCATTGTCTCAGAGCAGCTTTACACAATCTAAAGAATTATTTACGTTTGTGTGGAAAGTGAATGTGTATGAATCAAAATGATCAGATAGTCCCTGATAGATTATTAAATCTCTTAACCTGTGTTCCTTCTCTGTGTGGTAACGCCAATGATAATTTAGAGAAAACTCCTAACAGTAATGGTTTCCAAGTGTAGGACCACGTGGTTCTCAATTGTGTCAAAATCCGTTACAGCAGTTCTTCATCATACGCATTTAATCCGTTCCAGAAGCGAAAGGTGAAATTATTGTAAAACGCATTTTCTCATTGGAAATAATGTAAATGCAGATAATCTGTTCCAGCCAGACAGAAATGTTACCAATATTACAATTTCCAACACTATAATCATATTTTCGCATATAAAAAATATCAAAATATTTAGTAAAGGCATGTCAATGAAGTAAAATATAAAATAAATTGACATTAAACCTCACCTAACCTTAATTTATGATTCCTCTTGGCCACGGCTGCTTTTATAGCGATCAATTCTTTCCTAATATACTTGGCTCCTTTTTCTTTTTGCTAACTTTCTTGGGATCCATGGTGCAATATCTAGCACAAAATGCCAAAATATAAAAAAAAAATTAATTAGTAAAATATCTAAATTCAAATACGAAAATTCATAAGGGAGGGCGTTCGAAAGAAGGAATATCAACCTAATGCAATTTCTTCTACTTTAAGTAAACACTCATGGTCAGCAGAAACAAAGGTTTTCTTAATATACTGCATACATGGCCAATAATAGTAAAGGTTTCATGATATCTCCACCTACAGGTAACACATTGCAAGCAGGGTTCAAACCCACGTGTGGAAACGCCATTAGATTTCAAGTCCAACACCTTACCCTCTCAGCCATCGCAGGACTGTCAACTATGATTCCTTGGCATGTCTAATTTTCTGACCTCACCAACACACCAATAATCTTTACAATTTCTAGCTTGTTCATTTTTATTATGCAGCATTCAAGGAGTGTTGCAAATGAAAAAGTTGCATCCTTTGAAGCTAACTGAATCCTTTGTTCTTATTAGCCTCACTGATTAGTGGTTTCCTTTAGACTATACAGCGGTTTAGTCTAAATCCCTCAAGTTCTCTTTGCATGTGGAAATGCCTTACTATCATTATTAAACATATCCATGAGTTCTACTGTTTGTTGTTGTTGTTGTTGTTTTCCGATTTGATTTCACTAAGGGTTTGAGTCATCTCCCATCATGCTCATCCAGGATGTTTCACTGGCCACAATCCTTCCTCGGAGATGATGGGTCACCACTATCCTTCCAGGTTCTTCAGCAATCTCCTCAGTACAATCATTGATGCAGTACAATAATGTGACCCTTCTGAAACAGAGCAACAGTTTTGCCATGACCACAGACTTCTGATGTATTTCTTTAAGGCAGTTACAGTAAAAGATAAATAAATAAATAAATAAACAACTTGTTACCAACTGAACCATGATAATCACTGCAGTAATTCTCCAGCGAAGGTTATTAACTATTCATTTAGGAACATCACCTGAAACACAGCATGTGTAACTTAAAGCATTCAGTATGGCACTACACGTAAGAATATCTATCTCCACATACCTCCTGAAACATTTTCTAAGTTTATGTATTGTAGACGATACCGTTTATTCAATGAAAGGCTCTTGGCGTAGTTAAATCCAAGTAATCCAAGTAATTCTTTGGGCCTAGAGCATGCATAGTTGGTTTATACAATAACAAAAGGTTTTTTCGAGAATATTCCGCCACAGGTGACACGCTGCGAGCAGGGTTCGAACCTGCGCGGGGAAACCCCATTGGATTTCGAGTCCAACGCCTTAACCTCTCGGCCATCGCAGCAGCGCTGCACGTGAGGGGCCTCGTCCACAATTCCTCGTCCGATTTCTGACCGCACCAATATTCTTGACAATTTCTAGCCTGTTGATTTAAATTATGCCCTGCGATGGATTGGCACCCTGTCCAGGGTGTACCCCGCCTAATGCCCGAAGTCTCCTGGGATAGGCTGCAGGTCCCCCGCGACCCTGAACACAGGATTAAGCGGTATAGAAAATGAATGAATGAATGGGTTCCATGCATTTTGTCATTACAGCGCTGGGAACACTCATGTGTATTGGATTTTCCTCAAGAAACATTAACAGTATCTAACCCTGTTCCACCTGTTTGATCATCTCAAGGGGAACACTTGAATTTAATTACCGTTAGAATTACAGCACACAATGTGGTGTCCAATCCAATGGTGCAAGTGATTAGATCTGATATCCTGATCATTCAGGTAATCAGCTGGCTTCATTTGCAATTATTCTCTTAACTAATGCTAGGTTTCTTCCCCGCCATGTGGAAGACCTGGGTTCAAACCCCAGCCATTGGATGCCATGCTGGTCCCAAGCACGAGTAAAACAGGAGTGTTGGTGTGAGCTACTGAAAACCTAACTACGTGCTTAGTTAAAACCAGGTGGTGATTTAGTAGATAACATGCATAGTCATGTCGAACTACAATAACAAAGATTTCAGGCAAAAATCTTTGCAAAGTTCAAACCTGCACTGGGAAACTCGACTAGATCTCCAGTCCAACACCTTCAACCTCTCGGCCATCGCAGCAGTGCATCACACGTGAGGTCTCGTCCTGGGAATGTCTAAGGTCTGATCTAACCAGCCAGCTTTTTAATCAGGCAGCATTCTATCAGACTACATGACTTTTTCCATCACTCCAAAGTTCAATCTTTATGCTCCCAAACCGAAGCCTTTATTCTGATGTGTCTCACTAACAAGTGCTTTTCTTATGGACACACAGCTGTTAAGTCCCAATCCTGCCAGTTTTCATCACATTGTGCGTGTGTATATGGGAATGCTTTTACGTTCACTATTAAACATAACTATATTTTGAAGTTAGGTTGTTGACATGCAATTTGATTTGTCATGATTTTTCCCCCTGACCTCATTTCTTCAGCACTATCCCTCCAAGTTTTGATCACATTTTGAAGGGTTCTTATCCCAGTTCCAGTAACTTGTGCATTATTGCATAATTTAGCTGTTAACAGATACATAAATTAAACTGATCGCACAGAAGTTTGCAGAAAAGACATTTATTTAAAGACAGACATTAGAGTATCGCCAATGTTTTATATACACAATACAAAGAAGATTCATTTGAAGGGAAAAAGTCTCTAGCGCCCTCTCCTGGCGCCGCCACCTCTTCCTCCTGCAAATTTTCCTCCCTTCACTTTTTTCCTGACGCCGCTCGAGTGTTCAGCGTCGTCGCCTACTTCGTCTCTGCCTTTCCTTTTCCTCTTTTCTCCCTGCTCCTTCATTTCCTGTGAAGAGGGAATTTTCTTTTTTTTTACATATATAGATATTACAACTGATCATGCAGTATTTTAGAGATTTTAGATTTAGAACACAGCCAACAATAAGGACTAAACAATCAAGAGCGAAAAGCGAGACGTACGAGTCGGGCGAATCTCTGCGCCTCGCTCACTCGCTCCACTAGCATCATCACTTCCTCTTCCTGCGTGGGGAAAGCAGGGAGTTTCTTCCCGATCAGAGTTTCAATCCGCTGGAAAAGCTCCACGTCATATCTGAAGACAGAAGACGCCAGACATCAGACGTGAGGAGAGTTTTGTATTCTTTACATGTGGTTGAATTACAGTGTTAAGATTAATGACGGATAATTAATTAGAAAATGAGTGTGTGTCGAGCGTGCTTTATTGCATTACTGTGTAACGAATGTGATGGATTTTCCGGATCGTCCAGCTCGGGCCGTCCTGCCCACACGGTGGATGTAGTCCTAAAACACACACACATATATATAAACAACCACCATACACTGATCGAACAGAGTCACCTGTGGTGTGTACGTGTAACAAACATGCGCCTGTGTTACCTTGGAGTGTGTGGGGATGTCGAAGTTGATGACACAGTCCACATGCGGAATGTCTAAGCCACGTGACGCCACGTCCGTCGCCAGCAGCACAGACCGAGACTTCGACTTGAACTTGTTCAGAGCACCGAGACGTTTATTCTGCATATCAAACAGACACACACACAGTGGAAAGGTGATGTCCATGCAGTACTCCCACCCCCCACCAGGGGGAAGAGCTATAGCTGTACATACATGTATGTACCTGGCTCATTTGCCCGTGCAGTGGGATGGCGGTGATGCCCAGGTTCCTCAGTAAGAGCGTCACCCGCTGTGTGTTGTTGCACGTACTGCAGAAAACCATGAACGAGTTCCCGGCTAATTCGTTCAGTATGGAGACCAGGTAGCAGTCCTGAAACACAAACAGGACCTCAGTCAAGAATTTAATAAAGTATCACCACTGACTTTCTCAAATTACTAATGATTATGGATTACACGTTCTGCTAAACATTTTGAGAACAACACAAATATAAATTTTCACAAAGACTGCTGTTTCAGTTTGTTTTAAGATCTCTTTGTCAGATGTTACACCCTGGTACACCAAAGTATGGTATGCGCCAAAATATATACAGTACTGAGACTCGCGCCAGCTCCAGACAGTTGTGTCGTGTAGTTGTTTGTTGGAAATGTGTCTCTTGACGGAAAACATTCATACTCGAGTCTTATTTCTGCTCATACAGAAGAAGTGTCCGTGAACGGGGGCCGAGTTTGAAAAAGGTGGCAGAACGATACCCGTCCGTCCTGTACCCGTCCCATTCCCCCGATCTTACACCACCTGATGCCTACTGGTAGGGAATGTTAAAGGAGAGTGTGTGTTCAACTGTGAAGATCCACCAAGAACTTGAAAATGTTCTGCATTACGCCAGCAAATCCTCTCCTTTTGCCTGCAGCAACCTTTGTCCCGGGAATCCGGGTGGAGAACCACATGAGGCGGCGCACACACACACACTTACATTACGCATCCAGTAGCAAATCCACACGCAAACAGTGCGTGTGTGTTAGGTTCTTTCAGGAGAAATAAACTCACGGATGACGACATGTTGATATTATACGTTACAAGTGAAGACCGTCTGTGAATACCGTCGTACCGCAATAACGATAATATCGTGTTTTCAACAATATTATTTCCGATAATATCGTGGTCGCATGACGGTAAAACTACAGGTCTTCTGAGAAAAGTTTGCTCAGGCGAATGTAGCGAACGGGAGGTAGCGGGAACTACAATTCCCATCAGCCCCGGCGTGACCATCATCCTTTGTGGTCTGTTGTGGCTACAGATCCAGTAATGCGCACATCCGATTTAAAACCCGCTTACTCTGTAATGATTAATTACTATTTCCATCTCTTTTCTTTCGCCGCTAATAGCAGCACCCGCCATTTCCGCATTACTGGATTACTACACTGCGCGCGTTACCTTGTACTTGGCCGGGATGAAGATGTAATACTGCTGCAGCTTGTCCACGGTGGCATATTTGCTCGAAACGGCGCATTTCACCGGATCCTTTAGAGCAGCTCTCTGTAACTTCTGGACCTAAACATATAACACGCACACAAACACAGGTTATGAAATAAACAAACAAACAATCGTATTTATCTGTGTTCTCCAGCAGTAAGTAGGCGTTTCACTAACGGTACCTTTTTGGTCATGGTGGCGGAGAACAGGAAGGTGTGTCTCTCTCGGGGAATCAGCTTCAGGATCTTATCCACCTGAGAGATGGAGAGAGAGAAAACGACGCAGAAGCTCAGGGCCTGACGGACAGCGCTAGATTTAAGGTGGTATTGACGTAATGAGATGGTTAGTCTACCTCAGACTCAAAATCCATGTTGAGAATCCGGTCGGCTTCGTCCATCACCAGGAACTTGACCGACCGCAGGTTAAAGCCCTTCGTGTTCTCCAGGTGGTCGATTAATCTACCGGGAGTAGCTGACACGCACGCACACACACAAAGTTTTAAATTCAGCCCCCAAGATGATGTGTACCTGTCTGAGACTGACACACACACACTCACCAATCACTACATGGGGTTTCTTAGCCAGCACCAGCGACTGTGACATCATGTCAATTCCTCCAACAATGACGGCTGCAAGAAAAACACACACACACAGTTAAAACTCATATGAACACAAAAACACTCTGACTGGTCAGATAGTGTTGATTAATTCTCTGATTACTGTACAGATTGATATTAATGTGTTGTGGTTTCCTTGGCAACAGCTCCATCATTGTACATATAAATTAGCCTTTGATCATTTATAACGTGTGTGTGATCGTCTTCTGTAAGGAGAATGTGGAAGGAGTCTCCAGTGTCAGTGCTCCTATATCACACCGAGGTGTACGAGTGGAGGTGTTGTGGACGCTGGAGCGTCTCACTGACTGACCCGTCTTCACCCCGATGCTGGAGCCCAGGGCCTCGAACTGCTCGGAGATCTGGAAGGCGAGCTCTCTGGTCGGCGTGAGGACGAGCGTGTGGAGACGCTGGGGAGATGAGAGCAGCGACTGCAGGATGGGCAGAGCAAACGCACCCGTCTTCCCCGAACCCGTCTCGGCCAGACCGATCACGTCTCTCCCTGCGAGCGAGCGAGAGAGAGAGAGAGAGAGAGAGAGAGAGAGACACACAGAATCAAATGGACAAGACAGAGAGACAGAAGGAGACAACAGACTCAAATTAAGACAGAGAGACACAGATAGAGAAACAGAGATGAGAGAGAGAGAGTGTGAGTCAAAGAGACACACAGCAACAGAGAGAGACAGTGAGACAGAGTTAGACAGACATAGTAAAAAAAAAGACTGCTAGTGTGAGAGAAACAGAGTTAGTTGGAGAAAGAGAGAGAGAAGGAGAGACAACTGACAAGAACAGAGAGAGAGAGCGAGAGACGGGCGGGCAGACAGACAGATTGAGAGCGAGACGGTCAGACAGACAGAGAGTGAGACGGGCAGACAGACAGAGAGAGAGAGCGAGACGGGCAGAGAGACAGATTGAGAGCGAGACGGTCAGACAGACAGAGAAAGCGAGACGGGCAGATAGACAGATTGAGAGCGAGACGGTCAGACAGACAGAGAGAGCGAGACGGGCAGACAGACAGATTGAGAGTGAGACGGGCAGACAGACAGATTGAGAGTGAGACGGGCAGACAGACAGACAGAGAGCGAGACGGGCAGACAGACAGACAGAGAGCGAGACGGGCAGACAGATTGAGAGCGAGACGGTCAGACAGACAGAGAGAGAGAGCGAGACGGGCAGACAGACAGATTGAGAGTGAGACGGGCAGACAGACAGATTGAGAGTGAGACGGGCAGACAGACAGACAGAGAGCGAGACGGGCAGACAGACAGACAGAGAGCGAGACGGGCAGACAGACAGACAGAGAGCGAGACGGGCAGACAGACAGACAGAGAGCGAGACGGGCAGACAGACAGACAGAGAGCGAGACGGGCAGACAGACAGACAGAGAGCGAGACGGGCAGACAGACAGAGAGAGAGCGAGACGGGCAGACAGACAGACAGAGAGCGAGATGGGCAGACAGACAGACAGAGAGCGAGACGGGCAGACAGACAGAGAGAGAGCGAGACGGGCAGACAGACAGAGAGAGCGCGAGACGGGCAGACAGACAGAGAGAGAGCGAGACGGGCAGACAGACAGATTGAGAGCGAGACGGGCAGATAGACAGACAGAGAGCGAGACGGGCAGATAGACAGACAGAGAGCGAGACGGGCAGACAGACAGACAGAGAGCGAGACGGGCAGACAGACAGACAGAGAGCGAGACGGGCAGACAGACAGATTGAGAGCGAGACGGGCAGACAGACAGATTGAGAGCGAGACGGGCAGACAGACAGAGAGAGAGCGAGACGGGCAGACAGACAGACAGACAGAGAGAGAGTGAGACGGGCAGACAGACAGATTGAGAGCGAGACGGGCAGACAGACAGAGAGAGAGCGAGACGGGCAGACAGACAGACAGACAGAGAGCGAGACGGGCAGATAGACAGATTGAGAGTGAGACGGGCAGACAGACAGATTGAGAGCGAGACGGGCAGACAGACAGAGAGAGAGCGAGACGGGCAGACAGACAGAGAGAGAGCGAGACGGGCAGACAGACAGACAGACAGAGAGAGAGCGAGACGGGCAGATAGACAGAGAGAGAGCGAGACGGGCAGATAGACAGATTGAGAGCGAGACGGGCAGACAGACAGACAGACAGATTGAGAGCGAGACGGGCAGACAGACAGAGAGAGAGCGAGACGGGCAGACAGACAGAGAGAGAGCGAGACGGGCAGACAGACAGAGAGAGAGCGAGACGGGCAGACAGACAGACAGAGAGCGAGACGGGCAGATAGAGAGATTGAGAGTGAGACAGGTGTTGTAGAGGACAGACAGGTGTCTCACCCTGCAGGGCCACAGGAATCGCCTCCACCTGGATCTTGGTGGGTTTTTTCCATCCTAACTGATCACAGGCCTCACAGAGAACCTCCGTCACCCCCTACAACACACACACACACACACACACAGAGAGAGAGAGAGGGTTAAACATACAGTGTGGTAATAACACGCCGGTCTGTGTCTCTCACTCCTCGGTCTGTGTGTGTGTGTGTACATTTACTCCTCAGTACCAGATCTTTAAAGCTCTTGGTCTCCTTCTCCTGCTGCTGCTGTTCCTCCTCCTCCGGGTCCCCTGTGTTTAATCTCTCGGTGTCACTGACTCCTGCTGCTGCTGCTGCTGCTCGGTCCGGGGACTCCGCCATGTTTCAGGACCAACGTGTTGTTGAACACGAACTGCGCATGAGCGGAAGTGACAGGACGTCGCTCTGGGGCATTCTGGGAAATGTAGTTCCTGTATAAAAGAACAGGCGCTAAAACGAATCATTTTAGTGACTCGGTTCTTTGAATCTCCTTCATCAAAATGAACGAATATTTTGTGAGTCATTTCGTTCTTTTGATCAGAAATAAAAGCGTTTTCAATAAAAAATACCCTCAGTACTTCTACATACACAAATTATGAATGAGCAGCTCACCTCTTATATCTTCCAGACCTTACCTATGGAACTCCAAAGTGTTCCAAATTAAATAAATAAATAGGACTATGAAATAAATGACTATGAATAAATAAGACACACACACACACACACACACACATATATATATATATATGAGAATGATATTGTGAAATAATGGAACATATTTTGAAAAAAAGCTTATTATTGTGAAATATATTTACTTATTCTTATGAAATAATTTTTCATGGTCATTATTTTTCCCAATAAAAGATTATTGCAATAAATAATTATTTAATTCCTGCTGTTTTTATTTCAAAATAAAAAATTTTCAAAGTCAGTTTTTACTTTTTCAGCAGTTTTTCACGATGGCCTATTTATTTCATAATGCGGTTTTTCAGCAGAATGAGTCGTTCTGTCAATCAAGAGCGATAGGGCGGAGCCAGCTGTGTGATTGGTTGCTCCTTTATTCAGCCGTAAGTAATAGGCGCATGAAGTATCGATTTAGGTCTAATGGTGCAATGCGTGTTCTATGCAGTAGGTGGCAGTGGAGCTCCCACACCGCTGATGACGGTTCATCCTCCTCGGACATTTAAGGGGAAATGGCGTTAAATACAAGGTCTTTATACATGTTCACTCACCTAATTCACATATGACTGAAAAATTATTACTATATGTAACATTTATTGCTGTTACCGTGTTAAGGTTACACACAAACTTTCCGGCTGGTCTGAGGTACTGGATGATAATTTAGCTGAGAATAGCTGCTAGCCATAAACCCCACCTGTGTATGAAAGAAACGGCTAAGATGTCTGAGCTTTTTAGCTTCTCTGTAGAATGTTTGCAGGGTTACGAAGATGGTGAAGTGATGAATGAACGCTAAACTGTTAACTGTAGTGTTAGCATGACGCAGGCATTTAGTTAGTTTGCTAGCATTAGCAACCACTTTAGAACTTTATTAATCTCACTGCTTGAGACAATAAAATGCTGGTGTTTTACAAAACACTGACCCTCTCACAAATATACAGACCTGCTAACCCTCCCGTTTTTCACCAGCTAGTAATTTACTCTGCGGTCAAATTTCTCCTGCGTTTTAGGTTACCTATACACTATCTTAATGGGTAGCTTTGTAATTTTTTAGTATCAATCCTATTTCACACTAAATTAATAGTCTTATTCAGTTTAATCTTTGCTATTCAACTAAATTTTAACTTTTTCATTTCTTTCTTTCTAAGGTTGGAACCAACATTGTGGCTGAAGTGTCGAGGCCGTACCCCTACATCCTGACGTTGGGAGATAATGACCAGCGCTGCTCTCAGTAATGTTGCTATGAAATAGCGAGGCCTACCTGAAAAGTCATAGACAGTGTTTGTATGTTAAAATGTGACCAGGGCTGGATAGTTTTGTTCTGCAGAAAAGATATCTTAAGTCACAGAGAGATCCTGCTCTGTAGAAGCTGCCTCAGTCTATTTGTGCAATTACTCCATTCTGCCCTTATCAGTAATAGTATAGGAATGATGTCACTGTTGATTATCTGTTCCTGTGCTTTTGAAAAATAAATGTTTTTTCTAAGAACATGTAATACGATGTTGTTTATTGTATATATGTATGGTTTGCAAAACTTGGAAGTTTTTTTTTTTTGGTAATAAATCAGTATATCAAAGCAATTTAACTGTTTAATAGACATGGGTAGTTTTTTTTTTTTTTTTTACAGATTCACTATAAAACATGAAAATAATAATAACCTGTTTGTGAGGTAGAATTAACCCAACATTCCAGTTAAAATTAACCTGGTTCATTTTACCTGTTTTTTTATTTACATCTATGGTAATTATTCATTATTTGCTGTATCGAGAAAGGATCCATCTCTCTCCCTCTGTAAATTAAAGGTGAAAGGGGGCGTGGTTTCAGAACACATATGGAATAGGATTACAATACATTCACATGCACACAAACTGTGCCGCTTTGGGCCGGATATCCGGGAAAAACAGCTCAGAGCCAACAATAGCGTTCAGCACAAAATTATAATACAAAACATACAGTAAAAGTAAAGAAAAGGGTAAAACAATAGAGCGTTTCGGGGGGGCACAGCTGAGCTCCTGCTCTGTTCTCTCCTCCTCACACACACCTCCTCAGCGGACACGCGCAGCAGCTCATAAAGCGCAACATACTGTACATACATAATGTGATATACAACATAGTAAAAAACACACGCACTTTTTATCGGCGGTGCCCGTACGATTAACGCACTCATCTATCTGCGTAAAAAAAAGAGATGCAATATAGTTTCCGTCATTTTTTAAATAAATGTACGTACTGACTGGGCCGGCCACACTGACCAGGAGCCCACCGGGAAAACGCCCGGTACTCCACACGGCCAGTCCGCTACTGAGCCTAGCACGTTATTGCTAGCTGTAGCGGCGGTCAGCGGAGCAGGTCTCCAGGGAAACTAATCGATGTTAAAGGACCAGCCAATAGGCGTGCAGGTCCAACCCACTGGCGCTGATTGACAGAACGACCCATATATGTGTCTTATTTATTCATAGTTATTTATTTCATAATGCCCTATTTATTTATTTAATTTTGAACACTTTGGAGTTCCATACTAACCGAGTCGTTCGTTCTTTTGAATCTATTGCACCGCATAGCGTCTATGGGAGTCACGTGACAAAAGAACGAACGACCCAGGAGCGAAAAGACTCGAGCAGTAACGACTCATTTCTGTTTCCTGTATATAACATATGGAGATCTTGCGATGCGCCCAATAGAAAAATGAACGAATCACTCTCCGAGCCGACTCATTCATCTGAGTCATGTTAAAGATTCGTTCAAAAAGAACCTCATTGACCGCCAATAGTACACAATATTTTTGTTTACACCGTAATTACCTGCACAAATTGCTTCAAATAATAATATAATTAGATCAGATAATAAAGTATATGTTTATATAAAGATCTGACCTGATTTAATTTTAATTATTAGCAAAAAAAAAAAAAAAAAAAAAACACAGACACTGAAATGTTTTTTTGGTGTTTATTTGGTGATTTCAAACAATAACACGTCCAGCTCCGACACTCGACATCTACATACAGAAAAACAAACTCAATATAAAAATGGCGTTGAAACACGTGTGACGGACGCCAGCTTCGAAATGACATGCGCGCCTCTTGGACCGATCGCCTTCCAGCCTCCCCAGCTCACCCCCCCTGTCTCACAGTAAGCCCTCCATCTCCCTCATGAACGCCTCGTACACCTGGTCCTTGGTCTTCATGCTGGGAGGAGCCGAGCTGGGGCCGGGATGGGCGGGCTTCGCCGACGGCATGGCTTTGAATCCGTGCCCGACTCTCTCCTCGTCTTTCCTCCCTCCTTTCTCGGTGGGCGCCGCCCCCTGCGGGCCCATCCTGTCCCTGCGGACACGCAGCGCCGTGGGAACGAACCGCGTCACTTCCGCTTTGGGGTTGATGATCTGCGGTTTTGCCGAGATGGTGGCGGCGCCTGGCTGTCCCGCAGCGCCGGGGACGCTCGTGATGTTGGCGCGCTTCTCTATGGTGTGGGTGGGGGCGCTGACAGGAGTGGGAACGGTACCCGGAGGAGGGGGCATCTGCATGGAGGACGGGCGGATGGACAGAGGGAGGGAAGGCGGAGCTAAGAGGGAGGGATCGTTGGAAGAAGTTGGCGCGGAAGAGGAAGGCGGGGGCTTCTGACGAGGAACGATGCTGGGAGGCGCGCTCAGGACATTGGGGTTTACAGGAGGCGGGAACATGGAGAGGGGTGGAGCCATGCGTGGAGGACCAGCACGAGGAGGGGGAGGAAGACCTACAGAGAAATGGACAGAAACAGGATGGTTATAGACAGTGGACTCCCATATTGCATCTGCCTGTGATTAGCAGTTTTTAGCGACGTTAGCTATTATGCGAGTAATAATCCTAGCAACACACACCTGGTGGCGCTGGGGGAGGCAGCCTGGGAGGCGGTCCTCTTGGAGGTGGACCTGGAGGAAGGCCTGGTGGTGGGCCAGGGGGTGGGCCTGGAGGACGCCCAGGAGGTGGACCAGGGGGCAACATACGCGGCATCGGCCCCCTCAGAGCACCAGGTAGATTAGGGGGTCTGAGGAAGGGAGGGGTGCCTGTAGATATGAACAGAACACAGCACACACGTTTTAATCTTGTTGGCTTTCTTCACTGAAACTCACTGATGATATGTAAGTGATATTCCTGACTCACCTGGCGGAGGCCCAGGAGGTAGACCTGAGGGTGGGCCCGGAGGCCTCATTGGAGGAGCAGGAGGAGGTCCTAAAGGAGGAGGGCCTGTGAGAGGGGGTGGCTGCAGGTGAGGCGGAGGCTGCTGCTGTGGCGGCGGCACTCCCATAGGTGCTGACGGTGGGGGGAGTCGGTTCAAGGAGGGAACTGATTGGCTCTCGCCAGGGGGCTCCAAGACCTCGCTGTCGGATTGATCAGAGTCTGTGTACTCCTCCTCCTCAACCTCCTCCTCTTCCTCTGGAATAGACTGACCTACACACACACACACACACACCTCTCACTGTAGGGACTCCAAAATATTCCTATTATAGATAAATTCAGGAGTGAGCACAACTGAGTGAGTGAGTGAGCGAGCGAGCGAGCATGTACCTGCCATCCTCAACATCATGGCCTGTAGGGGTGTGATCGCCTTCGTCTTCTTCACCACCCTCTTCTTTCGCTTCTTCGTCTGCTGTGGCATATCGGCAAAACGTACGGTACGACCTAAACACCATCAACACCAGCATGAAGCACAACATACAGAATGACACAAACCACCCTTGATCGATTCTCTATGCCTCTGACCTCTTTCCCTCTCGTCGTCCCTCTCTCGATCATCCTGTCGGCCTCCCATGCCCCTCTTCTCCAACAGTTCATCTCCCTCTCCGTCGCTCTGGTCGTCTGATTCGCTCTGGTCCTCTCCTCCGTCAGAGCCACTATCGCTGTCGCGATCAGCCATGTCGATGTCAGCCTCGCCTCCTAGGTCTAACACATTCAAACACACCTTAAAAATCAAGTGACCGACCTGTGAAGAGGGTGCAGTTTAGGAGTGCGAGTCAGACCTTGGGTGTCAATCTGTTAAATTCTATATACAGGCATCAGGAACTAAACGTTTTGTTGTCAGGCTTTTGAGGTGAATGCTGTGGAGATGCCAATGTAGTTGGGGGAATCTGGGACATCTGTAGTGACGATGATGATCCACCCCTTGAGCAGTGAGGGTTAATGGCCTTGCTCAAGGGCACACCAGTGGCAGCTTGAACCACTTCTGAGCTACGACTGATATTTATTTCTGTCTTTAAGACGTTCAGGTTATGGTTTCAAGCCAACTTGAAAATCCAAGTCTCGTCTTGGTATTTAAGTGACTTGTGGGAAATTATTTCATTAAATCTCCATAGGTTTCTATCCGTGATGATGGAAGGGGATGGAAAGTCCAGTCTTGGACAGAAAACTGGCAAAACTGTTCAAGATTTTAATCACACATCTAGCTCTTGGCCTATATGGTGTTAATCCTGGGCTAGTCTGACTATTTAAAGTGGCTGGACCATGAAATATCAGTCCGTTTCCTCAGGCTAGACCATGATACTTTGGGACTTGATGTATCTTATTTCAGGACGTCTAGTCGAGTTCTGGGATGGATCTGAATTTGGTGCCAGTCTAGGTCAGATTTTTAAATCAACAATAGGATATGGGATGCTTTTTTTTTCACTACAGGTTTTGCAGAAACATTTTCATCCACTGCAAAGTATTTGCGAAATGTGTTTTCTGAGATAATCACTTCTTCTTGAGATTGTGTGATGTGTGGTTGGTGCATTATCGCCACCTACTGGACTGGAGCAGAATGTTTAGTAAATATATTAGGCAGTTATTAAAACCTTAAAACCTGAAAGAAATTTAGCTTCTAAAAATCAGATAGCAAAGCTTCAGTGATGTTCAATCAAATCTAAAATCACAACAGCCATGATTTACAGCTCTCCTGGTCATGGGTTTGACCAGGTTATTTCAGGAATTTGCTTTAACTCACACTCTAAATTTTATTCATCTCCTCTTCTGGGTCATTGTCTTGTGGTGTCTTGATGTCTAGACCTCATGAGATCTGCTCCAAACAAGCATCAGTGTGTGTAATTGTGTACCTGGTTTGTAGAGCTGGAGTATCTGGGGTGGCGGAGGTCCAGGGGGAGGTCCGGGAGGTTTACGTCCCGGTGGTAACCGAGGGACCCCCGCGACTGCTGCCGACGACACTGCCGTCCCTTTACTGGCACAGACAAGAGTGTGCGTATTTAACTCACTGAGACGGACCACGTCTTGTACATAAACCACAAATCAGAACTTCTACATTCGCTAATTTACCCAAAGCTAGAGGTCTTTTTGAGGATCGATGGGGGTTGGGCTCCCGGCAGCGGGATGTCCTGAATAAGGACGCTGGACGGTGCATGAGGCATGTCAGGAAGAGGAATACTGTCCACCTCCACAGACTCCGCGTTCTGACGAGGGACAAGAGAAAAGAGACTCCTCGGGTTACACGGGGGGCGACAACTCCATGTTATAATTAAACGAATAAACACCACGCTAGCGGTATTCCACGCACTCACCTTGACCGAGTCGAAGTACAGTGATAACTGTCCCCGTTTGGTCTCGTACTCCAGCTCCAGTTTGCGCAGCTCTTTGTACGTCTCGGGATTCTCTCTCTCGTACAGACGCACGATTCGCTCGAAGGTCTCGCGTAACTTCTTCCTCTTATCACGCAGCACTTTGTCGTTCAACAAGGGCTGCTGAACCGGGTTGAACTCTGACACACACAAAGTTAAACTCGTGAGTTTCATTAAAGTACCTGATTTGGAACTCATGTTTACTTGCTGTTTTCTTCTCAAGAAACTATAATAAACAGAAAAAACAAACAAACATGTAAATAATTTCCCCACTTTCTAATGAGTGGATCACTGGCTGCCTTATCAGGACCTGTTCCAAGATCTGACTTCTCTCTTCCTTATGTGACCAGATCTCAATCATTCAGTGGCCTTTGGGCTCAATCTCTTTATCAGAACCTTACAGGAGGCTCTCAATTAATCTATATTTTATCAAACTGTGACTCCACGAGGAGATTTATCAGGACAACATCATTACTATTCTCACTTTTAGGCAGACCACACCTTGACTAATCAATTCACTTTCAACATTTCATAGAAGACTATACACACACACACACACCCATTTCATCCAGTTTCTCCATGTCTCTGATGATCTGTCTGGGGTCCTTCATCTTCAGGACAGCAGCTCTCACCATCATCCTCTGCTTCTTGTTCTGTCTCACACAGACACACACACAGTGAAATGGAGTGTATAAATGGTGTATGTGCTCTTTTCAGTCACCAAAAGTCAGAAGCCTTTACCTTTTTGAGCTCCCTCTTCCTGGCCTCCTTACCTGAACACACACACATTACAGTGTACAATTAACACAAATTCCAATCACAGATGTTAAACTCAGATCCTGAAAGGAATCGAACATCTTGTGAATCTATATAAATAAAAGAAACGTTTTGTCTGTACATTGGTTTCGCTCTTTCAGTGATATCTTTACATTTCATACACTGGAGGACCAGAAACCAGTCTCAGAGAAAGTCTGTCCATCTGTCTTTCTGCCTGTCCTTCCATGTCTGTCTGTCCAGTCAGATTTTTGTCGCAGCATCACATAAAACTGTCTGTCTGTAATTTCCTGAATCTCCTGCAGTCTTTAGATCTTCTGTCTGTAGTTTAATCTGCACCATCAGTTTAAATCTAAATGTGAAGTAAAAGTGATGTTATGAACAGTTATGTGGAGGATTTTATAATCTACTGTATAATAATCTACTAATGCGCTACTGTCTCAATGTAAACAAACACCTGCAGCAATAGATATTAATTAGAAAAGATAAAGTGAATATTTTGACTGGGATTAGTTCATATTTTCACTTTGTCTGAAATAACAGCGCTGAAGTGGTATAAGTGAATTTTAACACGCTGGAGTCGTTTTAAGACAAAACTTCATCTTTATCTGATCTACTTTTTCCATTTCTCATCTGTGATTCTCTCTCCGATTACCGAACAGGGAGTGTATTTGTCTGAGCACCACAGAAGGACAGTTTTTGTGTTTGGAGATGCAGTGTGTGTGTGTACACTCACGGGCCTGGTCAGTGGGGTTCATGAATTTCCCACTCTTGGTGGACGAGGTGGATCGACGCCCCATGATGGCCAACACACACCTTCACCTGAAGATCACACACACACACTCAGGATCAGGAGGTTCAGTAAGGGTGAAGATAAACAAGCAGTCATTATAATCACATCAAATAATGTCAGGTCTCATTACAAACCCCTTATATGAGGCTTTAACACAGACCAATTACACATTAAACCCCTGTCATTGATCATTAAACCGCTGTCTATGATTATTTTGTGATTAATGAGACATAAATCTTGCAGGTCGCCACATTAGCACAGACACACAGTGCTAGCTAACCCGCTGTAGCTAACCCGCTAACCCAGCTAATGCTGTTTAAACGGCGAATTAAACACTACAGCACCTCAGTCTCGGAGAAAACACCGGGGTTTTAAAATCCCCCTTTCCGGAGTTTAAAGTGTAAATTAAATCAACACGTTGTTTCTATCCGTTTTAGATGAACACAAAGTAAAGGCTAGCATGCTGCACATCCGCCATGTTGGATTCTCAAGCAGAGAGAATACCGAACAACAACTTCCGGGTTTTTTTTTCTTCGGCGGTGGACTGGAGTAAGTTTCCAAGCGTAAAACGCGCACAGCGGCATCTTTCGGTCACAACGCAGCATTGCAGACAGCATTTCAATTGGTGCTCAAAAAATTGAGGGTAACATTACATTTGACTTTTAATAAATGATTGCAACAGTGGCGGCTGGTAGCTTTTGAAACAGGGGAAACTCATATCAGGCCTTCATCATAAAATGTTTTATTATAATGACATTTTTCATCATAAAAAATCACCTGCAAATCCGCATGGGACTGAACTCGAATCTCTGTAGGCGGGGCGTTTCTAGGATTTTCAGGTGAGGGGGGGCTCAGCCCCATAGATGTTTAACACAGAATCAGTTCTTGATCACACATGCTGTTTACCGTATAAACCTTTTTCTATGTGCAGGTACAATCAAAAAATATAACCAGAAAACAGCATATAACTTTAAACTTACATTGATTAGCAATATAAACAACACCCCTATGAGGCTGGACAATGGAATAAACTGTGTGGGGGCCAATAGTGTCAAACATTTATCTGTTCATTCTTTGACAATACTGCTGCTTTTTGTTGGAAACTGGCAGACATAAAAAATGTGAAAAATAGTTTCTGATGCAATGACTTCAATCAATGTTGGGGACACAGTGTTAATGTGCCTGAGAGGCTGCTGCGCTTTCAGAGAACTGAACTGTAGAACTGAACACAGAACTGTAGAACTGAACAGAACTGAACTGTAGAACTGAACTGTAGAACTGAACACAGAACTGGAGATGGAAGGTTTTTCAGGTCACATGGTTGTGGGTCTCCAAATGCACAGCAGGCCTGAAGAATAGAACATCTTTATTTTTTTTCATGTGACTTGAAAAATCTTCCATCTACAGTTAAATATAAATATTTTCATCACCATGTTATCTAGTTTAATGTAGTGTTTTAGCTACATAAATAAGACAGTAGGTTCTCTATTCAACCCCTTAAAATTTCGTAGCTACTAGGCTATTTATTCAAATTCATTAATATAGACAAATATTGTTTTAATGTAATTAAACAAAGCATCTTTTTAATATCATTCTTTTTTATTTGTTTGTTTCTATTCATTTAAAAAAGTAACTTTTTCTAAATCAAAGTGACAGAAACGCTACTCTAAGGCTAATAAATGTATTTTACAATTTGGGACATTATTTAATACAATATTTATTACAAAAAACGGATTTTTCTATCTCTGTAAGTCACACTGCTATACAGTTAAACGAGGCACTGAATGCTGTCTGTCACTATTTATAATCATTTATCTGCATAACTCTATGGTAGTTAATGCCATATGCACTGTGTAATGTTTTATATAGGCAGTTTTCCAATTAAAACAGCAGCGGCATGATTGATGTATAAAGTAGACTGTAAGTTTATAGAGTCTGTATTAAAGGCTTCATGTTCACTGGAGGAAACAGCTGGTGTGATGAGGGTGAACACAGTGAAGATTTAACTGATTAATCCCTCATGACATTTTGTAAACTGTATTTATGAGAAAGGACTGCACTGATGCAGATAGAACAATTTATCATAAACACACACCTTGGCTTAATCCTGCCTCTGTAATGGTGAATTGAAGACCCGCTGAAAGACGGTGAGGAGCCGAAGGAGCCGAAGTCTGCCGACACTTTCATATGAAAGTTAAAGGGGACGATGATGGAGGACCAGCAATTTGTGTGAAGTTTATGGAGAATTTTTAGGCGGGCTGATTTCAAATGTTAGGGCGGCTAAAGCCCCCCTAAAAATAGCCTAGCGATGCGCTGTCTGTAGCGGTGATGTATACTTAAAACATGCTGTCAATCAAAATGGGGTTTCGCCGTTTAAACAGCTCCTCCAATCATCATGTAGTAGCCCAGCGTCCTGTCCCGCCCACTGCTCCATCCACCCCCAGAGAGGCTCAGCGTCCGTGGGAGGGACGATTTTGGTGCATTTATCCAATTACCGTCTAGCTTTTCTGCAGTGAAAAAGCTCCTCTGTGCTCCAGTGCGAGTTCCAGTGAAGCTGGGCTTCAGGAGGGTTTAACGCGCTGTGCTGCACGGACATGTATGACAAGAAAATCGCCTCAAACAATCTACAATAAATACCTGATTCTGAACGAGCTAGTCATGAAGTTGAACGCGTTCTAGCGCAGTTTTATTAAACCAATATAAATACGACAGTGCATATATGAACATTTATTTTCTGACATAGTAGAAGAGGCGGAGCTTACCTTGTAGTCTTAGAACAGCCGCCATTGATATGCAATCATTTATTTAATATTACCCTTTTTTTTATACCATTCTTGTTTTCTATTTTCTTGGTTTTTTTTAAATCTATCTACTCGTTATTTCTTTGTGACTTATTTCTAAGCTTTGGCAATACGAATGCAAATATTTGTCACCTCAATAAAGCAGCTTTTAAATCTTAAATGTTCAAAGAAGAACCAGTGCAAGGAGAGAGTGAGAGAGAGAGGTAGCAGACCGAATACGTAAGAAGTACATAGTAAACAGTGTGTGTGTTGTTTGTGCTCCATTATAATATTTACAGTTAAATTTCCAGTATTTAACACTTTCAAAGTTTGACTCATTTAAACACTGTATGGTGTTCATTTAACTTGTTAATTTAAGTTAATTCAACACTTTGAATGTTGCTGTGTTGAGAATGCAGCACTGTCGCCTCGCACCTCCAGGGTTAAGGGTTCAATTCCCGCTCCGGGTCGGTGTGCATGGAGTTTGCATGTCCTCCTCATGTTTGGTGGGTTTCCTCTGGGTACCCTGGCTTCCTCCCACAGTCCAAAGACATTCAGGTTTGACTAATTCATGCCCAAATTACATACAATCATCACCACTGGCCTCCACGGCTCCTAAATGGATGGATGGATGGATAATAATGAGTAAAATGTTTTGTGATGTGAAAAAAGTGCAGCATATGTCACGTTTTAAAGAAGGCAGTGCATCCGTGAATATGTCTCTGAGCTCAGTGCAGTCATGAACATCGCAAACATTCAGCGACTGGAACGCCTGATCCTTGAAAATCATGCGGAAAAAACGCATCTGTGCGTGTGATAAGTACACACACTCATTCACCAACACGTTACAGGAACTCGGCGGGGATTCATCGCCACATCCCCCGTACGGTCCTGACCTCGCTCCAAGACATTTACACATGGAGTTCCTGGGAGGCCGGTGTTTCAGATGCAAAGCAGGTGGTTCAGTGAAGAAGACTTTCTACCATGATGGTGTCCAAGCTCTAGTGACACACTATGATGAGTGCATTAGTGTATCAGGGGATTATGTAGAGAAATAAGGGGAGTTTTTACTCTCAGGACTGTTATTCTGTACAATCAAAAGTCCCACTTTGACTTGAACACACCTTCTACAATTACATTTTTTTTCTTTAATTAATTAGTTATTGAGAAACAGACACACACAGAGAGAAATGTAACTCCTCCTTCCCTGAAGGTGTTGGAAACCTTAAAGTCACTGTTACAAAGCGCTTGTACTGGAGACTCCTTCCCCACAGGTTCACCCATTTATATATAACTGTGATATATCCATGACGACACACGTGATTTTAACCTGTTTCTGTGGTGTGTACAAGTAGCTGCACGTGTTTGTTTAGGTGTAAGTGTGTGTGTGAAAGCTGGCAGGTCTCAGCTAATCTATACAATCATGATAATACAGTGGCTTGCAAAAGTATTCGCCCCCTTGAACTTTTCCACATTTTGTCACATTACAGCCACAAACATGAATCAATTTTATTGGAATTCCACGTGAAAGACCAATACAAAGTGGTGTACACGTGAGAAGTGGAACGAAAATCATACATGATTCCAAACATTTTTTACAATGTTTTATTTATTACACAAAGCGTTTTGCAATATGAACAAATCCGTTCGTTCAGTTACACACGTCAATATAAAGCTTTACTCACTTCTACTCTAAACTGGAGAACAGAGTCAAATTCAGCATTACTCTGCACTCTACCTGGCCCCGCCCCCTCCAGCATACTTAAAGGCGATTGGTCGGCTCGGTGTGTGTGCGTTTAGTAGGGGACCGGCCCGTAGTATCGGGTGTAGGCGGCAATGATTCCGGACGTGTCCATCATGTCCTCACAGGCCAGGTTCGCCTCACAAACCTCACGGAGGCTGGAGAGAGTGTGTATAATGAGGACTCTAACAGTGCTAATAGTGTGTGTGTGTGTGTGTGTGTGTGTACCTCTCCAGCTGAGTCACTGTAAGGTCTGCAGCTGCTGTAGCTCTCTTCTGTCTCACCACAGTCGATGCCTTGTCCTTCTCCACAAACAGGCCTACACACACACACACACACACACATACACAATGGCAGTACCTGTAACTGCTGCAGTATTTGATTATACTGAGACTTCAACCTGCTTGTGTTCTGTTATTTAAACCGTGTAGTGGAGTTACAGAGCGAGACGTTAACTCATTCAGTTTAATCTCTCTGCACTGATTATCAAACAGAAAACAAGACTAAAAATAACACACACACACACACACACACACAATGAAAACAGAACCTTTACAGACAAATAGGGCACAGACGTGTGTTTATTCTCTCAGTGTCAACTTCAAACCCGACGTTCAGAGAGCGGGGTGCCAAAACATATGAACATGAGGCACGAGCGGTAAACTGATCTACACATGATGGTGATGATGATGATGATGATGATCACACACACACACACACACACACACACACACACACACACACACACACACACACACACACACACCTACACCTACACACACACACACACACACACACACACAAACACACCATCTAGTCACAAAGGAGAAACTGTACGGGATCTGACTCAGTACTGCAACGTCATTAAACAAACATTTACACCAATATTGGTACTAAAATATTGGTATATATAATATTGGTACTATTGGTACTAAATATTCTGCAGATCTAATGAACATACTGCGTACAGTACGTACTCTAGGTAAGTGTCTTACACAGTCCTTTTTGACCGCACGCTCGAGTTTAACCTGCAGGAAGACATGGCCATAGTCTTCGTCACTCCAAAACACATACTAGGGTTCAGTGCACAAGCAGCTAAATTACAGAGATTATCATGTGAGAAGAGACGGAATCAAGATTAAAATAGCATGCGCTCACAGTTTGGCAGTAAAACAATGACATAAACATACAGAGAGTCACCGCACACTCGGCCAGTCGGTGAGACAGATCTCCCAGGCTTCTGTTTATATCTACGCATATCAATTTGTATTCATTTAAATGAACTTTAAATTAAGGTAATATATTATCTAACATGACTTACAAATGAGACGGGATCCGAACTGAGCTGAAGGTTGTGCTCAAGTGGGAGTTTGATGTGATTTGAACCATTTTCTAATAAGTAGCCCGTTATAATGAATGTGTTACTTTGGTGTGTTGTCCTGTTTTTTTCTAGTACTGTTTTTTTTTCAACTAAATTTATTAAATATCATATACATTAAACGCTGATCATAAATCACATTAGCTTTCATGATCAGTTATGTACCAGTAAACAAGTGTCATTTATGCCTTTGGGGAACAAAGAGCAACTCGTCTGGTCCGATCCCACAGAAAAGAGAACGCAGTCAATGCTGACTAGGATAGAACGTCACCAGAACACCCGCTGAACGCACTGACCCGGCCTCCGAACTCCCCAGATCCCTGTCTGGTTGAGCACCCACGGGATGTCCTGGACTAACCAGTCTGATCCACACACGCCCCACCCTGCGACCAAACATACTGGTGCCAGACATGACAACATAGACACAGAGGCCCTGCTGAGCCACGCCCTGAGGAGCCAGAGCTGCTTACAAGGGGAGCACACAGAATATTGGGTAAATATACAATATATATATATATAAAATAAAGTGGAGCCTTGGATTGCGAGCATTATTTGTCCTGGAAGCGTGCTTGTACTTTATATCAAACACTTGTATATCAAAGTGAATTTTCCCCATAAGGAATAATAAAAACTCAGATGATTTGTTCCACAACCCAAAAAGATAAACATATATAGAAATAATGAATACAAAATGTTAAGTAAAAATAAAACAAATTAACCTGCACTTTATCTTTGAAAAGAATTGCAAGAACAGAGAGAGAAAGAGAGAGAGGGAGAAAGTGTGTGTGTGTGTGTGTGTGTGTGTGTGTGTGTGTGTGTGTGTGTGTGTGTGTGTGAAGGCGAGAGGAAGAGGGAAGGGGCACACTGTCCAATGACGTCTGCACACACACACTAATGGAATCAGTGCAAGCTGACAGAGAGAGAGAGAGACTGAGAGAGAGAGACTGAGAGAGAATGGATCTTTAACCTCTCTAATGACGCTTTTTGCTTTGCTACACTACACTGCTGTCATAAAAGCAATCATGAACTGGCTGCCCTGACAATCACTCTTTTTTTTTTTTGTCAAAGTTTTTCTTTTTGCTTTTCCTTAAAGTAAAATCTGGAAGCCTTACTAATATATTACTATAGCCTATAATTACTGTAGATGCGGTTGGCTTATTTCACTAGTTTTGACGCGTAGCTAATGTCTTAAAGTTTCACTCACATGACAGAAGTCCGATCTCTTTGTCTTTTGTCGTTTATTTGTCAGCATCAAAGAATCAACACTTCATACAGTCGTCTTGAGTAAATCCACTGTTATTACAGACACCAGTTGCTGCATCTTGCAAATCTCTGAGTTTTACAACAACCTGTTTGCTGTATCTTGTAGATTACAATCTTGGCTTGGGTATCTAACAACACTCTTGTTGTTTCTTACTTTCCCAGCCTACGTTAGCTTACGGTTACAACAACCTCGTTGCTGTATTTTACATTTCTAGCTTACCGGGAGCTCTCATTAGCTGACGGTCTAAAGCTTGTGTTTCCGTAGCCTTCCAAATCTATACTGAGCTTTCTAGCATATCACAGTCACACAAATGCATGTAATAGTAGAATGACATCACAGACCAACCTACGATTATCAACTTATGATGCATAACTAAGAAATATATAAAGCTTATGGCTTACTAATGAATAGAACAAGGTAGAATAAATGAAATAACAGCAAATAAAATAAACTAAAATAAACACAACAAATTCATAAAAGTGCGATATGGCACTTACATTCCAGCCCCTAATTGACAGGCATGGAGACTGACAATTACAATTTTGTGTTTTTTTTTTTTTTTTTTTTGTCATGAAATCAAACATTTTTACCCTTCTAAACGTTTTAAATCTTTTAAGTGTGTAATATTTATCTCAGATGTTCACATTTGCATATCAAATTTCATAACATATTACCACACATTTAACAGTCCATTTCACATGTGAGGCACAGCTTGTCGATGGGTCTTTCCAGAGTGTTGGTCCTGGTTTTAACTAACACACGTTTCACCAGTCCTCCTTTGTTGGGGAACACTTTCGTGATTCTTCCCATGACCCATGAATTGCTTGGAGATGACTCATCAGTTATTAAAACTATGTCTCCAATCGAAAGGTTTTTTTTGTTTTGAAACCACTTTTGCCACCCCTGGAGCAAGGGCAAGTGTTCACGCACCCATCGCTTCCAGAGCAGGTCTGATCGATGCTGGATCTGCTTCTCCCTGCGACGTGCATAGATGTCTTCCTTTTTGAAGAATCCAGGTGGCAGGTTTGGCTGTTTTTTCATCAGCAGCAGGTGGTTTGGTGTCAGAGGTTCCATTTTTGGCGAGCAGCTGTTTCTTTTCACAGATGCCTTTCGTTTTTGCTGTGTGCGAATTCCCTGTTTGAATTCTGCTGCTGCTTTACCCTTTTGCAACGTGAGAAGTTCTTCCTTAAAATTTTGTCTTTGAGGGAACTTAATGATGTCGTTTTCTGCTCTTGTTAGGTCTTGCGCTTTTAGAGACTTGTGATTTTCTGTCTTTGGGTCATCTACTTGTGTTTTAACCCTTTTTGTTTTTTGTTTCAGCATGTCTCTGGTGCGAAGGATCCAGGCAGCGGATCTTTTTAACTTGTGCCAATCAGAATGATGATTAATCAGTTTACTCACTGCGTCTGTGTCTGTGCATTTTGTAATGCTCACAGTATTCACTAAAGCTGAGAGCTTAACTTCATCAGCATTTTCATCAAAATTTTCTTTTATTGATGTGTCATGAATATTTTCAGGCCATTTGCACTCTGCTTCTTTGAGGAGGGAGGGACCATGGATCCAGTTGACAATTTTCATGAACTTTTCACAGGATGCCCCCCTGGAGGCAGAATCAGCTGGGTTTTGTGAGGTATTAACGTACCTCCATTGCTGTGACTTGGTTGACTCTCTTATAATGGCGATTCTGTTGGCCACGAAGGTTTTAAAACGAAGTGTTTCGTTATCAATGTATCTCAAAACAGTTGTACTGTCAGTCCAGAACATAGAGTCCAGCAATTTCAATTCTAGCTGTTCTTTCAACGTTTTGTCATTTTTTACAGCGACCACTGCCGCAGTCAGTTCCATTTGTGGAATGGTGGTTTGTTTCAGGGGTGCTACACGGGAATTCCCCATCATGAATGCACAATGTGTAAGTCCATCAGCGTTTACTAACCTGAGGTATGAGACAACTCCGTATCCCATTTCACTTGCATCCGAGAAGTGATGGAGTTGTGCTGTAGCTGTAACTCCGAAGTCGGCTGGTTTTATGGACCTTGCTATGCTGAACTCGGACAGTCGGTGCAGCTCTTGCAGCCAGGTTTTCCACGCCGTTGCAAACTGCTCGGGAATGTCATCATCCCAGGCTAGTTTTTCTTTACATGACTGTTGCATTAGGATTGTAGCTGGCAGTATGGCAGGTGGGAGAAAGCCTAACGGGTCGTATGTTGAGCTAGTGATTGACAGAATTCCTCTTCTTGTCACAGGTCGTTCCTTTAAGCTAATCTTAAACTTGAACATGTCTGAGTTAATGCACCACAGCACCCCCAGAGCTCTCTCTATGGGCAGTGCATCTTTACTCAAGTCTAAGTCTCTCATGTCTTTGATCATTTCACTCTCGGGAATGACAGTCAGTAGGGCACGGCTATTGCTTGCCCGTTTAGTGAGGTTAAACCCTCCGCTTACACAGAGACTTGTGAGATCATTGGATAGGGCGACTGCTTGGTCATGACTCGAAACAGATTTCAGGCAGTCGTCTACATGAAAGTTTTTAAGCACTGTGTTAACTGCCACAGCAGATGCATTGCTGCGGTTTTCTTCTGCTGTCTTTCTGAGGGCGAAGTTAGCACCACTAGGCAATAATTTTACACCGAACAGATGAACTACCATTTTATTTTCAACTAAGTCTTGGTTCACATCTCCATTCGGCCACCATAGGAAGCGCAGCAGATCAGTGTCCTTCTCGGGGACTTTCACGTGATAGTACATGGCTTCTACTGTGTCCTTTTTCTTGGACTTTATTTTAACGGGCACAATGGGGAGGATGCAATTACCTCCAGCCCCAGTGAGCGCATTTGATTCGTGACTCTCTGCCGGTGGTGTATTTTTTGTGTCACTTTCGATTTCATTCTCGTCAGCGCGTGTACCTGGCTGCGCCGTGACTTGCACTGCGCTGTGTAACATGCTTGGATGTGACTTTGAACACAATGAACATACAATTTTTCTGGTACAGTCTTTCCACAAATGACCCGTTCTTAAACATCCGAAACAGAATCCGTTTCTTTTTAAGAATTCTACTTTGTCTTTGTGTGTCTTATCATTAAATTGGAAGCAATCGTCTAAGATATGCTCCCCTTTGCAGTGTGCGCACGGGTTAGTAAAAGCGCTGACAGGTGATGTACCGGCATTCTTCATTGTAATCAATTCTTTGTGAATTTTACCAACCTGTCCGTCCTCGGTTGCGACGCTGACCCTGGGTTTTCCTTGGCCCGTTTGTTTGGGTCCTTGAAGGGATGTGTGACAGGGTTTTCCATCGCTGATTGCGGCGTCCAAGTCCGCAGAGTGTGCGCTGCTCAGGTGCGCGTTGCTCAATTCAGTGACCGCGCTCTCGTTCGCAGGCTGCGCTCGGCTGTTGCATGTTGAGTTGGAGAGGTGAAAGTGCGCGCTGCTCGGGCGCGCGCTGCTCGATTCAATGAGTGCACTCTTGCTCTTGGGCGATCGGCTGTCGTATTTGCGATCTTGACGTTGAAGCACTCTTAATTCGGCATCATGCATAGCAAGCACCGTTTTGGTTTCCAGTCTGGGAGCGCATGCGCTACTTGGTTCGTTGACTGTGCTCTCTTTTACCGGCTTTCGGCAGCTGTCGTATTCAGGTTTGTGGCCCGTCCAAGGCGGGCTGCTCGAGCGTGTGCAGCTCGGGTCGATGACTCCGCTCTTTGATGCAGGCTGTCGTTTTTTACAACCCTGATAAACCTGTAATTCAGCGTCGACAATTGCGAGCGCAGTTTCTAATTCCAACTTTTCTTTATCAGCTTTTAGTTGCTCTGCCTCAGCCTTTAATTCTGCTTCTTTTGCCTTTAATTCTGCTTCTTTTGCCTTTAATTGTGCTTCCTTCTGTTCTAGCGCCCGCCGTTCTGCTAAGGCTGCTGCTTTAATCAACAAGGCTGCTCTGTTGGCTTCCGCTTTCTTTATTAGGGCTGAGGATGATGTAGAAGTTACAGACCTTTTGGACGCTGCCGTTGTCTGTGACACGCTGACGCCCGGCGAGACACCTTCGCGTAGTCGCGACGTCACAGAGTGGCTCTTAGTGTCCTTGGTGTCCGCTTTCCAGCGACCCACCGTAGATATGAATTCTGTGCGGCCTTGAGCCTCAGGTGCGCCGCAAGCGACCTGATCGCGTCTGTGTTCGTCTTTACGAGTGTACACAAGCACATCAACGTTACTTCTCATGAAGTTCTGTCTTCTGCACTCAGTTTCAACGATGTCTAACTTACGTGCATAGTTCATAGGTGTCTTTAATGCATTACACGTTGCATTCAGTCGAATTCGCTTGCCTTTTCTTGCATCCAGCGCCTCGTTGAGGTTCTTTCTGTTCGTCTCGTGGAGCGCCGTTAGGCTCCCCAGCCAAGTGCCGGGAGCGTTGTCCTCATTGTTCGGCATGGTGAAGTTCGACGGCTATTCTCTTTCACTTTCCATTTCAGTGTTCACTTGTTTTCGTTCAAACAGCGGAAAAGCTTTAGACTTTTGTAGATGCGGTTGGCTTATTTCACTAGTTTTGACGCGTAGCTAATGTCTTAAAGTTTCACTCACATGACAGAAGTCCGATCTCTTTGTCTTTTGTCGTTTATTTGTCAGCATCAAAGAATCAACACTTCATACAGTCGTCTTGAGTAAATCCACTGTTATTACAGACACCAGTTGCTGCATCTTGCAAATCTCTGAGTTTTACAACAACCTGTTTGCTGTATCTTGTAGATTACAATCTTGGCTTGGGTATCTAACAACACTCTTGTTGTTTCTTACTTTCCCAGCCTACGTTAGCTTACGGTTACAACAACCTCGTTGCTGTATTTTACATTTCTAGCTTACCGGGAGCTCTCATTAGCTGACGGTCTAAAGCTTGTGTTTCCGTAGCCTTCCAAATCTATACTGAGCTTTCTAGCATATCACAGTCACACAAATGCATGTAATAGTAGAATGACATCACAGACCAACCTACGATTATCAACTTATGATGCATAACTAAGAAATTTAAAGCTTATGGCTTACTAATGAATAGAACAAGGTAGAATAAATGAAATAACAGCAAATAAAATAAACTAAAATAAACACAACAAATTCATAAAAGTGCGATATGGCACTTACAATTACTATTACCTACTAATTTGTAGTACAGTAATGGTTTATTAGATTTAAGCTCATTTGCTTTTCCAGCACTGAGTTTCATCACATTATAGATCATTTAAAATTGTACAATTTAAATACACAAAATATGAAATGTTAAATAATTGTTAAAAAAATATATTAAACTACCCATCACTGTAATCTCTTACTGAAAGTTTTTTTTTTTTTTGTATTGACAGCTTGCCTGTCAGTTTGTTATTGTCATGTAGCTATTATTAGATTCGGAACCAAGCTGTTGTTAGTTAATTCATATTCCACATGAAGTTCCTTGGGGAAAGAAACTTTAATTAATTATTAGCAACTAAAACGTGTAATTTAAAATCTTTTCTTGAATCATTTATATTATCCAGTTTAATTTTTAATTATTAATTAAATTTTTTTTTATTGAGTAAAACAAATTAAGCCATTTATGTTTTATTTATTATATTTAAGGCCGTAAGTTTCACTCTTCTGATGATAAATTGAAGTGAAATCTGTTCTGCAGTCAGTGCCAGTGATTCAAATTCCAATAAACCAACTACAGTTATACACTTCACCTCAGCTGCTAAAACAGCACTACTACACTGAGACTTGCTGCATTTTGCATTTCATGTAAGTTGTTGTTGGTCTTTCGGCTGCTCCCGACAAGGGGTCGCCACAGCGGAATATCCAGTCCGCACTACAACTTGGCACAGGTTTTACACCGGATGCCCTTCCTGACGCAACCCTCCCATTATATCCGGGCTTGGGACCGGCACTGCATCCAGTGGCTGGGGGGGGGGGTTAAGCACTGGCTAGGAATCGAACCCGGTAAGTGTAAGTGCAACAATTAAGTGCGAACATGTAAGTGCAACAATTAAATGTATTGTAACTGAAGCACATGGAACTTGATTTGTTCATCCTTCAACAAATTAATTAACTAAACTCCCAACAAACACCAATTTCGCCAGTGTTAAAGTAACACCCAGCAGTGTTTAGATTAATCCATTTAACCCCAATCAACTCTGAAAGTGTTAACTTATCACTGGGGACTTTTACTGGTTACTTGGCAACCTAACTCACAGCCTGAGCCTTAAGGACACCATGTCTCAAATTGCAAAATGACAAGCAAAGACTTTTATGATCAACATATAATTTTATTATTTTTGTGTGCAAATGTAATATTTTTGTGTGAAAGTAAAATGTGTGAGGATATGAGAGAGAGAGAGAGAGAGAGAGAGTAGAACAAATATATAAAAATCAAATCAAAGACAGATTTTAGTAAAATACATGTTTACACAAACAATGATTCTGATCTAAATTGGATAAAATCAATTCAGTTTCATTAAACATTTTTTAATGAAATAAACAGTTTGACTAAATATTGTTTAAACTAATTTGTTCTAATTTAATTCCATATAAACTAGTACAGTTTAATGTAAATTGGTTTAATCTGATGTAGGCTAATTAATTTGGTTTAAACTGATTCCGTTTCATTAAATTGGTTAGACCATTTTTTATGTTTTTTTTAAACAATAGACAATATTTTAACTGCTGTTATGTTTGTTGCCAAGACGATGGGTTCCAGCAGATCAAATGCTTTTTTTTTTTAAGCACCTTATTCTGTGAAGCTTGATCAAGGCTACATCAAGGTCATGACATCATAATGTCTGTACAGGTGCATTTTCATGCTGTGAATTTACTCAAGGCACAAAGTGCAGAAAAAGAGAAACAACAATTCCTTCTGGAAGCCTGGAGAACTATTCCTCACGACTACATTAAGCATACAATAAAATCTGGGGTTATTATGTTTATTGTATGTTTGGGGGGGGGGGGGGGTATTTGACTGTATAGGGGGTTATGACCTTTGGAAAGAACTGTAGATCAACATTGTGGACAGATTTCTCTAAGACACAATTAGAAAGATTTCTAACATCCAGTATTTCTAATAACGGTGTGTGCACTCCGTCTACTGATATGCAATAAACGCATGAGGATCTTTTTATATGATTTTATTCAAATCAGAAATTAATGTAGCAGGTTGAAAGCAAAATTTCAAAACATTATGATTTCCTGTATGTGGCACCTGGTTGCAACATTAAAATTTATGACCAATTTAAAGCTTAGAGGCTTTTTTTTACTTGTGGTCCTATTTTACTGTTCATGGTTAGAACATTATCTTCTATCATCCAACTCATGCATGGATAAGAACCTTTGCTGTGTTAAACAGTGTAGTCAGGTGTAAACCAGCTCAGGCATCAGAGAGAGAAATAAAAGTTATACAAGATGTATAATATAGTGTCAAGTTTGATTACACTAATACAATGCTGAAATTCATTGTGGTTCGATACCACCACAACGTGCGTGTCTGCTCAGTAACGGAGGCCGGCATTGGGGTGCTGTTGACCGAAGTACTTCTGGTAGGCAGACCGGGAGCCATATTGACGAGCCATCAGGCGACAGGGCCAGTAATCCTCGCAGAACTCAGACTGACGTTCAGCTGGAGACTTGAATCTGGGTTAAAAAAAAATTATAAAAACAAAACTAATGAATAATTTTTTTTTCATGTTTGTAGTTAGATTCCGTCAGCATGCTCCAATGTGTGTGTGTTTATGTCTGTATATATATACCTAGGTCGGTATCTGTTGTTGTGTCGATAATGGTTGAAGAATCTGTTTGCATTGTGAGTTGGCACGAACACTGTTTTACACACACACACACACACACACACACACACACACACACACACACACACACACACACACACACACATAAATATTAACCTGTGTTCAAAATACAGATGGATACCAGATTCGAAAGATTTAAAAAAAAAAGGAAACAGCACCAAACCGTGACTGCATGTGGTAAAGTCAAACCGAGACAAATTCATTCGTTTTTTTATTTTTATTTTTTTAAGAGCTAAAGCTAAGAGCTGTTTTTTATTTTTAGTATTGTAACAAGAAGCACATAGCAACATCACTAGAAGGTAAACAAGTTAAAGCTGGAGATAAACAAGTCAGAACTCTAGGCAAACAAATCAAAGCCAGACACAAACAAGTTAAAACTGAAGGTAAACAAGTTAGAGCTGGAGGTAAACAAATTATAGATGGAGATAAACAAGTAAAACTGGGGTCCGTTCTTCGTACGTCGCTAACTCAGTTAGCCGGATTTGATTGTTGTGGATTTGTCCTGATCTTGGATTGTTTCGTTCTTCGATGCGCTTCTCGCATGTGTTGTCATAGCAACATGTCCATAAGCTTGAACCGGCTCGGTAGCAGCGTTATTCCAGGATTTAGGCTCCTGGCGGGTTATGATTGGTTGAAATGGCGATGTCACATCTGATTGGTTAAAGAGCACGACTGACGCGGACTGACTCATGTGGGAAAAGAAAAGTATCTTATATATATATATATATTAATATATGCCCCCCTGCCGCCCCCCACCCCCACACATAATCGCTATCAAATATTATATTCTAACATAAATTCACAGGTTTATTTTTTATCAAATATGATATTACTGTTATAATAAACTCTAGGCACAAGACAGCCGTCAAGACCATTAATACAAATTCTTGTATAATGTTTATTTTGTAACATATTTATTTTTCAGGGCTTCATCATGAAGATGAATATTAAATATTTATATATAATAAAAAAAAATATTGATTATGATGAAAAATTTAACAAAACTAATTTTATTATAAAATAAACAATATAAAAGTATACAAGTTGTGTAAAAAAAATTATATTTCTATTTTGTTCATATATAACATATGTATTTTCATGTTGCTTATTTAATTTTATTGTCTCATGTAATTTGTAAACCATTAACCTATGATTTTATGCTCTAATATAATATTTGATAGTGATTATGTAGTGGGGTGGGGGGGGGGGGGACATTTCAGTGCATAACAGGTTACAAAATAAATAGAGCTTGTTCTTTTGTCATTTCGTCAACCAATCAAAGGGCTTGTGATCAGTGTTTCTACTGTCGATGCATATCGCCTTTTAAACCAACACACGAACGCGCAATAATCCTAGACAACTCAATCCGGCCAGACTAATCATCAACAACAGGTGTGCTGGAAGAACCAACTTAGCCAGAGCGTAATTAGCACGACGATCTCATCTTAGATGTGTCGGTTCATCCCGGATGTGTCAAGCGACGTACGAAGAACACCCCTGGAGATAAACAAATGAACGCTGGTTGTAAACATTACATATAAAGATAAACAAGTTAAGGCTGGAGTTGTACAAATTAGAGCTTAAAGTAAACAAAATTGAGCTGAAGGGAAACAAGTTAAAGCTTTAAGTAAACAAATTTAAGTAAACAAAAGCTTTAAGTAAACAAAATAAAGTTTTAGGTAAACAAGTTGAAACTGGTGGTAAACAGTTTAAAGCTGAAGGTAAACACATTATAGCTAGAGATAAACTAGCTCGAGCTGGAGGTAAACAAAGTTAGTAAAAGTAGGAATAAGCAGGAAGTAGAAAAAGGGTTTTACACAGTAATTCTGTGATATTTTAGAACTTCTAGCTGACTGGATCATAAACACATTCTAATGATGTTAATGAGTCACTGATTAATTGTCATTACAAAATGACCCAATACGAGGTGCATTAACCCATCATGTCTGTTTTGCATAATATGTCTCACAAATCTCCTAATTTGTGCACCACAAGAGGGCGCCGTTGCGGTGTAGGCAGTGTGCATTATTAGACAGCGTATTTTTAGACAGCATTATTTTCGACATACCTACCTCGACTACCTGGTCTGCGTTAGTTTGTCATATTACAATATTTTGGATTGTGCTGCTAGAACTGTTTGAATAAAACTTACAAAGAGAAAAAAGTGATTTTTAATCATGTGTTGTACTTATTGATGATTAACTGATTATAGATTGTTAACGTGTTAGAAAAACAGTCTAAAAAGTGTACAATATTTGCAATCATACAAACAACTGCAGCTAAAAAAAGCAACAAAAATACTTTTATTGTTTACCTTCATAGGACTCGTTACTCTCCTCAGAGTCTGTAGGGGGAGAAAACACCACTTCCATTAGGTATCTGTGTGTGTGTGTGTGTGTGTGTGTGTGTGTGTGTATCTGTGTGTGTGTGTTTCAGTGTGTGTGTGTATCTGTGTGTGTGTGGAGGTGATTACAAACCAAAGCCGAGTGCGATCGCCAGGATGAGACACAAAGTCACACAACTAAGCACTGATTTCATGGCTCTGACCTAAAACATAAAAAACAATCTTTTTTCTATTCCGGAAGAAAAACACTTGTTGAGCGACACTAAATACATGAGTGTGTGTGTGTGTGTGTGTGTGTGTGTTTGTGTGTGTGTGTGTGTCAGAATTTCTAATGAGATGATGAGATAAATGTTAGCTATTAGGTTAGGAATTTGGAGAGAGAGACACAGAGAGAGAGAGACACAGAGACAGAGACACAGAGAGAGAGACAGAAAGAGAGACAGAGAGAGACACACAGAGAGAGATTGGAGCAGATCTGTAATTTATTTGTCCATGTTATAAGATAGTTGAGATTCCAGGAAACGTTTGTTGACTCTTGCAGCAGCATTTGTATGTTAGTACATAACCTGTGTAGAGTTGGACATGTGTGTCTATCCTGTGTAGAGTTGTATATTTGTGTCTATCCTGTGTAGAGTTGTACATGTGTCTATCCTGTGTAGAGTTGTACTTGTGTCTATCCTGTGTAGAGTTGTACTTGTGTCTATCCTGTGTAGAGTTGTACGTGTGTCTATCCTGTGTAGAATTGTACGTGTGTCTATCCTGTGTAGAGTTGGACATGTGTGTCTATTCTGTGTAGAGTTGTACGTGTGTCTATCCTGTGTAGAGTTGTACTTGTGTCTATCCTGTGTAGAGTTGTATATGTGTCTATCCTGTGTAGAGTTGTACGTGTGTCTATCCTGTGTAGAGTTGTACGTGTGTCTATCCTGTGTAGAGTTGTACTTGTGTCTATCCTGTGTAGAGTTGTACATGTGTCTATCCTGTGTAGAATTGTACGTGTGTCTATCCTGTGTAGAGTTGGACATGTGTGTCTATTCTGTGTAGAGTTGTACGTGTGTCTATCCTGTGTAGAGTTGTACTTGTGTCTATCCTGTGTAGAGTTGTATATGTGTCTATCCTGTGTAGAGTTGTACGTGTGTCTATCCTGTGTAGAGTTGTACTTGTGTCTATCCTGTGTAGAGTTGTACATGTGTCTATCCTGTGTAGAGTTGTATATGTGTCTATCCTGTGTAGAGTTGTACATGTGTCTATCGTGTGTAGAGTTGTACATGTGTCTATCGTGTGTAGAGTTGTACATGTGTCTATCCTGTGTAGAGTTGTACGTGTGTCTATCCTGTGTAGAGTTGTACATGTGTGTCTATCCTGTGTAGAGTTGTACATATGTGTCTATCCTGTGTAGAGTTGTACGTGTGTCTATCCTGTGTAGAGTTGTATATTTGTGTCTATCCTGTGTAGAGTTGTACATGTGTGTCTATACTGTGTAGAGTTGTACATGTGTCTATCCTGTGTAGAGTTGTACTTGTGTCTATCCTGTGCAGAGTTGGACATGTGTGTCTATCCTGTGTAGAGTTGTACATGTGTCTATCCTGTGTAGAGTTGCACATGGGTCTATCCTGTGTAGAGTTGTCCATGTGTCTATCCTGTGTAGAGTTGTATATGTGTCTATCCTGTGTAGAGTTGGGTATGTGTGTCTATCCTGTGTAGAGTTGTACATGTGTCTATCGTGTGTAGAGTTGGGTATGTGTGTCTATCCTGTGTAGAGTTGTATATGTGTCTATCCTGTGTAGAGTTGTATATGTGTCTATCCTGTGTAGAGTTGTACATGTGTCTATCGTGTGTAGAGTTGTACATGTGTCTATCCTGTGTAGAGTTGTACATCTGTCTATCCTGTAAGAGTTGTACGTGTGTCTATCCTGTGTAGAGTTGTACGTCTGTCTATCCTGTGTAGAGTTGTACATATGTGTCTATCCTGTGTAGAGTTGGGTATGTGTGTCTATCCTGTGTAGAGTTGTATATGTGTCTATCCTGTGTAGAGTTGTATGTGTGTCTATCCTGTGTAGAGTTGTACATGTGTCTATCCTGTGTAGAGTTGTACATATGTGTCTATCCTGTGTAGAGTTGGGTATGTGTGTCTATCCTGTGTAGAGTTGTATATGTGTCTATCCTGTGTAGAGTTGTATGTGTGTCCATCCTGTGTAGAGTTGTACTTGTGTCTATCCTGTGTAGAGTTGGACATGTGTGTCTATCCTGTGTAGAGTTGTACATATGTGTCTATCCTGTGTAGAGTTGGGTATGTGTGTCTATCCTGTGTAGAGTTGTATATGTGTCTATCCTGTGTAGAGTTGTATATGTGTCTATCCTGTGTAGAGTTGTACATGTGTCTATCGTGTGTAGAGTTGTACATGTGTCTATCCTGTGTAGAGTTGTACATGTGTCTATCCTGTGTAGAGTTGTACGTGTGTCTATCCTGTGTAGAGTTGTACATGTGTCTATCCTGTGTAGAGTTGTTCATGTGTCTATCCTGTGTAGAGTTGTATATGTGTGTCTATCCTGTGTAGAGTTGTACATGTGTCTATCCTGTGTAGAGTTGTATATGTGTCTATCCTGTGTACAGTTGTACATGTGTCTATACTGTGTAGAGGTGTATATTTGTGTCTATCCTGTGTAGAGTTGTATATGTGTCTATCCTGTGTAGAGTTGTATGTGTGTCTATCCTGTGTAGAGTTGTACGTGCGTCTATCCTGTGTAGAGTTGTAAATGTGTGTCTATGCTGTGTAGAGTTGTACGTGTGTCTATCCTGTGTAGAGTTGTACGTGTGTCTATCCTGTGTAGAGTTGTACATGTGTGTCTATGCTGTGTAGAGTTGTACGTGTGTCTATCCTGTGTAGAGTTATACATGTGTCTATCCTGTGTAGAGTTGTACGTGTGTCTATCCTGTGTAGAGTTGTACGTCTGTCTATCCTGTGTAGAGTTGTACGTGTGTCGATCCTGTGTAGAGTTGTATGTGTGTCTATCCTGTGTAGAGTTGTATATGTGGCTATCCTGTGTAGAGTTGTACGTGTGTCTATCCTGTGTAGAGTTGTACGTGTGGCTATCCTGTGTAGAGTTGTACGTGTGTCTATCCTGTGTAGAGTTGTACATGTGTATCTATGCTGTGTAGAGTTGCATATGTGTCTATCCTGTGTAGAGTTGTACGTGTGTCTATCCTGTGTAGAGTTGTATATTTGTGTCTATCCTGTGTAGAGTTGTATATGTGTCTATCCTGTGTAGAGTTGTATGTGTGTCTATCCTGTGTAGAGTTGTACGTGTGTCTATCCTGTGTAGAGTTGTAAATGTGTGTCTATGCTGTGTAGAGTTGTACGTGTGTCTATCCTGTGTAGAGTTGTATATGTGTCTATCCTGTGTAGAGTTGTATATGTGTCTATCCTGTGTAGAGTTGTACATGTGTCTATCGTGTGTAGAGTTGTACATGTGTCTATCGTGTGTAGAGTTGTACATGTGTCTATCCTGTGTAGAGTTGGGTATGTGTGTCTATCCTGTGTAGAGTTGTATATGTGTCTATCCTGTGTAGAGTTGTATGTGTGTCTATCCTGTGTAGAGTTGTACATGTGTCTATCCTGTGTAGAGTTGTACATATGTGTCTATCCTGTGTAGAGTTTGGTATGTGTGTCTATCCTGTGTAGAGTTGTATATGTGTCTATCCTGTGTAGAGTTGTATGTGTGTCTATCCTGTGTAGAGTTGTACTTGTGTCTATCCTGTGTAGAGTTGGACATGTGTGTCTATCCTGTGTAGAGTTGTACATATGTGTCTATCCTGTGTAGAGTTGGGTATGTGTGTCTATCCTGTGTAGAGTTGTATATGTGTCTATCCTGTGTAGAGTTGTATATGTGTCTATCCTGTGTAGAGTTGTACATGTGTCTATCGTGTGTAGAGTTGTACATGTGTCTATCCTGTGTAGAGTTGTACATGTGTCTATCCTGTGTAGAGTTGTACTTGTGTCTATCCTGTGTAGAGTTGTACATGTGTCTATCCTGTGTAGAGTTGTTCATGTGTCTATCCTGTGTAGAGTTGTATATGTGTGTCTATCCTGTGTAGAGTTGTACATGTGTCTATCCTGTGTAGAGTTGTATATTTGTGTCTATCCTGTGTACAGTTGTACATGTGTCTATACTGTGTAGAGGTGTATATTTGTGTCTATCCTGTGTAGAGTTGTATATGTGTCTATCCTGTGTAGAGTTGTATGTGTGTCTATCCTGTGTAGAGTTGTACGTGTGTCTATCCTGTGTAGAGTTGTAAATGTGTGTCTATGCTGTGTAGAGTTGTACGTGTGTCTATCCTGTGTAGAGTTGTACGTGTGTCTATCCTGTGTAGAGTTGTACATGTGTGTCTATGCTGTGTAGAGTTGTACGTGTGTCTATCCTGTGTAGAGTTATACATGTGTCTATCCTGTGTAGAGTTGTACGTGTGTCTATCCTGTGTAGAGTTGTACGTCTGTCTATCCTGTGTAGTGTTGTATATGTGGCTATCCTGTGTAGAGTTGTACGTGTGTCTATCCTGTGTAGAGTTGTACGTGTGGCTATCCTGTGTAGAGTTGTACGTGTGTCTATCCTGTGTAGAGTTGTACATGTGTATCTATGCTGTGTAGAGTTGCATATGTGTCTATCCTGTGTAGAGTTGTATGTGTGTCTATCCTGTGTAGAGTTGTATATTTGTGTCTATCCTGTGTAGAGTTGTATATGTGTCTATCCTGTGTAGAGTTGTATGTGTGTCTATCCTGTGTAGAGTTGTACGTGTGTCTATCCTGTGTAGAGTTGTAAATGTGTGTCTATGCTGTGTAGAGTTGTACATGTGTCTATCCTGTGTAGAGTTATACATGTGTCTATCCTGTGTAGAGTTGTACGTGTGTCTATCCTGTGTAGAGTTGTACATGTGTGTCTATGCTGTGTAGAGTTGTACGTGTGTCTATCCTGTGTAGAGTTATACATGTGTCTATCCTGTGTAGAGTTGTACGTGTGCCTATCCTGTGTAGAGTTGTACGTCTGTCTATCCTGTGTAGAGTTGTACGTGTGTCGATCCTGTGTAGAGTTGTATGTGTGTCTATCCTGTGTAGAGTTGTATATGTGGCTATCCTGTGTAGAGTTGTACGTGTGTCTATCCTGTGTAGAGTTGTACGTGTGGCTATCCTCTGTAGAGTTGTACGTGTGTCTATCCTGTGTAGAGTTGTACATGTGTATCTATGCTGTGTAGAGTTGCATATGTGTCTATCCTGTGTAGAGTTGTACGTGTGTCTATCCTGTGTAGAGTTGTACGTGTGTCTATCCTGTGTAGAGTTGTATATGTGGCTATCCTGTGTAGAGTTGTATGTGTGTCTATCCTGTGTAGAGTTGTACATGTGTCTATCCTGTGTAGAGTTGTATGTGTGTCTATCCTGTGTAGAGTTGTACATGTGTCTATCCTGTGTAGAGTTGTACATGTGTCTATCCTGTGTAGAGTTGTATGTGTGTCTATCCTGTGTAGAGTTGTATATGTGGCTATCATGTGTAGAGTTGTACGTGTGTCTATCCTGTGTAGAGTTGTACGTGTGTCTATCCTGTGTAGAGTTGTACGTGTGTCTATCCTGTGTAGAGTTGTACATGTGTGTCTATGCTGTGTAGAATTGTACGTGTGTCTATCCTGTGTAGAGTTGTACGTGTGTCTATCCTGTGTAGAGTTGTACGTGTGTCTATCCTGTGTAGAGTTGTACGTGTGTCTATCCTGTGTAGAGTTGTACGTGTGTCTATCCTGTGTAGAGTTGTACATGTGCCTATCCTGTGTAGAGTTGTACATGTGTCTATCCTGTGTAGAGTTGTATGTGTGTCTATCCTGTGTAGAGTTGTATATGTGTCTATCCTGTGTAGAGTTGTACATGTGTCTATCCTGTGTAGAGTTGTACATGTGTCTATCCTGTGTAGAGTTGTACATGTGTCTATCCTGTGTAGATTTGTACATGTGTCTATCCTGTGTAGAGTTGGGTATGTGTGTCTATCCTGTGTAGAGTTGTACGTGTGTCTATCCTGTGTAGAGTGTACGTTTGTCTATCCTGTGTAGAGTTGTACGTGTGTCTATCCTCTGTAGAGTTGTACGTGTGTCTATCCTGTACATGCCTGTGTGTGCGGTCACAGCAGAGTTTTTATAAGAAAGTGTGTTTGTAGGAGTGTGAGTGGGTTGACTCTGGAGGGTAAGTGTGTGTATATGTGATTTTGTTGACTCTAAAGGAAGAACATTTATATGAATGTATTCGTGGTCAAGTGTGTGTGACTTCAGAATAGATGTTATTGAATAGGGTTTAGGGGATAGGGCATAGTGGCTATGGGCTAGTGGAGGGGGTTAAGGGTTTGGGGTTAGTGAATTGGGGGGAGACAATAAGGGTGAGGGGACAGGCATACGGGTTCAGATTCAAGATATTCAAGATTCAAAGAACTTTATTAATCCCAGAGGGAAATTGCTTAATTTGGGGATAGGTGATAGGGATTAGTGAATAGGGGTTAGGTGATGGGGTTACGGGATAGGGCTTAGGACATAAGAAGGTGTTTGGGATAGAAGGTGTTTTAGGAAATAGTAAATATGATAGGGGTTAGGAGATAGGGGTTAGTGAATAGGGGACGTGTTATTGGGAAGATGTTAGTGGACAGCGGTTAGGGGTTATTGAATGATGTTCAGAGATCAGTATTAGTAAACAGGTTATCTGATGGGAGTAAGTGATTAGTGAATAGGGGATAAGGGTTAGTATATTTTGGGACTGCATTTAGAGTTGAGGGTATTGATAAGATTTATGAGATTAGATTGTGAGAGTGTAGAAGACAGTAATGGGATTGGACATATGAGGCGATAACATAGAGCAGTGGGTCCGACCCCTGGTCCTGGAGGACCCCTGCTCTGCACATCTATGTGTTCTGTCTGCTCCCACAACAGCTGATTATCTTCTCAGCTAATTAACATCATGTTCTTAATGGACATGGGTGTGGTGGAGCAAGGAAAACACTAACATCTGCAGGGCAGTCCCCCAGGACCAGGGTGGGGATTCACTGGAACAGAGGATATGGCTGACATTAGACATGAGGGGACAGGCTGATTGCTGAGATTAGATGTTAGCCAATGGACATGCAGGAGAAATAAGATGTAGGAGGGTGTGAGGACATTGCTGAGGTTAGATATGAGGAGATGGAGAATACGTTAGATGTGGGATAGTTTAGATGTTGGTAGATTGATGGGATTAGATATTGAGGATAGGGTTACAGAGATTAGATAGAGATTAGAGGATTTAGTTCAGCAAGTACAGGAAACACGGTGATGTGTCGATAAGATTATAGCAACCTATTGCACATCCTCTAGCGCCACCAACAGGGCAGATTTGGACAAATGTTTTCAATCAACTTTTCAGCTTAACGTTACATTTCCCTCAGATTCTTTACAATTAAAGGCTACCCTGCTGACAATTTCTGTCAAATTATAATTTCAGTCATTTAGATTGAAATAAAAAATGAACTTGTCCTTCAAATACTGTATGAAGCATTTATTAATTATGGGATGGTTCATCCATGACACACGGAAGAGAAGGCACCTCAACATTTGTTTTCTTTATCAGTTCATAATAAATGTATGTGCATTAATAAATGTAA